>OZ007588.1:111642959-112842959 GCA_963931845.1 Maratus michaelseni
AATTTTAAAAAGTCCAAATAATAATATTTATAAACACTTTCAATTAAAAAATATATTTACACGTGAATATTAGAAAAGTAGGAAATCCTTAAATTATTACTTGCGAAAAATATTAAATGGTAAAAATTACGTCATATTTAAACCGCCATACTTAAAATGATATGTTGTTGAAAAAATGAATGTAAAATGTTTGTTGAAGAGGGATTTTCCATGTAAATCCGAAACGTCCAATTTTAATATGTTTTTAATGTTTTATGAAAGTGTATTGTAATGTCTGTAATTTTAATGATTTTAATATAAATTAAAATGATATATTTAAAACATCATATTTTAAACTATTTTCTATAGCGTTTCTAAACACTGTATTTTTAATTGAAATATATATTTACAGGTAAATACTGAAAAAGGAAAAAAAAAATATTAAAATAAATAAAATTTACGTGTGAAATTAGTGAATTTTACGTGAACGTTTTCCACAACATAAAATATAGAAATTTTCTTTTTATCAGATTAATAAAAATAGCTTCAGATTTTTTCTTCGTTTTTAGGATTTTTATTATTGTAAATTAAGTCACGTTTTAGTGAAATATGACTGTTGTGTCAAAATAAGATGAACGTCAACAACAGAAATATTCAATTGAATAATTCAGTTAAAAAATAGTTTTTTTTTTTTTTTTTTTTTTTTGTCACAAAATGGTTTAAAAAATGGTTTAGGTACTAAACCCTTTGCATGATTTGTACGAAAATGAATAAATGATTACAGTTCTTGCGTCAATGGTATATAACGTATTCACCAAATGGGAGCTCAATCAAAAACGTAGGTAAGTCCAATCATGTTCACTCACACAAATTCATACATATCGACATCATCCAAATAAAAACAAAAATGGCCTCTCGGGACCGGAAAACGTAAAAATATACCAAATACACGCATGCGTAAATACATACATATATGCATACATACATACGGAATCATTGTAAAAATAGCGAAAACAGATTCAGTGATCCTCAAAATTTAAAAGAATACCAATAATTTCATAATCGGGTTTTATCATTTTTACAATAATTCACATACACTATATATGTACGGGAAATAATAATCTATAAAATGTCATTTAAATCTTGTAGAGTATTGATACATAGTATATATTTGGAAAACTGTTTCAAATTTAAAATAGCTAATGTGTTTTAAGTTCTTGAACTGTAGCGCCGAATTAAACTTGTTCACGAGTTGTTTTTAAACTTTCCCCTAAAATGTCTCTATTTGCTTGCGTGATCTGGTAGCAAAAGTTCTTCTTTATATTGTTAGACACGATCAGATATAAGCCGATTTAAAACATAGAGTATTTATTTACTTCTCCAACAACGTTATTTTTTTCTTCCATTGAGTGCTTCAGCTTGCAAAATGCAATCAGCTTATTTCCGTTTACAGAAGTTTATGGTAAGTTAAGTACTATAGAAAGGCATCCCCTGTATTTCCTGAGTATGTATTATCATACGATGAAAATAAGTCATTTCAATAGTTTGTCAGACATTTTGCACAACCATGTATGTTTAGTAAAAATGCAAAAACGCAAAAAAAAAGAAAATAAGTAAAAACTTATGGTTTCACCATCGTTAGAAAAGTCTCTTTTATTATTAAAATAAAATTAACATGGACAAAAAAAATCATTCCTTAAAATTCTAAAAATTGAATATCTAGAATATTATTTTATGTAATTAATTTGTTAATTAATTTTAATTAAATAATTTTTTCTTAACATATGTGTACGACAGCATCACTCATAAGTGCATAACACTCATCTGACCTCAACAAGCCGTCTTTCCTCACTGGGAATGGAGTAGCGCTCTCATCTCACATCTACAGTTTAAAGCGAGCTGAGAGAAACTGTCTTGGCCTTTTCCTCGACAGCTAACGCACTCGTCTACTGTACATGAGATCTCTGAGAGGATCGGACTCTCCTGTACCAATTCAATTTTTCAAATTTTATAACATCTATTTTTCACTCCAGAAATTGCACGGTGCACAGTGGAGTGTTTGAGGCAAAATCCTGGCCAAAATTAATTTTCATGTTTTTTAAACTCAAAACCATTGCTGTTTACTTAGAATTAGTAAATACACTTAATTAATCTTATACATACATAAATGTATGCATTTATTTAAAAAATAAATATATAATACAACGTTTACTTAATTGTTTTCTGTTTCTGAGAGGAAAGTAATTGTTGACAGTTTTGTTTTATTTACAAGTAATGCTTAATTAAATGTAGTTAATTTTATTACACATAAATGTTAAATTATTTATATATATATCAATGAAAATAAAGTAAATGCGAGTAATATATATGCAAGTATATGTATGCAAGTAATATATATATTACTTCCATTTAGTATTTAGCAAAGTTGAGTCTCTATAGTATAGAGATGCTGGTTTTTTGACTGTTTTTAATAGATTTGCAGTCATCCCAAAAACGTTGATATATAAAAATTGCAACAATATGCGGAACATTTAAAAAAAAATCTTCTAAAACTATAACAAATACGACTACAATTCAAAAATGGTCCGACACAGCTTTAAAAAGCTTCGAATAGATTAGATAATATATTTCAGTAAATATATCTCAATAAATTAGATTTAAAATGGCTTAACCCTTAACCGGAAACGTGAAAATTCAGAACATAAACAGAAACGTGCCGTCTTTGAGACTGCTAAATTTTAAAAATTGCTATAAAAATTTAAAAAGAAAACAACTCTTAATAATTTACCAAATAGTGAACTTAAACGTTTATTCTTTAATAGTAATGCAATAACAGGAACAAATTTTTAATATAACAGCAAAAAAATAAGTTTTGAATGTCGGAGACAGGATATATTTCAAAATTACACACTATTATTCAAATATTTACATTTTCGACAAAATAATGAAATAATTGCAAATATTTTGATATATATTAGTAGAATATGAATTAAAAAAAATATATTATACAGTAAAATTAACAAAACATTTAATAGTAAATATTGCAGCATGTTCTAAATATCAGCGTTTTTTATGCAATCATTGCATTTAGGTTTGGAGCATTGCATGCATACAGGCTTCCGGCACTGTACACACAGATATTTTGTCATTCTATGGTTGGTTCTATGACACAAAAAACATGCTTTGCTTTTGAAAAGTATTAAGTCATCATCTACCTGGGGCACATTTTCAACAGGTTTTTGCAGAATGCGAGCTATTATAAAGCGCAATTCCCGGGGTAAATGGGGATTTTCTAGTCGTCTCTCCATGTTATCAGAGTCCGTCCATATAATATAATCCGTCCAGAGTATCATATTTCATTCGCATTTGATCTATTTTATGGTTTGTCCATTTCACTATATGCAGTAACATATCACTTGTAAATAACAACTGCCAGACAGAGAATAGATCTGCCTTTTGTCCGAGATCACTAGCTTTCCCTCTTAAAACTGGCACTTTTATAATAATGTGTTTTCTTGTTCTTGACGAGGAGCGAACTTTTTAAACAGACCATCGGTACCGATTTTTTTCATATAAATATTTTGTATCTGCGTCTGCTATTTTTTCATCATTTCTTATATCTTCATTTTCGCTTTCATTAGAATTTTCTGACGATGTTGAATCACTTTCGTGTTCAGAATTTATATATTCATCATCTGAAATACTTCCAACATCGCTTATGTAACTACCTACGTCATCAAACCATCGCAAAATAGTCTCTTCAAAGTCTTTATGACCATAGCGTACCCGCATTGACGGCTCCGCAATCTTGATATCAGAAAGAAAAAAATTACATAAACGGAAACATGCCGTCTGACAGACTGCGCCGAAAAGAAAATATTTTTTCTTTCAACAACTAAAAAAGTGCAGGTGTTGCAAATGGGTCGGTGAGGAGAGGACCAATAGTGTAAGGATTAGATGGCGTGATAAGGTTGAGGACACGTTCATTTTTGCATAAAGGGTAGATATGTAGAGGCAACCGTCTCACAGACGGTACGTTTCCGGTTAAGGGTTAAAAATAACCCATTTTCAATTTTAATTATTTTCTATTATATGAAAAGTAAAATTATTTAAATGCATATGACAAAGTATACATTTAAACACAGTAAACCAGTTAGTTAGCTATTATAAAATATGCTTTTTACAATAGTTGAGCAAATTTTAATTTCCGCCTATTTGGCCAGGATTTTGCAGCAAATATTCGACTGTACGGCATAAAAAGATAGTTAAAACCATTATCTAGTTAAACAGAAAACAAATACAAATAGCCGATGTTTATTGTATAATGCTGTACATTTCTATTTGTATTAAACATATTTTATTCATCTTCTGCAGTTTGCCTGGAAGGCAAATATGTAGTTTGTCTGGAGGATTTCCTATAGGATAATTCTTTAATTTTCTTAATTATAAAAATAATCACAATTTGAAAAAAAAATATTTATACTACAAAGATTTATTATGTTGTTGGTTTAAAATATTTAATTTGATTGATCTTATATTTGGTATAAACAGATAGCGTCAAAACATTTGAATTCGTATAGCATTTTCTAATCTAAAATAACTAATGCATTTTAAAGCTTTGAACTGTGAAGAAATTAAACTTTATAAGAAAACTTCTTTACAAGTACTTCTTAAACTTTCTCCGAAAATGTCTCTATATGTTTGCGTGATCTGGTAGCAGAAGTTCTTCTTTATATTGTTAGACACGACCAGACATAAGCCGATTTAAAACTTACAGTATTTATTTCTCATTCAATAATATGTTCCCTTTCCTGTCGAGAGCTTGAATTTGCAAAATGCGTTCAGTTTATTCTAGATACCAGCACTTCATAGCAAGAAGAACAGAATATAAAATAACCATCAATATTTCCTTTCTAAAAGACGGTGTTTTTGTTTTCTTTAAGAAATATTAAGAAATATATTTCTTTTTCTGAAATCAATATTTTGGGAAGCTATTGATAAGAACATTTTTATATCAATGCACACTACACGCCTTATTTTTTTTTTTTAATGTGCATTCTAATGCAACAAAAATTCTTCCAAAAATATTTAAAAATACTTTTGAGAAAAAATGTTTTGGAATTTTGCATTTCGTTAGCCTATATTTTGTTTTCATAAAACCGATATTATTTTCAAATACAGATAATTAATATTATATCTTGTAACAAGATATGAGAATGTTATTTAATTTAAGGGATAATTTGGTGGTATATATTTACACCTCTCGGCGTAATATGGGCATAGTACCTACTTTGATTATGAACTGCTGTTTTATTTTATAGAACCTTACTTTATTTTTATATATTTAATTTATATCATATTATATACAGGATGGGCCAAAAGTCCCGCATCATAGGAGTTTTTTAATTTTTTAATTTGGTTTTTATTTTTTTTTTAATTTGTAGGTGAAAATGATGACTGCTGAAGAACTGTATGGGGTTACCTTAAATCGAAAGTTTACAGTGAGAAGATCACGAATAAAAACCATGTGCGTTAGAGAATTGCTACTGAGTGCCATGCCATAATGCCAATCTTAGTGGCCAACATTCTGAGGAACATGAACGATCGCCTGCAGCTGTGTTTTGACAACGAAGGAAATCATATTGAGAACCTATTTAACAATATATGTGTTTCCTATGATGCGGGACTTTTTGTCCACCCTGTATATAATGTATAACATACGTTTATACCTTGTTTCTCCTTGTGCTAGTGTGGAAAGGCTTTAGAACCAAGGTTACCCTTAGGTATTCATTTAATTGGTATTTCTTTACAAGTCTGGGAGCCGAGTCATCAACTTCAGAAGCACATTGTTTCAAAACCATCTGATCTACAGATTTTTATTTCAGGGAAGTTTACACATTACTTTTTTTACAGTAAATTGACTTAAAACTTTTATGTTAAATGGCAGTGCTAAGTATATAATTATACGCAAATTTAAAAATCTGTGTATACAATTTTTGAACACAACTTTGATTACAACTATGTATCTAATTTTTGAACATAACATATAAACTAACATAATATAGTCATCCTTATCCGTACATGCATAGCACGCATGTATCAAAAATACTTACTAGATGGAATGAGAAAGATCTCTCTAAGAATGTAGAAGATATCAAGAATGGCTTATCAGCGTATGCTGCAGCTGTTGATCCTAGATTTAGGCCCTAAGAAATTTTCATTAATAAACCACTATAAAGTCTTCCTTATTTCTTAGCGTGAAAGGTACCTATACAGTGTTATTTAAGTCTTTATATTTCATATGCTGGTACTATAAAGTACCAGCAAAATCATATTTTCATAAATATATATATATGTGACTGATCTGTTACCAGCGGTAGGTTTCAGGATCAATAGTTAATACTTCACTCTGTCATTGATTGATATCATTAGTAATTCCATGAAGCAAAACAATACTCGAGAAGAATATTTCAGCACTTATGCATCTCATTCTAGCTTCCATTTTGTTGTATAATGTGCCATTTTCAGTCTCTGTTGATATACATTTCATTATTTATAGATAGGTTCACTGTATATTGTTGGGGTACTCTTAGTAATTTTAGAGAAATAATTATACTCTTCAAAGTGACGTAATCGTCATTTCATATTTTAAATGGAGATAGACTCCTAACACCATATTTGCTAAGGACATCCAAGTCATGTTGACTAGTCCGATGACTTTTAAGATTAGTTTAAAAATATACTCATATCATACTTAATATTTAGGAAACTCAGTTGATACAGATTTACAATTTTCAAAAATAATTACAATATCTATTTTGTAAGCGGAATGACTAAAAATAATTATTCTGATTCTCATTGGTTTGCTGCTGCCATTGGATTAGACAGATTCCAGTGGGCAGATATCCGACTCAGTATTTGATGGTCTACATTTGCTTATTCTAATAACCATCTGGTCGCATGTGAACACGCATGGAGTCATAGTTCAAACCCTCATAAAAATAGATAATAGGCACATTTATTATTATATGGCCTCTTTAAGTTGTAGAGGTCATAAAATATATTTTACACTCTATTCTTCTTAAATGTCTAGAAAGGCGACGCTTATCTCGCAGGTGTTAGGAGCAATGTTCAATCACTCAGCGCGATTCCTGTGTATTTTCACGTTGTCTCATTAATTACTTAATTAATAGTTCTTAATTAAAGAAAATGAATGTTATTCTAATGTTCGTACAAGAGTCTATTTTCTATAGCTACAACTTGTTTGTGTTGTCCATAGAAAATTTTATATAAAATGTTCTTTGTATTATCTTTCCGAAATTACGTTGAAAAGTTCTTTAGTTCTCGAAAGAAATTATGGCTGGCTATAAACTGCCCAGCATATACTTTGTTTTATTTTTTTAAGTCTAGGAAATAATGGTATTCATGTTTTTTAAGTTGTTTTACTTAAAGTGTTTTTGTAAATGGTATTTCCAAGTACAGTAGGGACTACGCAGCAATTGCGAACGTATTTGCTTTTAAATTAGGAAGAAAACATTAACACAGGCCTGCAATGTAATTTTTTTTAATCCAAATGAAAATATCTTATGCATTATTATGATATTATTATGATGATATTATTATTGTGATATTATGATTATTATGATATTATGATATTATGATATGCATAATTATGATATCTTACGCATTTCCTTATGCATTTTTATGCTTATATCGGAAAAATGATAAAAATATTTATCACATACAATTTTGAGACTAAATTTTTGCTTGAATGGTAAATTATAAATTTAGTCATAAAAACATATGAGTTCCAATTCATAAGTGATAACGTTAGTCATAAAGACACCGGACACCAATAAACATGATAGCAGACAAATAATGATTGCTGCTGAGGAAACAGCCGGAAAGTTATGCATAAGACAAAATAAACAGATTGAAGGGACATCTTTCTTCGAGATGATGAAGCAAATACGTGATAATGAATGATATTTAACTGTTTGAAACTATCAGAAACGCAATTAACTAATAATATAGTAAAACAAAACAATAATACAAAAACTTTCGTTACAATGCATTAATTTGCCTTGGGCACCGAACTCAATTTTTGAAAAATAACTGCTTTTATTTTTATTCTTCGTAGAAAGCGCGAGCTAGTGAATTTACTTTTTCAAATACATAATTTTTTCTCCGTTTCATTTTAAAGATATGGCAATAGGAAAGAAAATAAAGCATAATTTACACTTTCTTTTTAGAATTTGTAAATTGATTTCTCAACATATAATCATAATTTAATTAATTTGAAACTATTAATTACTTAATGCTAGGCCTCAGTTTTAAACGATTTTTTAATATATTTTTTCATTCTGCTACATCTTTTGTGTTAATTTCCTAGATGTCCATTGGTCAAAAAGCCTTGCATGACAGGGAAAGACATTTTTTTAATCAACGCATCGAACAATATTAGAAACACCTAAATTGATACAGAAATATGTTTAAGAGTAAAAACAGTTTATTTTTTTTAAAAAATACACTCCGTTATAAAAAATTATTGTTTACCTTGAAAATCACTCTTTTTTTCATAACTGCAATTCATTATTTTTCCAAAAACTTTCGTTACAATGCATTAATTTGCCTTGGGCACCGAACTCAATTTTTGAAAAATAACTGCTTTTATTTTTATTCTTCGTAGAAAGCGCGAGCTAGTGAATTTACTTTTTCAAATACATAATTTTTTCTCCGTTTCATTTTAAAGATATGGCAATAGGAAAGAAAATAAAGCATAATTTACACTTTCTTTTTAGAATTTGTAAATTGATTTCTCAACATATAATCATAATTTAATTAATTTGAAACTATTAATTACTTAAAGCGTATTTTTAAATACATATGTTTCACTCTTTATTATTTATGTTTACTACTTTGCAGTGTTTAAAATATTTCGTCGTTACAGCATCACAGCCAATTGGTCTTTATTGGCGAGCGTGGTTTGGCGCATAATTAAAGCCATTGTTGTTGTAATTCGTATACAATTGTAAACATTAAGAATATTTGTAGATTTATCACCTGTGGCGGGCTAATGGAAAACTACCTTAATACTAAGTTATTAATTTATACTTAAATTATAAAAATATTATATAAATGTTGATATTATATTATTATATTATAAAAATATTTATCATAATTTATTATTTTTTAAATATTTGTAATATATATTATATTATAAAAATATTTATTATAATTTATTATTTTTTAAATATTTATAATATATATTATATTATAAAAATATTTATTATAATTTATTATTTTTAAATACTTATAATATATATTATATTATAAAAATATTTATTATAATTTATTATTTTTTAAATATTTATAATATATATTATACACTGCTCAAAACAATTAAAGGATATTTGAAGTTTTATATAAAATAAAGATATAAACGAAATTTTTTTTGCCGAAAATAGAAGAAGAGAATCACAAATGCAAATTTTTCTGGTTTTCAAACTGTGGAGTATGCAAATTTTGAGTTTGACGTCAAAAACGTCGCTTCAGCGGCAGCGAATGAAATTTGACTTTCAACTGGATAAAAGAGAATGAAGACAAGGATGATCGGCATTCAGTGATTGCTTTGTTTCGATGAGTACGATGTCTCAGCGAAGTCATTTGACAGATTCAGAAGCTTGGAGAATTGTTGGTAGGTTAGAAGGGGGCCAAACTCAAGCCGAAGTAGCGCAAGCCATTGGAGTGTCACAAAGTGTCATTTCCAGGATCTGGAACCGTTTTTTGGAGAGTGGATGTGCAGGCCGAAGACCAGGGCAAGGTCGTAGACAGGCAACAACGCCCAATGAAGATCGGTATTTAGCGTTAACAGCTCGGAGACACCGAAACATGAACGCTACTCTTCTCCAACAACACCTTCGCTCGGCTACAGGCACCACGATTTCAACTCAGACTGTCCGAAACCGGCTCCATGCTGTAGGTCTGTATGCTCGCCGACCGATGGTATGTGTTAGATTAACATCAAGGCATCGTCGCGACCGCAGGGAGTGGGCAACCGAGCATGTCAACTGGAGGAGAAATGAATGGAGCAATAATTCTGTTTTCTGACGAGTCCCGTTTTTCTGTGCATCCGGATAATAGGCGTATTTTCATCTGGAGGGACCGTGGCAGTAGGAATAATCCTGCGTTCGTGCACGAAAGTGTCAGATTTGGCGGTGGAGGAGTGTTGGTGTATGGTGGCATCTACATTGACGGGCCGCACTGACCTCTACATCATTCGAGATGGAGCTCTGACTGGTCGCCGATATAGGGATGAGATCCTCAGACCTTTTGTAGTCCCTTACGCTGCAGCAATCGGAGATAACTTCATTTTAATGGACGATAACTGCAGGCCACATCGTGCAAACCTGGTGGAGGATTTCCTTTTCGAGGAAGGAATCGTTCGAATGGAATGGCCAGCGTGTTCTCCAGACATGAATCCAATCGAGCACGTTTGGGACGCTCTAGGAAGACGAGTTTCTGGCCGCCAACAACCCCCACAAACTCTCCAAGAACTGGAAAGAGCTCTTCTGGAAGAGTGGGGCAGAATACCCCAACTCGTCATTAATAGCCTCATTGAGTCCATGCCTCAAAGGTGTTCAACGTTGCTGGCCGCCCGTGGAAGCCATACCCCTACTGAAAATGATTTTCTTTGAAGAAAACACTTTTTCTTATTCTTTTTTTCTCATATGCACAAATTGTGTTTTTTTTTCCTTTTGTACACAAATGCGCAATAAAATGCATTTTTTTCTGCCAAACATGTGTAATTTATTCTCATATAACCTACTATGTCTGTCGACCATGTATCAATCAGCTAAAAAGTTTCCCAGATACAAAATCCACCTAAAAGTGCAATATCCTTTAATTGTTTTGAGCAGTGTATTATAAAAATATTTATTATAATTTATTATTTTTTAAATATTTATAATATATATTATATTATAAAAATATTATATAAAGACTTAATACTGCCTTAAAACTAAGTTATTAATTTATATTTAAATTATAATAATATTATATAAATGTTGTATTGCAGATTTGGATTCTACGGGAAAAAAAATACGTAACTTTAGTATTTAATATTTTCTTCAGAAAATCGTAGATGGCCGTGTAATCGAGTAAAATGCAGAGATAATCGTTTCCATTGAAAAGTCTGGAAACAGCCAAATAATTCGAGAAATATACATCGGATGGAAAAATGGAAAAATGAATGTTCAATATTTTTGAAAAATTTATTTAGGTATATCAAAGTTGCTCCCCCCCCCAATTCTGCCCCAACTCTGTGCGAGGAACTTTGAAATCTTAAATGATAACATCTTTTTTATAGCAGATACGGATTCTACGGGAAAAAACACGTAACTTGTGTACTTAACATTTTCTTTTGGAATTAGTAAATGGCGCTGTAATCAAGTAAATCGCAGTGAGAATCGTTTCCATTGAAAAGTTTGGACACGGTTCAATAACTCGAGAAATATACACCGGATTGAAAAACGGAAAGTTACATGTTCAATATTTTAGAAAAATAGCAACTTTGGTATCCCTAAATAGACTTTTCAAAAATATTGAACGTGTAGTTTTCCGTTTTTCAATCCGATGTATATTTCTCGAATTATTCGACCGTTTCCAAAATTTTCAATGGAAACTCACTGATGGATTCTCACTGCATTTTACTCGATTACAGTGCCATCTGCGATTTTCAGAAGAAAATATTAAATACAATAGTTACGTATTTTTTCCCGCAGAATCCGAATCTGCAATAAAAAAGGGGGTTGTCATTTAAGATTTCAAACTTGCCCCTCTCTCGCCCCCCTCCACCAGTGGACAGAGTTGGGGAGACACCTTTGTTATCGCTAAATAGATTTTTCAAAATATCGGACACATATTTTCAGTTTTTCAATCCGATATATATTTCTCGAGTTATTTGACTGTTTCCAGAATTTTTGAACACATTATATATATATTATAGTAGCCTATAAGGAAATGAGTTAAAAATCGATTACTAAATTTAGTCTTTTCATACAAAAACCGAGTAGAGTATAATAAAAGAGTGTAAAAATTAAAAAGTACTATTTTTCAGGCATGAGTAATTGTTGGTTACTTATTAATATTTAGTTGATTTACAATGTGTTTTCATGTTTAAATGTAAAGAAAATCATGAAGAATAGATTATTTTTTTTATTGTAAATACTATTAAACAAGTGCAATGATTTATTGTACAGTTTTCTCATTTTCTTAGATGTGAGAAATTTTGAACTACATTGACCCACCTGTACTTAAAAGTATCTATTAGCTGTAATTAACGATTTGATTTATAATTTAAAAATTATTTCTTACATTCGTATTTCGTACATTTATTGTTTTTATAAATTTTCTAAAATGATCGTTTTTTGAAGGACAATTTTAAGTGAAAGAAATTTTAATTTTCAGAAATGCAATTAACATTTACTGCTGAAATTTGTTTCTATTCCCCTGCCGTTTAAGAATTTTGTTTACGTATTAAAATGAAACGGGAAAGAACGAATAAAGTATTTATATATTGGAATTCTAAAAATAACTATACCGTTCTAGAATACCGTATTTTGTAATAATAAATGAACGAAACTATAATGCTAATATTTTAAAGCATCATATAAAAATCATGCAGACTGTCTAAATATTCTACGGGCTGACTTACCGTCTACTCTTTTAAAATAACAATTATTCAGATTCAATTATTTGTTTGATGATTTAATATAATATTGGTAAATATTAATTTTATTAAATTAAAATAATTTTTAAGAGAAAACACATTATCACAGAAACGTTTTAATTTGGTCGATTAACAAAAATATGTTTTCATAAAAACAAGCTCAATATACAGCATTTGAGTTTTGACTGTTAAAAAAATAGATGTATTTTTAAAATTCATTTTAGATGTAATTACACTGGCGAGAAAAATTAAAGGAACAACTATAAAAACTCATCGAACTTGAATAATTTTGCAGATAAGAACATGAAACTTGCACAAGATCTTTATTTTGTCATGTCTGACATATATTCCAAATGCAGAGCTGCCTATTTCTGAAAAAAAAATAATTTTGTATAAACACGTAGGACTGTGTGATATAAGAGGGGATAAGGAAATTGTACTGTTACAATATTTTAGAGAAACACAGGAAAATTCAATAAGTTATGTGGTCACGCCTGGGCGAAATGCAAGCTTTACAGCGATTTTCCATACTTTTGGATTAGATTAACCAGAAGTGCTTGCGGTAACAATGTGTATTCAAGATGAATAGTACTCCGAAGCTCCTGGAGAGTGCTAGTTGGGGGGTGCCGAGATGCAAGTCGGCGTACTGGTGCGTCTCACACATGTTCTATCGGATTTAAATTCGGATAGTATACAGGCCACTCCATTCGCTGGATTCCTTTACCCTCAAGATAATCAGTCACTAGTCCAGCACGACGAGGTCGCTCATTATCATGCATTAAAATGAAGTTATTACCGGTTGCACCCCTAAACAACATAACATGAGGATCGAGAACCTCATTTCTGTATATTTCAGTATTCACAGTTGCACTGGTAAAAATGTGTAGGTCAGTGCGGCTATTCAAAATGATGCCCACCCATACCATGATTCCAGGACCTTCGTATCAATGCCTTTCACGGATATTTGCAGCCTTATTGCGTGTGTTCTTCCCTCCATATGGTAACACATCTGAAATCTCTCTCCAAACAAAATCGGAATTCATCGGTACAGAGAACTCGGCTCTAGTCCGTGGTACTCCAATGACGATGATATCTGCACACTTTAACCGGGCGCATTTCGCTGCCAGAGTTAGTGGAATACAAATCATTGGTTTCCTTGTATGCAGTCCTCTTTTATGCAGCATGTCACTCACAGTAAATCTGGATAGTCCAGTTCCTATTGCTGCAGTGAACTCCCTTGCAATCTGAACTGACGTCAGTTGCCTGTTTCTTTTAGCAATCGTTGCCAAATAACGGTTCTGACAGTCTGTTGAGGCACGTTTTCGACCTTGACCTGGTTGTCTTTGTAGTATACCAGTATCTTTAAACCGTTCCCAGATTCTTGACACAGCGCTTTTTGAAATTTTTAAGTCTTTACAGACCATTCTGTCAGTGTCTGTCCTTCTTCCATTCTCGTTATCGCACGCCATTTATCACAATCGGTCAAATGTCTTCTGGATTACATATTCCAACTACTAGAAGCGAAAGTTTTATGCATCTACACGTAAAATCCTTGATATTAGACTTCAAATCACCCACGTGTACTCCTTTTCAAACGTGCAGAAACAACGGGCTCAAAAAATTTGCATATTTTTCTGTAGCAAAGTTTAATCCCATTGGACTACGTGATAATGTTAACATTGAGTTACCAACCAATCACCTTTGATTGAAGTTCCCGCAATATAGTTCACATAAAGCACCTTTTTATGGTTGTTCCTTTAATTTTTCTCGCCAGTGTATATACTTTTTAATGCTATATAATTTAAAATACACAAATTAGCTCAAAAAATACACAATGCTTATCTATCTACCTATCTATCTATCTATCTGTCTATCTATCTATCTATCTATTTATCTATCTATCTATCTATCTATTTATCTATCTATCTATCTATCTATCTATCTATCTATTTATCTATCTATCTATCTGCATATATGTATATATACATAAATCAGTTAATGACTGTATGTTCCTTATACAAATGTACATTTTGACCGATTTACTAGAAACATGCTATAGATACGTTTTAAAACAAGAGTAAAATTTATGGCTACTTAAAAAATATATCATACTACACTTTACACCTTCTATCAACCACCTGGCATAATTTATCCTATAATAAACTATCCTATACCATATATCCTATCCTATATCCTATCCTATATCCTATCTTATATCCTATAATATCCTTTAATAAACTATTTTTTTTTCTAATGCATTATCTTCTTTTCTGTTGTCTCATCCTAAAGAATGACACAAGAAGAACAAAAAAGTAACGCGCGTATACTTTGTTTTTATAAGCCAATTAAAATTCAGACTCACTCGCTATATTTTCAAATTTAGCGATATTTTCAAATCGAAAATTTAAGCAATTTTTATCAGATAATGAGCATTTTAATATATAAAATAAATATTCTAGGTGCTTTAAAAGAACGTACTACCTTCATGTAAATGTATTTAGAAATTAAACATTTACTATAATACAGACATTTAAATTTCAAGCAAAAACTTCGTAAGAAAAAATAAAAATAAAAATTTACTAAATATGGCGTCACTTCTATAAGACGCTTTCAATGTGACGTCACACAAACTATAACATATGCGTTTGCTATTCTTTCTCTCCTATTTTGTTTGTGTATTTGTTTATTTGCTATTGTGTTTGAAACTATATTTTATAGCTAAGTATTTTATGGCTTCAGATGCAATGGTAACATTTTCTGCAATTTCTATTAAGTAGAGGGTCAGTTATTTCTCTTTTCAAACAAAACTTCATGACTGACGTAACATGGTGGTCTGATAAGAACTACCCCGATTTTTAACATAACTGGTTACAATTTGTAATGAAAAGACATTATTACACGAACTGTTTTCCACAAATTAATTATTGACTTCATTTTGTATTGTACATATTTATAAGTGATTTTCTATGAATTAATTACTGATATTTTATAATATACATATTTATTTTTTGTATGGGGAAGCAATAACATCTATATTTTCCAATCATGTTTTTCTGCAATTGTATCGAGAAAAAGTGGAGGCAACTCATATGGTAGTTTTTTATTGCCTTCGGAGACACTGGTCTGCAAATCGAGCAATGATATATCTTACGAAGGACAGGCAGTTTTACAATTTTAAAATTTTAAAGCTTGTCGGATGCAGATGGTATTATTATGGACAGTGTATTTACGATGGGGACGACGCGACGTCTCAATCAGAACAGGTCACGCGGCCCGTGAAGGTGGTACCCAAATTCTGGTCAGCCAGACCAATGAGATGAGGGGCGTAGACTTTTGTTAAATAAGGACCAATGGAGATGGTCAGCAGTTGGTATTTATAAAATTAAATTAACTTCATGCATTGTGAATTTTCATTATTACATATTTCAAATCTCGATTTATTTGAAGTATGTAATATATTGTTGTTAAATTATATAGGATGTCCATAATTATTGTCGGGGTTTACTTACCTCAAAATTTTTGATTTAAGAACATGACAAAAAACATTATTACATATTATTAAAATTCAACTTAAAAAGATTTTTTTAATAACACCAACACTTACACGCGCGAGTTTCGACTCAAAAGGTTATGAATCAAATAATGATTATTATAAAATATTAATTATATTAATGAATACTAAAATTTTATCATATTTATCAAGCGTCATTAATGAATTATGTGCACAAAGTTAGACAGATTGATATTACATAATTCATTAATAAATGTTTGATAAATTTGATAAATTTTTAATATTAATTATTATTTCATTATAATCGTTATATGATAAATAACGTTTTCAGTAGCAACTGTATGCATATATAACTTAGTTTATGCTATTGAAAAAAAGTTTTTCAGTTGCATTTTACGACTATGTAATAATGCTTTTCACCAAGTCCTTAAATCAAACGTTAAGAGGTAAGAAAACACTGTCAATAATTTATAAACACCCTGTATTATCATTTTCTCGTTCACCTTCTGACAGTGCAATGTTTGAAATCATTGTTGTGCCAATGTATGAATCGAAATCATTTCAAAAATTGTATATATTTATAATTTTGCTATTTTTTTTTACCCATGGAAATCGCGATCAAAGGGTAATTTTTTGGAGAAATTGGGACAGATCAGACCAGACCAGGCCGGGCCTGGCCTAATTTCATTTATTTTTCACGTGACGAGCCGAGGCCGAACTTTTAATTCTTACACCGGTCCTGGAAATTTCGGTTCGTGCTGACCTGAATTCTATATCGTTCAGTCAGTGCTTGATTTAAGCAGGGTTTTCGGGGTACGGGCCCCCAAATGCTAATGAATATTTTTCAATTATTGGCCAAAATCTGTTGAAGTGTTAACTATAAAAAAATAATATGGACAAATCTGTTTATCGTTTATTTCATTTAAAAATAACTTTTTATGGAACTACTTCACTCAAGTGAAACCCTCTTGCTAATGCTAATCCTGTGGGAGACATTTTAAAAATATCTCGTTTGCACTTCAATATTTTTAAATGATTTTATTTTTCCTTGAATAGTTGAGATCAATCTCTATAAAAGTCATTGTTTTCTTTTTCGATTTTGTTTACAGGTTTTTTTTTTAATTATTATTTATTAATATATTTTTTTACTCAGTGCAGCTATAAGCATTTGTGCAAGGGGGGCCCCCCATAAGCATTTTGCCCAGGGCTCCCAAATTTCTACATCGGTCCCTGCGTTCAGTACTAAAATTTTGATGCAACTCTATTTAATTTCTGTCTTAAGCAGAAATACGTTTAAAAATTTGCATAAAGACGCAAAAACCACTTTACTACGTTTTGATTTAATATACTGTATATCGGTCACGAACTTTTTTCAAAAAATCCATATCCCGCAACGGAATAGCTGACCTAGCAAAATCCACATAAGCCGCATTTTTCTTTCTCCTTTGGACTGGTCTTTAGTGAAACTCTGGTTTTAAGTCTTAGCGAAAGCGTGGCGCTAATGTCGTGCGCTCCTATGTAACTTCATTCGCATGCAGTAAGCCTGACGTCATGAGTTCAGCTCTAGAAGCAGAGCTGTCGAAGTCTTCCTTTCCCGGCCGGTATATTTGTATTATCGAGTCTTAGTTAATTTTCGTATGAATATCATTTACGTGTATTCTTTCATAAGTTGCCGTTAATAGAGATTAAATAAGTATTATTTTAACTGTTATATTTAAAGAAATGTATTATTTCTAAAATTATCCTTTTCATTTCAAATGACAAAAAAATTGTTATAGACTAACTAAAACATTTGAAAATTAAGAAATTCTCAATAAATATAAAAGGGTCATACCAGAAAAATTATGCGTATACATCATTTTATATTTATTCACTTAACAAAGGTATATAGGTAGAAGCTGTGGCGATTCGTATCTAAAATTAGTGGCGTTTTTGCTTCAGAAAAATATTTCAGACATGAATTTAATAGTGTGTAAAAAAATCCTACGTTTCTCTAGAAAAATTCAAATTTTAAAGAAAGGATTTTCCCTATACTTTAGGATAGTCTAAGACATATGTAATCTTTCGTTAAATAAATATGAGCATAAATATACAACATTTTAAATAAAATATGCTAAAACATTAAATAAATAAAAACATGTATTGAAACAAATTTTAAGCATTTACAATTAATGCAATAAGAAAAGAAAAAAAAACACATAGAAATATGGGTGGAATGTTTTTGACGCTTGACGTTTTTTACCGTTTTTTAGGAGGAATTTTACTGCCATATTAAAAATATTTATTCGAAAGGTCAAGAAATATAATAAAACTGATACCGATAATAATACTGATATATAATAACAATAATATAATTAAACTGATAATATAATAGAATTAATAATAAAAATATATTAATAATATTATAAATCTGATACTTTTTTACAGATACAAATTATTTTCCATCCAATAAAAGTTTTTAATATGTTTTTTTTTTCTTGCTTGCCTATATAGTCGATTTAACTTTTAATTTAAAATACACTGCAAGACTCTACATGTATGCAGTTGCTGATTTGTAATAGAAATATATCTGCGGAAAAGCTTCAATTTAAACGTATAATTTTGATGAAAACATTAACAAATAAACATATTGTTGTAAATGCAAAGTATATTCTGATTTTTTTTTTGTAATTATTATTTCCGAATTATTTTTTTTCTTTTAAGGGGCCCGGGGGGAGAGGGAGAGGCGTGTCAGAATTATATATTTTTTATTTATAGGTATTTTTATAGATTTTTTTTCCTGAAATGTGTATTTCTATAAAAAGCTCTTTTCAGAAAAAAAGTTTTTTGAAAAATTAAAAATTTAGTTTCTTTTAAATTTAAAAATAATTTTTAAATTAAATAATTTTTTATATAACTCAAGAACCAGTCCCCCGATTTAGTTCCTTTTTTTCACTGTTGAGTGCAGAAAATGCTTCTTGTTAATTTGTCTTCAGCATTTATAAACATGTTACTTACAAAATTTATATTAAATTTAAAAGTTTTAAAAAAGAGGAATTTTGAGAGTGATTTTTACTGCGAGATGTATATTTTCAAATCTTCCACATGAAATTAAAAATCATGAAGAAAATTTATTAAAAACATACCATAAAAAACTCTGTTCAAAATTCCCTTGAAAATTCCCTCAAAACAATGAAAGGAAGTTTAGATATATTCTTTGAATTTGACAAATTGTGAAAAAATCTGTTCCGTGATAAATGAACTTGAAGGTTTTGATTACGGTCGGGTCAGTACTGGTAGTATAACACAAGAGTTGTTATATCTGCTAATCTAACATACTATTATGACTACGCATTTTGCTTTATTCAATTTATTTAACTTTGTAGTAATTTATTAACAAAATAATAATAATAATAATAATAATAATAATAATAATAATAATAATAAGTATGCATTTTTTTTTAGAATTTTGACCACATGACCCCCTTAATAAAATTTTAATTTAAGAGATTCCACTTAATAAAAAAGCCCCTAAATATTTTCTACCTTTAACATTTTTAAAGATATGCGTTGAGGAAGGGAAAATGAAAATTCTGCTTATCTATTTGTTAAGCCGAAATTGCATTACTGTAATAACTTACTATAACAATTAAAAATATGTTTTGAAAATCTTTATGCGTTTACTGGCTATTCAATGCCTTAAATTTATTAAGTTATGCTTTAGAACGTTACTTTTTCATATCTAAATTAAATTAAATTTAATAATAAATTTTTTCCTAGCAAAAATCCTGTTTTAAAATGTGAAAAAGATTACTAAGAATAAATATTTTATTATTTACTAACTGTAGTACTTATTTATTTATATGCTGATATAATCATCGTAGAAGTACGCAGTTTTCTTTATTTAATTTATCAGTCTTTGTAGTATTTTATTAGAAATAATAATAATAATAATAATAATAATAATAATAATAATAATAATAATAAATATACATTTTTTTAAATTTTGACCACTGAACCCCCTTAATAAAGTTTTAATCTAAGAGGTTCCACTTCAAAAAAAGCCCCTAAATATTTTTTACCTTTAACGTTTTTAAAGATTTGTGTTGAAAAAATGAAAATGCTGCTTATCTAACTAATAAGCAGAAATTGCATTAGTGTAATAACGTAGTATGTCATTTAAAAATATGTTTTTTAAATCTTTATGTGTTTACTGGCCATTCAATGCCTTAAATTTATTAAGTTATGCTTTAGAATGTTACTTTTTCATATCTAAATTTAATTTATAATGAATTTATTCCTAGTAAAAAGCCTGTTCTAAAATGATAAAATGATTACTTAGAAGAAATATTTAATTATTTACTAACTGTGGTAATTATTTATTTATATTTAATATTAATGTTTATTCTTATGATTAGAATTCATTCTAATTGAGATATTTTTCAAAAACTATTTACTTTTACTCTTCTAATTTTAGAATTTTCTATCATAAAAATATCTTTTCTAAGTTAAATGAAAGGCTTAATAATTAACACTGTAATTAATTATAAAGTCAGTTTAAAAATTTATTATCTGCTGCTTGAGGCACTAGGGGAAAAAATGTTAGGTTTTAAAAGTTTTAACTCGTTTTAAAAAAACGTTTTTACACCCAGAAAAAAGTTTTGCTGAATCAACAAAAATTTGGTTGACCCAACAAAACTTTTCGTTTAAATATGGGTCAGTGGAAATTTTGTTTGAATCAACAAAAAAAATATTGTTGATTTTTTTTGTCAGCAAAAAAAATTTTTGTTACATAGATATATGCTATGTGTTATTTTAACAATCTATTTTCTTTTTTCAACAAAATATATATTGTTTGTTTAAATAATAAAATATGTTATATTACGAACTTGTTTTGTTTATACTACAAAAACTTTTGTTAAATGAACCAACCTAAATATGCAATTTTAACTATTTTTTAATTCATTTTCAGCAGTGAATTACGCCTGTAAACCTTGAATAATAACAAGTGAATTTTTGTCCGGCTTTTTTTCAAACGCAAACCGAGAGAGTGAAAATTGCTCTATCCGGGAGTCAATCCCGGATCCTCAGAACAACGCTCTGAGGCTATACCACTGAGCTACAAGGAACGATATCTGAGCTCGGCATTTCTCACTCTTATATATGTCGGAACGGCTTCAGCCGCAGCACAAGATAGAAATGTCATCAGGAGAACGCAAATTTCTGCGGCAAACATGAGACGACAATACAATGCTCAGCATACGGCAACACATAGTTAATTTTTATTTCATTTTCAGCAGTGAATTACGCCTGCAAAAATCAGGATAAAAATTCACTGGTTATTATTCAAAGATTACAGGCGTAATTCACTGCTGAAAATGAGATACAGCTATTGCTGAAATCGCGAAAAATGCAACATAGCAGCGCCACCTGTTGCGCGATTTACACCAAAACCTAATCAGCAACAATTTATATCAGGAAGTAACTGAATATAAACTTTTATTAAATTCCGTGCATTAGTTCTTGAGGTAGAGTGTCCACAAATTTTTTGTCACATACAGACAGATACAGTCAATGACAGTCATTTTCTAAAAACTGTCAAATCATGTTCACGACCTTCTAAAATCCGTCGGAAACCAGAAGTCGAAAATTTTCATGATTCCAATACTTTCTTCTTGTAAAGATAGAAGAAAGTAATAAATGGGACACGGGGATTTTTAAAACTACCTTGGTCCGTCCCAATGAAAAAAAGTTTTATTTATCCAAAAATTATGTTAATCCTTTAATTATATAGCTATATAAGTCAAATAAATCGAGTTACGTGAGAGTGTTATGGCTACTACATAACAATTTAAATTTTGCAAAAACAACAAAATTTTGCTGTAATTGCAAAACTATTGTAAAATTCAAAAAAACAGATTTTGTTAATTCAAGTAAAATTGACGAAATTTTGTTCAAATTTTGTAAGAGTGTTAACAATATCTTTTTGGTCCAAGCAACAAAACCAATTTTTTTACTTCAACTAAAAGTTTTGCTAAAACAACCAAAATGTACCCAACAAAACATGTTTTGTTATTTTAATCAATTCCTTTTTCTGGGTGTACCTATGGCATATCGAAAACCTGGTTTTATGGCAAAGAACCCAACCCTGAAAGAAATATTTGTACATTTAGTGTGGTAATTCTTTGCTCTAAGTTATCCTTTCAAAACAATAATTCAAAATTTTATAAGAAAAGTTTCAATACGCGTTTCTTAAGACAAAAAAACAAGTTGGAAACTGTACGTTAAACGTGGCAAATGAGGTATGTTCGTACTATAACTAGTTTTACAATGTAAAAAAAAAATCATCGTTATTATTTCAGTGAAATTAACTATATCGTTTGTTATGAGTGAAATAAGCATGTATTTTCTCTTATTACGTATGCCACGTTTACAGATGCGAACATTTTTTTTCGACACCAGACAGTGCTGCGAAATTCACCATGGATATCTTGATTTGCGCGTTCATGGCTGATTGCCTTTATGGTTTAATATTTCTATTACTCACGATGAACGAATCTTTAGTATTAATTTACTTTAATGGATTGAGATATTATGTTGTCAACCTAATTTCAACTGAAGTTATCTGATAATCTATTCATATTTGAATGTAACTCATCCCTCAAACATACAATTTTTTTGAACGATCTTCTAAAAATGTAACTTGTATGAAATGTTGTTCGAAAAAATAATTATGAATAAAAATGTCCGTCTGGCATAAGAAAAAAGAAGTGGTCAGCCCGTATTTCCTTTCCTCAGTCACATGACTTACGCTTTTATTAGATAGATTACGTATGATTGGATTTAATAGAATGAAAAAAACTTATATTAATATATTTTTAAGTTTTGATTCGATTTTCATAAATGTTTTAATGACTCGGCAAAATTCTGCAACGATTATATATATTAAATTTCAAACAATTTTAAACCATTCGTTTGGGTAGATTTTGTGCTGTTATATGCGGACGGACGGACAAGACGACGACTATAGGTGCTACATATTTATCTAATTATGAACCCACTTAAAAAAAAGCATATCTTTTAAATATTATGTTGCCCCCTTTATATGTTACTTTGTACTTTTTAGTGTTCTTTTTAGTGTTTGAAACTATTTCAATATTGCAATATTTTACAGCGAGTTGGCATGATTTAGTGAGCGTAGTTTGGCGTCTAATGGTCTCTTATATTGTTGTAACTCGGTTACAGCTTTAATCATAAAAAATATTTGGCGATTTAGCATCTGAACCCGGCTAATGAAAAAATACCTTAAAATTAATTAATTTATTTATATTGAAGTTCTAAATATATTTTAAAATATTGTATTCTCATCAGAAATACACCAATGTAAATAATTGTTATAAGTCTCACATATCAGGACGAGAGTGAAAATTCTATTAAAAATTCCATCTATGAAAACATGAACCAAATCAAGCTAAATAAAAGAGTGTAAGGAAATTACAGAGTTTTTTGAAACATAGTCTCATAAAGAAATATGCAAAATTTTACTAATATACTCTAAATAAATACTGCACAAAATCAATATCTTTTCTAGTTTAATCTTATTTACATAAACAAGTTTTTTCTTAAATATCATTTAATTTATGTAAAATGTTGTAAAATAAAGAATTATCTCTTATACCATATTAAACAATGGAGAAATAACATTTACAAAATCCTATTGGTTTAAACTAATATATACAAACGGAACATTTAAAATAAACTCTCATTAAGGTTTCAATAATATACAACGAGCATTGTAAAACCCTTTTCTTCGAAATGTTAAAACCTATTCTCCTGCGCTGACTGAATGCATTTATTTTCGATGTTTGTAAAGAATCGTTGACAGAATTGATTTTCCAAGCTTTCTCTACCAATATATAAGTTTCTGAAAAGAGACAAAGCGATGACATAAAATCGATCAATCCACTGATTGTTCTGAAAATTGGGCTAAGCAAGAGAGACGGATGATCGCTCCAACACGCAAATATTTTTGGAATAAAAAAGTACTAAAATTCATTACCTTAAGATTTAAAGGAATAAAAAACATTTTCATAACAAGTGTTTTAAAATAAAATATTTATATTTTGGTAAAATTGGAAATAATTGTATTAAAGGATTTGTTGATTAAATTTGAATTAAAAAAATAAGATGTTACACTGGAGTACCATTGAAATTAAGAAAGACAGTGTTATGGAAAACTAGTGCTGTTGTCCACTAATTCTTAGTCATGTTCAGACACTATCATATGTCATATCTAGCTAGATGTATGGGTCTCTATATACAACTGTTAAAAGCTGCATGATGGAAACAAATCGTGCCTTAGAAGCCTTTCACTGAAGTAAAGTAAAAAGTGTTCGCCTCATGGGTTATTCAATTTTAGAAACAGTTTGACAATGTAGTTTTCTCATTCCACGGTATACAGATAGAACGCGAATGCAAAGAAAGTAAAAAATCTGTAATAAACTGAACCCAAATAACAGGTAAATTTGAATGAACTTGATCTTCTAAAAGTTCTATTACACGAGGCGTCAAAGCTGCCGCTAATTTCGGGTGAAACCATGTTAACATATGTCTTTCAAAGAGTTGCTCGAAAACTTAGCAACGTTTTAATGTCGGAGTAATTTTGTCACCTGTGGTCTTTATTTCTTGTACGATCTCCCAGAGCAGTCAATGAAATGCTTGGAGAGGGGAAAGCTTTTCCGTGCACAGCCAATGAAATGCTTGGAAAACAGACGAGCTGCTTCAATTTTTGTCGCTTTCTATTACCACGTGTTGTAGCACTGTTAGATTCAGCTGTATCGTATGAAATCAGCGACAGCAAACCTTTGCTTAGATGGCCACCTAACTTACTGACAGTACTATACAGTTAGCCACAAGACACGTTGTGTAACTCCTTCAACTGAAATTCAGGAACAGAAGACGCTCAAGAGTATCTTTTGCCAATGAACGTTGTCACGCTCAACATTTTGCATGGGTCAGATAATACCGTGACTCGACCAATGACTGTAGATACTAGTAGCGTCGAACAATCGGTCTTTATTTCTATTGCGTCACGCTGGTAGTTGGCGTCAGTATTGTGGAACCATCGACCTAGCTTGATAGATTAGTTGTATATGAAGTAATGGCGGCTCAGTGATTGCCAGATGTGTTTTTTCTTGGTAACGTTTGACACACTTTTTACATATAAAAAAACATTATCTAAGTGCGCAGTTTGTAATCTGGGCGAACAATTAAATCTTTTTATACTTGTATGTAACTCGATTGGAAATTATTAAAATAAAAACAGTATAACTGCTCTTGTTAATGTCTTAATGAAGAATTCAGCTGAAGTCTACTTGCTGAAACGACCATCAATTTATATCCATACATAAATTCCATTTCACAATATTGGGATATCTGCTAAATGGAACGCATGTACGTAATTCCACACCAGCACCTTTAAATGATTTGTGGAAAAATCTAGCAAAATGTTAGCATGTCATACTTCGGAAAAATCTTTCGCAGAATTTCAAAATTCATACTTCGGCATGTAGTATTCGTTATCAAAACCACTGCAGCCGCAAATTGTTTCTAATCGGATGCCTCTAATCATGTTTCACTGCAGTGTAATTTTGTAATCAAGATTTAATATAATGAATGAATTGTAAAAATAAATAGTTATATTAATATTTATTCTGTTACGTTGGCTGTATAAACAGTACTTTGTGTGTAAGATTTAATGACAATTACACGTATAAAATAATATGTACCCTGGATGTCGAACCTGCGAGCCAGGGAGGCAACTGGTACCAAAACTGTTGATCTTAGCCTTAGTTATCACATAATATGTAATAGATTTCTGCAAATAAATAACGCAGGATACCATTCGGAAATAGTGGACGACCTGCTGAAACGCAGATTCTTCACCCTGGTATATATATAACAATGGAGCATTTAAATAAACTCCCTTTAAGGATTATTAATATCCAAGAAAACGTATAAAACCATTTTCTTTCTTATGGTGATACCTATTTACCATTGCTGATTGTATGCATTTCTTTTCAATGTTTGTAATGAATAGTTTACAGAATTGATTTTCCAATCTTTCTGTATCAATATATAAGTTTCTTAAAAGAGACAAAGCGATGACATGAAATCGATAAATCTACTGATTGTTCTGAAACTTGAACTAAGCAAGAGAGACGGATGATCACCCTAAAACGCAAATATATTTGGAATAAAACAGTACTTAAAATGATTGTTTTAACTTTGAAGAAAACGATGTCATGCCAAATTCTTATTTCGATGAGCTTGGAAAGGAGAATGAAGGATTTGTTGATTAAATTTGTTGATTTATATAAAATTCTACTAAAATGAAATAAATTATAAATAATGGTATTATTAACATTTCTTGTGTAAAGTTCGTTGGGAATTAAAAGTGTTTCGCATTTAATTGAAAGATATATATATATATATATATATATATATATATATATATATATATATATATATATATATATATATATATATATATATATATATATATAGGTAATAAATAAATTTTTCAATACGGTACAGATAATTATATTGTAGTAGGGTGATGAATCTGAGTGTAGAGGGTCCAAATTCTACCGCTATTTTCAAATTGAAATTGTCACCTTATTCAGTCACAGAAATTGTAATAAATTTTTACGAAAGAAATGGAATGGATTACTCTTCGATAAATATAGTAACAAACGGCCTGCTGGCTCGTAGGTTTGCCACGCGAGTATATGAAAATGAAGAAGTAAAATACTCTCCAAAAAATGTACATCAGAAAATGTAAAACTCTTCTGTTCCAAATTATATATCAGGTTCTCCAGTGTTGACTGAATTAATTTATTTTCATTGTTTGTAATGAATCGTTAAAATATTTGATATTCCAAGCTTTCTTTACCAATATCTAAATTTCTTAAAAGACAGGAACTGATCAAACGAAATCGATAAATCTACTCATTGTTCTGCAACAGCCACGAATGATTGTACTAACACACATTGTTTGGGAATAAGACAGTGCTTAAATTGGTTGTTTTAATTTTTAAATGTCAAAAATTATATCATGTCAAAACAACTATAAACTGTTTTCATCTATTATAAATTTGGATTTTATTTCGAAAAGATATTAAAGGATTCTGTGATTAAAATTTGCATTAAAATATTAAGATAATATTCTTCTATTCTTATGTTAAAAAGAAATAAACAGTAAAATGTGATAATTTCAATATATGTTGTGTATTACTATTACCGTACATACAATGCATTTTAAATATGCTATCTGAACGGTGAAAGTATAATTTTAAACACACAACATATAATATTATTTTATTTTCTATTTTAGCAGGGATCCACCTACTTGAACTCACAAAAATATTTTGTAAAATTGCTGAAATTTACAATGCTGAAATCAGAATACTTGTTGCAGCAGTTAGTTTTATACAATGTATTTTCCTCACAGTTTTAATTATTTCAAAATTATACTTTTAATCTTTCAAGCAGCAAATAATGACAATATTAATCGAGTGTTCAACTTTTCCTGTGAGGAATATGTCATTTAAAAAAAAAATGCACATTTATTACAAAATGATAGTAAACTATTCAAAGCGTTAAAAATTATCATCAAAATTGTCAATTAGCCTTCAGAGCAACATTAATCGAATTTAAAGTAGTAAATAAAAAATGAGGAATCAAATCAATTCAAGTTGAAAAATGAAGATTTCTTGACTTTTTTAATAAGAAGTTTCCAAACAACAGCGTCACCCGAATGTGACTAATATATGGCAGAATCGTGTCCCAATTGCGGTCCCACATTCTGCATAGTTTTCACGTAACATGAAAAACGTATCGTATCCAAGTCATTTTGAAGTCGAGATGTTCCATTTTGTGAAGAGGCGCAAATGTGTCTAAAACGGATCACTGTTACTTCACAATGCAGTCACAAAGCGGCGGTCAGGTGAGAATCACAATGTTGCAAAATATAAATTTTACCTTCAGGACAATGGGGATGATTTTCAATATTTGTGACGGTTGATACATTACTGTGACTTGTTATTGACAGTTGTTCTTTTAAAGTAAATATAATTATGCGTAGAAACCGCCCTGTTCCACAGTAAAATTGAATCTATTATATATTATATAATTTTTTTTCTTTATGAACAAATAACGCATTCTCAGTTATTATTTTGAAACTTCGTAGAAGTAATATTTTTGCTTTCTATGAAAGAAATAGTAAGAATAATTATTGTGTAAGATTTTCGGAAATTATATCTCGTAATCTAAATACAAAACATTGCTAATTTGTTTAAAGTCGCTTTGTGTAACCAGATTTTTTTTATATAACCTTTTACGGTATATATAATGTTATATTATTTAATATATTCAAAGCTTTTTAAATCTGTGCCGTTGTTAGTCGGACCATATTTGAATTATAATCGTATTCGTTATAGTTTTGAAGGCAAATTTTAAAAAAAAATGTTCTGCATATTGTTGCCAATTATATATATATATAGTGTGTCTCAAAAGTATATGGACGGGCGATTTTTTGAAATAACAGTTCAAAAAATGAAGCAATAATCACGAAAAAAATTATATGCATATAGTATCATAACATAAATTTATTACAACAAAGAAATGAAGTATCAGTTTTACAGATTTTTTGTAAAAAAATAAAAATAAAAATAGGCTGTCCCAAAAATATATGGACTTTTTGAATATTTTGCATTTAAATTCAAATTTTGTATCCATTTTTTTTAATTATCTTGAAAACCCTATCAGGCATACTTCCAACTAGTGTTTGGAGTATGTGCGGCTGTAAAGAGAACCAACTCTGTTGTAATTGTTGCTGTTATTCCTGAATAGTAGAAAACTGCCGACCATGGGCATACACATCTCGTTCAAGTACTCCCCAAAGGTTTTTAATTGGATTCCAGTCTGGCCTGATGGCTAGCCAGTCTATAACAGTCACTTGATTCTGTTTAAATCAAGCTGTTGTTGAATGGGAGGTGTGAATCGACGCATTGTCCTGTTGGAATTTCCAGTTTTCGCCCCCTAAGATGTTTCCTATTGGAAGTATATTGTTTTTAAGGACATTTTGATAATCCTCAGAGCACTGTCGACCAATAAGAAAAGCAATATCCGTTGTTTCATTGAAACAGAATGCGCCCCACACCATTAGTGAACCGCCTCCTTTTTGTCGACTAAAACACTCGCGAGGTTCTTTTCGCAAGTCATGCCAATAGTATGCCCAGCCATCAGCGCCATCCAAATTGATTTTTTTTTCGTCACAGAAAAAAACACTTAACCATTCATCCGTCCAATGCATGTGTTTTTTAGCCCAAAGAACTCGAGCCTTTCTATGATGCACTTTCAGCATAGGTGTCCGACACATTCTGCGATATTTATGATTTTCGCTTACCTGTATGCGACGGTGAACAGTAGATCTGGAAATAGGAAACGCCAAAGTCCTCGCAGTTTCACGAACAGACTTCTTTTGGCTTGAAACTTCTCGCAAACTTTCTCTATCTTGTCTTAAAGGTGTTTATATTGATCGACCTGAATGCTTTTTTGCAATCGTATTGCCACTTTTTGATAAAATTGCATAAATTCCAGATCTGCTACGCTTCATTTGTTTTGCAATATCAGACAATTTCAAATTTTGAGCCTTTAAAAGCCAAATTTTAGCAATATCAGCAGCAGTGAATTAAAAGTTGCGAGGCATTTTTCAACTATTCGACAATTGAAGAAAGAGCAGTGATTTTATATTTCGAAGTGGTTACGTCACAAGTACAGAACTCAGAAAATAAAAAAAATTCTGAAACGGTGGTAATAAAAGCAATTCGATTCATTGTCCATATATTTTTGAGACAGCTTATTTTGAATTTTATTTTTTTACAAACAATCTGTGATATAAACATAACATTTCTGTATCGTAATTAATTTTCGTTATGATTCCATATGCTAATTATTTTTTTCGTGATTATTGCTTTGTTTTCTCAGCTGTTATTTCGAAAAATCGCCTGTCCATATAATTTTGAGACGCACCTTATATATATATATATTAAATAAATGCACATAATTATGTATGTATAACATTAATTAAGTTTATTTACTAATAGTAAGTCAACAGCAATGATTTTAACTCTAAAACACATGAAAAGTAATTTTGGCCAGGATTTTCCTTAAATACTCCACTGTGCGCCGTAAGCTTTTTTTGTTTTTCCATGGGTAGTATGTATTAGGTTTATTCTTTAATGTAAAGTGGCATCACAAGCTCCTTTATATATTATTTTACACGATCAGAGAAAAGTCTATTTGAATCATTCAGTATTTATTTTCCACCTATAATAGTTTTCTCCTTCCCTTTTCACAACTATGGGCGATTTTCAAATTTGAGGCATATTTGATTTTGAAATTAGAAAAAAACATTAAATTAAGCATTGTTTGTGATTAACATTAGTTTTTACATATATCTTGTACATGTTTACATGGTCAGCATCAACCTTTTAATGAAATTTTGTCCTGTAGGGCACTTATACATAACTATGAAGCAAAACTATGTCAAGTCTTTTTCTCTTTTGAGGATTAATTAATTAAGTAAATATACATATGCAATGAGGCGGACGAAATGAATTAAATTTACAAGTTTAATAAACGTCACAACACAAGTAGGTACATCACATTACACATAACAGAGCTACGTAAACATTCTATGGGTATTGTAGTGAAACAATAACATCTGAATGATAGGTGGCAGTAGTGACTGTAGAATTTAAAATTAAAATTCTTACAATCATTCTTGTGTTGCTGCCATCTAGTATTTATTATTTGAAATAAACACCGCAAGTCTGTTACCGAATTTTTTTTTTTTGAAATTTTAACATGAAATCACAATTATTTGAATGAGTAATCACAATTACTTGACTGGGTAATCACAATCATTTGAATGTTTCCACACAGATAACGCTTTCACACTTTTGGCTATTAACAATAAGAAAGTAAGTAGCATTATTATTTAAATATGTCAGCTCTGTTAATTTAATTAGGAAACAAATCTGACAGGTAAGATAGAGGACAAATTGATATATTATTTATTTATTTATTTTTGCTACCATGTGTAAAATTTTTAAACTTAGAAAAACTTTAACTTAAATAAACTTCCACCGATAAAACTTCACACTTTTAGCTATTAAGAATAAAAAAGGAATTAGTAGTATTATTTAAAAATGTCAGGTCTGTGATTTTTAACTGGTAACAGACCTGACACATTAACATTTTTTATTTATTTTTTGCTACCATGTATAACATATTTAGGCTTAGGATATTACAGGTTAAATGTACTTCTCACTTGGTTTGCTAAGCAGATAATAAAGCTACACTCATTGAATTGAACAAAGCTGGTAACAGATCTGACAAGATTTAAAAAAAAAATATTCAACTTATATAAAACCAAAATTGTTAATATTATTCTTTAGGTTCAGCATATGATTTCATAATGGCTTTCAGTACTTACGGCATTATGAAAATAATCTTTAAAGATTGTGCTGCCATATACAGAGAAATTTTTAACAACTATTTTCAAAGTTATTTTTAATTTGAAATATATTAAATTTGATCAAGTAATTTGACTTGTCATTTCGGACAACCCATTTACTAGGTTTACGCTTTGATAAAAGTTTATTAAAAAACATGTAAGGAATATTCTTACAGTAACATACATGGATAAATCTTAACGCTATCACCTTTTGGAAAAATCAACATTGAATCCTTCACAATTATTTAATTTGAAAATAAAAAATAGTGTTATGCCGGACATAAAAAATGCCTCAAATTTGAAAATCACCAAACAATATTTATAATCGAACATTTAATTTATTCAAAATAATACCAAATCTGTATAATTTGAAATTTATCAAAATGAATTTTTAATACATTTATTTTAAGCACACGAACAAATTAATCCTTGTTCTTTCTTTATACGTTAAAATATATGTACTTTTGACTTTATATTTCATATGATTAATATAATAATACACGAAAGAGAGATTAATTGTACTTTGAGAGAGCGTATAAAAGTTAATTATAGCACCTGGCTTTATAGTATTTTAATAGATAAATTTGTATACAGATATTAATATAGTACGGTGGCACCTTAAAAAAAAAACCTCTTATAATTTTTAAGGATTTTTATTATTTTTATGATGACTAGTTTAAGAAGCAAAAATTTTCTTTTATTCTTCTATCCAGAAATTGCAGTTTTTAGGGTTTCGTCTATCTCACAAAACCCTATTGGTCCCGCTACGTTGTCTGCCCGTCACACTGCCGGTTCTCAGAAACTATGTAACTTACAGACACGAAATTTTGTATACTTATACCTGAATACCTACTGTCAAGCAGAAAATCATAAAATTAGAAAAAATCGTATTATTTTAACATAAAGAGATAAAAAACCAAAAATATAACAGCCTTTTCCTATTAAATTTAAACATCTTTCGTTATAGCAGTTGCCAACAATTAAAAATCCACAATAAAATGCTTTCTACAATAATTAATTTTCTATTGAAAGGTTTCCACGTGAAAAATGAAAATGAAATAAAAAGTTTCACCAATTGAAAAAAAATATTAGTATGACGTCATATTGGTAATAAAACGGAAATTCTCAAACATTTCTCAATAATACAAGGAGTATGAGTATGTATAAGTACAGAAAGCAGGTTAATATGATGTCATTAGAGAAATAAAAAGAAAATTAATCTGACGTCATATTGGAAGTTTAACGGACTTTTTCAAATGTTTGAGAATAATACAAAGAGAGTAATAGATAATAGATAGTCTGAGTAATAGAGAAAGCAAGTAGATATGACGTCAGCAAGTGATTATAACGTCATATGAGTTTGAAGAGACTATTGAATCATGATAAAAACCCGATTATGGAAATATTGGCATATTTTAACGTCTCTATACCATATGTTTAATTTTGATGTTGATTTTTTTAATATCGCATTTAGTCCACATGACAGATATTATTATGACAGAGTATAATAACGGGCTTCGCCCGCTGTCAGACCGGTTCAGATTTTCGGAAAAACGAGAAAAATAGACCGGTAAATTTTTACTTTATGAAAAACATGGCTTTTTTTTTTTAAATGAAATTTATTTGTTTTTATTAACGAAAGAATAGTGTTTTGAAAGGAATATTAAACGAAACCCTTTGTGCGATTTTCGATCACACTTACCCACTTGTTAATATTAAGGTTACACGGAAAACAATAATCATGAAATAATATGTAGCAAAAAGCTAGTATATGAGATTTCTAGTCAAAATCGATATTTAGTAAGATGGTAAATGGTGACAATATTATGTAATTGTTTTATTGTATATTTATAGGGTGATATGTATATTCTTATATTTAAATTATCTTTGATTATTAAGGGAAAATGAACTTATCGTATTATATATACGTACTGAATAATTTTGTAAAAGTTGTCGTTAAAACCTTACAGTTTGGAGGGACGTGACATCAGAAGTTCCTTTTTATATTCTTATACACGATCAAACAAAAGCCGATTTAAAATACAAAGTATTTATTTCTTAACCAATAATGCGTTTTTCTTCTCCCTTTAAGAATTTTGTTTTGCAATGTGTATTGAATTTATTCATATTAAATGAAATTCAGGTAAGTTGGAATTTATAAAAGAGAATTTTTAATACATTCTTATAAAAAACAAATAATGTAATCTATGTTTTTTTCCCTTTCTTAAAAAATATATATTTCTTTACAATTGTTTTTTTTTCATATGATTAACATAAAAACACCTGGAAATAAGCTTAATTGAAATGAATATAAAATGTTATCTAAAGCTCTTTGTCTTTGCCTTAACCCATAAAAGCGCCTTTTTTTCAGAAGAATATCTTTATTTAAAAATTAAAATGTTTTGAAATAAGATTATCTCTGACTATAATAAAGAAGGAAGTTTGTGTGTCTGTGTGTATGTGTGTGTGTGTATGTATGTATATATACATACATGTGTGTGCGTATGTCTAATATTATAGGTCAAAGCGATTTTATTTATCTCTCTCTATATATGTGTGTATGTGTGTGCATACATGTGTGTCTGTGTGTGTGTGGACTGAGTTTTGAAAAGACCTCTGCACTCAGAGGTACAAAATTTGGTGGGAAAGTGCTATTACATATGTAGTTTTGCATCTCGAAGCCTGATTTTTTTTTTAAATTATTAGATTTTTTATGCGATTTTTAGTGTTTTTTCAAGTTTTGCTGCTATATTCCCATATTCGGTTCCATACTTTTGCTCAATATTGTAAATTTTGTCCTCCTTTTCAATAAAATTTATTAGAAGTTCGTACAGCAATTTTTGAATTTTTGGCGATTTTTTTTTTTCATTTGACACTAAGAAGTTTTCCCCAGAATGCTTGATTGGTTCGCTGGTTGCTTAAATTTCGGCCTCAGTTATGCTCAAAATCGTCATTTATAATTTCTCTTTTTAGCTTGGAGAGAGTTGATAAGGCTTTACAAATAAAAAAGCATGATTTAAAAAGGAAAGGAAGGGATAATAAATATACCTATCTGAATGTTTGATTAAATATTCTTTTTAATGTTATTTTGTATGCATTTTTTAACGTTTTTTCATGTTTTGTAGCGTTTTTTCGTTTCAAATTATGTTACAAATCGCCCATTAGAAGTCAAACACCGTTGGACGGCAGTTGTGACTAGTACCTGAGAAAATTGTTGGCACAGCTGGATGTCAACCGGGCAATTGTGATTCACGGATGAAAAGGTCACCAGATGACTGCAATTCGAAGAGCGATTTGTGAATTTTTCGCAATTTGTTTTATGCGATTTTTATTATGATTCATGTTCTTGATGTCATTTATGTATTTGATTTCAGAAATAGACAATGATAACTTACTACTTACTGTATTCGTATGTCAAAACAAAAAAAGCGTCATTTTGTTTCTGTCTCAAAAGTTAACGATAATTTCTAAAGGTCGTTTGTTTAATTTTGAGGGCGGAGGCTACTGCCCGGTCGTAATTTAAATATCGCGTTAATGCTCTGATCGAAACCCCCTCCTCCCCCACTGCCAAATCAGAACTTTTTTATTATTAGTCCGATTCAAACGACACCTTTCTAACATTCTTCGCAGGTCCCCCAGGTAATAGTTTAACTTTGGTATAATTTTTTCAGCCCTTGGTTACCGCTATTTCTAAACACTACTCACCAGGGGGTGTGTTTAGTATATTCACGGTTCTAACGGCTCAATTTAAACGAGATTTAGTTCATTCACATTAAAAAGAACTAGTTAAGACACAGATAACAAATAAGGAAACAGATTTAGTACCCCCTGGCGGTAGAAAGTGGAACTAAAAGATTTTGAAGCATGTGCATAGCACGCTTGCTATGCGGTGTCGTAGGCAGCAGTAACACGTGCCAGAGTTTCGTTCAGAAAGAGTTTTATTTAGAACAGTGTGCCCCCATTTAAAATTGTTCCGATTCAAACAAACTCTTTTTTGACATTCCTCCCAAGTCTCCCAAATATTAAATAAACTTTGGTATAATATTTTTAGTCCTTGGTTACCACCATTTATTAATATTAATCTTCAGGTGGGGAATTATTTTTTTTGGCGGATTCTATGGGCCCGATTTCCACGAGTATTAATTCATTTACCTTAACATGAACTAATTAAGATATATATAACTAATCAAGACATAGATTTGGTGCCCCGTGACGGTGGATAATGGAAGTAACAGATTTTCAGCGCGCGCATGGCACGCATTCTATATGGTGACATAAGCAGCGGGGATACGAGCTGGAGTTTCGTTTTGAAAAAGGTTTGTTTAGAACAGAGTGGCCCTGGCAGTGGAAAATGTAACTAAAATATTTTGCATTCAATTTTGGTCCGATTCTAACGAAATCTTTTCTAATATAAAAAAAATGATACCGCAATTTATTTGGTACCTGGGAGACTTGGGAAGAAACTTTTCTAATATTCTTCCCAAGTCTCCGAGGTACCAAATAAACTGCGATATAATTTTTTTCAGCTCTTGGTTACCACCATTTATAAATATTAATCTCCAGGGGGGGGATTTATTTTCTCGGGTTCTGTGCACCTGATGTCAATGGGAATTGGTTTTTTTAACTTAATATGAACTAATTAAGATATAGATAACTAATTAAAACATGGTGGAAAGTGGAACTAATAGTTATCCACGCGTGCATAGCACGCCTTCTATACGGTGCTTTAAGCAGAAGGGACGAGTGCCGGAATTTCGTTCGGAAAGATGTTTGTTTAGGACGAAATGCGCTATCTGGTGGTGGAAACTGGAACTAAAAGACTTTGCAGCGTGTGCGTAGTACGTGTTCTATACGGTACCTTAGGCAGCGGGGACACTTGTCGGAAATCTGTTTCGAACAGAATGCACCCCCTTCCGGTGGAACTAAAAGATTTTCCTGCACTATAGCTATTTGAACCGCAAAAGAAAGTTACCGATTTGATAATCCCAGACCACGAAATTTTCCCATTTTCACTCATCCTCGAGTATTAAGAAAAGTATTGGAGGTATCAATTCGAAACTCATAAGTATGTACTTAGTTTATTTTCTGATTCCATAAATGCAAATTTTGTGAAATTCATACAATAACAATTTTTTTTGTCCAAAAACTGACCCGCTTTGAATAAAATGATCCACACATTTGAGGAGGTAGTATTGAATTTACTTCCGCTTCAGAGTCAGTCTCTCTATTTAAATTTTCTAAAAGACGAATGAGTTACCAGAGAAATGGTTTCGTGCAGCGATTTTTTGAGTGATTTCGCATTTCGTATTATTTTTTGACGTGACCGGACAATGCCGAGCGAATCAGTTAGTATTACATATTTCTGCAGTTTTTAAGACACTTTTGTATGTATATTTCTATAAAGTTCCGATTGTCGCATGAATGCTAAAACCTGCACTATGATCGATTGTTACATTATAGAATTTTACAATAAAAAAATATCATCCTAGGTGGAGTATTAATGCAACGATAGGTTAATATGGGAGTTAAATTTATGTGGAAAATCTTCCCTGTCCTTGTTCGAGGATTCACGGAAAAGTGTGTATTTTCTTTCAATTAAGTTTGGGTTGTGTTCTGGTGTGATATTTCGGGTTTACTTCGGGTTTCGTGTTGACTTATGCAACATTTTTTGGTTCTGGTACGATACAGTGTTACCCTAGGGCTACTTTTTTATTCAGATTGCTTGATTGACACCAATTTTTTGAAATGGTATAATTCGTCTTCTTTTCACCTTATTTTTTTAATATGTCATTAAATAAGGCGAACATTACTTTCTAAAAAAACTGATGGTAATCCAGAAAACTGAATTATAAAATGTAGCCCTCTGGCAACACTTATATGATATGAGTACAACGGGACCAGTATGTAAGTAATGAGTGCTATCAAAGCAATTGGGGTCGTCTGAAGCATTAAAAGTCCTAGTTCTGATGGAGTCCGATGATTGATGTGCTTAATTTAACGAAAATTACTTTTAAATTTTCCGATGAAATCGTCTCTGTGTTTTTCCGACAGTTTTGGAGAAAAAAAGGGGGTTGAAGTTTTCCTTACATTTACACTATAATATTCAGAAAATTCTTTGTTTAAGCTTTAATTTGGCAACAATCTCGCAACTTGATGGCGTGAAAGTACCGCCCAAATAATGAATTTTCGCCTTGTTCTGCTCATATCATACCAAGATATCACGATGCAGACTGAAGCATTTGCAGTGAACCAGTCAAGAAAAATTGAACGCTAAAGATTCTTACTGAAATCGAAAACATGATAGTACAGTTAAAATAACGAATTGACACTCCATTCTACTCATATCGCATCAATATATCAGGAGTCAGGTTGAAAAATTTGTATTGTACATGTCAAGATATAAGATATGTTAAATTATCTTACCGTAAATCGATAATGTGAGAGTCCCATCAAAATCATCAATTGGCCCCTCGCTCTGCTCATATCGTACCAAAATATGCAGAGATAGACAAGTCATTCCTTCATCTATTCCTAAAATTCTTGTCTTGTATCACAATTTCATCTGATAACTCGACGGTCTAGTCATTTGTGTCGCCGTCACCCGATCAAAGACAGTTGGTTCATTCAACATGTAGAAAACATTATGTAAATATTATATGATGAATAATCAAATACTAAACATTGATTAATAAAGGATTCGACTTTCTGTTCTTCCCTAAATGATTTACAAATTTTGACAACGGAGTACCTGTATAACTTTATGTTCAATAAGGAAAATAGTAATAATGCTCAATAAGGAAATTCGTATACTGACCCTTAACAACAGTCTCATACCAATGAATGAGAATTTAAGAAAGTTAAATTGCGGCCATATTTAATTTTCGTCTGTGTAATTAGATTAATGATTAAAGTAATCATGGTTGAATTAATTCAGATTGAATTAATCATGAAAATTTTTAAAAGTGTAATTACTTTTTTTAAATTTCAATCATGATTACTTTCATCATGATTAAATTTCGTATGATTGAGCGTTCAGTCGATTAAAGAATCGACAAAAAATTAATATATTAATGCAAACTCTGGTTTGAGTCCACTCGCTGTTTTTCGCATTATTAAAAGAATATTTCAGAAAGATATACCATAATTTCCGGTGTATAAGACGCTGCTAAAAAAAATCTGTTAGGAACTAGAAAATGTATTTATTAAAAAAGGTTAAATAAGTTCCATGCACAAATAGGTTATATTTTATTAAATAAACTTTCTGGTCGAAAACAGATCTATTTGAGCTGCGACTTATACACCGGAAATTACGGTATAAATAAGTAAACCATTCTGAAAGATTAATAAATAAAATAATCGTAATATACAAATGTATTCAATAATTTTGTAAAAATTATTTAAATATTTCTTAACCCCTTCACGATATTTAGGGTTCTCCGAATCCTTTATTATTCCTACCAATAATTTAAAATTGTAAATTTTGCTTTATTTAGTCACGGAAGTTTTGTGATTAAATTACGAATATTTTTCCGTTCGGAAATACCTGTGCTAAAAGATTAAAATTTCCATATAGCGCGAAGGATTCAATTTTCTTTGTTTTGGCTTTCAAAATCAATCATACAGAATTGTATTACATAATTGCGTGATTAATTGTTGACGTAATGGGGCATTACAAGTTCCTATTTATAATTTTATACGTGAGCACAGAAAAGGAGATTTAAAACATGCAGTATTTATTTGTTATCCAATAATGTGTTCCTCATTTCCTTTTGAGAATTTTGTTTCACAATCAGGACAGAATTAATTCAAAATCATATCAATCTATGTCAAAAGAAAACTATAAAATCAATTTTTTTTAGTTATTTATTTTAATAAATCATGTTATCAATATTACTTTCTTATACTTTAAAAAATTGATATACATATTAAAAATATATATATTATATGATTATTTTAATAAGTTTAATGTAAGATTAAGACAAAATTAACATAAATTTTACTTTCTAAAACAGATGTGTAGCTGCAATAACGAACCACAGCTTAACTACTTTTTTTTAAACATAATTAATTTACCGAAAATCTTTCTAAGTAGACATTAAATTGCACTCCGTAATGTAAATTCAAGTTTTAACATTCTACACGGGCAATAGTTTATTTTTGTAATACAATCAATTATGTGACTTAAAGTTTTTCATGTTATACACCCAGAGAAAAGTTTTGTTGAATCAACAAATATTTGGTTGGCCCAACTAAACTTTCCGTTTAAATATGGGTCAATGGAAATTTCGTTTGAATCAACAAGAAAAATATTGTTGATTTTTTTTTGCATTTCCAACAAAAAATTTTGTATCATCAATAAAAAAATGTTCTGTTAATTCAAGTAAAAATTCAATTAGACTTGAATTAACAAAATTCTTTTGTTGAAAGTTTTCTAAAAATAAATATAATTATCTGTTACTTTAAGAGTTCTTTTCAGTTTCGGCAACAAAAACTTTTGTTTAAAGAACAATTGTTTTGTGTAATTTTAAGAATTTTCTTTGTTTCAACAACAAAAAGTTTTCGTAACAGAAACAATTATAATATTTACTTTAAAATTATTTTTTGTATTAGAAGAAATCTAAACTTAACTGTTTTTAATTCATTTTCACAGCAGTGAATTATGCCTGTAATCCTTGAATAATAACAAAGGAATTTTTATCCTGCTTTTTTTCAAGCGTAAACCTACAGATTGAACTATGTCCCAAGCTGCGAATCGAAACCGGGTCCTCAGAACAGCGCGCTGAGACTCTACCACTGAGCTATAAGGAACGATATCTAAACTCAAAATTTCTCACTCTTATATATGTTGGACCGGCTGCAACCGCAGCACAAGATGGAAAAGTCATCATGAGTACAGGGCCCTTTTAATACATAAAAATAGGGGAAACCCGACGTTACTCTGGGGTCCCCCTTTACCAATTGCTTTGTTATTTACTAAATCCATTTTTGGTATGCTGCAACAATGTAAAATTTTACGATCAAAATTTCGAGTAAACAATAATTTAGAAAGAGCGAGCTTCTTAGGTAAAAATTTCGTAAGGAAAAAATGCATTTTTTACCCAGATTTATTTATTTATTTATTTACTTATTTTGTAAAGAAATATTCTGAAAAATAAATTTGAGGGTACCTTTGTATTTCTTTGGGTAAGCACGGGCTTCCCGGGCCTATTTGGTAAACAGGCCCTGCATGAGCATGCAAATTTCTGCGGCAAACATGAGACGAAAATACAAAGCCCAGCACATGGCAACATATAATTCATTTTTAATTTATTTTCAGCAGGGAATTACGCCTGTAAAAAGCAGGATAAAAATTCACTGGTTATTATACAAGGATTACAGGCGTAATTCACTGCAGAAAATTAATTAAAAATTAACTGTGTCGCCGTATGCTGGGGCCTCAGAGCGCTATTCTGAGGACCCGGGTACGATTCCCGGCTTGGGATATTTTTCACTCTGTCGGTTTTCGCTTGAAAAAAGGCAGGATAAAAATTCAATGGTTATTATTTAAGAATTACAGGTGTAAATCACTGATGAAAATTAATTAAAAATTAATCCTTGCATTAGTTCTTGAGATTTATTTATAGTGAAAATCATGAAAAAAGTAGCATAGCAGTGCACCTGTTGCGCTATTTACACCAAAACGTAATCAGCTTCTATTTATGTCAAGGTCTAACTCAATCTGTAGTTTGATGTAAATCGGGGCATTAGTTCTTAAGAAATCCCGAATCTATTGCAGAAATCGCGAAAATTTCAACATAGCAGTGCCCCCTGTAGCGCTATTTACGTGAAAAACTAATCAGCACCAATTTATATCAGAAAGTAACTGAATATAAAGTTTTATTAAATTCCGTGCATTAGTTCTTGAAATAGAGCGCCCACAAAATTTTTGTCACATACAGACAGAGTCATAGACAGTAGGGCGTATCGAAAAAATCCAAATTTCTTAGATCTTTTTGCGGTAGTGCGGAAAAGTTGTGAACTCCCTTTATTAAAAAGTGTGCGGAATCTTAAAACTGTGGGTTGATATCTTCTGTCGCCTCAATGGGCAGAAAGTTCCAAAAATTGGACTAAAAATGATTAAAATACAAAAATAAATAAATAATCACAGATTTTGCTGAATGGTTTGGGGTAGTGCTTACAAGTTACTATTTTGTAACAACAACAACCATAGAAAATTGTAGAATTATAGGTTAATATCTTCTGTCGCCTCATCGTAATGGAATTTTGGAAATTTTGATGCATTTTGGTAGTTTTCCGCATAACCGTTTACTGCTTGCACAATGCACAATCGAGACAGACAGGGTTTGGCGGTCTGCCAAAATAGTGGAACACCCCTATTTTCACACCGAGAAACAACAATAACAGCCATAAAAATTTTTGGAATTATACGTTAGTATCTTCTGCCGCTTCATCGACACCAAATTTTGGAAAATTAAGGCAAAAATTAAAATAAATACACGTCACACTTACCTCATTTTAATGTGAACACATACTTTATTTTACCTTTCCAACATATAAATGACAAAAGCATTACTGCTTGTAATCATTTTTGGTTTAAAATTTTGACATGTGTTGTCTGGATTCTAGTGTCGTTCTAATAAATCTATCCCTGTTATGCGGCCCAACTGTTTTTCCGGAGGCTGCAGTGACTAGTTTCACAATCCGCTCAACCGCTTGTGTGTGTGAAGCAAATTTAATAAAGTCCCAGCAATACATTGGCATACTGCCCTGTATTATCTTCAGAAATTTTTGAGAACTGATCTCTCTGAGAACAGGAGGCGATATCACATAACAAGCTTGCCAGTCATTGAGATCTACATAGTCTGTAGCTCCAAAGTTAACAGCAGGAATAACGAATCTGTGAACACAATTTCCGTCTGGGCTAATTTCTATTGCCTTGATAATCCGCCGAGCTGCAAGGGTCCTAATATGGCACCTATCATCAGTTAACATAGCCAAAAGCATGTTTTTTGGAGCCGCAAAGTAAGGGTTGCGAGAAATAACTGGGTCGATTACGTCACAATACTTTTTTGGCAATTACCGAGATGAACTGATGAAATGCCACAGGTGTCTAGCACCATCCTTTATGGAATGACGAATCTTAATTCGGAACCATGAGGGAGCGTAGACTATTAGAATGAATACAACCAAAGTTAGCAACTAATTTGATGAGTCGGATGTAGATATATATAACCTCAGTATTCGATTGGAAGTTGTTAGCCAGCGGAATAAATTCAACGTTCCGGTTCCCGGAGAGCTAGATCTTAACAACAAACGCCAGAACTAATGGCAGTACAAATGTTTAATAGGTATTTCTGATCTGAACTGAGGGTGGTAGGATCAATGTCTGGCAATTTGCATTCGATACTATTAAAAGCAACAATTGAGAGCTTTTAGCATCTTTTCAGGTTTCGTCCAATGCCTCCGGTGTAAGATTTGGGGCCAGATGACTTGCCGTTTATGGACTCAAACAGGTGTCATAATGGCAACTCATTGAAATGAAGTAAACAGATAATCCATTGGACTGGCCTCTGAAGTTTCAATTCAAGCCTGCGAATTACGCCATTAGACACTCCTGTGTCCATTACAGTGCCGTCACACCCAAGAACAGTAAGGTTGCTAAGATCATCCAATAAAGCACTTGTTACGTATTCGTGAATGCTATTAGATATATCAAGACTAGATCCGCTTTCAGGTGTAACTTGTCCCATGTACGTAGAACCAGGCTCCGATACAATACAGAAATGCGGTTCTACAATTGTTCTTTGAAACTGCTTGTCCTCGAGTGTTTCTGTCGTCCATCAAAATAAAGAACAGATAGAGTGGAACGATTTTCATTTGATTTTGAGACCAATTCTTTGTAAGTTCTTGATTTTTCCCTCCATATTTTATTTTTGTCTGTGACGAGGCTGGTGTCTGATTCCGATATTAAACCCAAATCTTGCATAACACTCGATGCAATAGCAGCCGTGGCTCTGTTGGAAACACCATACTTTTCACTGACAAGAACTGTGTTGTCCAGTTTTAAACGCATTTGAACGCTCCTTGTGGGCTGCTGAAGAGACGCTGTGTAAGACGCGTGTTTGGTGCCCACCTTGTCTTCAATATTTTGGCAGACCGCCAAACCCAGTCTGTCTCGATTGTGTATTGTGCAAGCAGTAAGCCGTTATGCAGAAAACTACCAAAACACTTCAAAATTTTCAAAATTAGATGTCGATGAGGCGACAGAAGATATTAATTTATAATTCTACAATTTTCTATGATTGTTGTTGTTACAAAATAGTAACTTGTAAGCACTACTCCAAACCAATGAGCGAAATCTGTGATTATTTGTTAATTATGGTATTTTGATCCTTTTTAGTCCAATTTTTGGAACTTTCGGCCCACTGAAGCGACAGAAGATATCAACCCACAGTTTTAAGATTCTGCAAAATTTTTTAATAAAGGGAATTCACAACTTTTCCGCACTACCGCAAAAAGATTTAAGAAATTTGGATTTTTTCGATACGCCCTAATAGACAGTCATTTTCTATAAACAGTCAAATTGTGTTCAGGACCTTTTAAAATCCGTCGAAAAGCTAAAGTTGAAAAATTTCATGACTCCAATACTTTCTTCTTGTAAAGATATAAGAAAGTAATAAATGGGATAGGAGGATTTATAAAACTATCTTGGTTCGTGCCAATTAAAAAAGTTTTATTATTCAAAAATTAGCTTTTTTTATTTTGTCCTTATAAGGCATTCGGAGATGGTTTATTTGTTTCTCGGATTTGGCAATTCAAATATCTCTTTATGTTCACATATACGATCAGAGAAAATTCAATTTGAAATACACATTATCTATTTCTCATGAAATAATATGCTTCTCTTTTCCTTTTTAGAATATTTTTCGAACTGATTATTGAATGTATTCAAAACCACATAAATACTAGGATAGTAGAATTTCCTAAAAAATTAATAATAATATATATTTTTTAAAACCAAACATTTATCTATCTATCTATCTATCTATCTATCTATCTATATATATATATATATATATATATTCCTTGAAAAATGTTTCAATTCTCAAACATAAAATTTTCAAAAAGTTGGTGCACTTAAATAACGGAACTACAATTTTTTTAACAATGATCAGAATATAAAAGGGTAATGAATTAATTAAAATCGAAAAACAAGAAAATGACAACCTACGTTGATAGACCAGCATCGTTTTCATTGGTATATGGAAAGACTAAAATAGCTCCACCCCCACTGTAAAAATAAAATTTCTTGCAAGTTGCGAAACACGTTCCAAACTTACTAAAACTATTCATAGAAAAAACTATTATAACTAGATGAAAACTTCTGTAATATTCCAACTATTAAATTTGTTATATTTCACAACCTGGAATGCAATGTGACCCGTCTCCACCTATAGCTTCATGCAAAAGTAATATATGAAAATCGAAATGTCTTCTTACTAATACTTAATACTCTTACTAATACTTAATAACTTCTTACTTTGTATATGGAAAGACTAAAATAGCTCCACCCCCACTGTAAAAATAAAAATTCTTGCAAGTTGCGAAACACGTTCCAAACTTACTGAACCTATTCATAGAAAAAAACTATTATAACTAGATGAAAACTTCTATAATATTCCAACTATTAAATTTGTTATATTTCACAACCTGGAATGCAATGTGACCCGTCTCCACCTATACCTTCATGCAAAAGTAATATATGAAAATCGAAATGTCTTCTTACTAATACTTACTAATACTTAATACTCTTACTAATACTTAATAACTTCTTACTTTGTATATGGAAAGACTAAAATAGCTCCACCCCCACTGTAAAAATAAAAATTCTTGCAAGTTGCGAAACACGTTCCAAACTTACTGAACCTATTCATAGAAAAAAACTATTATAACTAGATGAAAACTTCTATAATATTCCAACTATTAAATTTGTTATATTTCACAACCTGGAATGCAATGTGACCCGTCTCCACCTATACCTTCATGCAAAAGTAATATATGAAAATCGAAATGTCTTCTTACTAATCATGAGATCCAATATTATTCAATCACTTGAAAGAAGTAAAAAACTTTCTCCAAATTGTCGTTTCATTATTAATCCGATCCAAATATAAATTATACATATATATATATATATACAGGGTGTTCTGGAAAGGACTCCCCAACTTTTAAATGACATAACTTCGAAACAGTGAGTGATAGAAATGTGAAACAAGTTGAATGTTAAACAGATAGGTCTGGAATTTGTTATACACGAATGTGAAAAAATAGTTCCAATATTGGATAATAGGTGGCAGCACAAGAACATGGAACTTTAAATGGTACTCAGAAGGACAGAAATTTCATTCGTGCGTCTGTTTCATTGCTGACACGTGTAAAAAAGTTGTATAGAATTAGAGAGTAATTCGGAATTCAAGAATATCATGCCGTATTCACCATATTCCCCGGATCTGAATCCATGCGACTTCTTTTTGTGGGGTTACTTGAAGGACGCTGTTTATTCTAAGAATCCCCAAACGTTGGAACAGCTCTAACAATTCATCTGTGAGACATGTGCATCCATTTCAATAGAAGTATTGCAACAAGTGATTTCGAACGTTACCTGTAGGTTGCGTCATGTTGTTGCTGAAAAAGGTAACCATATCGAAACCATTGTGATGTGATTTTTATCTCAGTTCAAACAGATCACTTTCAGGAACTATTTCAAAGACACAGCTTTGTGATTGCAGCGCCCTCTCGTGTCCAATATTGGAACTATTTTTTTAAATTGATGTATAAAAAATTCCAGACCTGTCTGTATAACATTCAACTTGTTTCACATTTCTATCTCTCACTGTTTCGAAGTTATGTCATTTCAAAGTTGGGGAGTCCTTTCTAGAACACCCTGTATATATATACATAAGCCAAATAAAAATTTTAAAACATGGCATCTACGCGATAAGCTCTACAGCCGCTAACAAGCACACAAATCATATATAGACCATAATATGCAAGTACTTTTAGCAGTACCAGAATTCCACACCACATTTAAATATTAATTAACAAGTGAAAAACAGCAAAACATCAAAGGAAAAAAGAATTAAACAAAAACCAGAACAAGATAATGAAACTAAAAAGGCTGTGGCATCATCGGCAGTGGGTATGGTATAAAAAAAGTCCTTCCGGCCTGTACCGGGAGGATAAGGTAGCTTTCCTATATCTCCGTTTTAAAATTTTAGCTTATGCTACACGAAAACAGCAAGTTAAAATGCAAAGAAAACGTTTACAAAAGAGTCGTTCATACTGAATTTGAATAAGAAATTCGCCAAATTATTGAGCAATAGCCAAATTGGCTTCATTTATGAAGACTTATTTTGGTCGCCAAATGTCGCCAATTTTGGCGAGAATTTGGCACTGACGGATATGAATATATAGTTTTATGCGTATGATTGGTAAAATGATTACAACAATGAAAATTTTTGTAATGTGCTGTCTTGTTTCAAAATGTCAGCCACCCTAGAATTTCAAACTGCTCTAACTCAGCCATTTTTTAAGATATAGGTAAACCAAAAAATGCTCTGGAATCCTCCTATCAAGGCCTAACACTTATTTAAGAAATAAATTTGAATTGTTAACTTTTTTGTATATTTATTTTAGTTTTCAATTTTTAAGTGGCCGCCATCTTGAAACAAAATGGCGGACCAAGCTGGCCAGCGAACTCAGTCAAGACATTTGTGACCTTAATACACACAATTAGTTTCATCAAAATCGATTTATAAATACGGGCGTTATCGTATGACATAGATCATATATATACAGTGGCCGTCAAAAGTTTCCGGCCATCCTTAAAACTTTTGGTTAATTTGTAAGTATACCCATATGAAAAGGAATATCAAATTGATACTTATGCATTTTATTGACATAATAGTTAGGAACTTATTTATGGAATAACAAATAAATATCAATAAATTTAACTGACAAAATTAAGTGCAAAGGAAAACGCATGTTCTCAAAAGTTTCTGGCCATCTTGGCAAGTTTGGAAAAAAATGACTTTATAATAGAAAATAACAGTGACCAACAACATTTACAATTAGTATTTTGCCATCATATAAATAGCAATAAGTACTGCGGTGCAGCGACGGGTATCGATTCAATGAACGGTTAAAGAATGTCTATTGTAAGTTTTTTCCACTCTTCTTGCAATTTTTTGGAAAATTCTGCTGAATTGGAATATTTATAATTCCGCACATGTTTGTAAAGTTCGTTCCAAAGATTTTCTATTGGATTCAGATCAGGTGATGGGGCTGGCCATTTCAAAATCGGTATTTTTTTGTGCGAAAGCCAGTGCTTGACGAGCTTGCATGTATGCTTTGTGTCGTTATCATGCTGAAAAAAAATAGTTGCAACCACAATTTTTTCTCCAATAAGGCAGCAAATGATCTTGCAAAATATCCTCATACATTGCACCATTTATCTTGCCACTGATTTCAACTAACGGACCAACACATTTTCCAGAAAATGTTCCCCACAGCATAACGTGTACTCCGCCTTTCTTCATTGTAGGAATAACATATCTGGAATCATATCTTCTGCTTTAGGTCGTCGGACGTAGTGTTTGCCATCACTCCCAAAAAGGTTGAACAGCGATTCATAGGAAAATAGTACTTTTTTTTCAGTTTTCATTTGACCAGTCTATGTGTTCCTTGGCAAACGCCAGTCGGGCCCGCTGATTTTTTTTTTTACTTATGAAAGGTTTTTTAACACCGACTCTTCCATAAAGTCCTACGTTACGTAAGCATATTGACACGGTAGACCGACTTATTTCAGCAATATTTTCACTCCGTAAATCTCGGTATATTGCAGCGGCATTTTTATGTGGGTCATCAACTTCTTTCTCCTGATAATTCTGTCCCCAGGAATAGTTATTTTCCGAGTCTTCCTGGACCGTAGCATGTCCTGAAGGCCATGGGCATCTTTATATATATTTTTTAAATATTGTTCACAGTAGATTTTCCAATCGATAACTTTGCCGCAATCTCACGAGAAGTTTGGCCCTTTACCGACAAACAAATCACTCGTTTACGAACAATAATTGTTGAACTTTTCATTTTTGAATTTCAACTACGTTATTCACGTTGATTAATTAACAAACACGTCCAAAAACACACTTTATCGATAGCAAAAACTAACGAATGACGAATGGCCGAAAACTTTTAAACACGCAAATTTCGAATTCTCCCCCCCCCCCCCTGCATCAAGTGTCTTCAGTATCCAATCAAAATGATCCCGTGGTCAGAGGTCATTTGCATATTCCTAACTTTTGTAGCAATTACGCTACTTCTTCGCTGAGACGTTCTGGGAAACAAATCAGAGAAACTAACTCGCCGGAAACTTTTGACCACCACTGTATATATATATATATATATATATCAACATTTGAACGGAGGGTGGTTTTGGGGTCTGGGGATCATGATCGGTGAAAATATATCAAAATTTTCTGGAACTGCTTTCCTCCGAATGGCTGCAATAGGTAGCTTTATACTTTTTTGTATTGAAAGCTACCTAATAAGCGCCATGTTACGGAACGAAAAAGATGCAGGGTGAAACAGTGCAAAAAAGTGGCAGTGAGTTTCGGCCAGAGTATCATTTTGTACCCAAAACTAAACCACATAGCCACAAAAAAATCAAAATCCAGTATCCAACAATCAATCCAATTCCGTTCAATGTCCGTTGCCACACAATTTCAGGATCATTGTAAAGCCATCCAAAAAGGCTTTCAGCAGTACAAGTCATTGACTGTGAACTGCACTTTTCGTTCCATAACATGGCTGTTATTTTTATACTATACCCACTGACGATGAGGCCACAGCCATTTTAGTTTCATCATCTTGTTCTGGGTTTTGGTTAATTTACTTTTATTTATTTATTTATTTTTCTCTTCCATGTTTTTTTTCCACTTGTTAATTAATATTTAAACGTGGTGTGGAATGAATTCTGGCTCTGCTAAAAGTACTTGCATATTATGGTCTATATATATATATATAAACATTAAAACATCCTACAACATGCGGGGAGGAAAAAAATACATTAAAGATGAAAAATGAACACATACCTGTTTGAACAATATCCATAAATATGTAGAGAAAAGAAAATGAATAGAATTTAAAACAAAGAGAATATAATATAGATTGGAGCGGAAAAATGAAAAGAAAACGAAAAACCTGAACTATGAAACAAAATCTTTAATTAAATGCATCCAAAATTAACAATTAAAAAAAGTGAAATTTTTAAATAGATGAAAATGAAATTATAGTGGAACCACCGCAGAATGGTCAAGCCCAAATTATCATAAATTCCACAAAAATGTGTATGATCTCATCTTTGTACAAACTATGAAGTTAAAATTGTAAAAAAAAAATTGGGCGATCAAACATTAAAAAAACCGAGAAATAAGATAATATGAAAATGAAATGAAAAATATATAAATAAAAGTGAGGACAACATCCCAGCAATCAAACTGGAAGAGACGTGGCTAAACGGAAAACACCGAGAATGATGAAACAACAAAATCACACCTGTTTCCATACAACAGCTACCAATTCATTGATGCTGAATAACATGATGAGTGCAGATTGAACTGCACACACTAGCTCCATACCAGAATCAAGCAACATTATGGATCAATGCTGCCATCTGTTGGCTGTTCAAGAAAGAGTATTAAAGTTAGGTAAATAAAAAATTTTAGATTCGTGCCAGCTGGTGTCAGTTTATAAAATTATAATATAAATTAGTTACTGAAAGTGGAATTTTAATTTTTAAAGAAATTGAGATGAGTAATGAGAAATTAAGAAAATTTAGTGTAAATAATGAATGAAAAGTTATACATATATATATATACACAGGGTGGTTCAGAACTATATGTCAAAAATATAAAGGCAGGTAGAGGGGACCTAAATAAGCAGATTTCGTATAAGAATATGGGTTTAGAAATGTAGATTTGAGGCAGTAGAGGGCGCTGTAGAGGGCGCTGTAGATGCAAAGAATGTACATGGAATGATTTCCGATTAGGAATTTGCCGGATCGTCGAATATTTGAGCGTCTTCATCGGGAATTGTGTGCTGGTGGATCGTTTAATATCATTCCAGGCGTGATACGGGTACTGGAAGATATCGCAGAACTCCTGCTGTAGAAGAAATATATTACGCACAGTAGCGGATAGTCCTTCGACAAACCCGAGAGCTGTTGGACGTGCGCATCCTTTGAGCCGCCGTTCAATTTCCTTGCACAGGCCAATACATGTAATGCATATCGGCAAGATCCGCATTTGTGTAACGAAGTATGTTGCTCGAAATCCATGCGACGATTTAAGCCAGCAAATGCTTTCATCCACCGAATTCGACAGCGCCCTCTACTGCCCTAACACGGGGTTTCCGCACCCACATTCCTATACGAAATCTGCTTATTTATGTCCCCTCTTCCTACCCTTACATATTGACATATAGTTCTGAACCACCCTGTATATGTGTATGTGTGTATGTGTGTGTGTGTGTGCTGAATTTATATTTCAAATTATTAACTTATTGGGATGTGAAACTAAACTTTATTGTATCAGGATGAAGAATTTAATAAAAGATCTCCAAAATGATTAGGCTCAGTTTTTGTCATTTAAAAACTTTCAGCGAGAGTTTACTTTTTGCCATACACGATCAGTGGAAAAGCGGTTTAAAATGTACTCTATTAATTTCCCATCCAAAAATGTGACTCTGGTTTGTAAAATTTTGTTTAGCTGTAGATGCCGTATTTATTTGAAACGACATCAAATCTGTGCGAAAGATTTTGGTATTTTTGGTACGATTAAGATTGGTAAGATTTGGGACTTATTTGATGTCAATAGATGATTATATTTGTAGAATTAGTATTTCGTTTGACTAACATAATAACACTGAAAACAGTGCTTAATTGTACCCTGCTTAAGAATAGAAAATGTTAACTTAAAATCTACAAATTTGAAAAAAATAATAAATTATCCTTAATTAATACTCACAAAGAAATTATTACTATAATATACATGGACTTAATATTTCTGTAAATATTCTTTAAATATCTTCAAATATCTTAATTTGTTTTCTTTTTTTTTCATTATAAACATATAGAATGAGTTTAGTTGTTGGCGTGATGTGGCGGCACAAATTTATATTTGTATTCTTATACGCTATCAGAGAAAAGCCGATTTAAAAGATACCGCATTTATTTCTCATCCAATAATGTTTATCCTTTCTTTTCGAGAATTTTCTTTATCTGATGGGTATTGCATTTATTCGAAATGGCATCAAATCTAGATATGTGAAATTTTACAAAAGAGAATTTTTAATGCATTCTCTTAAAACAAATAAAATAATCTATGTTCTTTATTTATACTTAAAAAATACGTATGTTGTTAGAGATTATATTTCATAAGATTAACAAAATAAGTTTATCATAAGATTATCTTAAGTTTTTGTTCAAAAATATCGTACCAATAATCTTTATTGATCCGGCTGGAATTTACTGAGAAAACTATTGTCATATAATTGTATGTATTGTCATGTAAAGTTATTGTTTTCCACAATTCATCATTAATTATTTTAGTAACATAGCTAATTTACCAAAAATATCTTTGAGTCGTCATGGAGTTTGTGAATAATATGGCTTCATATTGTTAGAATATTTTGTAGGTAACAATAGTTCGCAATACATTCAATTGTATGAGTTTCGATAATGTATTATGTATATTTTTATATATTCTAAGTTCAATGTATTTGTTTGAATTTTACACAGATTTTATAATTTGGAACTTTCTTACAAATATATATTTCAAATATTTTTTTACTAATATTCGTGAAAAAATTACAGTCTTATATATATACGCACTTAATTTTGTAAATCTTCTCAAAATATTTTCAAGTGCCATAATCCTTTTTGTTTTGTCCTTTAAAAACTTCGATCGCTTTTTTTTTTTCATTGCGAGATTCGGCATCACAACTCCTTGTTTATATTCTTAAAAAAGATCAGAGAAAAGCCATTGGCGGATATACTATTTCTTATTCAGTAAATTCAGTGCTTTTCCTCTTTTTTTGAGAATTTCTATTCACAACATGCATTTAATTTACTTTGAAATCACACTAAATGTAGGTTAAATGAAATTTACAGTGTGTCCCGAAAGTAATTGATGTATTTTGAAGGTTAGTTTAAAAAAAAGCGGAACGTAATAGAAATGTAGCGATGGCCTTATTTTGGGTAAAAGAGGGAAATTTATCCCACCAATTTAGAAATTTAGTTAACATTTTCGCCAAAAGATGGCGCTGCAGGTATGCGAAAACTGAAGAGAAATTGAATCCGTCACATCTTCATTCGGTATTTTGCTACGCAATCTGTTAGTGTGTGCTTTTGAAAGAGTATACAATATTGAAAATGGTTTATTCGTTGTTACAGCGGTTTTATCTTGTTTTTGAGATTCATCGCCTGCAACACTATTGCTTCAGCGCCCTATATTTGCAAATATGTTAACTAAATTTCCAAACTGGTGGAAAAAATTCCCTACTTTCCCAAACATAAGGCCGCAAACGATACGTTTCTATCGCGTTCTGTTTTATTATTTATTGACTTTCAAAATCCATCAGTCCTTTTTGGAACACACTATATATGAGAGAATATTTAATTTTTTTAAAAGAATATATTAATTAATCTGTGTTGCTGCATTATGTTTTAGAAAGTTTTAGAAGTTATATTACGCATGATTGGTAAACTGCTGTTTGAAACTGAACTTAAAAGCACTGGTAACGTTGAATGCTATACGCCACGCAACATCGAAAAAAGCTAGGTCAAACGGACCATCGTAAATAAAAAATATATATATGGTTTTTGAATGTTCCATATTTGTGTATTCTTATCAATAAAACTACGTACTTATACCTCGTAAATAGACGCCAACACAGTTTTATAAATTATTTTTATTTTTCAAGCAGGTAAACTACCATAATCCATTAAATAATATTTTATTTTTTTCATCAATATATAATTAATCTGCATTTCTTCGTTATTATGTTAATCATATAAACAAAAATTATGTGTATGATATATGTATATATATATATATATATATATATATATATATATGTAGGATTTTTTATTCATAATCTTACAATTGCTTAAATATTCACTTGACTTATAACTACAAATGACTACATTTCTACAGTTTAACTTTAAACAATCTTTATGACTTACTCCACCAAACATTTGACGATGAGATCACAATATTTCATACCCGTCAATAATATATTACAGTTGTAATTATAAACAGGAGTTCACCTAGAATTCTAGTTTTAATCCTTAATTTTATATGTATTGGGTTATCAATTTTCATACTGAGGTACAAACTATGAAACACTATAATATGGAAACTATAGTATTTTCTCTCGCTTTCTGCTTTAAACTTCACCTTTCACGAGCCTCATAATAATCTTGCCAATTCTCCACGGTCCTATTGTTATACATTTTCTTTCCATATGATACTGTGCATCTATTAATTGATCCCTTGAGTCTGTTATCTTGTACTGTTAAGAATATTAATTTACAGATGGATATTATTTCCAATCCCATATATATGTAGCATTTTGACGAGGTTGAGATATTACGATGAATAATATTCGATGAAAAAAAAATGGCAGTCCTTCAACGATATAGCAAGTTGCAGTCGATATTAGCGAGTATGGCGAAGTAGAAGGCAATGAAATGAGTCCACCAAAGTTTTCCAATAAATCCAGCCAATCTCCAGACAAATAATTTTGTTAGAAGACGAACAACACAGAAACAATTCCTAAAGGTCTAAAACTTATAGCCCTCGGGCTAACGTTGCTTCACTTTATTGAATTAAGATGTTACTGGGCCAGTTGAATATTCTACGGACATAAACACACCCGACACATATTTGTTTAGACTTCCAAACGTCAAAAAATCTCGTGCTCCGACCGGTGCGGGCGAGTTTTGTTCTCTCCGCGGAGATATACAGAAATTTACGTCACGAGCGTACAACCCAATGAGTGAGAAGCTAGTTCCAGCTCAGCGAATGAGGCTAGAGGGCGAGGCTAAAACAGTAAAGAATCCCGTACTTGGGTGCGGAGAAATTTTGAAGTTAAAATCCCAAGCGCGCGAAAAAATCAGAGCAATAATAATAATAAAAAGAAAATGGCTTTTAAAAAACATTCGAAATGAGAACGCGTCTCGGAATTTTATAGATTGAGGAGCTGATAAAAGCGACGAATGAACTTAAATTTTAGATTAAGATTTGGAATAAAATAATTATTAATATACGGATATTTACTGTTAAAAGGACTTTAAATAGGAATAGATATTATTAAGAATTAAGGAAATACTGACTATGACAGAAGTTAGATTAATTTTAAAATATTAATGCGAATAAAATGGAAGGATACGAAGGAAATAAATTTTTATATAACATATATATATATCTACAGGGTGTACCTGAAAAAGTGGGCAAAATTTTACAGGGTGGTAGAACCCAGCTGTACGAGCAAATTTCGTCATAGAATGTATGGTCGAAACGCAAAGCGGTGAGAAGTTAAAAGGTAGTTCTCCACTGTCGCAGTTAAAGAATTAACACAAGTTATATTAATAACATATATTAATATGGTAACACAGTTATATTATTAACACAAGAATGAGAGGAGTTACTTCTGAAAAAAATGTATTAATAGCAATGTAATTAATGTACATGCTCAAAGAAATTGCTCAAAAGATCTTCTGTCAGCTGTAATGCACGCTTCAGACCTTCGTGATAGGGTCAGATGCACATTTGCGAAGACACCAGGCATTTTCCGAATTTTCACGGCGACAACGGCAATCCATGCGACTAGATCCATATCGGTTTCAGTGGGGCATTCGTAGATTAGACTTTTCATATGGCCCTACAGGAACAAGTCCAGATACTAGAGATCCGGCGATCTTGGTGGTCAAGCTATGGGACCACCACGACCAATCCATCGTCCTGGGAAGTTTGTATCTAAAATGTTCCGCACAACCAAGACAAAGTGTGCTTGTTCAAACCGCATTCTCGACCTGACGGGGGGTTGAAGTCGGACGCTGCAGTTCCGAGGACCGAGCCGTTTATACCATTTAATATGCCACCTAGCGGCTCGCGCGGCCATACATTCTATGACGAAATTTGCACGTATAGCTGCGTTCTATCACCCCGTAAAGTTTTGTCAACTTTTTCAGATATGTATTTATATAGCTTTTAATGCATATAGAAAGAACATACAAAATTGCATCATTTATTTTTAATTTGAATGTATCAAACATCGTCTTTTGAAATTATCAATTTATTTAGATTTGATGTTATTTCGAAGAAATTCAATATCCATTTTAAAATAAAATTTTTAAAAGGAAAGAAGTACTCTTTTATCGGATGAGAAATAAATACTTTATGTTTGAAATCGGCTTTCCTCTTACCATGTATAAGAATATAAAGAGTAACTTGAGTTGCCCCATCACGCCCACAACCAAACTCACTCTGAAATTTATATATTTGAAAAAAAAAAAGTCTATTTGGAGAAATTTCACAAAATTATTAAACACATGTTTATGATACAATTATATATTTTTAGTGAATATTGTGTAAGAATTATTTAATATTTACATACATTTATAAAAAAGAAAACATATTCGCAGAAGGTTCATAAAACTTTCGAACACATGTTTATGATACGATTAAATTTTTTTTCGTGAATATTGTGTAAGATTTATTTAATATTTACATAAATTTATAAAAAAAAGAAAACATATTCGCAGAAGGTTCATAAAACTGTTGAACACATATTTATGATACGATTATACTATATTTTTTCGGGAATATTGTGTAAGATTTATTTAATATTTACGAAAATTTATAAAAAAAATGAAAAAATGAAAACATATTCGCAGAAGGTCATAAAACTGTTGAACATATGTTTATGATACGATTATATTTTTTTCGTGAATATTATGTAAGAAATATTTAATATTTACATAAATTTTACAAAAGACGAAAAAGAAAACATATTTGCAGAAGGTTCATAAAACTGTTGAACACATGTTTAGGTTACAATTGTATTTTATTCGTGAATATTATATAAGCATTATTTATTACTTATATAAATTTATATTTGAAATGACAACTGGCAAAAAAGAAAATATATTTGAAAAACTTTCACCAAACTGTTGAACACATGTTTACACATGTGTACACACAACTGTTGAACACGGTGGGTTTTTTTTTTTTTGCGAACCTTATATAAGAATTATTTAATATCTACATAAATTCGTGAGAGGAAAACCAAAAGAAAAAAGAAGAAAAAAAATGAAAGAAATTATATTTGGAGAACGTTCATAAAACTATTGAACACATGTTTATGGCACGATTATGTATTTTTCGTGAATATAATATAGAAGTTATTTAATATTTATATAAATTTATAAAGGAAAAAATAAAAATTAAATTAAAAGAAAACATATTTGTAAAACTTTCACATAAACACATATTTATGAGACTATTATATATTTTTCGTGAATAGTATATTAGAAATGTTAACGTTTAATGAAAGATTATTGTTTACATTATTAGTTTTTAAAAAGAATGTACTTAATATTTTCTCATATAAGTTTACACTCACCTAGATTTCATGTTATTTCGAATAAGTGCAATATACCCATTGCGCAATGAAAATCGTTAAAGAAAAGGGGAACCATTTTATTGAATGGTAAATAAATAGAATATGCTTTAGAGGTGCATTTCTGTGACCGTGTGTAAGAATGCAAAAAGGAATTTTTGATGCCACCTCACGCCAAAAGGAAACTTGCCCAGAAAGTTTTTTAATGAATGAAACTAATTTTTTTTCAAATTTCTCGTTTGCATTTCTATATATATTTTAATGGATTTTTTTTATATAGATTAACTGGGGTCATACAATTACTTTTTCATTTTTTCGATTTTGGTTTCAGTTTTTTCTATGAAGATTCATTCACTTTCGGAACCGATTCCAAAATAGAAAGAGACATACAGTTTAATAAATCAAGTTTTTAAAATCCGTTTAAAAAATTCTTAAACCAATTTTTTAAAGACGAAACGGATAAGGTTATAGATCGGACTTAGCTATCTTTTTAAAAAAAACATTTAAAAATACCGAAATGCAAAACAGAAATTTGAAAAGAATGCTGCTATTGGTTTTAATATTTGAGAGTGTCTCTCTGTGACTAGTGTAGTTTGTTATACTCAGTTTTAAACGCAATAAACAAATATATATCGTAACGCTTAACAAAAGGCCATAAATTAAAACTTTATATTTTTTAAATAATGCATTAAATGTTCCCTCATATCCATTTTAACTTACGTGCATCTGATGTTATTTCAAATAACTTCAATACCAATTGTGAAACGAAATTCTGAAAAGAAAAAGGGAAACGTGGTATTGAATGAGAAATAAATCGTGTATGTTTTAAGTAGGCTTTTCTCTGATTCTTTATACGAATACAAAGATGGACTTCTTATGAGAGAAAAGTGAACTCCGTCTAAGCTTTTTAAAGGACTAAACAAAAAGATTAAATTATTTTTAAATATTTGGAGATGTTTTACAAAATTACTGACTACGTTATGATGATGCAACTAAATTTTTTTCGTGACTATTAGTCAAGCTATTATAAATATCTGTAAAATATTTCCAACTTGTAAAATACAGGTATCCACAATTAAACGACATTATTATAAAGTTTTCTACAGACGAAACTATTGTTCCGAAAGTTCCGAAATTTTGTTGAGGACATAATGAAGGAATTAGAATGTGTTTGAGCGAAATAAAAAAAAAAGATTCAAATTTTTTCCAATTGAGAGATTTTTGTAATAAATTATACATTGAAGCCTACATTTACGATAGTTATTTTATTTTTAGATTTTATTACATGTAAGCATATTCAACAAAACTTTTGTTATAAATCAGAATTAGCGAATTCACACCAGGAAATCTTGGGAGTTCTTTTTACTTTATTTAATTTCGGATATTACGTAATTACATAAAGTAAAAAAAAAAAAAAAAAAAAAAAAAAATCAAAATTTCCAGTTTGAATTCAAAATTTCTGATTTTTTTTAAAAACTCTGACTGGAATAGTCTGGTGCTCCGCCACCAGATTGCGTGAAACCCCACAATAAAGATTTAAGGCAAAAGGAAAATAAATTTTGGCTAAGATGCTTTACACTCACGCAGAAAAAAAATTAATCGGTTAAAAAAAAAGAAAAAAGTCGCCAAATTTAGAGGATTTTTTCCTTTAATGGCAACCTAGCCATTGTATTAAGTTATTCGTTGGGCACGGTCTTGAAAATCGCGCCAACCAAAAAGTCGCCAAACTTATGTTTATATGTTTGCGTGAGTGTAAAGCATCTGTTCCTAAATTTTTGTCAATGTCACACAACATTTGTTATAAAAAATAGGAAATTTCGCGGATATTTGGTTTTTAATGGGATTGCTAATCAGAATGTCGTTACATTTGCCAGATCAAGCTTTATTAGTAAAATTGAATTATCAGAACAGTATTATCAAAATTCCGCAGTGGTTGCTCTACGGAAATTTTGGACTTTGAAGGAGATGCGAAAAGGTCCATTGACTGTTAAAAATCTTTAATTCAAGGTAGCCAATTTTGAAGAAACAGGATCGTTGAAACTTAGTTCCTGAAGAGGAAGAATACCCCTTTTCCGCAGAAGCAATAGAGAAGTTTACGCATCAGGTGGAAGAGGACGACGTTTCCGACGTACAGCGTAGTACCAGTGGTTTTAGTACCAAAAGGTTTTAGTGCATTTGTTCTCAAACATCACACTTATAGCATTTATATAAATGTTTAGTAGGCTTATACATGTTCATGTCATTCATGCAGATGTTTAAAATGCTAGAATAAATTCTCAATATAACTTTCTTCATTTGAAAAAAACGTGCTGCAATCGTAATGCTATATTTCTAATCGCTCACTGCAGTAAAACATGTGTTAGATTATATTTTAATAAAATACGAACGCATTATGTTTGCTGTCTCTAGCTTCAATTTTATCTCAGTCGAAGTACTAAAATAAAATTCAGATTCTTTGGAGTTTAGATTTTAGTTTTCGCCAATCGTGTATTTCAAATAACAGCATCTCTTTCTAAAGAATGTTAACAAATTTATTTAAAAATCCAGAATAAATTATGTATACGTGAAATCAATTACGTTTTATAAAATAATATTTTTTTGCATGTATTTAATACATATAAAAGAAGTTAAACTAACCGCAAACACATGGTATATTTATTAAGATATATGTTTTAAAATATTTAAGATTTTTACTTTTATACACTATTCGTTGAAACTATTTTTATTCGCTATTAAATAAAGAAAATATTCACGTTGTAATCATATTTACATATATGGAAAATTTAATATATTTTCACTTTTATTTTCTTGTATTTTGAGAAAACAAGCTTTAGATGCACATATTTTAGGGAAAAGTTTAATAAACATATTTCAAAGCTATTTGAATATTTATTGAATACAATTTGAATAAACATTTGTTTAAAGAATATATTCGGAATTTAAATGGATTAAAACTCAATTAAATAAAAATGTTTGTCTTTGAACGTTTTAACTAATTCAAATATTTGTCTAAGTAATTTTCATTTGAATAATTCTTAAGCCTATCAAATATATAAAAACCTTCTAACAGACTATTTTATTTGAAAACTTATCGTAGTATGTAATGCTCTGGTATTTTCCTATTGTAGTTTAGCATAAGCTTATTAGCTAAAATATAACTTTTGTTAGAAATAAACTTATAACATTAAATTATTTTTATCTCTGTATTTATTTTATTTTATCGTTACTTCTCGTATAATTAGACGTATGTGATATAAAGAGAAAATTTCCATTTGTTTAAAACTTTTGCTAAACAATATTTAAAAATATAGTTCTATATACATATACCAATTTAATTTTTTAATCCGTTTGATGTTCATGAATTTAACATTAGACGGCTGTTTACATGAACGTTAAGGAAATACCGTATTTACTAGTGTATTTTGCTATTTTCCCCCCCTTTCATTGGTACCAGTTTTTTTCATTCACGCATTCACGCTATTAGCATTGATTCGGTGCGTAAGTTTTCACCAATTTCATCGATACTGAATGCAAAAATCACGTTAGTTTTTATTTAAATTATTATTGTTATAGAATTTATTTTTCTTAAAGGAAAACTACTATAAAGATAACTTACTTTGTATAACATTATATAATTTTAATAATTAAAATTAAGTGAAATGTATAACTTATTCAACAATAAGTAAATAATTTTTAAAGATGGAGGATAACATTAAAAAACATTCTACATTACAATATGAAATATAAAAACTTTTAAGTTAATGAAGAAACACAGAGTCTAATTTCAAAAGCTTTTAAAAATGTATTTAGTGCAGCTAAATCATTTATTTTTAATTTTTAGGTGCGTTCCTAATTATATAAATACATAGCACCTATAGCCGTCGTCTGGTCCATCCGTCTGTCAGCATATAAAAGCGCAAAAACTACCCAACCGAATGGTTTAATATTTAATATGTATAATCGTTGCAAAATATTGTCGAGTCACTTCAAATGTTATGAAATCGAATCAAAACGTAAAAAGATATTAATAAAAAATTTCTTCATTCTATTAAATTCTATCATATGTAATTAATTCAATGATACCCCATGATAGGTAATGATTCTAGATTGCCATGGTGATTATGTTCTATTTATGGTAAGTCATAAGTTTTCCGTATTACTGAATTTAAAAACCGAATTTGTATACTAAAATTGTTTAATTATAGCAATCATATAATCTACCGACAGTTTTTTGACTACATCTTTCCGGATAAATAGATATTAAACGGAAAAAGAGTCTAAAAATGAATTTCAATTTCTGAAATTTTCAAAGCTAGGCTTAATTTTTCCATTGGAATTTTCGGTAAATGTTCACAAAAGATAAAAGTTGCCAACTTAAAATGCACTTATTTTATTACTGAAATTAATCATATTATAAAAACAGACGATATATTTTTTTCAGTAAAATAATAACGATTTTTCATTGTCTTGTATTGGACTAAGACGTCATTTCAAGAAACTAAAAACCTACAATATTGGAAACCCAACATTGGAACCTAAAGAGGAATTTTGAGATTCTTTGAAAAGAAGAAGAAATACTTTAAATAGAGCCGTTTTAATTCATTTGGAGGTTTGAGTGTGATTGATTTTGTGAATTACTTACAAATTCACCTACTTTCACAAATTTGAGTAATGATAAATTTGGGTATTGGGTGTATAAATAGATCATTTTCAGTTAATACACATTTGGAAATTATGATACAAACTTAATTTGCCTGGTACAGCGTGAAAAAAAGTTTTTTTTTTTTATAAATAAGAAAGTTTTCCATTTATGTTAAATTTTAAATAGACAATTACCATTTTTTTTAAATTTATCGCAACAATTTTATTAATTAGGAATTATTGCTACCACTGGAAACCACAGAAAATGAAAACGTTTTCATGTGGAGTGGTGGGAAAAGGGGACTTTTGTAATAAAGACATGTTTTATTATAATCAATATATTGACACTTTTTTATACTTTATTATCATTTTTCTATTTGTGTTTAATTCGTTTGTAACGCTTGTAATATAAATTTTACTATTATTTTTTAGAAAAGTAATAGAAATAGTAATAGTAATAGAGAAGTAAGAGTGTTTTATTGGAAAAAGTTCATAGTTCTAAATATGAAAATAGAGCAAGGCGGTATGCCGTCCTCTTCTCCGTATGGGTGCCAATGAATGATTACATATCTCAGAGTGTTTAAATAAATTTAATTGTTTCCCAATAAAAAAAATTAAATACATAAATTGTATGCTAAACGCAGAAGATATTTTCTTTTCCATTTTTCATATTTCAGAAATTTCGCAAAAAATACTATTATTTTGCATGTTGTTTTATTCTATAGGAAATAAATATTTAAAAAAATAATAAATATTCACAGGAAAATATCACTTAGGAATTAAATCATATTCTTGAAAGAATGAAGTTATAATATAACAAATTTGTATTTCATTTTTATTCTTGAAACGTTTACTATTTTATTTCCTAAACATTTTTGTGTGGATAAATTTCAAAATTGAAGTTCAACACCTATATTTTATACAATATTAAACAACAGTAATTTTAAAAGCTGCTTAGTGATGGCAATAACCAATTAAGGTGGTACATAAATTATTATTAATAATAATGAGCATATGTGTACTTACTTTCTGTTTTTATGCTTTGAATTTTTATATTTTATTCACATTAAGATGTATTTTGAAACTATGTCCATTAATTAATTTATTGTTTTAGGTAAATATGAATATATCTGCCTTTTTAAACAAGTTGAAAATTGTACGTCAAACGTGACAAAAGAGGTGTGTTCGTACTATAGCTAGTTATACAAATATTCAGATTTTGATGATTTTTAATTCTGTGAAATGAATTATATCGTCTGCAGATTAATTTTAGTAATAAAATAAGTATCTCGGTCGCTTGACGATTTAACCTCGGAAGCTTCTATAACAAGAAAGCACAAAAAATTCAAATAATTTAATTCAAATTTCTTAATAAATATTTTTATTATTATCTTCTAAAGTTTTGATTCGAGTTTCTTAAAATTTTAAATGTCTCGATAAAATTCTGCAAAGATCTGCAAAGATACATCTTAAATTTCAAACTATTCGGTTTAGTTTTTGGGTTGTTATACGCGGACAGACGGACGGATCAGACGACGACAATAGGTGCTACGTATTTATATAATTACGAACGCACCTAAAAACTCTTCATCTAATACCGTCACCGCACTTTAATTTTAATATTTAGAAGACTCTCTCGAATCCACTTGTATTTAATTAAGATGGTTTTCAGAGACACAGCCAGGGTACTGAGGATATAGCCCAGGTATTAGACATCAAGGCGAATAGACCTTCTTATCGGCGTTATTATATGCATGTATCACTATCGATGCATCCAGAACCAGTTGAAAGACTCATACTTTTTTTACAGCAGTCGAATAATAAAGTAGTTGCGTCTCCATATAATATCAGCCGTTAACCCTGAAATAAAATGAAAAAAATAAAGGCATTGTTTCCATGCATAATTCATGACATATTTTATTATGTAGGTTTATATTTTTATTTTATTTTTCTTTTTAAATTGGCAAGTTTCTTTAAATATTTGGCAAAAATTCTTTTTCATAAATTGAAACATTACAGATATATTTTTTTAAACATGATCTAATACATAGGACTAAATATATGAATATAAAGAATTTATAAAAAAATATACTGTACATATATTTTTATTAATTAATAATTCCAACATTGTCTAAAAGCTATTGACATATTTAATAAAATGTACCAATCAAAGTTTCAATGTTTAACAGCAAAATAATAAAATATTTATTTGTTTTTATTAAAAAAAATTTTTGTAAATTATTAAAATACTCAGCTGAATTCACAAAAAATGTTGTATTTAAATTATTGCCAGTCACAAATTTAGCATAGTTAATTATTTAATTAGCATATTTTTTGATACATGCATGTGTGCATTATACTATTTAATGTGTACCCAACCGGCTTTGAACCGTTCAAAATCGGTTACTCGACTCGATGGTAAGATTTTAATATAACGGCAACCTGCAGTAAATAAATAAATAAGTAACATACAGACGACCTGACCGAGTCGGCCTAGGTAAAATATAGTTACATAGAATCTTAATATGAATTCGGGATACAGAAGAAAAAGACACAGACGACTTGAACCGGTTTAGGCAGGGTATACGCAATCCGATGCGGGATTCTGTTTACGAATCTGTCCTGCAGAAAAAAATACAGCCAACCTGGCACGTCTCAAGTTCGAATAAAATCAAATTACATGACCTGATGTAGAATTCTAAAACGCATCCGAACTGCAGTGATGTTAAAATAACAGAAGATCTGAATGTATCTGTTTATCTAGTTATTTGAGCAAACAAATCAAATACAGTATTAAAATCCGAATACAAGCGTAAAAAAAAGAAAAATCGCACTCGAATCGCATCCCTTCCGCGTAAAGTCTGGCTCATCCGGCATTATGTAGAATTTTAATGAGAACTTGACCTGCAGTAAAAAAAAAAAAAAAAAGGACGGAATGCCCCGGGTTGCGTTTGTCCAGTGTAAGGTTACCTGCTACGGTGCCAGGTTTATAATCCAGTTACTGGTCTGAAGTAGAAAACCCGATGTTTTCGGGTTGGATCCGGGAATATAATGGTCACCCGACCCTATGTAGAATCGTAACAAATGTTACAGTTTTCACAAAGAAGTTACAGTTAATGTCAAACAGGAGCTCAAAACCGGCTGTAACTATTTCACAATCACGTTGCTGTGACTCCAAACTGACGTTATGTGACGTCGCATCGACAGTCATAGGACAAGGTGACATCACAATACTAGACGAGCAGTAATATCTGGAAAATACATGATAAAGAAAACAAAACCGCTGGAAATAAAAAATGGCAAATCATTAAAAAATTAAGAATTTAAAATTAAATTTTTAACAGATTTAAACTTTTAAAATCGGATTACAATATACATCATTTGAAAAGAAAATGTTAGAATACTTAGGTTTTGAAATCTTGAGAAAACGAAAACCATATTGATTATGAAACATCTTTTCCGGCATTTCTTACTTAAAATAGATGATGATACGCAGTAAGAATGCAAAGTATCATTAAAAAAATAAAAGAAATGATATTGAATGGCTGAAATGGAATTGTATAAATGCATAATAACTACTCTGGAAAAAGTAAAAAAAAAAAAAAATCTCAAAAAACGAAATAAATGAAGATTTGGCTCTTAGCCATTTCAAAAAAGTCATAATAAGTAACGATGCATTTCCTCATAATAATTTTTATACGATTAATCATTCTGATTTTTTTTGAAAAAAAAACAGATTTATATCGACTTGCTTTAACTCTTGCTACCTGCTGTTATACCACATCTTCTCAAATTTTTTCCCCTTTACTTTATTTTCAAAATTGTGATTCTTTTATCATACTTCATACGCAAAAATGCTCTTTTTAGTATTAAAAATGTATACACATTCTTATATGGGAAGTATTTTTGAAGTCAATTTTTTTAACACAGAGGCTTACTTGGACTTTTTAAAGGTCATTATGGCATGAAATATGGAAAAGATACGCTATTCATCCTGCCCCCAAGATTTGTCTCCAAAACAAAATAGTAAAATTTGTTCTGTGTAAGGTTTAAACCAGTTATTCTATGACTTTTTTTTGTTGTTGTTCCTTTTTATGAGTGGCGCAGACGATTATGTTCAGTTCCCGTCAAGATCACGAAAGTGAAGCCGCATAGACTATGGTCAGTGCTTGGGAGGGTGACAACCTTTCTCGACTGCGGCTGCTGTGGGTCCGTGCACGTTAATGGGAGCTGGTGCACGTAAAATCTTTTCGTGTCTCTAATGTCCTCCAAGTTTGAAAATGATACCTCTGGGGTTGCCAATTCATGTGAAAGTCTCGCATCTGGAATTGGTTCAAAAATTAAGAGACCAGCTCTAGAAGTCCAACCACTCTTGAGGCCCTGGCACCCCTTCTTTCAGAGAAGCGCCATGGCACTTTCTCTGACACGACAGCAACAACATTGATTGATTTTCTGTTATTGATCATGCAAAAATTCTTTTCAAATATAAATATTTGATACACATCTACACACATATACATTTTATAGATGTGCATAGATATTTAAAATAAAATTTGTTGAAAGATTAAATTTCTAACATTGTATTAAAATGTAAAGTTCTAATATAAAATCTGAACATTTTAATATTACAATATTCAGATTTTGAAATCATGAGAGATAGAAAAAAATATTGATAATGAAACATTTTCCATGCATTTCTTACTTAAATTAGATGATGATACACAGAACGAATATAAAATACGAGTATCGTTAAAAAAATAATGATACTGAATAGCTGAAATGGAATTGTATAAATGCATAATAACTACACTGGGAAAAGGAAAAAATATATATATTACAAAAACGAAGATACTCTGAAAGATTTGGCTCTTAGCCATGTCAAAGAACTTATAATAAGCAACGGACCATTTCCTCAGAATAATTTTTATGCCATTAATCATTCTGAAAATATTTTTTTGAAAAAAAAAAATAAACAGCTTCATATCGACTTGCTTTAAATCTTGCTACCTGCTGTTCTATGACGTCTTCTTTTTTCCCTTTTTTTTTCAAAGTTCCAATACTTTTTCTCTTAATTCTTACGCAAAAGTGCTTTTTTGATATTGATGAAAGATACATATTTTTGCATATGCCAGTTTGATGAAATCAAACTTCTATAACAGGGAGAAATTTGAAAATTATATTATCTAAATTATTTAGAAAATTATATAAATCATGACGGCAAGTTTAGGAAAACAGGTTTTTTTTGTCTTATCTTAGCATGGCCCTTCTCACTATTTCTGTAGAGAACTTTCATTGGGAAGATACTATTTGTCTTTCATATCGTAAGCATACATTTTCAAGCATGCAAAATTGTTGAAATCAAACAAATTGAATACAAAAGGCGACTGGAATGTTTAATATGTATAGCAAACAAATAATAGCATACACAGACCTGCCAAGTCTCCGGTTTTTTGGATACCAGTAATTTAGTACAGAAAATATTGTTTCATTTAATTGGAGCATTTTGCGATTTAAAAGAATAACATTTTTTTCTAAAAAATTACTGGTGTGCAAAAATCCGAAGACTTGGCAACTCTGCATACAAATTACAAAAATACACTTTTGATAACGCGCTCTAGATATTTTAAGGACTAATATTAAAAATTGACCTGCGTACGTTTTGCAGACAGAATGCTGTTATCTTAGCATGGGTGTGTCTCACTATTTTTAGAGAGAACTTTCATTGTCAAGGTAGCATCTGTCTTTCATATAGTAAGCATATATTAGTACACATGCAAATTTGCCCAAATCAAAATTCTTGAAATCAGAGGGCAATTTAGGAAATTGTATATCATGACGGTAAGATTAGGAAAACATATAATTATAATCATGTGCTTGTTATTTATTGATAAAATTAGTAACATAGTGTTCTGATTACATTTTATACTGCGGACAGAATTTTTTGTTTTATCTTAGCATGGGCCTTCTCACTATTTCTGAAGAAAACTTTTATTAACAAGATAGTATTAGTCTTTCATATAGTAAGCATACATTTTTGAGCATGCAAATTTGTTAAATACAAAAGGCGAGTGGAATATTTATTATGTCATAATCGCATACAAAAAATAAAAAGAGACGCTTTTGATAATGCGCTCTATATTTATTAAAAATTAATATTAAAAAGTGACCTGCTTAAGTTCTGCAGGCAGAATGCTGTTACCTTAGCATGGATATGTCTCACTATTTCTAGAAAGAAATTTCATTGTAAAGGTTGCATTTGTATTTCATATTGTTAGCCTATTTTAGTACACATGCAAATTTGTCCAAATCAAAATTCTTGAACTCAGAGGGCTATTTAGGAAATTGTATGTCATGACGGCAAGATTAGGAAAACAGATACTTGCAATCATGCGCTTGTTATTTATTGATAAAATTAGTGACATAGTGTTCTGAGTAAATTTTATTCTGTGGACAGAATTTGTTGTTTTATCATAGCATGGGCCTTCTCACTATTTCTGAAGAAAGCTTTCATCAGCAAGATAGTATTAGTCTTTCATATAGTAAGCACACAAAAATATTAAAAATTAATATTGAAAAGAGACCTACGTAAGTTATGCAGGCAGAATTCTGTTATCTTAGCATGGATGTGTTTGACAATTTCTAGAAAGAACCTTCTTTGCCAAGGTAGCATTTGTATTTCATATATAAAGCATACATTTCTACACATGAAAATTTGTCGAAATCAAATTTCTTCAACACACAGGTCGGCATAGTATGTTGCACATGTCATAATGGCCGACAAATATAAAAAAACGCTTTTCGTAATGCGCTCGATATTTATTGAAATTTAATAGTAAGAAAGTATTCTGTGTAAGTTCTGCAGGTAAATTTCTGTTAGCTTAGTATAGATTTTCTCACTATTTCTCAGAATTTCCATTGGTAATATATCAGTAATTCACACAGAAGATACACATTCTTATATATCCAAAGTTGATGAAATCAAAATTCCACAACACAGTGGGGTATGTAAGACGTAGTGTATATCATACTGGTATGAAATTTGGAAAATTGGATGCGTTTCCTCATGCACTCGTTATTGATTAAAAATAATAATAATAAGTTGTTCTGGGCGTACGCTTCACATGAGCGTACTTGATATTTCTCGAAAAAAGTTACATTGCGAAGAGTCTTTCACATAGGTAGAAACACAATTTTTAGGTTGTACATTTGTCGACATCAAATTTCCTCAACACATATAACTTCTGACTCGTCTGAGAATTGGACATTCAAGGATGACTCATAAACATCTTTTATTTCGGAAAGATGCACCCATGTGTCCACATTGTCATTTTGATTCCCTGAACATTTATCATGTTTTAACTAACTGTCCGGGCCTCCGACACTTATATAGAATATATTTTAATTCATCATCACCAATCTTGACAAACCTCATTGGGGAATCACCTCATGGGGCACTCATTCCTTTTTTAAAACATGCTGGTTTTTATATTGAGATAGAGTCTTTATACATCATTCATGTTTTAGCTATGATAATATTAGTTTATACATGTTTAACTTGACATCTAGATGGGATAACCCCAACCAGATATTATTTCTTAGTCTTATGTTTACACTTCAGTTTTTTAATAATTCTTAATATTTCTTTTATGCACTGTATGACAATATCTGGATGGGTGACCAGCATCCAGATATTTCCCTCATTAAGTTTTGTTTAATTTTTGGTTTTTGTCGTGGATTTTTTTATATATTTTTTCTTAATTTTTACTTTGATGCAGCTCGTCCCCAATGGGACCTTGTGCCATTATACCCTATACAACCAACCAACAAACCTATTGCATTTTGATGGATTTTTAAAAAATTCTCTGCATTTGCACGAAATTTTGCAATTTTGCATCTATATTGTGTGTATAATATTTGCGTAAAAAATATATGCATGAAAGCTTTGTATATACAGGCTGAATCTAAACTCTTGCGAGCAGAGAAGACCGAGCTATGCTCGGTCAAAATTAGCTTTCAGGTCAAATATCATGACCCATGACTAAAATGACCCACTAATAGAATTTTCTCGAACGTGTAACTAAGCGCAATTGACCTGTCGTGACTGAAATCCGTAAGATATAACATTTAGTCAAAGTAGTCTCAGCCGTTTTTTAGATAAAATTAGATTGACCCACAGTGACCCAAAAATGTCCCACTAATCGGATTTTCTCGAGCATGTGACCTAGCCCAATGACTTTCTTGTTCCCAAAAACCATAGGATGCAAAATTTAGTTCAAATCGTCTGAGCATTTTTAATACAAAAATAGCTTGGGCCATAATGACCCATGACCAAAATGACCCACTAATCATAATTTCTTGAACATGTGACCTAGCCCAATAGTCTTATCGTTCCCTATAACTGTAGGATACTAAATTTAGTTCAAATCCTCTGAGCCGTTTTTAAGATAAAAATAGCTCTACCCATAATGAACAATGACCAAAATGACCCACTAATCGAATTTTCTCGAACATTTGACCTAGCCCATCAGTCTTCTCGTGCCCGAAAACCAGAAGATGCAAAATTTAGTCTAAATAGTCCGAGTCGTGTTTTAGATAAAACTTGCATGACCCAAAAATGACTCACTATTCGAATTTTCTCGGACAGGTGACTTAACCGAATGATTTTCTCGTGCCCGAAAATGATAGGATACAAAATTTAATCAAAGTCGTTAGAGCCGTTTTTTAGATGAAATCAACTTGACCCGCGTTGACCCAAAAATATCTCACTAATCGAAAGTTCTCGAACATGTAACCCATCCCAATAGACTTCTCGTGCCCGAAAATGGTAGGATACAAAATTTAGTCAAAATCATTTGAACCGTTAAACTGTTTTATAGATACAATTAGCTTGACCCTGACCCATTGGGACCCTAAATGATCCTCTAATCGAGTTTTCTCGAACGTGTGACTTAGACCAATGGTTATCTAATGCCCCAAAACGGTAGGATACAAAATTTTGACAAAATCGTTTTTAAGATAAAATTTACATATATATATATATATATATATATATATATGTATATGTATAATGCAGGGTGTTTCTAAATGAATATCGGGGTTTTAACGCTTGGTAGTATTTATTACATACAACTTAAAATTATAATTAATACATAAAAGGAAAGAGCAACTCAAACAGTTTTACCTACAATCTTACAAGTGTTCAATGTGAACACCTATCGTCACACAGCACACATGAAGTAGATAGCTCAGTTCTTCCCAAACGTTAATTAGTGTTTGTGGGATAATTGTTGCAACAGTTGCCTCAATCCTGTTTCTTTGGTTGGGTAGGTCAGCTAGTAGTGGAGGCACATACACTCCATCCTTTATGAACCCCAACAGGTAGAAATCACATGGCGGCAGATCGGGTGAGCGTAGAGTGGCGTTTGGGAAGAACTGAGCTATCGACTTGGTGTGTGCCGTGTGACGAATGGTGTTCACATGGAACACTTGTAATCTTGTAGGCAAAACTGTTTGAGTTGCTCTTTCATTTTATGTATTAAGTATAATTTTAAGTTTTTTTATAATAGATACTACGAAGCGTTAAAACCCCGATATTCATTTAGAAACACACTGTATATATACACAGACTAACTTTTCTAATACAAGCACAGTTAAGACAAGAACACTTCTAATACACTAATTACTAATTACTATATTACGATTTTCGCGCCTTTTATAAGCTAAAAATCATGGTCATTACTAATACGTTCAAGCCATGATTTCATTTCAACAGGATTTTCTTTGAAACTTAGATAGTTAGGAAATACGTCTCCTGTTTATCGAACGTTATTCTCTATTTTCAATTTTCTTTTGACATTACAACTGTCTGTGAAAATGCAGTAATTTATCAGTTTTACCAGACAGAATTTTTCCCTTTAAAAGAACCCCCCATTTAAGAAAATATAAAGGAATATCCTAACCCAAGCAGCAAATAATTCTATGCCGAACTTCGGCCAAATGTCCTAACACGACTGCGTTTGAAGGCATCTTGCCCGCTAGGCAGACCGACGGATCCCGACTACTATTAAATCAATTTTTAAGCCATTTTCTATTAGTTTTCGATCATTTGGTCACTTAGTAATCTTTTTCCGAGTGCTCTGCAATATCATATGATCATTTTTCTATTTGCTAATGACATAATATAGGAAAATATGGAATTAGCAAAACTAGTATTTAAAACGTAAGAAAGTTCTGTTTAATTAAAAAAATAAATATTGCTAATCTGTAATATTTTCCACTAAAAGATGCAAAACCGATATAATCGATATTTACATATCGATTATATAACTAATTAAAACGTAAAAAAATGAGTTTTTCTTTAAATTGTAGATATTGCTGTTAAATGAGTTTGCAATAAAAATTAAAACTAATTACAATTTAAATTTAAATTACTATTGACTCTCCATTGTAAGATTCAAATAACATTACATTTTAATTTAAAAATTACATTTTTATTTATTAGTTACTTTTATTATATATATATAAATATTTTTGCCTCTTACAAATAATAATTAAATGCAATTTAAAGTTTCAATTTTAATCAATTGTAACTTTCAATGTAAAATCATTTAACATTAGTACTTAAAAAAAACAGAAATTGTTACGTTTTAATTAGTTACAGCCTCCATATATAAACAATTTTGTATCGTATAGAGGAAAATATTCCCATTTCACAATATTCATTATTTGATTTAAAACGAACTTTCAAACATTTTAATTATACAATTTTTACATCTTGCAATGAAAAATATACTCACTTAACATTGTTCCCATCTTTCAAAATTCTGTTATTTAAAAGTACTTATTATATTACAGTTATGTATGAAATAATAGCCTTTATTCTTTCTTTTAATAGCCAAATAATTATATTAATGAATGCTTTAATCAGCCATTTGTTTTAAACTTCCAAAAAGCATAAAATTAAATCCCTCTCTATCTGAAAAAAAAGATGATATACTTCTTTATAATACAATTTACGTTATAACATTTCAAAGAAATTCTCAAAAACTTTTCTTTAAAATATCGCGTTTGATTTAGTTACAGTTCTTAATTGCCAAAATTTTACCTGAATAATTTCCAAAACATTCTCTTTTTAACTCATCACTTTCCAATTAGTTTGTTTCTGTAATACTCAAATTTTCAAACATATTTTAATTTAGTTACCTAAATCAACAAAGTCTTTCTAATTACTTATTTCATGTATATTAGTTCAATTCATTAGTTTCCATTTATCAAAGTATATTTGTAATGTCTATACATAATTATTGCAAAGAAGAAAAAAGAAAAAAAAAACGCTTTTAAATTGTTAGATTTCTTTTACAATACTTATCATGTTATCTGTAAAAAGTTAAGACATATTAATGTTACTGAAGCCGTTTTTACTCTCACCAAAAGAACATTTTTTGGAAAGTTTTTTTCTCCTGTACTTTCATTCCACTGTCCGTTTAAAATTGATATGTCCTTGGAAGTGAAAAACCATTTTGAGAGGGTTTCTGAGATAATATCTTTTGCAACTTGTTAGTGGGTTTCAGTCATGTGACACACTCTCGAGGTCATCACGGCAGGTAGGACAGTTATCGAGAAGACATACAATACGATTTCTGTAAAGGGATTAAATTTTAGTCAATTCAGGATTAACGGCCGATCTCATACTTTGACAAATTTGCCGATTAATTGGCTTCCAACGTTAATATCATTCCCTGCCGATGTGTGTCTTTGATATTAACTTGAAAAATTGCTACTTTTTCATGTGACGATATTGGGTGAATCTCAGCATGCTACTGCTGTTCATTTACTGACGATGTTTATAAAATGCCGAAATTTAGCGAATACCTCATGCTGTTGGGGAAATTTTTGAAATAATGAAAAAAAAGAGATATAAGTACGCTTCAAATATTGCTCCTTTTAAAGATTAACAAATGATCCATGTATAGCAAGAAGCATCGATGAAAACCTTTATTTGTAACTTTTATCAATTGAGAATCTGGGCCATATTGACCAGCCTTTTCATGTATATTTTATCTCTGTAAAAATGAATAGGATATGTGAAGTTTGTGGCTTGATAATTGTGCCTATTGCAACATAAACCGAGTTTTCCGTGATAAAGGGAAATGATAGCTATTTGATTCTAGTTGATTCTAGCTATTCATTGAAACTAAAAAACCGTACAAAATGTTACAAGAAAACGAACGGATTGACCAAAGAGAACAAATGTTTGTGAGGATAACTTCATTGTGATTACTAGCAAGTTTAGCAGACGTTTGACAGCTCCGGAAATAGAAAACGAGTTGCGAAAGAGTTGTTAACAGCCTGTGTCCGGTAGGACAGTGGGTAGATGCTTGGAGCAATACGGTCTTGCAGCAAGAAAACCACATCTATGCGCTACAAAAGTAGAAAAAAGGTACGCATGGGATAAAAATAATAAAGAATGTAATAAGGAACGGTGGAAGAAGGTCCTTTGGACCGACCAATCGAAATTTGAACATTTTGACTCGCATTGCTGAATTTTTGTGCATCATCGTAGAGGGAAGCATTTTCATCAAAACTGTGTAGTGCAGTTAAGCATGAGGAAGTAATTTGATGGTTTGGGTATTCTTCGAGGGCACCCAAGTCGATGACTTAGCCAGAATCAATGAAATAACATATTAAAAAGTGTACAACTACATATTAGGGCGTTATGCAATTTTCCCCGGAAGACGATTTGTGTAACAGAACTTCATTTTCCATCAAGATAAGGATCGAAAGTATATGTCCAAGTTTTGTACAATTTTTTTGCAAAAGAAAGAAGACGCTCAAATCATAACAAAAATGAAATGGTCATCTCAATCACCACATGTTTCATCTCTGTGTGGCTCTTCTGAACTGTTGTAGTAGATCGCAAAAAATGAATCTAAGGGTCGTAACGTCGATGAAAGCAGGACACATGAAAGTGCCAAAATAAACTTTCTTTAATGTCAAAAATAGTAATTTGTTTTGTTTTTCGCTGTTGTACACTTTTTTTTTTTGTAAACAAAGCCAATAAAACAGATTTTGTTTCTTTAGTGTTCAGTTCAATCGAAAGTTACTTAAAATATACAGGTTTGTGTTCAGACATTTGACATGTACTCTCTATATATAATATTTGTACAAGCTTTTCAGGAAAATAGTATAGTTCTATTAAATATTTAGATTGTAAGATAAATAATTATTATTCAATTTCAACGGAGAACGTGAATTAAGATTACTTTCTCCCCTACGCATTTATCAGAAATTTTAAATATTGACTTTATGCATAAATGTGAGGTTTAAAGTATTATACTTCCATTAAAAGTGCATGTTTATGTATTAGAAAGTTGAATAAAACAAATATTTATTCATGTAATTTCCTAAATTACAGAATAATCAAATCTTCCAATATCAATGCGTACAATATTTGCTTATCTATTTTTATTTTTCAGGTTTTCAAAAAATCTTATAGAAAAGTTATTCTAAAGTTGATGACATTTTCATAATAAATGATAAATAAATATTTTTTTATGTTTATGCACTTTTTCTTGAAAATACAGAAAATCAAATCTATTTAATGTTTTTACACTGCAAATAAGGTATTGGAAGAAATGAAAAATTAGTAAATATGCATAAATCAAATATGTATGAGTTTCTTTCAAGTGAAAATTAATGTAACAATTTAAAAATAGAATTTACTATTTTTTAGCCTTATATTGTATTATATAGATGCGTAATGAGTTTCAAATGTTCTCATTAAACGCCTTAAATTTCTATGTTTATCATTCAATCATTGAAAAATAATATATTGAAATAAACGATTGTTCTTGAAATCAGAATTTTTTTTTCGAAAATCCTGCTTTCAATAATAAATGGTATTCTGTATGTTTGAATCAATGACGATGAGCAAAGATTTTTTATCTGTGATTGTACGCAAAATTTTTTTATCTTATTATTAATGTGAATGTTTTTAATTTGTTATTTTAAAATTCTACATGTTTTCATTTCGTTTGAAAATAATCAAAGTATAATATATAAATAATACCAAACTTCTTAACTTTTATTTAATAATAGCGGCCCGTCCCGGCTTTGCATGGGTAAACAATGTATTGACTACAATATAGGGTAGAGAAGTGTGGGTACTTTAAAAAAGTTGTTCTAAATTGGATGGAAGTGGGAGTGAGATTTGTTAGTAGATTTGTTTTCCTGAATTTCGCGCTCCTGCCAAAAACTGTTGCTGAGATATGGCGAAATGATCTAAAACTTTCGAATCCCCCTTTAACCATATAAGGGGGTGGGGGGATTTCTAAATTCACTGAAATATGTGTTTAATCATTTGTTTAGTAGATTTGTTTTCCTGAATTTCGCGCACCTACATAAAACAACTGCTGACATATGGCGAAATGTCCTAAAATTTTCGAAACCACCCCCTTTAAAACCCTTCGGGGGAATTTCTAAAATCACTGAAATGCGTGTTTATCCATATTTTAGTAGATGTGTTTTCCTGAATTTCATGCTCCTACCTAAATCTGCTGCTAAGATATGGCGAAATGACCTAAAACTATTGACCACTCCCTTTAACCAACTTCAGGGGGGGAATTTCTAAAATCGTTGAAATACGTGTTTAATCATTTTTTTAGTATATGTGTTTTCTTAATTTTCGCGCTCGGACCTAAAACCACTCGGATTTCTAAAAATGCTTAAATATGGGTTTAATCATTTTTTAGTAGATTTATTTTCCTGATTTTCGCGCTCCTACCTATAACTGCTGCTGAGATATGGCGAAATGACCTAAAACGTTCGACCACCCCCCTTTAACCCACTTCGGGTGGAATTTCTGAAATCGCTGAAACACCTGTTCAATTATTATTTAGTAAATTTATTTTCTGGAATTTCACGCTCCTACCTAAAACGGCTACTGAAATATTTCCACATGCTTTAAAATTTTCAAAAAGTTTCGACCCCCCCCCTCCTTTAACCCCCTTCGGGGTGGAATTTCTAAAATCGCTGAAACACGTGTTCAATTATTTTTTAAGTAAATTTAAATTCTGGAATTTCACGCTCCTACCTAAAACTGCTGTTGAGAAATGGCAAAATGATCTAAAGCATTCGAACCCTCCTTTAACGCCCTTCGGGGGAGAATTTTTAAAAATCCTTTCTTATTGTTTGCCTAGGCCATAACAGCAATCTACAGTCCAAATTTCGTGAACCTGACTTTAGTAGATTCGGCTGGGCGTTGATGAGTCAGTCAGTAAGTCAGTCACCGTTTCCTCTTTATACAATAGAACAGATATAAAAAACTAAAATGTCTCTTTCAGAAAAAAGTCATTTTTGAAAGTGAAAAAATTTATCTTTCTGCCATAAATTTAGAAATAGTTTATAAGTACGTGTTATATCTAATAATTTTATATACAGTCAGTCAGTCACCGTTTCCTCTTTATGCAATAGTATAGACTGTATATTAATTTTGTTAGTATTGTACTATATAATGTACTAATATTACTTTTCAGATTAGAAACTTTTTTAATTATTAATTCATGTTTGGTGCATGTACGTCGATGTAAAAATGTTGCAAGTGTGAGCGATGGAGAAATTATCATTGAAATCATAAGTGAACAGCGGTATAAAACTAAATACTAAGAACTAAGGAAAATATGTCAATTCAGAATTATCTTACAAGTTTATATCTTACAACATATGGCGATACAGGCGGAGTCGAAATAATCCCGTTGACAATAAACGAAAATAACGTCAATGCAAAAAGATTTTAAGAAAACCTTGAAACCCTTACAAAAGGAAATTTAAAGTTTTTTGCGCAACTTATAATTATAATATTCTCCACTTTGTCGCACGGAATAGCTCAAAATAAGTATTTTTTGTTTGAATCCAAAAACAAAGGTAAGGTGTCCTTTTTTGTTGCTGAGTCAGTTATTTGGATATGTCACAAATATAGTTCGTTCCACAATTTGATGCACATGCAGTCGATATGTTATTGCATACACGCTTCACTTCTGTGTGTGTCTGGGTTCATTATCATTAAAAACATCAGAAACCAATGTACTTTAAAGATTTAAAGTAGTATTTATGAAAAAAAAAATATTTTTTTCAGTCACTGATTTTCTGAAACTTTTCAGACTAGAATTTATAGTGTATTAGTCAGTTTTCTGAAAACGGAATCTAGGTTTTCATGATGTTATTAATTTTCAATTACACATTTTCAGCTGCATAAATAAATTTATCAAACAATAATGACAAAAAATAATATTAATTTTAATGTTAATGTTAATGACAATGCTATTAAATTATAATTTTTGTTTGTAAAACCTGTTTGTTCAAGTCAAAATGTTTACTTCTGAAATATTCTGAAAAGTTTCTGAAAATCAGTGACTGAAAAAATAATTTATTGGAAATGTTTCGGAAAATGGCTGGTAGCAAAATAAAATTCTTTTTATGAATACTTTTTTAAATGTCGATAATATAAGGGTCGCCCAAATGAAAGTGGCATTGCTGTAATAACTCAGCAATTTGACGAGAAAGATGACTGCGCATGGTCCTATAGGGGGTGTAGAGTGGTCGGAATGCCTGCGATATCGTCAGATTCCGCCAGATGCGTGTGGGATAGCATGAGAACATGTTAAAAGGCATCTTTCGCATCATGGATGCTTGCAAATGGTGTCAACAAGCGGTCGTGCAATTTTTAACAGCGAAAAATGTGAGTGTTAGTGAAATCTATCGTCTATAGTTATCTTCTTGCATGATAATGCTCGTCCTCATGTGGTTGTGGCGTACCAAACATTGTTACGGCAATTCCGCTGGGAAGTTCTCGAACATCCCCTTTACTGACCAAACCTCTCGCCGTGTGAGTACCACATCTTCGGTCTACTTAAGAACGCTCTGAAGTGACGGAGATTTGCCGACGATAATGAGGTCCAATTTGCCGTTAAAAATTCGTTCCACGACCAACACCGTTGTTTCTTCACACACTGTATCCATCGTCTCGTTGAACGTTCACTTGTTTCAACCTACAAGTTGACTTTGTCTAGCCTATCTGTCACGTCTGTATTAATTCTTTCTTTTGTATACTAATTTATATTAATACCATTAAACCACTTTCCTTTGGGCGACCCATATACATTTGATTTTTAAAGATAACTATCTCTTTTCGGAATCTTGGGTAACTCGGAAATGCTTATTATATATTTGTGTTCATACTTGTATTATATTTTACTAGATTAAGAGACATATCTTTTTTAACAGTGTATGCTTCTATTTTCAGGAAGTCTTTTAAAATCATCTCAAAATATGAAAATTAATCTTACGTTACTTTATTATATTTCTTTAATGTTTTGTTACAAAATCAAAATTGTAATTGTAATTTGATTCTTAAGAAAAGTTTACTATTGAATATTTGATAAATAGACATATAAACGGATGCTTAAAATTTTATTTTGTCTAAAAATCAATAATAATGAATTTGTTTCAGTGGATGTGTTATAAATATCTGAAAAAGCAGTGCTGAAATGAAGGTTAATTTCAGTAGCATATTCCGAATGTCCCTTGAGAGTAAATTAACCCTTAAATTAGATAACTTTACAGTCATAATATGAAAAATTAGATAACGATAGAACATTAAGTATGTCAAATGTGTTTCATTATCTTTAAAATAATCCGCAAGAGAATCACACATAGTTGTCCAGTTTTTAATAAATGTACTATTAAATATCGTTTATGATTCAAGATTTTTCCCTAGTGAAGTCATCAATCTCTCATGTGGCCCTATGCCAGCATAAATGATCAACATTACTAGGATCTTGGGAAAGTGAATTTCATTTAAATCTAATATAATGACTGCTTCAATTTTTATAGTTAACGCGCAATTATTAGCAGGGAAAACATTGTACCCATTCCTTTTTTTTCTATTTTACATCAGAACGTTCAATCATGCAATATTTGTATTATTTACATTAGATATTACTGGCTTAAAATTTGTTCAAACTTATCATTTTCTTTACTGAAAGCATATATTTAATTAATAGAAAAAAATGAATTTGTAATTTCACAGCAATTTTTCTTATATATCCATTTTTTGAATGTTTTATGGTTCGTTTGTGTTTCTTATTCGATGCTAAAATTCTTTATAACTCATCATTAATTATTTTGAATTTTGTAATCAGTAAAATCATTGCAAAATTCATTTTTCGAAAAAGATTCTGGGGAGTTTTATTGTTTTATCCCTTGGAGTTTTCCGTCTGTGGAGTTTTTTTTCTTTTGTGAAGTTTTTCCTGTTAATCAAATAGCGTAAAATATGTAAGTATTCGACTATATTTCTCTTTCAACCAATCTACGCGCTTACAAAATAATAAAACAACTTTTACCAATACTTTTATTTGTTGTAAGAATATTTTTCTTTACATATCTTTACTCTATAAAAATTTATCTTTCGTTACTAAAGATTTACAGATTTATGATAAGGAAGGAGTTTAAAAGGTACTTTTAGTAGATGCTAAGCTTTATTTTCTGTCATATTTAAGCAGACTGATTTATTAGATTGACTACTCCTCACATGACATAGTTTTTTTAATGTATAATACCCCATTGTATTACATTGATTAAAAAAATATGAACAAATTTCAAGAATTATACAGTTAGCACTTTCTCTTATTCACTGGGTTAAAAGTTATGACAGTAAGCAGTTTGTCTATTGTACTTAATATTCAATATTTTTAAAAATAAGATTTAGTTCAAAATACCATTTTTATAATAATTGCAAGAACGTCATGACCTGCCGGATAGCTATTTAATTAATGTCTATGTATGGATTGTGTCTACAATTTTGTGAAATCACAGGGGTGTTGCAGAAACTCTTCTGCTTGGACATTTTGTTTATTATAAAAAAAAATTTTGAAAGTGTGCATATTAGTAAAATATCCATTTTTGGATTTAGTAATAATGCAATAAAGTAATTCCATTTTAATCTTTTGTACAAAATCTTGTACTTCTGAAGAAATATGAAGCTGAAACATAAAAAACAGGCTCCAAAAAAATCCTTTATTTACCAGTACAATTTTCGATTTTTTTCGATTTTTTTTTTTGGACGAAAGCGAATTTGTGAATGTGTCAGAAACTTCCAAATATCAATTTAAGAATATCCTTGGCAGATAACAGTACTAAAAATCACGTGATTGTCTTTAAATCTACTGAATCTTCAGTTTCTATACCTACTTTACAAGCAACAAACCAAAACAAGTGGGTAAGTGTGATCGAAGATCGCTCAAAGGTTTCGTTTAATATTCCTTTCAAAACACTTTATCCTTTCTTTAATAAATTCAAACAAATTTCATTTAGCAACAACAACAAAAAAAAGTCATGTTTTTTATAAAGTAAAAATTTAACGGTCTATTTTTTCCTTTTTTCGAATATCTAAACCAGCCGGATAGCGGTCCAAGCCCGCTATTATATTCTGTCATAATAATAGCCGTCATACGGAATAAATGCAATATTTAAAAAAATAATTTCAAAATTAAACAAATTGTACACCTTCAAAATGTTAAAATATGTGAATATTTCCATAATCGGATTTTTATCACGATTCAATATGTTTCTCAAACTCATATATTTACTATTCTCTATTATTTATATTCATACTCGCTTTGTATTATTCTCAAACATTTGAAAAATTAGTTAAACTTCCTACATGACGTCAGATTTTCTTTTGAATTCTCTAATGACGTGATATTAATCTGCTTTGTCCACTTACACATACTCATACTCCTTGTATTATTGAGAAATCTTAGACATTTTCCGTTTTATTACGACTATGACGTCAATCAATTTTATTTCATATTTATCTTTTTTTCAATTGGTGAAACTTTTTATTTCATTTTCATTTTTCACGTGAAAATCGTCTGATAGAAAATTAATTATTGTAGAAAGAATTTCCTTGTGGATTTTAAATCTTTGGTATCTGCTATAACGAAAAATGTTCCAATTTAATAGGAAAAGGCTCTTAGAATTTTGGTTTTTTATCTCTATTTATTAAAATAATACGAATTTTTCAAATTTTAATATTTTGAGCTCTTTACAGCAGCTATTCAGATTTATACACTAAGTTTCAACTCTGTAAGTTACATACTTTTTGAGAATGGCTCTGTGACGGACAGACAACGTAGCGGGGGTAATAGGGTTTCGTGAGATGAACGAAACCCCAAAAAGAAACGTTTTATGTGTTTGTTAAATATTTTATTGAATATTTAATTCCAATAACTTTAAACGTTATTTATTCTATTAGACGCGCAAGTTTAAATTTTTTTCTTGTTCTACTCCTTATGGTCATAATAGTATTCGCACTAAATTTTGTTGCATTTTACCCACCGAATAATTTGCATTCGAGCTCTAAAAACCACTATTTTAGTTACGGCCACCTTGTCTATTAAAAATATTTTCATTTATTTTACATTAGCCTTTTATAACCCAACAATTCCGATTTGATGAATATTTACACAGATGTTAAAATACACCAATTTCAAGCGTGTAAATAATAATTAAAAATTTTTTGAACATAAAAAATTGACTAAAAGATGCTTGTTTTATATCGGCAACTAACAGAAAGTAGGTATTTTGCGTAAATATTGTAAATTTTCTAATACAACATACTACTGTATATGAACGCATCTTTGTGAGAGTTTATTTCTGTATGTCACTAGACTTTTTTAGCTCTACTAAATATGCAAAGAGATTTTCAGCAATAATCACATCAAACTGCTCATGTGAAATATTAAAATTTAGTATAAGTAAAAATCTGGATTGACTTCAGTCGACTTTCCCAACACTAGTGCCCGCATTAAACAAATAACAAGAAAGAAAAATAATGCGTAAAGCTTAGTTTATGATACACTTTACAACATTTCCAGAATACTTTTTTAAAACTTTTATAAGGTAAATAGGATACCTAAATAAACATGTTAGAAAGCGAATAACACATTTGAAAATCGGATTTCTATAGCCGAAAAATACTCAATTTTTGTAGCCCCGTATTTGATCTATAGATTATATATCATAGAAACTCGAAAGAGTTTCTCGCTAAGCATAAGAAACAGCAATGCATTGAACCGTAAATGAAAGTAATTTCCGCCAATGGATGCCAAACGATTTTACAAAATTTTTTAGCACACTGTCTAGTTTATATTTTGCGGACGGGACAAAACGGGTTTTTGAACCGGACGGGACAAAACGGGGGACACATCTATATATCGCGTTCTATTTATGATAGAAACAAAAATCTTGATTCTATGGAATGGGGCGGGATAAGTGACTAAGAAATCAAAAGTAAAGCAAAATCCAACGAATAGGTTTTCAGTAAATGCGATTTTAAAAGTGCTGTTTTTTGCACTTTTTAAATCTTGTTCAGACCTAAAACTGTTGACAGGGCTACAGCAATGTGTAATTATCGGATTTTTACGCGGTTTACGTCATTTGAATTGTTTTTATGAGTAGTTCAAATCTTTGTAAGTTTCATGTAAAAATCTTAATTAGTTTTTGATTTATATCAGTTTAAAGTTATTGATTCCTATACTTAACATAGAGCAAAAAAATAATAAATGACCCAACTCTTTTAGGAATGGACAATTGATATTAAGATATGTTATTACAGTCGACCCAAATAAGCTTCCTATTATGAAAAAAAGTAACATTTAAGGTTCGTTTACAGGGTCTCACAAAAGATTTTTTGGTATAGGGCCAAAGAATTGTGTAATTATCCGATTTTTACGCGGTTTGCAGCATTTGAATTGTTTTTATGAGTAGTTCAAATGTTTAATATTTCGTGTAAAAATATTAATTAGTTTTTTATGTATACTACTTTAACGTGATTTATTCCTATACTTAAGATGAAGCAAAGGAATATTAAATGGTCTAACTCTTTTCAAAAAGAACGTATGCGCATGATATTAAAATATGTTACTACGAATGACCTAAGTTAGCATCCTATTGTAAAACAAAATTGTAGAATTTACTGTTCCTTTACAGGATATCTCAAAATATTTTTAATAAGACTAAATAGTTGTGTAATTAGCGAATTTTTACGTTGAAGTACTTGATTCCTGTACTTAACACAGAGGAAAAACAATAGTAAATAGCATAACTTTTGTCAAAGTGGCTATATACACAAGGTATTCAAATATGTTACTACATCCCATTCATTTAAACTCTCTATTGTAAAGCGACATTGAACCATATACGTTTCGTTTACAGAGTCTCTTAGAAGATCTTAATTCCATTACAACCGATGTATATTTACTTAGTGAGATGTATTTTAATGATTTTATACTGTTTCAATCTCTGTAAGGATTTATTTATTATCTTGCTTTAAAATTCAATACGCGTTCATTTTGTCCGCCTGAAAGCTCGTCGATCTTAAACTCCAAATCTATTAAAATATAGCATTTTCATCGATAAAAAAACCCGTGTGTTTATTTATAAATATATAATTATAGCGTATCAGGAATTGATTGAAATAGCGATTACAAAATTCCAACTTTACATTCATGCGCTGAGTAATAGAATGTAAAAATGCTGCTACCCCAAGATTAGAAGTTTTGCGTTTAAATATTTTCCGTTCATCGAATCTCTGGCTATGACGAACTTAAAATGCTCTAAAAACGGGCCTTAGAGAACAATGAAAAGGAAATAATTTCTTAAATTCCACATAAAATTTTAAAATTCTAAATTTCGTATACAATAGGTGATCGGTAACGAACTGTTCGGTTTACGAACAAATCGATTAACGAACACGTTCGCATGAGATTTTTATGTTCGGATAACGAACACATGTTCGGTTAATGAACACTTTCGATAGATTTTTATGTTCGGAGAACGAACACCTCAAGAAACAAAGCCCTGATGAAGCAATGTCGTGTTTCATATTTGCCGAGCTATACTTATTGCCTCTATTGCCGACTTAGAGAACATTTTAACAGTTGCATGTCCTAATTAATTCATGGTCTGCCGGGGATTGGGGACATATATTTTAGGATTCCCGAATCGGAATGGACAGACTAGAAACATTAATTATGTATTTTGTGTCTTTATGTATTTTGTGCATTTAGTAAATATAGTCCATTTTGGTTTAACCACGCTCCTTTTTAAAATCTAATTTAAAGCAATTGAATCCATTTGGACACTACACTGTTAACTAGTATTTTAAAAACACAAATTGCACAAATTGTGCTTATTAGTTGCTAAAATCAGTGTAAAAATTGTTTTAAACTCATAAAAGAGCTAAAATCCTACATGTTTCGGCTTTAAACTTAAAGCCATCATCGGGGAAGAGGAACAACACAAACGACTACTGATCTTTTAATTTTCGACACGAGAAAATTGAAATCAACAGTATGGAAAAATTTAAATAAAATAAGCGGGCGCTCTCTGTTGCTAAAGAGCGAAAAACAAAACAATGAATTAACAAGGGGTTAAAAATGTATCCCACAAACTAGGTATGTTGAAAGAAAAGTTATCATTACAAATACAATCTTTTCTAATTTTAATTTCTAATGATTCTCTAATGGCGGCTTTAATTGGGTTATTGAACCTATGGATAATTCTTGCTTTATCGAAATTAATTACAGTATCATTATTTTTAGCGTAAAACCGGGAGAGTGCAGTGGATAACTTTCCAAATTTTATGTCGTTTTTATGCTCTTTTAACCTTTCCAAAAACTTTCTTTTAGTCATACCAATGTAAAAAATTATACTATTATTATTTAAGCTAATGGGGATTTCATAAACACCTGCGAATTGATCAGGGGGGATAGGATCTAATTTACATGAAACTAAGTCAACCAATTTTCTGGGAGGGACAGCAATAAGATGGATATTGTATTTACGGAGGGCCCTTTTAATCCTTTCAAATATAATAGGTATATATTGGAATTTAGGATAGTTTGGTTTATTATTGCTAGGGACAGGATGCTGACTGCCGTTCCTGGATATTCAATTAATTAAAGATGACAACAACCTAAAACGTAAAGTCTATCGTAAACCGATGAGAAGTAACACAATAATCCCATTTAATGCCTCTACAACTTTCACTTATAAGATTGCTGCCTTCAATTCATTCATCAAGCGTGCTTTTCTGGTTTGTTCAAGTGAATTCATCCAAGATGAACTTAATTTTATCAGAGATATCGCCACTGACCATGGCTTCCCCGCTCATCACGTACAGAAAATTATAGAAAAATTCAATGGCCATTTAATTCAGCATCCTGTCCCTAGCAATAATAAACCAAACTATCGGAAATTCCAATATATACCTATTATATTTGAAAGGATTAAAAGGGCCCTCCGTAAATACAATATCCATCTTATTGCTGTCCCTCCCAGAAAATTGGTTGACATAGTTTCATGTAAATTAGATCCTATCCCCCCTGATCAATTCGCAGGTGTTTATGAAATCCCCATTAGCTTAAATAATAATAGTATAATTTTTTACATTGGTATGACTAAAAGAAAGTTTTTGGAAAGGTTAAAAGAGCATAAAAACGACATAAAATTTGGAAAGTTATCCACTGCACTCTCCCGGTTTTACGCTAAAAATAATGATACTGTAATTAATTTCGATAAAGCAAGAATTATCCATAGGTTCAATAACCCAATTAAAGCCGCCATTAGAGAATCATTAGAAATTAAAATTAGAAAAGATTGTATTTGTAATGATAACTTTTCTTTCAACATACCTAGTTTGTGGGATACATTTTTAACCCCTTGTTAATTCATTGTTTTGTTTTTCGCTCTTTGGCAACAGAGAGCGCCCGCTTATTTTATTTAAATTTTTCCATACTGTTGATTTCAATTTTCTCGTGTCGAAAATTAAAAGATCAGTAGTCGTTTGTGTTGTTCCTCTTCCCCGATGATGGCTTTAAGTTTAAAGCCGAAACATGTAGGATTTTAGCTCTTTTATGAGTTTAAAACAATTTTTACACTGATTTTAGCAACTAATAAGCACAATTTGTGCAATTTGTGTTTTTAAAATACTAATTTAAAGCTTTATGAATTATCAGATAAAAAAATTTAATAAAATTTTACATCTTTTTAAACGGTCCATTATGTAAATGCTCTAGTCTTTGCGGTATATTTACAAAATCACACAAAATTTTGGAATACATGCCATCCTTCTATTTTGAAATCGCTTTAATAGTTTTTATGCTTTTGCAAACGTTGCGAATCTTATATTTTTCCAATTCTCGAAATGTTGAGTTAAAAAACTAAACAAATAAAAAAACTTCTAAGGGGCTCAGTAATTTTCAAAAATAATATTTAATATATTAGTATAAGAATCCCTGTAAATTACAATGGTTCGTAATTTTTTTTTATTACTATTCTCGGTAAAGTATGCTCCATAAACTTATTGTTATAATTGACCTTAAAGAAAGTGCTTCTTATTTTTCCACATTCTTCTGAAACTGCAGTATTTTAATTAGTTTGTAAACTACTGTAAAATTTTCTAGTTTTTTTGTTTTTTGAATGTATATAAACGGAAGAGTGGTATAAACAAAAGAAAAAGGAAAATAAATATGTCATAAATAATCTGATGAATACAATGTAAGGAAATTAATATAAAAGTTTCCCTGTTTCTATGGTAGCGACATGTACATTGGAATAAGTCACTCAATAAATTGTATAATTCTGATGTATAATTATGTTTCAAGCATCACTATTATTATATTTTTTTTTTGCCCTTTTCATCTTTCATTTTTCTTTTATCTTTTATTTTCTGAATAAAAATGGAATCTGTATAATTGAAATTAAATACCTTAGAAAAAGGAATGATATCTCATCAAAAACAACTCGTTGTAAATGATCCCGCCAAGCCAGAAACCTAAAACGTCAGTCATAAAAAGAAGTGATATCACATAAAAAGAAGCGATATAGAAGTGCATACTCCGAGTCCCGTGTAAAAATCTATCACCACTCATAATGTTTCTAAAGGACTCGGAGTGAGGTACAGTATGTGAAACCTGCTTGGCGACCTGCAGGCTTTTAGAATGTTTGCAGTTGATCAATTTTGAAGATCTAAAAAATAAATTTTTAATTTTTCTTATATCATTTTTATAAATATTTTTGTATGCGAAAGAACTGACAGAACGGATTTTTCCCAGATCTATGCGATTCCGCTTACGCTAGAATTACTGCAATATATCTCAATTTAGTTAACGTTTATTATAAGGTGCATTGTTATTAATATGCGTATGATCATTATATATATATATATATATATATATATTAAAAACTCAAAATCTTTACATATTTACTTAAAAAATCCTCTTTGTAAGAGTGGTGTTTCTAGTTTAAATAATGGTAAATAAAATCAACAAATTGATTTTTCAAGCTCATAAATAAGAAAGGACATGCAAATACACAAGCTTCAACTTTTTACAATTTTATGGGAGCAAAATAAATAAATAAATAAATAAAATAAAATAAAATAAAATAAAATAAAATAAAAATAATACAGTCATATGTAATTGCAGGAAACGCAAACATTATAAAAGCCTGCAGGTCGCCAAGCAGTTTTCACATACTGTACCTCACTCCGAGTAATTTGGAAACATTATGAGTGGTGATAGATTTGTACACGGGACTCGGAGTATGCACTTCTATATCGCTTATTTTTATGTGATATCACTTCTTTTTATGACTGACGTTTTAGGTTTGTGGCTTGGCGGGATCATTTACAACGAGTTGTTTTTGATGAGATATATCTTACGTGGCGCGGAATAAGGCTGAACAAGCTTATCGTTTGGCAACAAACATAGTTTCCAGAGCTCAGACCGATGAATAGACTATATTGGGTAAGGTCAGATATGCCTCTAACTCCATATGGTGGCCAGTGTCAGAGCAGTCAAATTCAAACTAGCAATTATTAAAAATAAAATAACATGTACGTAATCCAAAGCCTTTGAAGTGATCCCTCATTTTAATTAAGGTAACGCCAGGAGAGATGGCGCGGTCGGAGAGATTGTGCACATAGAGGTTCGGGGAAAGGAGTAGAGTGAGAGCGCAGCAACTCCAGGTAGTTGTACAACAGCAGTAGTGGAGTGTCTACTTGAATGTGCATGTTGATTGCTTTGAGCGTCTAAGATAAAGTATTGCTATTTTGATTTCTTTTCACAAAGTAAGTGCTTGAATTTTCATAGCTATTCATCAGAATTTCTATACAATGTCAATAGTACAAAATATTTTTAACTTAAATGATTTATCATAAGCTACTAATCTAGACTAACAATGTGAACATCAACGGTTCGTTTTAGTAGCGGCCATGTTAAAATAAAAGGTCACGCAATCTCTCCTACCGAAATTGGAGAGTTTGCGCATCTGCTACTTAGGAGAGACGGCGCATTGTTCCCATTAGTTTCCATGCTAGGAGAGATTATGCAGCTTATTGGTAAATTTGCATAAAAAAATGAAAAATTAAAAGGGACTAATTTTAAGTTAAACATGTTATTAAGCTACATAATTTTATTTTGTAATCTTATCTGGACTTGCTTTTTCTGATTCTTTAATTGTTTTTTCTTTAATTAAAATACTTTAATCGTTTTTAAAATTATTTCCTTTTACTGATTCTTTAAGCATTAGGTTGGAATATTCACTCCCAATACAATAAAATTTGTTCACAAAAACCTTACAGCAATGTCCTTTAAATGTAATTTTTATTGTTAGCAATATAATTGTAGTTATTATTAGTAACAATCTCTCCTATCCATGTGCGCAATCACACCAACCCTGTAAGGAGAGATTGCGCAAAATAACTGTCTTGGTTTTATTACAACTGTTCTATTAAATTGCAACATAACAACAAAATAGCAATGGAAATGCATAAAAAACAAATGAAGTAAAAATTATTTATGGATAGTTTAGCAAAAAAATAATATTTAGATTTTTTATTGCTATTCTTTTGAATTGTGCGCAGACTCTCCTAGCTTTACCTTATGAGTAATATCGTTAACTTCAAATGAATTATCAACTCTTATTTTTGAATTTATTTACGAATTTCACTCACACGGTCTAGATTGCACCTTGTGTCAGCTGTTGCTATCTTGATGAAGTAAAAAATAATTTCTTTTGCAAAAATCTATAATACAATGATTGATGGTATGTAATAAACTATCTTCCTATCCCGTAGTGTTTTTTCTAAATAAATTTAAGCAGTGCTATACAATATTATAGGTGCACGGAGTTTTAAACTAATTGTGCTTCCAAGATATTTTTGTCATAGTATTTACATGATTTATGCCCACTGGTAGCACCAACTAAATGGATTTTTAAATGGATTTTCAACGAAGTTTTCATTTACCTTTTTTAAATTAAAAAAGTTGTCAATTTCATATGTTAAAATGATTTAGAATAGCATTCATTTTGGCTAGATTTGCTGGAAAAAAGGTGACGAGCGAGCGAAGCGAGCTGCGACCGTATAGCGTTCCCAATGTGAATTGCGTCGTAATTTACAGAGGTTGGGGAGCGTTAGCGAGCAAGGGGTAGAACCCCCTAGTATATATATATATTCTACATAGTATACTAAAACTTATTTTAGTAACAAAACGCATAATAGGTTTAAAGTTCACCTTCGGTGTCAATATAAGGAAACATACTTGAATTCCTTTGCATATTACACCCAGAAAAAGGAATTGATTAAAACAACAAAACATGTTTTGTTGAGTACATTTTGGTTGTTTCAAACAAAATTTTCAGTTGAAGTAAAAAGTTGGTTTTGTTGCATTGACAAAAAAATGTTGTTAACACTCTTACAAAATTTTAACAAAATTTCATCAATTTTACTTGAATTAACAAAATCTGTTTTTTAATTTTACCATAATTTTGTAATTTAAATTTGTAATTCCAGCAAAACTTTGTTGTTTTTACAAAATTTAAGTTGTTGTGTAGTAGCCATAACTCTCTCACGTAACTTGGTTTATTTGACTTATATAGCTATATAATTAAAGGATTAACATAATTTTTTGATAATTAAAACTTTTTTAATTGGGACGGACCAAGGTAGTTTTTAAAATCCCCCTATCCCATTTATTACTTTCTTCAATCTTTACAAGAAGAAAGTATTGGAGTCACTTCTGATTTTCGACGGATTTTAGAAGGTCCTGAACAAGATTTGACTGTTTTTGGAAAATGACTGTCTATGACTCTGTTTGTCTGTATGTGACAAACATTTTGTGGGCGCTCTATTTCAAGAACTAATGCACGGAATTTAATAAAACTTTATATTCAGTTACTTCCTGATATAAATTGGTGCTGATTAGTTTTTCGCGTAAATCGCGCAACAGGTGGCGCTGCTATGTTGCAATTTTCGCGATTTCTGCAATAGATTCACGATTTCTCAAGAACTAATGTGCTGAGTTACATCAAACTACAGATTGAGTTAGACCTTGACATAAATAGAAGCTGATTACGTTTTGATGTAAATAGCCCCACAGGTGGCGCTGCTATGCTACTTTTTTCCTGATTTTAACTATAACTAAATCTCAAGAACTAATGCATGGGTTAATTTTTAATTCATTTTCAGCAGTGATTTACGCCTGTAATACTTAAATAATAACTAGTGAACTTTTACCCTGTATTTTTTTTCAAGCGTAAACCAACAGAGTGAAAAATGTTCCATGCCGGGAATCGTACCCGGGTCCTCAGAATAGCGCTCTGAAGCCCCAGCATACGGAAACACAGTTAATTTTTAATAAATTTTCTGCAGTGAATTTCGCCTGTAATCCTTTAATAATAACCAATGAATTTTTATCCTGCTTTATACAGGCGTAATTCACTGCTGAAAATTAATTAAAAATTAACTATATGTTGCCGTATGCTGGGCTTTGTATTTTCGTCTCATGTTTGCTGCAGAAATTTGCATGCTCATGTAGGGCCTGTTTACCGAATACGACCGGGAAGCCCGTGCTTACCCGGAGAAATACAAAGGTGCCCACAAATTTAAATTTCAGACTAACTTTAAAAAAAAAAAAATCAATCAGGGTAAAAAATGCATTTTTTCCTTACGAAATTTTTGTCTAAGAAGCTCGCTCTTTCTAAATTGCTGATTACTCGAAATTTTTATGTAAAATTTCAAATTGTTGCAGCATACCAAAAATGGATTTAGTAAATAACAAAGCAATTGGTAGAGGGGGGGGGGGGCAGAGTAACGTCGAGCTTCCCCTACTTTTATATCTTAAGCGGGCCCTGTGCTCATGATGACATTTCCATCTTGTGCTGCGGTTGCAGCCAGTCCGACATATATAAGAGTGAGAAATTTTGAGTTTAGGTATCGTTCCTTGTAGCTCAGTGGTAGAGCCTCAGTTCGTTATTATGAGGACCAGGGTTCGATTCCCAGCTTGGGACATTGTTCAATCTGTCGCTTTAGGCTTGAAAAAAAGCAGGATAAAAATTCACTTTCGAGCTGCCCTGTATATGATCTACAGAATTTATACACACCAAGTAATAGAGAAAAAATTAGTTAAACATAAAATCGCGTTTAGTTACTGAAAACGCATTTCCAGGAATTATGAAATGAATAATAAATGTTTTGTGCCCCATATTCTACAGAATGCATGTTTTAAAGCACTTCAAATATGCATATCGATTCCATTAAGTTTTAAATGGTGTAACATCATTAAAATGCACTTGAAACGATTTTTTCCCACTGTCCCTTTGAACGAACTGTAAGTGCTACATATTTCATTTTCAAACAAGAACGAAAAATCATGAGTCAAGCATAGATTATGTAACACTATCCAACACTTCCAAAATAATTTTACAAATCATTACCGTTTAATAACCTAAAAGATAATATCTAAGTAAACAATTTGTAAAACGCATAATATATTAAAAAAAAAAAATATTTCAGGCATTACCAATAATATTGGAAAATATCCGAATACTTTTATGCAGCCCTGTATATGATCTATGGAACTGTATGTATACTACATAGAACGCAAAATTTTAGTTCAGTTACGAAGCGCGTAACACAGTTTAAAATTTTCCTTCTGGAATTTCTGTCAATAAACGGAATATGTATTCTCGAACTTTCCAGCTGCCCTGTATATGATCTACAGAATTTATACACACCAAGTAATAGATAAAAAATTAGTTAAACATAAAATCGCGCTTAGTTACTGAAAACTCATTTCCAGGAATTATTGTTAACAGACAGTAGCGAATTATTTTGTGTGTCCCTGTAAATGGATGAAGACTGCTATACACACAATATTCAATATTCTATAGTAAGCCTCTTGTTATGTACCTTAGTGATATATATAAATTTCAATATGTATGAAATAGTGAAATATTATTCAAATAAACCGCAAACGATTTTTCTCCATATACGTAATGTTACGGAATTCTTTTGACTGTCCCTGTAAAGTAACTATAAACGCTATGCACACCCTATTCCGTAGTAAGTCTCTTGTAGTGCACCTTAGAGATATATATGAATTACAATGTGTTTGAAATTGTGTAACATATCATTAAAATAAGCCACAAATTATTTCTCCCATACACTGTAATGTCACGGAATTATTTTGAGTGTCCCTGTAAAAAAAAACTATAAGTGCTACACACTTCATTTTCAATACCGAACATGTCATAGTAAACTTCAATAACATATATCAATTGCATGTCAGTCCGAATATATTTACGCGAGTTATAGCACTGACGGACTGACAGACAAACCGAATTCATAAACACTTTTCAACTATGTTGGAAAGTGTTAAAAAGATCCTGATATATTAAACATCAATAACATATAAAAATTACTGGGCAGTTCGACTATATTTACAAGAGTTAGAGTACAGAGAGACGAACAGATGGAAAGTAAAAATCGAAGTCATAAAAACGTTTCAACTATATTGAAAAGTGTAAAAAAATAAAAATAAATATAAAAAGAGTTTTCATAATTTTTGACGCAATGGAATTGAATACGCTTGATTAGACCACCCCAATGTTTCTCACTTACACTCTGTCACAATTCTTTGGTTATTTGTCTTATAGAACCAATCGCAAAATCGTTTGAAATTGGTTTGAAAGTGATTTAAATACTTAATCTGATAATTTAAAAAGACAAAAGACTGGATTGTAAGATCTGTATTGAGTTACACATACAAGAACAACTCCACAACTGAACTGAACATGGAACATTACATGTATTTATAAACTTAGGTGGAATTCTACCAGGAAATTAGTGAACCTGGTAGAAAGCTATTAGATAACAGATCCAATGAAATGCAAGCAGTAATGCTTGATATTACAATATTTTAATCTTGAAATTCTTGAGATTCTAATCTTGAAATTACAATATTCTAACATAATCCGTCGGTCAGCTTTTTAGAATTTTTTCACGATGTTGGCAACGTGGTCTATGGCATGTTCACGAAATAGAAGTTCAATCGAAAGCTCAACGATGAACGCGCGAACTGTTTGGGAGTTACCATGTTCACTCTCTCTCACACACACATACAAATCATGATTACAGTACTTACCTTCTTTATTTGTTTGAAAAGTTATAACTTAATATCGTCATCTATTGAGGATTCTACAAACTATTTTTATTAACTGCAGTTTTGGAGGAAAACAGCAATGAATAAAATCGTCATATTAAAGCTCTGTTTGGAAATAACATTGACTTTGGAGTATGTTACATATATACAACAAGATAACGAAAAGGGTTAGTATAAAATTTCTTGGAAAATTCCAATTACTTTACACTATTTGTTCGGAAAGTGATAACATAATATCGTCGTCTGTTGAGGATTCTACAAACTATTTTTATTAACTGCAGTTTTGGAGGAAAACAGCAATGAATAAAATCGTCATATTAAAGCTCTATTTGGAAATAACATTGACTTTGGAGTATGTTACATATATACAACAAGATAACAAAAAGGGTTAGTACAAAACTTCTTGGGAAATTCCAATTACTTTACACTATTTGTTCGGAAAGTGATAACATAATATCGTCATCTGTTGAGGATTCTACAAACTATTTTTATTAACTGCAGTTTTGGAGGAAAACAGCAATGAATAAAATCGTCATATTAAAGCTCTGTTTGGAAATAACATTGACTTTGGAGTATGTTACATATATACAACAAGATAACAAAAAGGGTTAGAATAAAAATTCTTGGGAAATTCCAATTACTTTACACTATTTGTTCGGAAAGTGATAACATAATATCGTCGTCTGTTGAGGATTCTACAAACTATTTTTATTAACTGCACTTTTGGAGGAAAACAGCAATGAATGAAATCGTCATATTGAAGCTCTGTTTGGAAATAACATTGACTTTGGAGTATGTTACATATATACAGCAAGATAACAAAAAGAGTTAGTATAAAAATTCTTGGGAAATTCCAATTACTTTACACTATTTGTTCGGAAAGTGATAACATAATATCGTCGTCTGTTGAGGATTCTATGAACTATTTTTATTAACTGCAGTTTTGGAGGAAAACAGCAATCAATAAAATCGTCTTTTAAAGCTCTATTTGGAAATGACATTGACTTTTGACTATGTTACATGTATGCAACAACATAACAAAAAGAATTAGTATAAAAAAATCTTGGGAAATTGAAATTCTTGCATATAAAGTTCAAGCTGTAGTTTTAAACAAGAAATTCTACCAAATATTTTTATTCCACAATAGGGACTAAGTGTTCACATTGTAGTTCACGAAAGTATTTCACTGAACGTTTTCATCCAGGATATGCAAATCAAATATTTCCGCTTTTCAAATTTCAGATACGCTTTTTTTGAAAGTTGTTTTCCAATGGTTTCACAAAATATTCAGAATATAAGTAAAAATAATCATTTTGCGTATTTTATAAGAAATATTTTAATGAATATATTTTAAACACATATTAACAAAATTTGTTGTTTTTCTTTATATCGATGATTTAATATCCCATATAGTAGAACGTAAAAAATATTGTTGCATGTCAGAGTTTATAGATACGATCACGAACGAGTGAAAGGAAATGATTTAGATTTAAAAATTGATGTTTAACAAAATGGTGGTCATTTAAATAAAAAAATGTCTTTTTTTTTTTTTTTTTTTTTTTTTTCTAACTCGAAAAAGTAATTAGTCAATGAAAAGTGTACTTTTCGGTGGTATAAGCTCTAGCAAAAACGATTAAAGGTCTTTAAAAAAATGAAGGAAATCGGTCGAAAAGTTTCCGAGAAAAATGGTCGCCAAGTTTGGAATACAGGGTTTAAAAAAAAAACAAGTTTAAAATTTACAATAGTGACCGGAGTGACCGGAAATAGTGCCCGACTTGTGACCGGAGAGAAACGGTCGCCCGATCGCCTGCACATGCAGGTCGTCAAGACGTATTACTATTTTTTTTACTAACACTGTAAAGAAACTAAATGCAACAAGTACACTAGAGTTATAATACAAATAATATAAGGGGAAGTTCTACTTCTTTGTTCGAAATTTTCGATTTATTTTAATTTTTTTTTTTTAATCTCTCAAGTGTGTAGATTGTTGCCCTAAAGCAGTTTTATTACATTCCAATTGCTTACAATATTTTTTGCTCGCTTTGTGTAACGCCGCTCATCTAACATAACACCGTTCAAAAATTTTAAACTTGTTTTTTTTTTATAAACCATGTTTTCCAAACTTGGCGACCATTTTCTCGAGAACTTTTAGACCGATATCCTTCATTTTTTTTATTTTAAAGAACTGTAACCGTTTTTGTTGAGTTTCACCAAAAAGTACACTTTTCATTGACTAATTAATTTTTCAAGCTAGGGAAAAAAAAGGCAAAAAAAGGACATTTTTTGTTTAAAAGTTGATGTTTGATGTTTATCCATTTTGTTAAACATCAATTTTTAAAACTAAATCTTTGTATAAGATACACAGAATTCCTTTGCATAATTTGGCGACCAAATGTGTATCAGATGCTTGTGACCGGAGAGAAACGATCACACGCACCTTCAAGTCACTATGACATATTACTATTTTTTTTTTAACACTCAAAATATATATATATATATAAGTGAAATGTAAATAAATATAATGCAAAACGTCCAAAGGTTACATTCCCTTTCTTTGTAACTTGGAAATTTTTTAAATTTTAGGCTAAAGTAGAAGATACTCTTGAATTTGAGAAATAAAATAAGTTTTTTTTTTATATATATATACATTTAACTGAATCTGTGTGTTTTGGAAAATCGCTACATTCCTGCTGATGTATAGTTTTTTAAATATACTACATTAACATACAATATAATCACGTTTCTATAAAGTATACGAAAGAAATGACAACTAAATACTATATCTCTTTAAAATGACTAGAAATATACGTACTGTAAATAAACTTTAATATTTTGTATGATATGAATTTTAATAATAACAACAACAAGAAAGTAAATAAATAGTGAAATTCTGCAAAAAATTTTAAAGGGAATGTTCTTAATTTTATGAATGTATTATCTTGTTATAAAATACATGTTTTATTAAAAGTAAGATTTACATGACTCTTTTAGCATTTTTAAACTATCTTTAGTTCAATATTACTATTGGTTATCTGATTGTGAGCAATTGACGTAGGTAATAATAGATAATAATGCTTCTGAAATTCAAATACAAGCAATACATACATATCCCTCTGAGCGTTTTGAAAAAGGGTAAAATTGTAATTTTGTTTTCACTGCATTTTGTTTTAATGCTAAAAAAATATAAATCTTTCAGCATTATAAATAAAACTTAATTACAAATATGAATGTAACCCTAGAGAGTATTAATCATTCTTCAATGTTTTGAAAATTCATTAAATCTATAGAATTATATTATCTCAAACATTGCATATATTGCAGTGAAACCTGGAGCTTAATGAACGGAATATTACGTTCCACACACTTCGAGGGTTAAACACTTCAACAAACCAGGACATTTATAAATCTTCTATTGCCAAGCATAGTTTTAATGGCCATAGTTTTAATTTTAATGGCCATAGTAGTGGCCATAGTTTTAATTTTAATGGCCATAGTAGTGGTCATAGTTTTAATTTTCAAAATGTTAAAATTATCATTAGTGCAAGAGCCTCTCCGAAATGGATTATCTTGAAGATATAGCTATGTATCTTAATCCGGAGTTTATAGTTAATGAAAAGTCTGATTCCACCATGCTCTCTTCAGGTGGAAAATACTTGTTCAGCTCAACCATATATGTATATATTTATCATTTTGGTATTAATTTTTAAGTTTGTTTATATTATGAATTTTTATTATCTGTTTTTTTAAGCATTTAAAGTTTTATTTTTTCACTCCGTTTTTCTCCAATTTTCTTCATAATGTTCCCTCTCTTCTGCGTTTTAGGTAATTCTATCCTGTGACTGGCTAATGCCTTCTGCTTGCCTAATTGCCGTTCCCTTAAATTGGCCCTCTTTCCCTCCTATTTCCTTTCAGTCTTGCTTTTGCCTTTAAAGTGGTTGCACGTCTTCTTTTGCGCCTGACGAAGAAAAACAAAGTTCTTTCGATAGGTCTTACGTCTTCCTTATTTTATGGTGTTATTAAAAAGTTTTTTATTCTTTTATAGTATCACACCAGTTTATTCAATACTTTAATGCAATACTTTAATATACACTTCATTTTGTAATTTCAAACAAGTAAGGGTACCAAATACCTTTATTCCCCAATCAGGAATAACAGTTTACAGTGCAGTTTCTGAAGTATTCCAATGAGGGCTTTCATTCAAGACATCGAATCAAATATTTCCTCTTTTCAGATTTCTGATAAACTTTTTTTGTTGCAAAGTTTTTCTTTTTCAATGATTTCACAAAATATTTAGAATGTAGCTAAGCGAGATGCCCTTGTGGATTTTAAAGAAAATAAATATATAAAGCATTAATATGCATGTATTTTAAACAGTTGTGAACAAATGCTGAAGTTTAGATTTAAAACATCGTGAATTTATTTAATCCTATGTAGATAAATGTGAAAAAGAATACATTGCAACAGAAATTCTCGATAAAAAATATATATATGAACGACTAACAAAATAATGAGTCTCATCACAGCAATTACACAGCTGTAATTAAAATGGAGAGGGTGAAGGGTAAGTATTTTTTTACTGGCGACTAGACTTTTTTGCTGGCTACCAGATTTTATCACATTTGTAAAACCCTGTTCATAATAGATAATGATGTTTATAAAATTTAAATACTAGAAGAAATACACGCATATACACTTGTTTCTGTAGTCCTACTCATATAATGCTACTACGTGCTTTTTTCTCCAATCGAGACTAAGAGTTCACGCTGCAGTTTACCAAATTATTTCATCCAGAACATACAAAATCAAATAATTTCTTTTTGGGAATTTTGGATACGCATTATTTTTTAAAGTTGTTTTTATGTTTCAATTGAAATTTCAAAAGAGAAAATATTTTTTCCACAACAGATTTGTTTCCTGTATTAGAATTTTGAATACGCAAAGTTACTACAGTTATATCTAATGTGCATAACACATGAGCCCGTAAAATCTTCCTTTCTAAGCGCTTTTTTGATACAAAAATCACTAAAGAAAAAATATAGAAAAAGATTTGATTTCATGGACTCTTATGGTATTTACATTTGTATTTAAATTTGGTAACTTCGTGCATGCGGTATTCTAATACAGGAATGAAATCTGTTGCTAGGAAATTCTTCTGTATCTTCTACTTTTAATTGCAACACAGAAATCGGTGTATTCCAGAAATCGTTCATTAAATAAACCCAGAAAATATATTTAATAAAATCTGGGTTGTGGCTATCCATAGCCCATCTGATTGTCTTTTAGTTAGGACTCTGGTTTCTAGACTAACGGGGCAGGGTGGCGAATCTCGACTCTCACATGAATATTTGTAATAGGTCATTATAAACTTTAAACGGTCAGCCCTCATGTCCAAAAGATGGCAACGAACAAACCAACCATTCCTTGTGTCTAAATGTTCTTTTGCAAACGTGGCTGTTATATTTTCAGTTGCACAACTCTATATCTTACAACTAGTTGAAAGCCAGAATAAAAATTATAGATTATAACCATTATATAGAGAGGTTTCTACCTGCCTATTAGCATAAGAATACTACTTTTCCATTTTGCATTACAAGCTGTCAAATAAGCTAATTATTAAAGAAATTAGAAAATATATAAATGCTTATAATTCTGAAGGGGGAAAAATAGCAGTCAACTAATTTGCTTTCTAGATATGTTTGGAAGTATCATAAAATAAGTGTTAATAACGCGTACACGAATTCCACATACTGTTATCTCGTTTTCTCCATGATATATATATATATATATATATATATATATTTAACCAAGATTTCAGTAGATTTCAAAGTGCTCATTTAAAACGCCTAAATGTAAATCCACAACATTTACATGATGTGATAAAAAGAGTGTGCAGATTTCAGATCTTTTTCAATTTTCTGTTTAACTTTCTTAGTTCCAAAATTATGCAAGTTTTTAGAAATCCTTTAATTTAGAGAAAAACTATCAAAATCGGATTATTCAACTCCGTCTAATCAAAAACAAAATTAAGAAATATATATATATATTTAAATGAATTTCCACATCATTTCTATATTGTCTTCCATAGACAAAGTATGGAGAAAAAAAAAAATATATTCGGCATTATATGTCCTGGGAAGTTCTGATCAAGTTATGTACGTAACCGTGTTACCATTTAAAATATGAACCACTCTAACAGTGCATTTGGATCGGGGTGAAGGGTAAAAATCCTGTTTAGTACCGATTATATCTGTAATAGGCATTTAGAAAAAAATCATAAACAAAGGATGATCGTATAAATTTGTTTCCTAATTCAGAGTATAAATTAAAGTATGGGTATTCTTGAACAGGAGCATTGAAATATATAATAACTACTTTAATTAGAGAATAAAAATACTTATTTACGTTGTGATTAATTTACGTGGAACTCCCAACCTCTGGAAATGGACTAAAAACTAGTGTCTAAATATTTAAAACACTACGGAACAGTTTATTCTTCAGTCAAAATAAAAACATTTGTACAGATCAAGTTATGCAATCCCTAGTTAATCCTGTAGTTAATCCCTAATTATCTAGAATTAAAATTCGATGCAAATTTCTTTTAAAAACAAAGACATTACTAAAATAAAAGTGATATAATGTTAACATTAAAACAACAATTTGTTTATAATATTTACAAACAAAACACTTAAATTTCAACGAATAAATCATAGTAAAAAGAGAACATGGGATGTAACTACATCCTTCTAAAAAAATTCCCAATCATAAATTTAACATGAAATGTGTAGTAATTTACTAAAATTATTTCAATCATTTTTTAGACTTTATTTATACAACTCTTTTACTGATGACCAGATCCGCAATTTTGCAGCACACATATATTTGCACACAGATAATACAGTTTTACCTCTTATACTTTAAGATTGAGTACATCCTTCATACTGGGGATCAGTAATAAAAGGTAATACGTCATGCACTGACATAATTTTCGCTGTATAACAATATACTTAGTCGAGTATTTTCAGGGAATCTTATTCTAAAATAGTTATAGTTCTTGAGGGCTATGTTACCGGGCTTGTAAAGTTCCGAATACCACAGCCAAGCTGAGTGGTCAGTTTTGGTACTGTCCCTCCCTAATCAGGGTGAAAAGCGGGTTCCGTCTTTTACGACAGGGTGGTGCAAAATTATTAGCGCCAGCGAATAAAACTCCAGGTGGGAAGCTCCTAAATGCCCCACCTATCTCAAGCACTCTTGGAGTTTTGGGGATTTTTATGTAACACATTCAGAATTTTTCACAAGCCGAAAATAATACAATTCCATTTAGGCAGCATTACATAAATAGCCGAAGTAACTAAAAACATGTTAACTACTACCGCGCTATACAAGCACAAAGTTAAACACTTAGTACAGAAAAGAAGTGAAAATTCACCCTTCAGAAAATTCACTAAATTCCCTCTTTATTAGAACTAACTAACAGGGAAGGTATTCCTTAAGACAACCTTCTATATATATATATATAAAAAAATCTGAGTGTGTTATATAAAAATCCTCAAGACTCCAAGAGTGCTTGAGATAGGTGGAACATTTAGGAATCTCCCACCTACAGTTTTATTCGCTGGATCTAATAATTTTGCACCACCCTGTCGTAAAAGACGGTACTAGCATTTCGCCCTAATTTGGGACGGACAGTACAATACCGAAACTGACCACTGAACTTGGTTGTGATATTCGTAACGGGACAATCCCGGTAACACCTGTTTTCCGATGTAATACTTATTTTTCTCATGGAATTTTAATGGTATCATAAATTTCTGTCAGTCGATGAATTTTCGCTTTTGTATTTACGACGACCGTGTGTCTACCATCGTAAATTCGACGTTATTAAGCTGTCATCTTGTGTTGGCCACTTTTCTTTTATTTCTCAGGCTATGCTGGAAATAAACACCTATAATATGGTAAATAGGGTGAACATAATTATGCTTAATTATTCGTAAACAACCTGATTTTCTTAATTTTTTGTAAAACAACAAATACTAAATGTGGTGAATCTCACCACCACTATGTTTTGTGGAAATACCAAATATTCCAAACTTATATGGAACAAACCTGAAATTTATATTTGAGCTGAAGTAGAATTATTTAGACCTATGTAGAGGAGTGTGGTAATAAGAATAATAGTAACAGAGTTTCTCAATGAAACTTGACCAATATGGCAGTAATAACTCTCAACACAGCCATCGCACAGCTGTAATTAAAATAATTTAATTTTGATAAAGATAAGGAGAGATTAAAAAATAATTGAAAATATATGTGTTAAAAATGAAGTAAATTAAAATAGATTTTTTTTAGGATATAGGGTTATTTTTCAAATATACTACCTTATTATATATTAAAAACTTTTTTTGAAAACTATATTTAAATCATTATTAATAAATATTAGAATATTATTTATTTTGAAAACGAATAATCCTATTTTAAGATATTTTTATAGAATAATGATGGATATACATTTTATAAATTCATTGGATTAAAGTATGTAAGCTTTTTAGATATTTTTAAAATCTCTTTTCTTTAATATCACCGTTGGTTATCCTATCTTGTGATATTAACGTATTAAATAACGGATAATAATTGCTTATAGAATTCAAATACAGGCAATACATGCATATTCGCCGTAGTCTGAAACAAATAATGCTACCGAATAATTTTATTTCACAATCGGGACTTTGAGTTCGCAGTATAATTTACCAAAGTACTTTACTGATCCACTTCATTCAGGTAATCGAATCAAATATTTCCTTTTAGCAAATTTCCGATGCATTTTATTTTGCAAACTTGATTTCACAAAGTATTCAGAATATAAATACAAATGACGTTCTTTTGATTTGAAAAAAATAAAGCATTTGCAAATATATATTTTATATGTATACGAATAAAAGCTGCATTTTGTCTTCTAACTGAAATTGTCTTATTTAATACTATGAATCAAAATGTTGAAGAGAAATCTTCATATGAATGTCTATAGACAACAATGAGATAATAACGGGGTAATTCTTAACAATTTCACATCAGATATTATTAAAACAGCGTAAATATAATAAAGAATTATAAATTCAATTGAAAGTACATTTGTTATAAAAATTTTCATATTTGTTATCGTATTTTGTTTTCAAATATGCTATTTTATCATACATTCTAGTCATGTTCATTCATTGTATTTATTGTTTCTAATACTGCCTGACTGAACAAAACGGTTCATCCAAACCCGAATGCGCTGGGCAAGTCGCGAACGGCATAAATTTAAGAGGCAGAACAAACATGGAAATATTATAAGGCTTCAAAAGTTCCTCTAAAATTTCATCCGTATTTGAAATTTTCGCTTTGATTACTTCTCTCTAAACTACTTACATCAGATCAAGAACACTTTCTAAAGCGGTGGTTTACATGGGGTATATATGCATCCACAAAGAAACAACAGCAGTACAGTCTTGCCACGAGTATTCCAATATCTGACCACTGATTCTCACCTTCACTTCGGTGTTTGCATGGCAACGAATATTTTAAAACAAGATTTTCCCAAATTTATATATAAGAAGTATAATGATAAAAAATGAATAATGAAACAATGGCTCTTAAAACAGACTTCAAGGATATATTGGCTGTGGATAAAATTCAAATATTTTTTTAATAAAAAATAATAAAAAGTATGAAACGATTTTCTTTTTATCTTTCTTTCAATGTTAAAATTTTAAATTACAACTTTTTAATTAATATTCATGTTGTTCTAAAAACAATGTTTTCAAGAATTAAAAAAAATTATTGGATAAAACTATGAAAAGATTCTCACACATTGAACGTTTCTTTAGTTCAACATCACTCTGTCCATATGAGAGTGTATATGTGACAAGGGTTTCAGTAGATAAGCAAATAGCAATTTATAAAGTATTCTTTCAAGGTATATTCTCTGCGGTAAAAAAAAAAAAGATCCCGTAAACTGTCTTCATTTATACCGGTTCTTAACATTTATATAAAATTGCTCATTTTTATGACTCTGGACATCTGAACGTGTGTTTAATATATACTTAGCTATACATTTATTAAGAAAAAATATTTTCATATACAAGGTTACAGAAATCCGATGGTGCTAAATCCGGTGATTTGGGAGGCTGGTGAAGGAGTGCTATGTTCTTTTCTGCGAGCCATATCTGTACAAGAATCGATGTGTGGGAGGGAGCATTTTCATGGTGCTGTGACCATCCTCCTTGCCATTTGGCGGGATATTTTCTTCCGATTGTTACCTTCAGTCTTTTCAAAACTTGCACGTAGAAAGGGCAGACAACAGTTTTTCCCGCTGGTACAAAATTAGAGGTGCACCACACCTTCGTTGTCCAAAAATCATTGTTTTCAGCAATGACAAGAGCAGTAGAGCAAGTGTGTAGTTGTGAAGGAGCCTACTTTGAAGGCGATTAAGTAAATGTGTACCTATATTGTGATAATAAAGAGTTACAACGAAATTTCAGGAACTTTTTGACTGCCCCTCGTATGCTTCTTTTATGCATTATTTTTTTTCCCTTTAACATCGTAAGTACAAAAAACATTTCAGTTCTTCGTAGTATAAACTTTTTAAATAATCCCTACTACAAAGTGATAATAATTTAATACAAAAGTAGGCACCACTGTAATAATGGTCTGTTTACCTTAATTTGCATCTCTGATACACAGCAGAACTTCGCTTTCGCACTTTTAATGGAGGTAGCAGAGACAACTTAAAATGTGTGAAATCATAATAGAAATTAGCTTTTAAATCACAGGAGCAAACCTCCATCAGTATTTTATAAGAGAAATTTTCGCCTTATTTACGATTAAAAATATATTGTGCATTTAAAGGAGTCAAAAATATCTATACTAAAATACTGGTGGATGTTTGCCCCTTCTCTAATCTGGCCATGTTTACACATTTCACGGAAGGTAAAGAAAAAGTGTAGATTGCGGGAAAATGTAAATTTTGTTTACGCAAAAAGGGGGTTATATTGCATTTATTCCCTGCATAAGCACAACAATCAGTATAACCATCATTTAGAGCCTATACTTTGTATTTAAATATGCATTTTATAGAATATTTCTACAGTTCAAAAAATTTTTACCAAGCTATTTTTCTATATTAGTACTTAATTCACTTTAATTTTCATGGCATGTTTGAATACATATACATATATATATATATATATATATATATATATATATATATATATATGTGTGTGTGTGTGTTTCAATATTGAATTAAAACAATTCTAACTGAACAAATTAAAATAACGTTTACTAAAAAGCTAAAATTTGGTAGATTTTACCCGTAATGCAACTTTATAATGTCATAATAAAACAAATGCAAATTCCAAGTTGAAATGCGTTTTATCGCAAAACTCCCATAAATGTAAAAGGGAAATTTTTTACCCGCACGCCTCAACCTCAATAACTAATTTACTTTACCATATAAAAAAGAAAGCGTTCTTTACATAATAAATATCTCTAAATATCTCCTATGTATCTCAAAAATTCTGAAAAATGAGATCGTTTGTAAGGAGAGATACATATATCAGGTGGGTGAGCAGATGCTTCATGTACATGCTTCATGTACATGTTCATGTCATGTACATGTTTCATACTTATTTACATGTAAAAGAGTCATATCTCTCTGTATAATTTTTCCTATTTCCCATTCTTACATTTTTTAATGCCTTTTAATGTATGCAGTTTTTTATGTACTGCAACATATAAGCTTTGTAATTTGCTCTCTTGATACACACTTGTTAGTTTAAAAAATGTCATTCATTAAAACTATATACCGGGTGGACCAAAAGTTCGTTAAAACTTTAAAAATTCATAAAAAGGAAGAATTTATGATAAAGAAGTGCGGTTTGCAAGAAAGGGCTCACAAGGTAGTCCGATTTTTTTAGCAGCAAAAAAAGTTGTATTTAAAAATGTTACAGGTAGATGTCGCTAACGACTCGAAACACAATGAACAGGACAACAGTACGCTCCATCCATTTATTCTTGCAATAACAATTGTTCAATATGGCCTTCAGAACATTGTACGACGCAACTAAGCGGACTCACAACGCCCGTTACAGCTGAATGCAACATACCGGAATCAATTGCAGAAACCTCACGACAAACAGAATCTCCACAGAAAGCTCGATCGGGTAATGATAACATTCTGAAAGCGAATAAGAAATCCTCGTGTATCGCGGTATTTTATTGCAGGATTAATTTGCATAATTCTGCTGAACCTCTCGCATGTTAGCTATAGGTGCAGATTCCCAAAATCTGGAAGGAGCCAGTGGCTCCTAAACCCAAAAAATCCAGTGGCCACATTGTGAAACAAACACATAAAAACAATATTTTTTTCACAATTAAATTTGGACAATGGAATATTGAATCTTCCCACCATAATTGCATACAGTTTGTAGGAAAACAATTGTAATGTAAGATCTGAATATTTTTTGAATAAACGATTCTCTAAAGTTTTTTTTATCTATAAATAAGCTTCCCCCCCCCCAAAAAAAAAAGGATTTTTCATAGCTGAATATAAATGCTCAACTTAGGAAACTTGCATAAGAAAATATGTCTAGGTTTTAGATTTTAATAAAATAAATTTAACAATTTCTGACATTTTCAAGGATGATGGAGAAAGATCGAATACTATAAGCCTCATTGCAACTTTTGTTGCAAGGGGATTTTTTAAAGGATGTATTAAAGAATTTTTTTAATACCTATGGAGACAAAAAAAGAAATTAAATTTTTGTGACCGATTGCCGATTTTCATGTTTTATTATCACAACTCGATGAAATTCACAATTTTTTTTTTGCAATTGATTGATGAACTTCGCGGTTTTTTCGCGACCAATTGATGAAATTCGCGGGGTTTTTTCTTATCCCCCGAGACTAATTGGGGAAATTCACGGTTTTATTTTGCGACCGATTGGCGAAATTCGCGGTTTTATGTCATCAGCAATTGATGAAATTCATGGTTTTATTTGGCGAGTAATTGACGAAATTTTCAAAATTTTTCAGTGACCGATTTGAAGAAATTTTAGATTTCTTTTCATGGCTGATTGGTGAATTGATTTGCGGAAAGCTAAAAATAAATAAATAAATAATGATAAATCGAGGAGTTTTGCTAATTCGTGGAAGAATCGCATGCCAATATCTATGTGTACCTGTAAGAACATATCTATAAAATCCCAGAGCTACAAATTTATTCTCTTCTCGGCACAAATTTTACTGTGTCACGGGCTTATTGAGGCATGCCATTGGCACAGAGTTTATTAGCGACGCATATCAACAGGATTTTTTTTTCGATTCTGCGGACATTGCAGATTTATTAGTGGTAATGTGGCAGTCATATTTTTTAATTATGGACAATAGAAAAAAGAAAAAAAAGAGCTAAATATTGCTGAATTATGGAGGAGAATGCCCGGATTTCATATTATATAAAAAAAAGTGGAAATCTCCCTTTGGACGAAAAAGGGACATCCATGTAAAACACATGGCGACTTAGACATAGAAAGTTAGTCGCCAAAGCAAAAACATTAGTCGCCACATGGCGACTGGCGACCGTGAATCTGCACCTATAATGTTAGCGCCATCTACAGGTGACATTTTTAACTATTTTTTTGCTCCTAAAAAAGTCCGACTACTTTGTGAGCCTATTTTTGCAAACCGCTTTTCCTAATCATAATTTCATCCTTTTTTTATGAATGTTTAAAGTTTTAACAAACTTTTGGTTCACCCGGTACTTAATTCTTCTTCTTGTGGAATTGGTTTTTTTAAGGTTAGCACTAATAATTACAATTTACAAATTAAAGTTATGACGCAATTTTATACAATGAACTTCTGAAACAATTAGTAACACAAATTAAATTATAATTAAAGAAAAAAAATGTTTAATTTTTAATCAAAACTTTTCATGATTTCGTTATTGCGAAAAGAAAAATCAAACTAGCTTTATATGCTTATCGAAACGAAAAAGTAAACATAGAATTTTTTTTAAAACAATTGATTACATTTTGACTTAATCTCAGACTGATCTTTGGAAATTACTTAGAAATGAATACAAAAGGAAGTCTCAAAACTATCGTATTTCATCAAAAATTATATCAAAGAAATTGTATTTTTAAAGAAGTAATTACATTGTATTCCTTCAATAAACTTTTCTTTGATCTTTAAATGGATTTTTCTTTTCCGAATGTCTTTTCATTCTGCATTCATTTAATCATTAAAAGTATTTTGTAATTTTGAAATATATTTTTGAGGTAAATTTTAAATTGAATAATTTTCTTTTTTAATTATTTAACATTGGAACTCGTACAAATAATATCTCCTATTCATATTGGTATTATGATGACCGAAAAAAATTAAATTGATTTCATTTTAGCTATAGCTAATTTCCATAAATAGAATTTCTGTGATGGTTACCATTTTGATAAAATAACTTTATTATAGTTACCATATTTCGTCTCTTTTGTCAAGTCAAAAAAACTGTTTTGAACCAGATTTTTTTTAAAGTTTGCTTTATACATAGTATACTATGAATTAATCGATTTCATTTATTAAATGAAATTTCTTGCTCAAAATATGTTTTGTAGGAGAAAATTGTATTTTTACATCTATGACTTTATATATACTATGCATTGCTACTTAACTGTGTATCAAGCGCAACATGCGTATTAATCACCATAAGGCATCAGAAACAAGGTGTTAAAACGTTGATAACATTTAAGGTAGGGCCGTTCTACGCTGCGCCCTTTCGAATGTTTCATGTTATTAAGTGTTAAAAATTAAAAAATCCATTTAAAAGTAAACTATCGATAAATTAATCCTAACTTCGTGTTTTTCCCACTTGAAGACGCGATTAACTTTTTTGGCTTCTTCTCCTAGAAAACATTTTGTTAAAGTTCCGTCTCGGAAAAATGTAATTCTAAATTTACCATGATTTAAGTTTTTTCTGTAAATTATTATTTTACTAGCTGACTTCGCCCGCTAGCGGGCCCCTAATTTACATCGGTGCCTCGAATCTTGTAAAACCTCGAATAAGAAAAACCTCGAATAAGATAAATCTCGAATAACATAAACCTCAAAAAAGATAAACCTCGAAAAAGATAAACCTCGAAAAAGATAAATCTCGAATAAGATAAACCGCGAACTGAACGAACATCCGACCCGAGTCCCCGCTGCCTTCGGCACCGTATACCGGTCGTGCTACGCACGCACCGTTTAATCCCTTAATTTGCACATTGAATAGTACAAACCTATAACGATCCTATAACGAACCTCCGATCCTGGTCCCCGCTGCCTTCGGCACCGGATAATCCCTTAACTTGCACATTGAATAGTATAAACCTCTAACTGAACAAACCTCCGGCTCGGGTCCCCGCTGCCTGCGGCACCGTATAGCGGTAGGGCTACGCACACGCGGCAGTATACGTTAGTTCCACCTTCCACCACCAGGTGGCGCAAACTGTTTATACGATCATAACTGAAATCGTTAAGGCTTTCAATGTCGAGTCGAATGAGCCATACCCCGTCGTAATCCGGACCATAGAAACAGAGATAATAAAACGCCCCCTGGTGGTGAAAAACGAACTAAAACCGACAAGCTCTAGTATCCTCGATCGATGTCGAGTCGATTGAGCCAAACCGTGTCGTGATGTAACCCATAGATCCCGAGTTGGCTGAAAAATCCTTTAATTACACCTTCCACCACCAGGGGGAGCAATGTGTTTTATACGAACATGACCGAAATCTGTAGAGCTATCCATGTCTAGTCGAAAGAGCCAAACCCCGTCGTAATCGGCCACGTAGAACCCGATTTCCGGAAGCGGCCACTGGTGGTAAAAACTTGGAACTAAAATATGTAAACGCTATCGATATCGAGTCGAATGAGCCGAACCGCGTTCCGATTGGACTCGTAGAACTCGAGATATTGTGAAATCAAAATATAAAATCTGATATTATTATTCGAAAAGAGTTGTATAAACTCAGAAACTTTTAAAAATGTTATAGAGGGTCCTTATTACTTTAATTATGATGTTTGGAATCAGTTTGGTGTTATAGAAATGGACCATAGTTAAGAGAAAAAAAACCTGAAGGGGGGGGGTGAGGGAGGGGCGATGACACTGCTTTTCTTCAAACAACTGATTTAGACTACCGGAGTCCTTGCTCAAAGACAGGGAGCTGTAGAAAAAATTATAACTGAAAAAAAATCTGAATTTACTAATCGAAAATAGTGGTAATTTTTTTATACATATAAACAATCAAACGTTTAAAAATGTTAAATTTGTTGACGCCATTTCCTCAAAAAATAACACAAATGTACAAATATGTATTATTACAACAACCGTCCCGATTCCATAACAGGCGAAGCCCGCTCTTCCCTATCATAATATGTGGTTGCCACTCTAAAAGAAAAACTTAAAATACTCATAATGCAGTTTTTAGGCCTACTTCTTAAAATCATAATATCTAGCCGGTACTGTAATATAAATCTTTCTTTTGCTTTAATTATACAATTAAATAATATATCGGCTCGTAATGAAGATATGAGAATAATTTTTAGATATTCTGAAAGCAGAATCTATTTTGCGTCGCGCTGTGAAAGTATGGAATTACTGTGCCCCTTAGATTCGGAGATGCCCCCGCCCCCTTGTAAAATCCCAGTTAAAAGTCAAGTGACCTCTGTAAAAGAAATTGCACCTTGCCTCTTGAAAATCATCCTATCGTCTTTCCAGACATATGTCGCGCCGCTCTTTTACGGTCTCCACCAGCTGCGTGCGGAAAGAATTAAAAAATTATTTTTTTATCGATCGATTTTTAAAGGATTTTTTCGGTTCTAATTGTCGTACGGAAATGATTTTCGAATTTATGAAACCGGACGTCAAATTTTCTTTCATTATTGTAACCATCGTTCCAACTATTATATGTTTAACATTATAGATTTATATTCGTCAACGTCAAATTTTCATTAAGCTTGGCTACGATTGGCAAAATATAGAAAAAATTGGCGACAAAATATGGGTTATAAGTTTGGCTATTTGACGATATTCTCATTCAAATGCAGAGTTGAAAAGAATTGGGAATGAATCTTCTGCAATCAGATTCTACGCATTTCAGCATTATGTTTTCCAGTAAAATTAGCTAAAATATTAAAACCAAGGCAAAGGGAGGATCTTTTTCTGACGGCACAGGCCAGAAGGACATTTCGTAGATTAGTATATATCGGCTGCTCGGATCCAAATAGCCCGACGATTCGCAAGCAGCTGACGTACAGCAACATGAGAAAAATTATTAATTTTATTGGTGGTATGTTAGCGAATTTTGACAAATTCACATGTAGGAGATAGAAGAAAGTTTTGGGATTGGCAAATACGACTAGTTTATGTTCTATATATAATAGAAGAAAGTTTTGTAATTGAATTGTTTTACTTCCAGTTTTCGATGGATATATACAAGTTTAGGTGCCAGATATACCGAAAATCATGTTTATACAAAAGGTCTGTCTGTACGTGTGTCCGTGTTCTGTGTGTCCTTGCGTCTGTGGTCGGTGTGTCAGAGCGTCCGTATGTCCGTCCTCATTTTCATCGAAAAGTGTATGGAATTATGCATATAATTGAACCAGATTTCATTCATATAATTGTGACTATGACCAGCAGGTAGCAGTTGAATTTGAAAAACATGTTTATACAAAATGTCCGTCTGTACATGTGTCCGTGTTCTGTGTGTCCTTGTATCTGTGGTCGGTTTGTCTGTGTGTCCGAGTTTCCGCCCTCATTTTAATCGAAAACGGTATGAAGTTATGCATAGAATTTAATCAAATTTCATTTATATAATTTTGACTATGACCATCAGGTACCAGTTTAATTTCTGGATAGTCCGCCGGAAAGGGGCGCTGTGCTACCAATTTCTGTTCCATTTTCTCGTTTTTTCAGATTTGTGTTATACATCGGTTGCTCCTGTAGCTAAAGGTACTTCGTATCCAGATAACCTTCGCAAGTAGCTGACATATAACAGAATAAAGAAAAATATAGATTTTATTGGCACAGTGATAACGAATTTTAGAGTATTAACATGTGTGTGATAGAAGAAAGTTTGGGGATTGGCATATCCGACTAGTTGAATTTGTGAAAAAATAAAATTTTCTCTATACCTTAAACGCGTAAGGAGATTTATACACTGAGGATATGAATATTCAGATTCTGGATATATTGCTTAGGAAACATAATTTATTCTTTTATTGTAACAAAAAAAGTTCAAAACATTTCCATAGAAAATGATAACTGAAAACAGATAACAAATTTAAGAAAAATATTCTTTTTGCTTTGTATGCTCTAAGCAATTTAATAAAATACTTTCTACACGTGAAATTCTTTCTATGTACCAAATAAAAAGAAATCAACAAGTTTTACACATATGGAAATTTTAATCTCTTGTCATATTTACTTTCCACAATTTTCAGACAAAAAACTGCAATTATTGTGAAAATATTATTTGAGCATACATAGATAAGAATGAACTTTTAGTGCAAGCATATTTGAACTGCACTTGCATATATATTGAACAGAATTATACACATTTGTTTTAAATATAGATTTGAAATTAATTAGGGTTTATAATTCCACGAAATAAAAATATTTCTAAAATATATTAAATATTTGACTTCCTAATTTTCCTTTTAATAACGCTTAATCGTATAAAAATGTAAACAAATGTGGTGAATGGTTATTTTATTTTAGTTGAATTCATTAGTAATGTTATGTAATTTACATTTTTAGGTGCTTTCCTAATTATATAAATGCATAGCACCCATAGTCGTCGTCTGGTCCGTCCGTCCACATTTAACAGGGCAACAACTACTCAAACGAATGGTTTTAAATTTAATATATATAATAGTTGCAGAATTTTGGCGAGTCATTTCAAATTTGATGAAATCGAATAAAAACTTAAAAAATACTAATAAAAGTTTTCTTCATTCTATTAAATCCTATCATACGTAATCTATATAATAAAAAAACAAGTCATGTGACTGAGGAAAACAAATACGGGCTAACCACTTCTTTTTTCATATGCAAAGCAGCCATTTTTTTTCAAAATTATTTTTTCGAAAGAAAATTGTTCGCTTGATAGATGAGTTACATTAAAAAATATATACTTTCTCAGATAACTTCCGTGGAAATTAGATTAACAGCCGAATATCTCAATTCATTAAAGTAAATAAACACAAGAGATTCCTTCATCGTGAGTCATAGAAATATTAAACCATGGAGGTAATTATTTGCAAAGCAAGATCTCCAAGGTGAATTTTGTAGCGCAGTCTGTTGTCGAAAAATAATTCACATCTGTAAACGTGGCATACGTAATAAGAACAAAAACAGGCATGCTCATTTAGCACATAGCAGACGATATAATTCGTTTCACTGAAATAATAAAGATGATTTTTTATATTGTAAAACTAGTTATAGTACGAACGCACCTTATTTATCACGTTTAATGTGCATTTTTCAAATTGTATGCTTTGTTATAATCTCTTCAAAAATATATAATAGCAAATGTAAAACACACTTCTCAAATGTGCGTTTTCGAATTTTTTCCTTAGTTTAGATTATATAAAGTGTGAGAAGAAAAATTTACTACCTATTTTTTCGCTCGTGTAAAATTATTTTAAATTTTTGAATGCATATCATATTCTAAATAAAAGTTTCAGAATGCTCCGAAGGTCGGAACTGAACAAAATACACTACTCAAAACAATTAGAGGAGCACATGTTTTCTTTTCTTTTTTTTTTTTTTTTTTTTTAATTACGCAAACATTTACATCGGTAAGTAAAGTAAAATAAAACATTCATAATTTAAGGCGTCGCAGAAAACAGAAGAAGAAAACTTCATACGCATATTAAAGTTCATGATTTCAAAAACCAGAAAAAGGAGATAAGGGCAGAAATCGGGATTTTGCAGAAACGCCTGTTTCCCCGTCTCAGATGTAAAATTCAATTTTTCAGCTTTTTTTTTGAGAAAAGATAATTTAAAAATGTCACAACAACGGGATTTACTAGAATCCATGGCTCGAGGTATTAGCAGGAGACTTGAATCTGGACAAACACTACGAACTGTTGCGGACATTGTTGGAGTCGCAAGAAGTGTCATTTCAAGGCTGTGGAATCGATTCCAAATCAGTCCGAAATAGGCTTCTTCTCGGGTGGTTCCTATTCCCGTAAGATGTTGATCTGTATTCCGTTGACCTCAAGCCACTGTACGGACTGAAAATATTGAGCTGCTGAACGTGGAGATTGTAGGCAACACTATTGGAGTCAATTGATGCTTACAGAAGACTACCGATTTAGTGTGGAGTATGACATCCTACGTTATTTGATATGGAGTCAAAGGGACACTCGAAATAACCCATATTCGCTCGTGAAAAATCACATTTCAAACGAGGAGGTTGTTGTGTATGGGCTGGAATAAGTATAGGTGGACGTACGGATATGTATATCATTCGGAATATTACTTTAATGCCCAAAAGGTATTTATATATTTTTTTAAATATACAATTTAGGGTCAGGGGTTATATTTGTTAAGTTCTTTAGCAAAGTCTGTCCATTTATATTTAATACCATTGAACAAGACTTGGAAATTTGTTTAGAACAACCGGCTGTACTTTCATCGCTACTATCAGTCGTGGTATGATTTATAAAATCATTATTCTAATTTGGAACAGAATTTCGGGTATTTATGTTTATTGTTTAATGGAAGAGAATTATCGGTATTAGAATTTTTCCTTTATCTAGGGACGTTACCTGAGTTACTTTCATTTCCATATAAACCTACATTTGAACATTTGAAGAAGTGTTGCTTTGAGACTTATAGCTACACAGGCTGTTATCTCGAATGATCGATGTATATTTATTATCAGAAACGCATACATGACTTCGACAATTACATAAATCTTCTTGATGATGACATGATAGACTCAAGGAAATAACATCACTATAGAATTACAGCCGATAACTCCACAAAGAGTGTGCAACGGAGTTAACGGGAGACGAAGCCGCTGCCTTCTCCTACCCTCTCAAGCGATTAGCGAAATGGTGCCTTAACCACTGTGACACGGAGGGCTCATATAAACCTAATTCAGTCACAAAAGTGTTACGCACTTTCTTAAATTGATTACAACAAAACACATTAAAAATTGTAAATTTAATCATCAGCTTGATAATATTAGGCTTCCTAATAAAAGAAAATAGCTCGTTTTATCCTATAATTTTTAAAAAAATGCCTTAAATCTTTCTGGTATATAAGAAATTATTGATATAAAACAGCAAAACATTTTATTAGCGTGCTTTAACTCTAACAACATTTCCTATTGGAAATATTAATAAAAAGGTTATTCATCCTTAACAAAAATTATGAATTTAATTTTTAATACTACCTTGGAAACAAGCGAATTTTTTAAATAGAATATCTTCGAAATTCTTCATCTAATCTTTGTGAAAACTTATATTTTCTTGAATTTCTGGTTATAAATTCCTGACCTAACCAGAAATTTTATCTTATGAATGAATTCAAGTACATTTTCAAATAACTACCACATATAAGAAAGATATAATTAATTGAATATATTATCTCATTCGAAGTATTTTTTTATTATTATTTAAAGAAACCGAAGGTTGATATGTATGTAATAATATTCATTGCATATCTAATTAAAAAGTATATATATTCTTCAAACATAGATAATTTCATGTAAAATTATAACTATTTTCTCTATCATTTGCATTTTCTTTTGAATCGCATATCGATTCTGAACAAAGCCGGCAATTACTTATTTAAACTGTGTTCCATTCAGTACATAATCAGTTTGTTCTTATTGTTTTAACAAGGGGAATGAATGAAACATTTAAAAACACACATTGAAATGTTTTAAAGCAGCATTGTCTGTTCTGTAACGTGACGTGTTAGCAAAATTTCATTTTTATTTTCCGGGACACGATCAGAGATAAACGAACTTCAAACAAATGCCATTTTCCATTTCGTAATATGTTTCCGTTAGTCTTAGAGATTTTATTTTACAATAAGCATTCCATTTTATCCGGATTGATCGTGTTGTTTCATCTTAATTTAACTTTTCTTTAAAATGATGTGATAAATTGATAACTTGAAAAATTATGTTTATCTTAAGTTATATTTAATTATTATTTGTGATACAGGGGCGCCATAAATTCGTTAAAACTTTATAAATTCATTAAAAAAGAACAAATGATGCTAAAAAAATGCGGTTTTCACGAATGGAATTAGAGGGATGTGGGATTTTTTAATAACAAAAAAAAAAGTTCTGGTTAAAAAAATGACCGATAGGTGGCACTGGCATGCATAATATGAAGCAGTTGTATACAAATTAGGCATGTAAAGACAGTAAAAGACAATGAACAGGAAGGCAATAACATCACAATTATGTTTTCTGTGGATTTATTTATGCAGCAAGTATTCAATATGACCTCCATCACATGGTATATGAGCTTAACCAACAACGCTTGATCTGGTAACGATAGCATACTGGGGACATCGAATGAAGATACTGCAGCATAATATACCTTCATTTTCATAAATCTGCTTGATATTGTACAAGCCAGCGCCATCTATTGGCTATTTTTTAAACCACAACCTTTTTATTATCAAAAAATATCCGACCTCCCTCTTTTCTCATTCGTTCAAAACGCAATTTTTAAGCGACATTTGCTCCTTTTTAATGGTTTTTTAAAGTTTTAACGCTTTTATGGCGCATCCGATATTTGTATTTTAAGTGTTCGGGAGCGGTACTGTTTGTTGTGTAGCGTGATGTTTTGCAATTTTATTTTTTTTATTTTCCGAGGCAAGATGGAAATTTAGTTATAAGTGGACTTCAAAGATATAAACTATATATTTCCTAATTAAATGTCTTCGTTTTTCTGTGAGATTTTATATTTTGTTAGGCGCGTACTGTTTTATCCTTACATTATTTACTGAAATATTAACTTTCCTATATGAAAATATAATAAGTTGAGCAAATAAAATATTAAGTGTCAAATTAAGAATTTCAATACGTAATATTTAAAGAAGCAAATTTATATTTATATATGATTATCATGCAATTTTATTTCTAATTCTTTATTTTAATGGTTTCAAAGTACAAATTCTTTAGTGTAAACTTACAGTCATATTCAATAATATTTAACTTTTCTGTGAACAAATATTGAATCAAATTTTATAAAAAAATATTAAGACTCTGTTGATGTGTTTTATAAGAGTTATTAATTTCTAAATTTAAATCCGTGTTATAGACTCGCCTGCAACTAAGAAAGTGTAGAATATAAAAAAATTGCATCTAATTGCAGTTCTAATTTATTAAAATTATATTCCAAAAGCTGTAGTTTTTTATAAATTTATATTTATATATACCCTATATACCCTAATATTTAAATTTTATTTTGAATCGCATAGTAATTCCGATGAATATCACTATTACGTATTTAAACTGTATTTCTTATTGAAAAAAATCAGTTTACTTGAAATGTTTCAACAGGAAGAAAGATATATCAATTATCAATCATTCGCAAGGTTTCTGAACCGGCTTCTGACATAATACACACACATTTCGTTAAAACATATTTTTTCATTAAAAATTGCAGTTAATTAAAAAATAAATCGTCATTGTTTTCATAACGGAAATGGAAGGTTTTTCTCCATTCAGTGTTGCCACAAAAATAAATTAACCGCATATCATGCTCAGTAATGATTAGAAAAATCGACATTCAACACCAATGCCACAACACATGCTCGGGGCCAAATGAATGAATGTCGCCAAATTTGGCGATATCTGGCTAAAAATTTTTATTTCAGAAACAAAAGGAATTTTCAAGAAATTCCCAACAGAGCCGACAAACATGATTAATGGTCTCCGTCTTTATGCACGGAATACTCTACGTGCTTTCTCACGTGTAAAAACTCGTTCAGTCCTAAAAGTCCTGCCAATAAAAGAGAGTGCGCGGCGTGCAGTTTTGAAGAATGCCCTTTCTTTGTAATATGTAAGCAATGTAAAATTTAGAAATACGTATATAGTTTTAAAATATATTGTTTCTGATAGTAGTATTGTTATAAAATAAAATTCTTTCTAACAATAATACAGCGAGAATTTATTTTTAAATCGAATTGAACACAAAGCTGATTTTAACCGAGTATAGCTCGATTTTACCAGTTGGCTTTAATTTTTGTTTAATAATTTGAAATATTTATATTTCAGATGTTTAAATTTAGTATTGTCTATTTTGTAACGTGATATGATAGCACAACTTTCTTTTATTCTCCGAGACACGACCTGAGATAAGTTGATTTCTAATAAGTACACTCTACTTTTCATTTAATAATAAAAAAATTTTCGTTTATTTCTCTGAGAGTTTATTTTTGCAAATTGTGTTCAGTTATATCTGGATTTTTTTGTTGTTATTTAATTATATATGAGGATATAATAATCCTAACATTTGAAAATTAAGTTATATTTACTTCTCTAAATCATGTACGTTTCATAAGTTTGGAAACAATATTTCCTGTTCTGGAACATGATATTTTACTAAAATATTCATTTATTTTTTCTAGACACGATCAAAGATAATAGAATTTCAAACAAATTCTCTCTATTTCTCATTTAGTAATAGGTTTTCGTTTATCTTTGAGGAGTCTTTTCTTCTCATTGACGTTTATCTAACTCATATTATTTCCCGTTATTTCAAGTTTTGTATATGATGGTATGATGAACCGATCACTTTATCAAAATTAAGTTACAGTTAATAACAGAATAACACCGATTTAACGATTTCCTCAATTTAACGGTAAATTTATGGGATCTGGATTCACCTATACTTATTTATATGTTGAATGAACCTCGTTTTAAAGATAGTTTTCTTCTATTTAACGATAAATTTGATAAATTTAAAATAATTTAAGTATTTTTTGGTTACAAGCAGAGCTTTACAAATTTGATTAAATACGGCAGCCAGTAAAAAATTCCAGACGCCAGTAAAAATATTTAATATTTATCTCCTCCCCCCCCCCCCCTCCGCCGTCATCGATTTTCAAAAAACACAAACGTTTTTTAAAGAATTAATTGAGAACAAATAATAACAAGCATATTTTTAAATTATTAGGTACATAGTTTAGAATAGTACACAATTTAGAAAGATAATATAAACTAAATTTCGTATTGAAAATTGTCAAAATTGTATACTGTTAAGGATCAAGTAACAGGCATGTTAGGGAAGTGCTTATTGCCGAATGCTTGAATTGTCTGGGTAGTTTTGTGCTACAAAAAATCTATATCGGATGATGTGCATTTTTTCATATTGTATCCAATTTTAGATAAAACAGAGACTGGATTAAGACTATTTCTGACTGTTTTGTTGAAATCTGCCCCCTTCCCTCATATTCTAATTACATGACATTCTATCTGGCTAGAGCGGAAAAGAATGGCGTTTTCCGTGCGTGAAATGAAAAATGACTTTTAAACTTTGTTCTTTTACTAAATGTACTCTGAAGAGGAATATTACTTCTTGCCAGGTCTTAGAGTATGTTTGTGTGAGAGAAAAAATGCCGTTTGTGCTCATTTATTAGTTCATTTTCTCTTTTAAAAAAAAGTTATTCTCAAGCAAACAACAACCCGCCAGATTAAATAATTTTGTCCACAGATGAAAAAACTTTGTCGATAGTTTCTACCTGGCCACCGTATTTGTCAAGCCTTGTTTCTCTGCTATTTATCTATAGAAAGATGTGTGATGATGAAAATTTTGATTTAGAGAAAATTTTAAACATGGGTTTGGTGTAACAATTCTTCACAGAATTGTTCGTTTTTTGGTTGGGACAATGATTCCCACTCTTTTGTTCAAGAACTAGATCTTACACTTCTGAAAGAATTAAAAACTCTGTCTTAAAGAATTTTTTGTAACGAAAGCAAGTAAAATCTGTATAATTTAGATAAAAATTCTCACACAGTGAATGATAAAATATTCAAAAGCACTTCAATTTAAATAAAATCTGGATCAGAAACAACGAATTTTTTAATGGTGTTTGGATCTGGATGGACATTTATGTAATGCTTATGAACAACCGAAAAATCCATGTCACCTATCACATTTAATTAGGAAACAAAGATTTATCAATACTTTTTAAGATGTTTCTTTGACGCGTCGAAAATAAAGTGTAATCAAATACTTTAATTAAAAAAGTAATAACCAACTTTCATGCAGTTTTAATTCTCTACTGTGTTCCCGATTTAACGAAGATTTTTAATGATATCTTTGCAATCGTTAAATCAAGGTCCGGCTATATTGTAAATATTTTTATTTCAAATGTTTGAAAGCAGTACTGCTTGTTCTGGAGCATGCTACGTTAGCCAATTTTTTCTTGTTTCCTAGACACGGTCGAGATATGCGAAGAGCAAGCAAATACTCTCTATGACTCATTTAATAACATATTTTCGTTTCCCTTTAAAAGTTCTCTTTTTTTCGTTTCCTCTAACAGTTTGCAATGGGCGTTCAGTTTTTCTAGGTTACGTTATTTCCTATAATTTTAACTTGTCTATAAGAGGATATGAGTAATCTGTAACTTGAAAGTTAAGTTATATATTCAGCATTTTGTTAAGTTCAACTTACATAAGCAACGTTTTATTAATAAATGATTATAATATAAATTGTCTGATGTATTGTCTTGAATTTTCAATGTACAAAGTCTTTCAGATAGACTTTTATGCATACTCAATAATAATTGAGTATGCATAACATGTACTCCATTTTTTAATTACATCCTCGAAACTTACAGTATTTCACGTAAGCTTCTAAGCATTTTCTTTAACATTTACTTAAAATGTCTTATTCTGGACACAAGCCTCAAAAGTGTTAAACGTTTATTTACATACTACATAAATAAACAGCTTTCTATTCATATATGATTATTATATTAATTATAATTCCGATCCATTATATTTATGTTTTGAAAGTTTAAAGTCCCCCATGCAAATTTATAGTGAAATTAAGAAAAAAATAACTTATCCCGGGCAAAATCACGCATACCCAATGTGTGAAGCGTTTTTACATTATCAGCAATAAATACAAATAACAATCGTCACCTTATTTAGTCGCAGACAGTTGTTAAAAATTTGGCGATAAGGTAAGTTGAAGATTTCTTTTCGAAAAAAATGTGGTGACAATTATAAAAACCGTACATAACTTAGATATGTCATACACCGCGCGACTACTTACGGGTTAAAAAAATCAGATAATTCCTGGATAATATTGAAAATCAATATCCAAGATTCTTTCCAGCGATTAAATTGCTACATAAAAAATTTCAAAAGTAATGTATACTTTTTCGTGTACACATTGCAATATTTTAAAACGATTTTGTCTGTTTCTTAGCCTTATATTTCAAAAAAAATTTCCGCTTACTACGTTTGAACATGATCAGATATAAACTGATTTCAAATAAATGCTTTATATTTCTCTTACAATGATATGTTTGAGTTTCTTTTACAGTTTCTTTCTCCAGTGGCTATTGAATTTGAAATAACTCGCATCATATTTTCTTATTTTATAAAATGTATCTGACAATGTTAGGAATTTTCCACATTAGATTCAAATGTTAATTCTTTAATTTTCTATATTGTTTTAAAACAAATATCTCATTCACTGATCATTATTTCATCACCGTAATTATTTACAAATGCAACAATTAATTGCTAAATTAACTGCTATTAAACAGCTTTGAAAAATAAAAGTATTTTTTGAAAACTTTAAAAAATACTATGAATAAATTAAAAACTTTTTTATATTTATAGGGCGTTTAAGAAAGTCTAACGCATATCGGATTTTTATTTTCTAAAAACTACGTTTTTTCACAGTAAACCTTCGATTAAAAAAAGAAAATAAGATTTTTATAACTAGCAAATCCAAAAATAGGATGTCACACCGAGATATGAAGCGAAATATTTTTTTACGTTTCATTTTCATCGAAAGTTTTAGAAGCAGTTACATTCATTAATACATTCGTGATCTTTAAATTAAAGTGTAATTATTGCTTAAAGTGATAAAAAGAATCACACAAAAGGTTAAAAAATACCTTTTAATATAGATGAGATATGTTTCCTTCTCTCAAACGGTGACATCTTCAGATAAAAATGATAAATAAAATATTCTCGCAAAATTATTGAAAATGATATACATAAATCACGAGATCACATGTCCAATTTAAGCAGGTGCTTAAACTGGTGAAACTGGAAAACCTGAGAATTATTATTTAATTTTTATTTTTATTGCTTTTTTAATTTGCAAAGCATCGCGTGCCAAATTTTAGGTGATTCAAAAGAAGCTGATTCATTGCAAATGTTATCGTTTCGAAAATATATTTCTATTGATTCACGGATAATGGATAGGAAATAAACTCTTGATGGAAAAATTATTTTACTAGTCTTGAAGAAAATCTGCGACTGCATAGTCTGTTCAGGGAAACGAGATAGCGAAAGTAAACAAACGGGTTGCAGAAAAATCGCCAAGGAGCCACACATTTGGCACAAATCCCTAGGTTGGCGAATTTTATTTTTTATTTCGATTTGTTATTTTTTTAAACATTTATTTTGATAACTATATGAAAACAACACAAGTTGCTAACTGACTTACATCGAGATTTTAAACAAAAATGTAAAAGTTTAAGACGTAAAAATATAAATTATTCTCTATTTATTTTAAACAGCGTTGAATTCAGACATATTTTTCCCTGGTGGGATTTCTGTGCCTCCAGGCGAGACATTATACAGTTTCGGGGGGGGGGGGGATTATACTTGTTGACCATTAAAAGTATAAAATCTGAAATATTCCGAGAGGGGACATTTTAATGCTCCGAACGGAATTTCCTCCCGGGGCAAACCTTCTGAATTCAACATTGTTATAAACCATCATCAGGAGTTATTTTTGTTAAATACAAAATAGTACAAAACTATTTATATCTTACATTATTGAAGCCCACTTACCTCATAAATCATATTTTTATTTTGCTTCACTAACTGCAACAGTTCCGCTTTTAACATTCCGTCCTCAAAAGGGATATTTTTTGTTAAAAGCCAATCAACAATCTGTTGTTTTCTCCACGAAGTATTCGGTATTTTTTCTGATTTTCGGGAATGATAAGGAGCATTGTCCATTACTATCACACAGTTATCTTCCAGTCGAAATAAGATATCACCAAACCACTTTTCAAAACGTTCTGAATTCATGTCTTCGTGATAATCTTTATTTTTATTTGATTCGAATAAGTCAAGCCCTCTATCCACGAAACCAGAATCGCTACCAATATGGGTAATTATCATCCGTTTTCCTTTTCCGGAAGGAGATATTAATCCTGGAGAAAGACCAGATAAAAATGCTTGTTTTGATGATTTTACTGATGTATCTTTCCAAACTTTACTAACTGTATGGCCTGCATTCAACCAAGTTTCATCCATATAATATATTTTGCGCCCTTCTTCTCTGAAAGATTTGATTTGCCGTAAATATTTTCTTCGCCACACAATTATTTCGTTTTTATCAATGAGAGTACTGTCTGGTCCTCTCCGTGAATATCTAAAGTTTAATTCTTTCAGGAGATGATAAAATGTTGTCTTTTTAAAGGTTGGCAAATCAGGGTCATCATTTACAACTCCCAAAACTTTATTTATAGTGGGCAATTCATTCCTGAAAAAGAACTCGTGGATTTTTCTCCTAATAGCATTCCTATCAAAATCATCTATATTTTCTAAAACACGTTTACGTAATTTTATTTTCTTCGGCGAGTTTAACACACCACATTTTTTATACTCTCTTAACACTCGAAAAACGGAAGCAGCATTATACGAGCAGCATTATCTCCTATATGAGAAATCGGAAGTTCAGGATTCGATTCAAGTTCCGTTTTATATACATTTAAAATCATATCTTTCTCCACCTTACTCAAAGCTTTTCTTTTTACTCTCTTCTTACGCGGGCTCAAAGAAGAATTTCCACACTCCATTTGTGTATACAAAATACCAAATCAATCGAAAAAAATCGTCAATTTTAAAAGTGAAAGACAAGCAACAAACAGACGTTTGGGAAAAAAGCAGAAGCAGCACTTCAAGAAATCTGTTTGGCGCTTTTGGCACAACGCCAGGTTTAAGCATCGCCAATCCGCACGCGCATTTGTTTACTTTCGTTATCTCGTTTCATCGAACGGAGTATAGCTAAGGCAGTAGTTCTTCTGTCAGATTTGATATCTGCCATATGTTCTGTTGTTCTCGTTTTAAATTTTCTGTTTGTCATTCCTATATAGTATTGTAATGTTCCATCTACCTTGGTGAATGGAATTTCATAAACAGCGGAAAACCAGTGGCGGCGGTAAGCGTCGGCGACAGCCGACGGCTTCGTGCCTGTGGGGGCCTCGCAAAAAAGTTTTTCAAGTTGTTAAAAATTTTGTTATTTAGCTATCCGTATTTATTTCCGTACGAGTGTAGTAGTATTTATCTAGAGTCATCTGGTAACATTATGAAAGTTAGGCGATTCCGCGCGTGATGCTCGGGGAATCCCCCGAATCGTTAATTATTTCTACTTCATTCAATATCTGTCGCAAAACTCGGAGACTCACATGCGCAAAACTTCTGGCTACGTTTCTTTTCATTACTAAGTGAAAAATTGTTTATTTCTGTATTTTAAAGAAGTTATTATATTTTTATACATTTATCATAGTGTTGTGATTTATTTCATATTTGTAAAGTAAGTCAGCAATCCAAATACATTTCTTAACATATTTATTTGTCTGTAAAACTTTATTCTTTTTACTGTCGTAATTTTATGTTCGAAATTTTTAATTAATTTATATTTTCATACTTATGAATCACCATTTTGTGATAAATATAATTAATCGATTTTGGTGATTCTTTTTTTTATTGGATAGGTTTTACATAAGTTATACTTCCAAATTGGCTATCTCAAATTCGTTCAACCGACTTCTGAAAGAAGACGTTCGATATTTGTATTTTTAAAGTTATAAATCGTTAAAAGTTATAGTTCGGCAAATTCGCTTCAAAATGCCCACTTTGACAGCATTTTTTGAAATATATTCTGCCTTTATCAAATTATCGACCAATACGGACATTATAAAGTTTCTGAATACGAGAACCTGCCAATTGGATGCAGTTTAGAGCAAAAATGAATTTAAAAATGAGTCACAAAATAAGCTGTTTGGATTTGAGTCTACCCTTAAGTTTAGAAACAATTATTCAAAGCTTTTTTTTGTTTATTCATAAGGTAAAATATCCATAGAAACTTTCCAAATTATGTTAATCTTACATTTTATTTTTTTATGTCATTTTAAACATTTAGTAAATTTATGATTTAAAAAAAAACTTTGGATTTAAATCAATGATTTTAAAAAAATCAGTTGATTTAAATCATGATTTAATCACCAATTTAAATCATCTGATTAAAATGGTTGACACCTATATTGTTTTAGCGCCATCTACCGGCTTTAAAATGTACTTTTCTACATTACAAACCTTTCAATAATAAAATTTTAATTTTGTTTGTATGAAGTGTTATGGAAATGGAACGCAGATCAACAATCCATTTTTGACGGGGTTATTTACTAGTAGTTTAATATTATTTTACTATTATCGACTCTCTAAACTGGCTTCTGGTTTAGTGGCTGAATTAAAAAAAATAAATTCTGCTATGTCTGATGATAACACCTCCTACTCTCTAAAGTCTATACTATAACATTGAGTACTTTAAGTACTGTACTTATCAACCTACTTAACAAAAAATATTTTTTAGATCATCATGTATGTAGCACCCTCAAGAGACAGAGATATAGGGAGGAAATGGGAATCCGGTGCATCAAAATTGTTAATGTCCAACTGTTAATGAGACTGTTAATGTCCAGCAAAGCTATGGGTTCCATTATGATGAAATTTTTAGTTTCTGAAACAGAACCAGCTTCAGGGTCAGGGTTGAATGAATCTGTTACCCTGTCTGATACAGCATCAGCGTTGGGTGAAACTGCTGTAATCCTAGATTTTGAGCCGAATAAAGAGTTATAAAGTTAACAGTTTTGTGACTCAGAAAATCAAGAGCAAACTGTTCATATAACAAAGTCAGTTATAGAACTAGATCCGGGGAAGTTGGTATTTCCAGTAACAGATTCGCAGCGTCATCACTTAATTCAAAACTGTCCGCAACAAAACCTAGAGAAATCTGATAAAAGTTACCCCAAAGACGCAAAAGAAACATGAAAGTTATCCCCTTGACTTCACAAAATCAAGCAAGCGTTGGAATCTTAAAAAAAAATTAAAATTGACATTAAAATCTCTGTCTGAAACACGATGGGAAAGTTGGATCGAAGCAGTAAAAGCGATATTTTTTCAATTTGATGATGTCATCGAATGCATGAATGACCTGAAAAATAAAACTGATGATTTCGAAACTTTTAGCGATTGTGAAGCAGTCTTGAACAAAATATTAACTTTTGAGTTTATAGTGAACAACATAAGTAAACTATGGTAATCGGTTCAATTGAACTTGAAAGTCACTATTGTTACTTTACGCTCATTTCGTGACTGGATTCAAGAATTCCGTAATACAGGATTTGAAACAAGCGTTGCAGAAGCTCGATTGTAGAAAAAGTAGTAACGAAATTAAGTCTCAATTTATAGAAAAAAAAAACGAATGTTAGGTTATGAACATATTGATGAACCTATGCAATATGCTGAAATGCAGTACAGAGTTAACTTTTTTAACACAATGATAGATGCTTATAATAGTCGACACCGAATGTCGATTCAAAGCGCTCAACGAATATTTTGAACGATTTGGTTTTATTTACGATATCAATTATTTAAAATATTTATCCAAGGAGGATCTTCTCAAGCATTTTAATGATTTAGGTACAATACTTCCGGAAAGCAAAAATAGCGACATACAGCCTTTCGAACTTTATGAGGAACTCTAGCTTTCACAATCCAATTCACTAGACTCTAGCAGCGACGCAAAAGAATTTATTCAGTACATTTTAGAAAATAATTTGAAAGAAGTATATCTAAATGTTCACATAACGATCAGAATCATGCTCACAGTTTCAGTCAGTACAGCTTCTCCTGAGAGAAGCTTCTCAAAGTTAAAATTGGTTAAGATCTACTTGAGAAGCACGATGAGCAGAGAAAAACTATCTTCGTTATCAGTCTTATCAATTGAAGCTGAAATAGCGGCTGATATTAACTATGACGTAATATTAAAATAAAATCAGTGAGACGAAAAGTCGAAAAGTTCGTCTGTTTTAATTTGTGTTTGTTTGTGTAATTTTTGTCATTGTTTGATTAGCAACAATAACTATTAAAATTGGTGTATACTTATTATAATTGTATAATTTTTATTAGTGTATAATTCAGCTCACTTAACATTTTCCTTCTGACTGAATGTAAAATGGAAGTGGCCTCGCAAAGTTGATGTCGCCGGCGTCCACGTTTCGTCTAGCGCCGCCACTGTGGAAAGCTGATCAGATTCTATTGGATCTATTTTTCTACATACTTTTTTTAATTTTGTGGAAAGTTTTGCGATAAGGTAGATATTCAATTTTCTATGTTTATATTTTAATCTATCAAAGAACCTAGGAAAACATTGTAAAGTTGATAGCATTGAGTTTTGTTCATTAAATATGTCTTCTTTTTATTATGGATGCTCGTAATTAGTTTATTAACAGTGCTGTCCTTATATCCGTTATTTCTTGCACTGTCACGTATTTTATTTATTTAATTAGTTAATTGATTAGGGGTATAATTATCTGTAACATTTGTGATTGTTAATTTTCTTAAGAGAAATCTCCGCTTATGGGCGTTATTCTTTCATTTCTTATTATTTAAAACACTGGAGGGGAGGGCTCGGCCCCCCTGCTCGCTACGCTCACCAACCCCCCGCGTAATCGCGCCCTAGCCAACCCCAAACGTAATCGTTTCATTTTGGATCGCCTCGCGATCCCTTATTTTCTATGCATTCAATTTTTAGATTCCACTTCGTAATTGTTGTTGTAATTTAAATGAAACCTAAATTTATTATAAAAATCAGCTTCATCCATAACCAAACAAATCCAGCCTATATATAGTATATAGTGTTACGAATATTGTAAATAGTTAGTATTTGTGCTTAAAAATAATGTAAATAGTTCAATTAAGCTCTATTCATAAGCTAATATTATTTTTTGTTGCATTGAAATATCTCAATTTGTTGATTTTTTGCAAGCGAGTAAACGCTATTGGATTTCAATGGGAGTCTATGGATATTTGGTGAAATACTGGAAATTGCGCCAAGTTGGCGCCACTATAGCGGGAATTCTGTCACACACCTATAGCAGGAATTCTGTAACTTTTATCGCAAATAAACATACATACCCTTTGATACATATTCAATACAGTGTTAAATTGATAACTAGAAAAAAAGCGTATCAATAATTATTTAAGGCTGTTCTCAAACCCAAAGGAGCTGCTTTCTGGCACATTTTTAAACTCGTTTTTGTTCGGAAATGCATTAAATTGGCAGGTGGTCTTATTTAGAAACTACGTAATACTAGAAAAACGTTTTTCTTTTTTCTTTTTTTTTTTTTTTTGGGGGGGGGGGGGGGGGGGTAAACGAAGATCTTTTAGAACATACTCTGAAAGTCGCCGTTTTGAACCGAATTTCCCACGCGGCATCACAATAAAAGGGAAAAGGGAAGGGGTGTTTTATCATTTGCAACAACATTGCATTTTATCATTTTAGTTAGGAGCCACATATATCAGGGTCAGGGGTCTATGATAAGGGGCCAATTAAATAAAAATATTTGCAATTAAATAAATTAAACTATAAATTATAAATAATCACGATTAAACAAAATAAGAGAAAAATTGACGTTTTTATAAACCAAAAGTTGAAAAACAAATTCAAAATGCACTTTTTTTTAAATTAAAATTATTATAATTTTAAATGTAGAATTAGAATAAGCAAAACTGAATTTGATTTCTAATATTGATATTACAATATTACAAGTTGTTAAACGATATATCTATAAAAGCTTTTCTGAGTTTAGGCATGCTAGGTTGTTCTCAAATCCAAATTGGCTACTTCATGACATATTTTTTAGTTCATTTTTGTTCGGAAACGAATTAAATTGGCAGGTGTTTTTATTTATAAACTTTGTAATCAAAAGATATTTTCCACTTTTGGTAAAGACAGAATAATAAAATATAAAATTATTAATAAGTTGAAAATGCAATAATAAAATACATAAATATAAATGTAATTTTTAAAAAGATCAGAAAAAAATTAATTAATAGAAGAATAATAATAAAAGAAAATATGCTCGATATGATTTAAATATGATTCGATTTTGAAACTTACATGAAAATTAACTTTTACAATCGAAATAAGATTTTTTTAAATAGATTGTTTAATTTAAAAATGCTTATCTCTAATCTATTAACTGGCAAATTCTGAATATGTACAAATATGTAAATATATATTAAACTGTTGATAAAATCCTTATTTGTAACAAATTTTTGATTCCTTTTGATATCTTACTGTTACGAAAAAAACAAAACAAAAAAACCTCATTTATTAGGAATGATAAAATAAATAAATAAATAAATAAATAAATAAATAAATATATATATATATATATATATATATATATATATGATAATTTAAAATGGTCAGCGAAAAAAAATAATAAATTGAATTTATATTTTAAAATTAAATATTGATCCAAGAAATATTTATATATATATAATTCAAATTAATATGAAATGATTAATTATTTAATACAAATAATAATAATAATTTAATTTATAAGATATATTTCAGATATAAGGATCAGAAGAAATAAATTTTACTAGGTATTTCTAATCCGTAATTTATAAAATATGGTTATATACATATATATATATTAAACTTTTGATAAATTTCGTGTTTCGAAAAAAATAATTCTGATTCCTTCTAAATGAAAACAAAAATAATTTATTAGGAGAAAGTAAATCAATTTTATATTTAAAATCAAATTATTTCTATAGAAACTAAGAACGTATATAAGTGAAATCAAGGTAAAATTACGTATTAGTTAGATGAGAAAGTAATAGTAAAAATAAATAACTATATAAGAAATTGTTGAAAGTTCAGAAAAAATAATTAATGAATGTAATAATAAAATAAATTAAAATATAAGTTAATTTTTAAAAGATCAGAAACAAAATAAAAAAATTTCAATTTATATTTAAAGATTAATTTATTTTAATTATTAATATATGATGTGGAATATTAAATTATGTTTTCTAAATTCAATTTATTTAACTACATTTTGATTGCATTTTATAAATTGAAAATATATCTAAATAAGGATAATTAAATATTATAGCAATAATTAAAAGTTAAACAATAACCAGATGTGCTTAGGAAATAAAATAAATCAAATAACAATATAAACTTTATTAATTAAAAAATCGAATCACTTCAAATCAAGTATATAAAAAAAAGTTTTAATAAGTTATTTTAGTGTCAAAATCACCCATGAGATGGAACCAGCACCGTCTCTTCCTAGGTACTTCCCCAGGAATATCATGCCCAGGAGACTGCTCCCTGGGAAGAATCTTGGAAGTCAGTCCTGGGGAAGTGATTAAAGTATCTTCCCCAGGAACGCCTGATAGCGTCATTGCAGTTTCAGGAGGAATTTGGGAAGAACTGGAGCTCCTGGGGAGATTTTCAGGAGCTGTGGTGCTATATGGGATGTGACCTACCTCTGTCTGGTCTGTGACAACTTTGAAGTTCACATCCAGGTGCGCTCCAATCACAGTCTGTCACGGCTGCCCTTTCGTCTCGCTCTTTGATGTGTGGGGTCCTGCTGCCATGGGGGAGAGGTCCACGACCGAGAGTCCCTGACATGTTTATCAGTTGCCTTGGGCAGAATTTATTTTATTGATTTTGTACGCAGACCAGATAGCCTTAGGAAAGAAAAGCCAATAGGGATAATTTAAAACTTCTTGTTACAGAATTTGAAAATGATATCTGAATTTACCTACGATAATCTTCGCTCATTACTACCGCAGTAGAATACTTGAGAATGAAGTAATACCGCAATGGCCTGCACCTGAAAAGCGATAAATGGCAGATATTAGCATTCAAAATTTGAAGTGTTTAATGAAAAATAGTGAGTAAAACTGGATTTCGAACATATGCGATTCAGGGGTAAAACCAAAAACGTAAGAAATAATAAGGATCATTTTACAAAGATCTAAACCAGAACAAGAAACGAAATTTCGAAGTAAATTGTGCAGCTTTCATTACAGAATATATAGGCTTAAAAAAGGTGGTAAAGATGAAATGGTAAGGCACTTAATTAAAAGCCGCTTAATTGATATTTAAGATGTTATTGCGATGCCGCGTTCAAAAATTCGGTACAGAACGCCAATTTTGACAGTATTTTCTGAAAATTCTTCCGCCTTTATAAAAAAAAAATAGAAAATATTGTTCGCGTTCGTTGTATCTGAATGTAGCACGTACCATTTTCATGTTTTTAACAACAAAAATTAACTTAGGAATGTATCAGAAGTGTCCAGTTTGGATTTGAGAGCAACCTTCAGACTTTTTTGTACTTATATGCAAAACTTTTTTTAATCAGAAATTTCCACGTATATTTCAAGAATAACACTGTCTAGCTTCTAGAAAAACACAGAATGTATTGATGTTTTCCTATTTTTGCTCTGCTTCCCTCTCTTTCTTTCTTTCTTTTTTTTCTTTTTTTTTTTTAATATCTCAATAGTTCTAGTTTATTATCGCCATCTAATTAGGCTGCTACAGTTTCGGAATGAACTAAAACGAACGTTTTGCATATTGTGAGAATATTTTTTGGCTTCCGGGAGGTTCTTTAAAAATAGTTTAGAATCGGTAATTCAAAGTAGCAGATATTTCAAAACAGAGAGCTTAAAAACAGTTATGGAAAAATATGTCGGTTTATTTCTGAAAATGCAGGAAATATTTATTTATTTATTTATTTACAGATACTGAAAAAATCGAAATAAACAGTTACATGATCTGGAGGTTATACTGTATTTTATGTTTATATATATATTTTTTTTTTCTGAAAAGAGGATCTTAATAAAAATTCCACTAAAAATAACTCCAATTTTCTAACATCCCACTTAAAATTTTTGTATTGTCTGAACTAGAGTCCTTCCCGGATCGATTTTTTCCCGACCGAACCCAAAAATACCATTGGGCGTCAAACCAAAACCCGACCAGAATCCGACAAAAAAGATATTGTCTACCCGAACCCAAAATGAAAGAAAATTATGTTTTGTAGTTTTAATAAATTCCTTTTTCTGAGTGTAGTATATACTGTTTAATATTCTAATACTTTAAAACCTCTAAATAATGGATAGCTTGAATTTGTCTCTTATTTGGAGATAAGTGCTATTCAGAGGCGAAAATACGCAACTATTTGTGTTGGGGATTGAGACGTGTTCACAAAATATTGGTGTGTACTATTCAGGGGTGTGCGTATGTTTTTTTTTTTTTTTTTTTTTTTTTTTTTTTTTTACATGCTATTACTTCTGGATAGCAGGCAAATTCTGTGGTTCCAAGTTGTCAACTATACAAAAGTTTTACTCGTTTAAAGTTTAAAAAAAAAAAAAAAAAAAAAAAAAAAAAAAAACTATTCTCTAAATAAAGTTTTCTGCTATTTCGGAGGGTCATGTTGAATCTTGTACTGTATATAGTTTTTATCGGAAAAATATTTTAGACTTTATCTTTTGAAAAATCGTTTCAACTCGACTCGACTCACAAGAGTCAAACCCAACCCGAAACGGGCCGAAACCCGAAAAAATTAATTCAACAGACCCAAACCCGACCAACAACAAAAAGGTAAATGTAACACGACCCACAATCAAAACAATTAGCCCTGACTCGACTTGAACGGCAGTTCGCATTAAAACCTCCAAACTTCTAATATTGGCCCTCCTCCCTTTGCTTGGATACTCCCTAGTACCGCCCTTGCCGTAGAGCACACTACACTCAAAATGTTTTGCGCAATAATAAACTAAGACCGAATTCACATTTTTGTTTATAAATTTGACAGTAATAACGATTTTAACGTAATTTGGAACAAACTTACATTTATTTATGTGAAATATAAAGATATCACACTGTAAAAAAAAAAAAAAAAAAAAAAAAAAAAGACAATTATTTTTTAAACTCAGTAAATATAATATAGCCACAAACGAAAACTTACAATTACCATTTTTGACTTACTCACAGTTCCGGAAAACATTCTTTATCTTTAGAAACCTCAGAAACTAGAATATTTTCGAGGTTTAAAGAAGTATATATAAAAACAACGTATCTTTTCGTGCTACTGATTTTCGGAGACATTTCCGAGTAGTTTTTATACACTGCTCAAAACAATTAAAGGATATTGCAGTTTTAGGTGGATTTTGTATCTGGGAAACTTTTTAGCTGATTGATACATGGTCGACAGACATAGTAGGTTATATGAGAATAAATTACACATGTTTGGCAGAAAAAAATGCATGTTATTGCGCATTTGTGTACAAAAGGAAAAAAACACAATTTGTGCATATGAGAAAAAAAAGAATAAGAAAAGGTGTTTTTTTCAAAGAAAATCATTTTCAGTAGGGGGTATGGTTTCCACGGGCGGCCAGCAACGTTGAACACCTTTGAGGCATGGACTCAATGAGGCTATTAATGACGAGTTGGGGGTATTCTGCCCCACTCTTCCAGAAGAACTCTTTCCAGTTCTTGGAGAGTTTGTGGGGGTTGTTGGCGGCCAGAAACTCGTCTTCCTAGAGCGTCCCAAACGTGCTCGATTGGATTCATGTCAGGAGAACACGCTGGCCATTCCATTCGAACGATTCCTTCCTCGAAAAGGAAGTCCTACACCAGGTTTGCACGATGTGGCCTGCAGTTATCGTCCATTAAAATGAAGTTATCTCCGATTGCTGCAGCGTAAGGGACTACAATAGGTCTGAGGATCTCATCCCTATATCGGCGACCAGTCAGAGCTCCATCTCGGATGATGTAGAGGGCGGTGCGCCCGTCAATGGAGATCCCGCGCCCGTCAACACTCCTCCACCGCCAAATCTGACACTTTCGTGCACGAAAGCAGGATTATTCCTACTGCCACGGTCCCTCCAGATGAAAATACGTCTATTATCCGGATGCACAGAAAAACGGGACTCGTCAGAAAACAGAATATTGCTCCATTCATTTCTCCTCCAGTTGACATGCTCGGTTGCCCACTCCCTGCGGTCGCGACGATGCCTTGATGTTAATCTAACACATACCATCGGTCGGCGAGCATACAGACCTACAGTATGGAGCCGGTTTCGGACAGTCTGAGTTGAAATCGTGGTGCCTGTAGCCGATCGAAGGTGTTGTTGGAGAAGAGTAGCGTTCATGTTTCGGTGTCTCCGAGATGTTAACGCTAAATACCGATCTTCATTGGGCGTTGTTGCCCGTCTACGACCTTGCCCTGGTCTTCGGCCTGCACATCCACTCTCCAAAAAACGGTTCCAGATCCTGGAAATGACACTTTGTGACACTCCAATGGCCTGCGCTACTTCGGCTTGAGTTTGGCCCCCTTCTAACCTACCAACAATTCTCCAAGCTTCTGAATCTGTCAAATGACTTCGCTGAGGCATTGTACTCATCGAAACAAAGCAATCACTGAATGCCGATCATCCTTGTCTTCATTCTCTTTTATCCAGTTGAAAGTCAAATTTCATTCGCTGCCGCTGAAGCGACGTTTTTGACGTCAAACTCAAAATTTGCATACTCCACAGTTTGAAAACCAGAAAAAATTGCATTTGTGATTCTCTTCTTCTATTTTCGGCAAAAAAAATTTCGTTTATATCTTTATTTTATATAAATCTTCAAATATCCTTTAATTGTTTTGAGCAGTGTAGAATATTAATCTGTTTTCTCTACCTGGAGTACAAGTTTTTCTGAAGCTATGAATTCTCAAGTAAACATTTTCATGTTCAACAAACATGTTTTAGAAGCAAACATGATAAGTTAACCTCATTAACATTAAAATTAATTCTATTTTGTACCTCTTACATGTATAAATACAGTTATAAGGTTGAAGATATTGAAATAGGAATTAATAGCATCATAAAAACTGATATTGAGAAAACTAATATCCTGTAAAACCTACTCACAAACGTTTTCGAAAATCAGTGGCAGTGAAAGAAACTTTGTTGTTATAAATGCTTCCCTAAATCACGAATATATAGTGGTGTCTGAGATTTCTAAACATAAAGAGCGGATTTTGGAATCGTTGGTTACCCCAAAAAGGTTATTGTACATTTTCGTGTGTTGTCATATTCGATTTTCGTAGGTTAAGAAACATTTGTCTATTTCTTTTAGTGTATGCTTCCGAATGTGATTATATTCTATTTTCGTAGATTAAGAAGCATTTGTCTTTTTCTATAGTGTATGCTTCCGAATGTGATTATATTCTATTTTCATAGATTAAGAAACATTTGTCTTTTTCTATAGTGTATGCTTACGAATGCGATTAGCATTACATATTCTTTCAACTATTTTATTGTGCAACACCAGCACTGTTTATGACCTCAAGTCAATTCACACAAAGCAAGGGAAGTTTTTTGAAAATGTGGTTTTAAAGTATGCTTATTACCCGATTGCACGCAGAAAAGGAGGGTAATGGTTTTTGACTGAGAAAAATTTACATTTTTTGTTGTTTCTAAAATACACTTCATATCTTTTTATTTTACATATAGGTTAAAATACAATATGTTAAAAATACTTTTGTCTACAGCCAAATTCATTTGTGTTTTGGAAACGGAAAAACACGGGCAAAACCCTTAGAGGGTTTGAATACCTTCTATTTAAATTTGCTTTTTTTATTAAAATCTAAAGTATTATTTTTATTTTAAATGTTGATCAGTGCTTAGGGATTTTGAGTACTTTCAAAACTTCAAAGTTTTTAAAGTACTCAAAACTTCAAAACTTCAAAGTTTTTTTTTTCGTGATGTGTTAACGAAAATTTTCTCTTTGTATTCTTCAACACGTTCATTCTAAAACCGATTTCAAAGAAATAGTCTTTGCTTAGCGTTCAGTAATGTATTTATCTTTCTTTAACAAAATTCCTTTTTACATTGTAGTTGGAGTTTATTGATAGTTGTATTGTTTTACGTTCTTTTACATGTTAATAAAGAACATATACATGGTATTTTCATTAGCAAAATAATAATTGGTATTTATTTTAATTTGTATGGATATAGGTAATGCAGATTTTTTATGAAACATTTTATATTGTGTGTGTGGGGGGGGGGGGCTGACATTTAAGAAATCTGCTCTAATGCCTCAATTATGAAATAAGTAAAACTATGTAAATTATTTTTAATATAAATAAAACATTGAATGAATCGGAAATTACGATTTTTTCAATTAATATTTAATATTTTATAGTAAATAAGTTTTGCATTACTTTTTTAAAAAATATATTCGAGATATGTAGCACAAATATATTTGTTGCACACACAACTCTAATTACTTTAAATTTAAATGGTTGTTTAATCAGCACACTAATTTAACAAATTAAATATATATATTCATATTTGTTTTTACTTAAAATGTAGATACACGAATAGTTTATTAGATGTTGGTAGTTTGGTCTCAAAACTATCCTAATATTAATCTGCTTATCAGAATCTAAAAGAAAAATCTCCACATATTGTACAGAAATAAACTTTAAAATCAGTATCATGAGTAGAGTGTCCTTTGAGATTAAATTAACCATATCGTACAACAGTTGCTGAATCATACATAAATTCAAAAATAGATAAATGTGTAAGCCATAAGTGAACCAATCCTATGTAATTAACTCTGTAACAATCCAACAGAGAATCACGCAGATATCTACACTTTTCGATAAATGTAATATTAAATACCATTAGTGATACCAGATTTCTTCCCAAGTGAACTCATCAATCTCTAATGTGGCTCTGTGCCAATGTAGGGGAACTACCATAATGTGAATTTCGGTTTAGATTATATTATTTAAATAATTAACAAAAATACTTCAATCGTTTTCGCAAAACAAATATTTTTCATATTGAATAAATTATACTTTTAAATATGTGTTTGCTTACATAACGTTATTTAAATTTCCTGTGTAATCTGATTTTCATTCGATATTATTAGTAATCAGTTTGTAAATATTTATTCCTATCATTATTCCAGTTATTCACATTTTATAAGCTCTTAAAATTTGAGTTAGCTTTTGCTTATACAAATGTTTTGCATGTGAATGTATAGAAATTCTTTTTTTATTTTATATACGTTTTCTTAACTGAAAAATAATGAAAATTTGCATAAATTTCGTAAATATATTGAGTAAGTTAAGACAAAATGTATAATGCAATGCGTGTTTTAGCATGCAGTTGAATTATGAACAAACATTCCAAATTTATAAAGCAACTTGACGCTAGTTAAAATATTAGAAGCATTTATAAGAAATTATTCTTTCTTTCGATAAGTATATATTATTTAAATTAATAAGATAATTACTTTAACTGTTATCTCAATACAAATCAATTATCATATATATTCTAATACGAGCAAATCTTGTGTGTGGTTATATATATATACGCAAATTTTATCTTAAAAACTGCTCTAACGATTTTGACGAAATTTTGTATCCTACCCTTTTGGAGCACCAGAAAACCATTGGGCTAGGTTACATGTTCGAGAAAATTTGATTAGTGGGCCAATTTGGGTCATTTTGGGTCCGGGTCAAGCTAATTGTATCTAAAAAATGGTTCAAACGATTTTGACGAAATTTTGTATCCGACCATTTTCGGACACGAGAAGACTATTGGGCTGGGTCACATGTTCGAGAACTTTCGAATAGTGGTTCATTTTTGGGTCAACGCGGTTCAAATTAATTTTATCTAAAAAACGGCTCTAACGATTTTGATTAAATTTTGTGTCCTACGAGTTTCGAGCACGATAAAATCATTGGGTTAGGTCACATGTCCGAGAAAATTCGATTAGTGGATCATTTTTGGATCATTGTGGGTCAAGATCTAAAAAGCAGCTCAATTTACACAAAATTTTGCATCCAATGGTTTTCGGGCACGAGAAGACTGTTGGGCTAGGTAACATGTTCGAGGAAATTCAATTAGTGGGTCATTTTGGGTCATTTTGGGTCATGGTCAAGCTAATTGTATCTAAAAAACGGTTCAAACGATTTTGACGAAATTTTGTATCCGACTATTTTCGGGCACTAGAAGACTATTGGGCTGGGTCACATGTTCGAGAACTTTCGATTAGTGGGTCATTTTGGTCATGGTTCATTATGGGTCAAGCTATTTTATCTTAAAAACGGCTCAGACTATTTACACTAAATTTTGCATTCTATGGTTTTCGTTCACGAGAAGACTGTTGGGCTAAGTCGCATGTTCGAGAAAAGTCAATTTGTGGGTCATTTTAGTCATGGGTCATGATATTTGAACTCAAATTTAATTTTGACCGAGCATAGCTCGGTCTTCCCTGCTCGTAGTCTTAAATAGCGGATGCGTCCGGATTGCCCGGGACCGTGATAATAACCTTAAATATACCTAAAATGACTATTGAAAGATTTTATATTTTTAAACGAAAATCTTTCCAAACGAACCTATTATTGGGGACCTACTGCGTTCAGCAACGTACACACTCGAATTTGTAAGATTTTATATTTTAAAACGGAAATCCATTCAAAGGAACCTAGATAGACCTAAGAAGTTACCTCCACACTGCCCTCGCCACCGTCACTCGCACCACATTGCCTTCGGCAGCGTACACTCTCGAATGTGTATGATTATTTTTATTTTTAAATTCAAATTCTCCTGATATTCTTATGTAAAATTCACAGTAAAGGTAAAATATAATGTCAAAATTAGGTGATACTATTATCAATTTCAGAGGTTGTCAAAACGTTAGCATGAAGACTTCCCCAACGTTTTGATTTTATTAACATACATTGAAATAAGACATAATTTCCAGTCGAATGGTTATTTCTGCCATTATTTCTTGAACAATTTGGAGATTAAAGTGTATGGTATGTTCTCTCTTTTTTGGCCGTCTCTACATGTAAAAGCGATTTTCGTTTTCAGCTAAGTTTAGTTTCGTTTTTAGTAAATATTGTTTTATCTCAAAACAATATAGTTAGTGTTTTTTTTAACTTTCTTAAATTATAATTTAGCAATGCATTTTAACTTCAATAACATTAACGAAATGTCCTCTGAGATGAGTTTAACTATGAAGTTTAAAGATCTCTGAATCATGCATTTAAAAATAAACAAAATTACAATGACATTATCTATGAAAACATTCATAAGAGTACCACGTAACGATAAAATTCCTATCATATATAATTTTTCTGATGTGACCATCCCTGTTTCTGTGCACACACTGAGAAAAATGACACTTTCAAATCTGAGTAAATCGATGTTTTCATTTTGTTATGAAAATTTTTGTTTCAAATATGACGACCTAATGCTTTCAATTTTAAAGTACCAGAAATGCTCAGAATATTGAAACATGGACATACTCAAAACTGAGCACATAGAGGTCAGTTCAAATCCACTTTTGAAACATGGAAATACTCAAAAATGACTCATTTTTGAAACATGGACATACTCAAATATGAGCGCATGTTGATTTATTCTTGAATGTGTGTATGTTTTCAGAAATGAGTATATACATGTTTCAAATTTGTGTAATTTTTTATTTGTAGTAAGTTTGACTATGCGACATACTCAGAGTTGAGTATTTGTTGCTCGGTTTTGAAAATGGCGTTTTAAGAGTGTACTGCGTTCGGGAACGCACACCCTTGAATTTGTAAGATTTTCATTTTTATATAAAAATCCATTCAAACAAACCTAGATCGATCTAGTAGAGTCGGGAACCCCGGTGCTTTCGGAAGTGTACACTCTCGAATACAGACCTACAGCATGGAGCCGGTTTCGGACAGTCTGAGTTGAAATCGTGGTGCCTGTAGCCGAGCGAAGGTATTGTTGGAGAAGAGTAGCGTTCATGTTTCGGTGTCTCCGAGCTGTTAACGCTAAATACCGATCTTCATTGGGCGTTGTTGCCCGTCTACGACCTTTCCATGGTCTTCGGCCTGCACATCCACTCTCCAAAAAACGGTTCCAGATCCTGGAAATGACACTTTGTGACACTCCAATGGCTTGCGCTACTTCGGCTTGAGTTTCGCCACCTTCTAACCTACCAACAATTCTCCAAGCTTCTGAATCTGTCAAATGACTTCGCTGAGACATTGTACTCATCGAAACAAAGCAATCACTGAATGCCGATCATCCTTGTCTTCATTCTCTTTTATCCAGTTGAAAGTCAAATTTCATTCGCTGCCGCTGAAGCGACGTTTTTGACGTCGAACTCAAAATTTGCATACTCCACAGTTTGAAAACCAGAAAAATTTGCATTTGTGATTCTCTTCTTCTATTTTCGGCAAAAAAAATTTTGTTTATATCTTTATTTTATATAAAACTTCAAATATCCTTTAATTGTTTTGAGCAGTGTATAATTTACCAATGAATTTTAACTTCAATAACATTAACAGAATGTCCTCTGAGATCATTTTAACTATGAAATTTAAGAGTCTCTGAATCATGCATTTAAAAATAAACAAACGTACAATGACATCTCTGAAAACATTCAGAAGAGAACCACAGATGGCTGCACATAATGATAAAATTCCTATATTATATTTTATTTCTGATGTGACCCTCCCTTTTTCTGTTCACACACTGAGAAAAATGACACTTTCAAATCTGAGTAAATCGATGTTTTCATTTTGTTATGAAACTTTTTGTTTCAAATATGACAACCCAATGCTTTCAATTCTCATAATATTGAAGCATGGACATACTCAAAACTAAGCACATAGAAGTCAGTTCATACTAGGACTAGTTAAAACTCATTTTTGAAACACGGACATACTCAAAAATGAGCACATTGAAGTCAGTTCATACTCATTTTGGAAACATGGATATACTCAAATATGAACACATGACGTTTTATTCTTGAGTGTGTGCATGTTTTTAGAAATGAGTATATACATGTTTCAAACTTGAGTAATTTTGATTCGGAGCCATTTTGACTGTGCAACGTACTCAGTTTTGAGTTTTTTTTGCTCAGTTTTGAAAATAACGTTTTTAGAGTTCATTGAAAACGCACAACCATGAATGAGGGATCATCCGTTAAATATCGTTCATGAAATATCTTTGAATAGTCTTTTGACATAATGCACTCATATTGCTTTAAAACACGTTGTTTAATAAACATTGCAGTTAATTAAAAATGATTCAAAAGCGCATTGGTAGAATGAAGAGGCCTACTCTGTTTTCGTTTTGCTTTTCTGCTGTTATTTGTAGATCCCCTCGCTAAATGTCCGATTGGTTGTGAATTTGTTTATTTTTCTCATCAAAATCGATTTTACACTGCAAATAAAGGAGTCTTAAAGTAAGACAAAAAAACGACTGAAAAAGCATTTAAGACACGTAAATGTCTTAATATAGAGCTTAGACATAATAAATACCTTAATTTAAGACACTTGTGTGTCTTAATTGACTAACGGTAGAAATGAACCAATAGGGTCTTTGTGGCCAGTGTCTTAATATGGTAAAATGTCTTAAATTAAGAAATAACGTTAGTGTTGTTGATCACATCTCAATTGAGAAGGGAGGGAGGGCAGGGCAAGCAGGTGCAGTGATGACCATAAGAGATATGGACAGCGTTATTACATGACGGCGTAATGCATTCACAAACATAATAAATACAACAGCTCGTTGTATTATAAAAGGAAATATTTTAAAAAGTAAAAGTGAATTTACCTTTATGTTTTCTTATATCTTTGTTTTAATAACGTCACATAATTTCTATTATATATTTGTAAGATACGATATTAGTTTTCAAACCACGTGTACAACACGATAAATAGCTTTCAAGGCTTTTGTTTTCCAACAAGTTTAGTTATATTTTTTGCATCTATTTAAAGATTTTTGTTTATTGTTTGTAATCATTAAGCTCCCCCCCCTTCTACAGATCTAGAAAACTTTCTGGTATTTAAACTATCAAACATAAATAATTAATTAAAATATGAAACCATTTAAAATGGATCACAATTTGCGGATTACTAAAGTAGATGTAAAAATAAAAAGGTTCTAAAACATTAAAACCATTTTAAGATGTTAAAAACACTCGTCGAAATCCCGAGCACTTTTGACCAGAACTTGGCCATCATCAAAGGGTGGAAATGAGAAAAAATTCTGTAACCTCCGGAATGTAAGCCGTTCAAATAGCCGAAGGCGAAACCCCATATGGAGAAGGAGGGGAAGGGGGATAGACTAGTCTATTGAGAGAGGTGGGTTATTCCAACCCAAATGTACCATTAACCCAAAGTAGATTATACCAGATTTTAGGTATATTGTATGACAACATATCATGACAGGATTTCCACTGACTCCCTCAGTATACATGTAGTATAGTCGTTCATTTGCGCGATAATCTTTACTTTACTAAAATATATATAAATTTCTGTTTTTTAAATTTAGCCGAGAAAGTGCAGTAGATAGTTTTCCTTTTGCTATATCTCCCTTATGCGGTCTTGTAATTTCCTAGTTGTCATACTATGTGTATGTAAATAAAAATATGTGTATGTATGTCATGTGTATGTAAATACTTCATTTTTATTTTTACATGTAAATGGGATGATATAAATTCCTGCCTTTTCATGCATATCTATGGGGTCAATTTTTCTGTGTACTAGATTTTTTTTAATTTTGTTGGAGGTTTGGCAATTAATGTTATGTCAAATTTCTTTAAAGCATACCGGATTCTTTCATAAAGTTGGGGGATATAATCTATACTACAAAACTTTGAAATTTGTGTTTTATTCTTGGCTATTATTTTTCTGTTATTAAATTCATAAATTAATTGGTTAATAAATTTCATTGAGTTCTTGGAGTTATTGAGTTAATAAGTTTCATTGAGTTCACCGATTCTGAGTTTCAATTTTCTTAATCGTGGTTAATTCTGCGTTTACATAATTTTGTGAACATACGTTAAATGCCCTTCTGACATAAAAATTATATGCTGCTTTCTTATAATTAAATGGTACTATACTGCTATTAGAAATTGTATTATTGGATCGGCATGGTTTTCTGTAAATATTTCTGTCTGAACAATGTGTTAAGTTATACCTAATTAGTTCAACATCCAGAAAAGGCAATGACCCATTTTTCCCTATTTCCATTGTAAACTGTATTCTGTTGTCATTCTATTGGCATGTTTTAAAATTTTTTCAAGATTTGAGATTCCATGCTACCAAATTATGAGTATGTCGTCGACATATCTGATGAATAAATCAGGTTTTAAATCCGAGGTGGAGATAATCTGTTCTTCTAAGTGTTTCAGTTTTAGTTCAGCTAATAAACCGGAGATGGGGGAGCCCATAGGGGCTCCTTCTGTTGCTTATAATAATTTCCGTTAAAAATGAAAACATTGTTATTAGTAATTAAATTTAATCTGGATATAAGAGTATTTTTAATGTTGTCGTCATACACTGGGTTATTGCTGATTTGATCTTCAATAATATTTCTGACTTCTTGTACATTAATTGAGGGGTATAATGACTTGATATAAAAACTTGCAAGTATAGTATTGTATTCAATTATAAAATATCTGATTCGTTTGATTAAATCTATGGTAGAGTTTATTGCATATTTAGTGGGGGGTAACATTACTTTTAGTAGTGGTACAAATGCTTTCTCGATTGAATAGGTTGGTGCTGAATATTTTGAAATAATAGGTCTGAGAGGGAGATCAGGTTTATGGTCTTTTAAACGTCCTATTAAACGGGAGGTAGTTGCAGTTTTGTTAATCATAAGTTTAACTTTTGTTTCACTAGGCCAAGTACCATGTTTTATTATTTATTGTGTTTTTCTGTTAATCGTTAAATTTGGATCTTTTTTCAGTTTTAAACAATTCATTTTTCACTAATATTCTCCATTTTGGCAATGTAATCTGCAGTAGGTAATATTTCAAATTTATTTGATTTATCCGTTTGTATAATTGTGACCTCCTGATTATTTTTAATTTGCTTGATTACACTTAGATTTTTATAGTTCGTTACCCTAGGTATTTTTAAATATTTCTGAACATTATTGAATAACAAGTTTCTAACTTCCTCTTTTTTATTAGTGGGTATAATGTTAATGATCTTTTCACAGTTCGTTATCACACTTTTTAAATCTATTTTTCCCTGAAACATCTGTTTAAGTCTCATACTTAGAAAATTATGCAGTTTTCCGTCTATTTTCTTATTGGTGAGGTTAACATATGGTACTGGTTTTTGCTGTAGCCCTTTATAGGATTTCTTGTCTTTAAGTATATTGATTTTCCCGTAAATACACCTTTCTTTTTGTTTTTTCTAAATTATCTGGTAAGTGTTAACCAAACGCAAAAATTCATCAAAATCCCTGTTATCTAAAACCCGTGACAATTCACTGTATAAGTCCCTTACTTTCCTGGTCAATCATCATTTCCTGGTCAGACGATCAATCATTTTAAACTTGCTTCTAATATATGCCTTCAGGGCAATACTGTCTAATTTATATCCGATCTCAGAAATTTCTTCCTGAATTACTTTATGACGATTCCTCAAAAATGTGGGGATAACCCTGTGCTCCTTGCAGAGTTGTAAAAACCTAATATTGAAAATTTCCCTTTCCAGCCTCATTCTTTCTGTTTTGAATTTTTTCTTCAGAATTCATTAAATATATAGAAAAATTATTCTAAAATTGTAACAAAATTCACCTTTGTGTATCAATTAAAATATGAAACCATTTGACAGACCAGAAAATTTGACCCCATAGATATGCATGAAAAAGCAGGAATTTATATCATCCCATTTAAATGTAAAAATAAAAATAAAGTATTTACATACATAGGTATGACAACTAGGAAATTACAAGACCGCATAAGGGAGCATAAGTCAGACATAGCAAAAGGAAAACCATCTACTGCACTTTCTCGGTTAAATTTAAAAACAGAAATTGATATATATTTTAGTAAAGTAAAGATTATTGCGCAAATGAACGACTATACTACATGTATACTCAGAGAGTCTGTGGAAATCCTGATAAGTGGTGGGGAATCCTGTAATGATATATCATCATATAATATACCTAAAATCGGGTATAATCTACTTGGTTACATAAAAGGTTTTCTAGATCTGTAGGATGGGTGGGGATGCTTAGTGATTACATTCAATAAACAAAAATCTTTAAATAGATGCAGAAAGTATAACTGAACTTGTTGGAAAACAAAAAAATATATGTATTCATGATTTAAATTAGTAGTTTTTTTCAAATACAAATAAATGGATATATAAAATCCTGTATGGAAATACTGAATAATAAATTAAATTTATTAAAGGTTAGACAAATAAAATCTACCTTTGTTATAATTTTTTGAAAAATATTTTTTTCTCTAGGCAAATGATCAAAATTATATCCGTGATATACATGACCAAAAAATGAAATTTGTATCTTACATATGTATGACAGAATTGATTTATAATAATGATATTAAAACTGTGATATAAGTCAACAAAAAGATAATACTTAATGCCCAAAGTCTTTAAAATATGTCCCAGGTTAAAATAAGAAGAAAAAATAAGATAAACAATACATAGAGAAGATGAGTTGGGGGAGGGACACCCGTATTGCCAGCATTTTTTTTAAGTGTAAAAATGCCGATAAATATGTTAGTTTTGATATTGATCAGGAAAAAACGTTTTTTGAAAGTACTTAAAGAAGATTGTAACTTTTTAAAAATAATTTTAATTCCTAGAAGGATAGGATATGAATACACTTCGCAGATTGGGTCCTTTCTAAAGAATAATGTGCTACTACAGATATGTAAGAATCAAAATAGATCATTTAAAATTGTAATTTTGAAAAAAAATCTTTGCTTAATAGGTAATGTTCTTATAATTAAAATTAATATAAAAGGTTAACAGTATTTAAAAAATATACTTGGGAATATTGCACATGGCTTGCTGCAATACAAAATAAATTATGACAGTATAATGCAGACTGTTGTAATAGTCTTCCATAATTGGCAACCATTTATTTTGCTTTGTAGCTTGATTGTAAGTCTAAGTTTTAGCCTGCTTTCAATCAGCCAGTGTAAATAAGAGAAAAAAATCATATAAGATGTTTCGAGTGCCTTAAAAATGACAACATTTTATATATTTCAAATGTCTAAAAAATGGCGGAATTTTAAGACATTTCCAATGTCTTAAAAATGGTAGCATTTTAGATGTTTTGAATGTCTAAAAAATGGCGGCTTTTTAAGACATTTGAAGTGTTTTAAAAATGGCGTCTTTTTAAGACATATCAAGTGTTTTAAAAATGTCGGCGTTTTAAGACGTTTCCAAAGTCTTAACTTCAGATGCAAAAAGGTGTCTTAAAAAGTAAGACACTTTTTTTCACTTAAAATGTGACCATCCATTTACGACACTTTTTTAACTGAATTTCAGACGTTTGTGTTTGCAGTGTTTCATAGTTATCATAATTCTTAAATGGTGTTGTGTCCCTGTTTTTAATTCCCTTACTATTATGTAAAGTATTATTTTGATTATTTCTACTATTGTTTTGATGTCGAATTACCATGTCATTATTACCTGAATTATTTTAAAGATTTGAATTATGCGCTTTATTTGGTTCCCATAATGATCCCATGGTTGTACATCATAATTTGGAGCATAATTGTGCGCGAAATTTTGCATATAAGGATATGACTATAATAAATTAATTTAGAAGTGATATGTATACCGTAGAGAAGAGACGGTCTTAGACAGAGCCCAACCTCTTTCGCGAAATGGGTTCGGGCTCGCTCAAGATCGGACTAAAGGTGAAAATTTTATTTATTTACAAATTAAAAAAATAATTCCTCTATCTTACAAAAGGGGCTGTAATCTAATATTGTTAAAGTGTTTTACAATTTTTTATAAATCAGATTTAAAAGGAAGTGAATTATTATTAATGAGATATAAAGAGAAATATTTTATGTGATTCTTAAGCCTTTGCACTGTCAGTATTAATAACATAAAGAAGTGGTGGGATATCTTTTGTCTGTCCTCGGGATATCCGAGGGATATCCTTTGTCTATCCTCGGGATATCCGTGGGATATCCTTTGCCTAGTCCTTTTCCCGGATGACTGGAAACCAGAACTCATGCCTTTCTACCATATTTGCACAACGATATTTTTAACGAATAAAAATTTATACTTTTTCAGACTTCTGCGAGTGGTTGGGTATAAATAAAAACTTTGCTATTTTGCACAGATTTCCAGGGACATAGGAATCAAAACCATTATTACGAGTACGTATTTGGCCTTTATACAATTCTATGTTAAAAGAAATTTCCAAAGCTTGAAATGATTTTAAAATGTTATTAACAATTTTCTACGGCGTACTTGTGGTATCGGGCTCATGCAGTGTTGGGCTCTGATTGCACAAAATACTTCGGGATCAGACGGCCTTGGATTTAAACTCGTCGGATGAGTCCGAACTCATCTATAGTATAGCAGCCCTATGTCAATATCTCTGAAAAAATTCCTGGGAAAATCTGCAAATCTCTACATTTTTCGATAAAAGCATAGCTGCCACTATTTCTGAATTGAAAATTTTGTCTTGTTTAAAATAAGATTCCTGCTAATAAATAAAGCGAAGATTTCTCTTCGTAAAAAGTGGTGTCCGAACCTCGTAGGAGTTGGCAGCATGTAAATGTGCTATTAAATAAAGTTTACGATACAAGATTCTTTCCCAAGACATGTAATCAATCTTGAATCTGGTTCCGTGCCAACATTAGAGAACTACCATTATTTAACTTCCGGATGAGGGGATATTATTTGAATTAAAATCATGGATACTAATTCTGCGGAAATAAATATTAAAAAAATAACAATGCATGTGTTGACTTTTAAAATTAAATTTTGCTTAAATAGTAAGTTGAAACTTATTATTTAACTAGTTGACCAGCCCTACGTTGCCTGGGCCCGTGATAATTATTTTAAATAAACCGCAAATTTGTGTTATTTTATATATTTAACCTGATTTTGTATGAATTTATATTTTTAAATGAAAAATTCACAAAAAAATATTGATATTTAGTGGTAAAAGTACTCGTAAGAAGACATTTTCTTGTTTTTGCACATAGGGTCGTTTCATAGTTTAAAAAAATAATCTATGTTGTCCAAATCCTTTGAAAGTTTCAATTATTAAAACATGGATGTGTAGAAAATTTATTTTGGTCATACAAACTATAGAAAAATTGTAGATCACTTCAATTTATTTAATCGATAATTATTACATGCATTTTTTTATTTAAATATTTAAATACAGATAATTATTTTTATATTATATTTTTAATACAAATTTAATTTGTAAAAATATTATTGGGTGTTAAACTTTACTTAATTCAAAAGCATTCGAACAACAATATTCACATTATATACGTAACTACTTTTCCTAAAAATGTGACAGTAATTGAAATTAATTACAGCAAAAAGTAATGCAGAAATCCTTCTGTCGGAAGCGGCATTCGAATCCACTTTCTGTTAAGAGAGTCAGAGGTTAAACTAACAGCTTAAACCGCTCGGCTATGCTTATCGCGTTCAATTGTACCATAAAATTGAACTGGGTTTAGATTTAATCTTACGCTTGCACGAAAACATCGAATTTGTGCTGAAAATTTTAGCTTGCCGCTTTATCATATAGGATTATTCTATATATTATGTTTAATTTCAAATAACTATAATTAGTAATTATTTAATAAAGTTACTCATTTCCTTCTAAAATGGTAGCCAAGGGATTGTCTCGATTACATGATCAATGATGCACGAAAGAATAGTGTTTTATTGCATTCCAATTTGGCACATAAATGCATCATGCTTTTTTATATTCATTTATATAAAAATATTCGAAATTTGAATTGTTATATTATTTTTCCTAATAGCTTTTCAAAAAATGTACTACTTATCAGAATAAATATGTACATATGAGGAAATGTTCATTGTGTAGACTTAAAATCAAAATATATCTAATCTGCTCACTTTTGTTGATTAGAAATATCAACAAAATAAACAAAATGTGTAAATTCTGATTTATGAATTTTAAGCTATGTAATTGAATTTATACATGCAAAAGTAACAAAATAAAAATAATTTTAATGTTAATGTTAATGCTGTCAATTTATCATGTTTATCTGTAAAACGTTGAGAATGAACATGTTTACTTGAAAACTAAAAAGCATTCTACAAACATATATTCCGGTTTTGAAAAAATGGTTAATAATAATCGATAAAAAACAACTCGGAAACGTTTCCGAAAATTAGAGACACCAAATCAAGCTATGTTCTTTATAAATTCTATTTTAAATCTCATAAATATATTGTTTTCGGTGTTTTTCAAAGATAAAGAACTTTTTTCGGTATTGTGGCTAACTCGGAAGAGATTATTGTATATTTGCGTTCGTGGTTATATTATTATATATTCATAGATTAAGAAATATCTATATTTTTTTTCAGTGTACATTTTTTAAATGCATAAATACTTACTCATATATAAATTTATGGATTGATGTTTAAGTAAGAAAACATAATATTTATTATTTTCTTATACGAAATCGATCGTGGTATATTAAACATTTGTTTAATCCAAACATTACCCTTTACAACGTAACAATATTTTGAAACATTAACAGAAGAAAATTAAATATACTTAGATATATAACATGTATTAATGTGCTTTCATAATGTCTCCGTGTTACATTTTTCATGAAAGTAATAATATTTCTTCAAAATGTCGAATTTTTTTTTTAATTCAATAAATAACAAAAATCTACTTAGAAATTGTTGCAATACTTTTTTCCTTCTTATGTAAAGATATTCGTAACAAAAATCACTAAAATGTATATATTAAAAACTAGTCGGATATGCCAATCCAAATACTGTCTTCTATCTCATACATGTTAATACTTCAAAACTCGCTATCGCTATCACACCGCCCAAAAAATCAATATTTTTCGTCATTATGTTGTACGTCAACTGCTTGCGAATCGTCTGGTTACCTGGATGCGATCAGCCGATGTATTATACTGAACTACAAAAAGTCCTTCTGGCCTGTACCGGCAGGAAAAGATAGTCTCCCTATTGCTTGATTTTTACATTTTAGCTAATTTTACTGAAAATCACGAAGCAAAAAAGCGTAGAAACCGATTACAGAAAAGTCATTCCCAGTTCTCGTCAATTTTGAATTTGAATTTCAATATCGCCAAATTAGACAGACATAGCCAAGTTGGCTTCATATATGACAACGTATTTTCATCGCCAAATTTGGTGACATAACGCCAATTGTCGGGAATTTGTCGTTGGCATATATAAATATGTTGTGTTTCGCATGTAAGAGTTGAAACGATGGTTACAACAGCGAAAAAAATTTGCTTAAACCATGTTCACTAAAACTCATAAATGAAAGCCCTTTATGGAGTAAACCTGCTGCATTGTTCCAAAATGTCAGCCACCCTGAAATTTCAAACTGGTATATCTCAGCCATTCTTTGAGAAACAGGCAAAACAAAAAAAGCTGAACAATCCTTGGATCAAGGCCAAACATTAAACGCAAAAATGATTTATGATTTCTAATTTTTTTGTACATCTTTTTGAATTTTAAATGTTTAAATGGCTATCACAGAGCCCCTTTCAGGCGCAATATCCTCGAATTCAACTGGATTATACACATAATAGACTTATAAAAATGCGAGAAATGGGGAAATAATTAATAATGTTTTATTACTTTCTTCTGTCTATAATAGAAGAAAGTAACCATAAGATATCCATACATAACATCCATAAAATCCATAATACCCATAACATCCAAAACATATACAAAAAAATTAGTTCAATTATCGTCATAATTTCATACACTTTTCGATGATACGATAGTTAAAATGGAACAAATGTCGCTATTGCAGCGTCCCCTTTCTTTGGAATACCCCCAAATTCAAGTGGGATCTGCTTGCTGTATCCAAAAACATAGAAAAAATTTTTGGTTCAATTTGAAGCATAACTATATACTTTTCGATGGAACAATGAGGACAGACGGACATTTTGTAAAAACATGTCTTTCGGACTGACCCCTAACTCTGACCCCTAAAACATGTAAATCCGTCGAAAATTGGAAGTCGAAAAAATTTTCGATTACAACACTTTCTTCTATTATAAACAGAAGAAAGAAATAACACTTTGTTAATGATTTCCCCATTTCTCGCATTTTTATAAGTCTATTAAGTGGATAATTTATCACTTTTCAGTTACTTAAAAAAAAACAGTAACATTCATTTGGTAAAGAGGATATTTAAGGCATTTCCTTTTTAACATTACTCAAGGTAGCTAATTCATGAATCAGGTGGATCACGAGTTATATTTCCTTTATTATTTTGGTAGCTTCAGTTATTATTACATAAATTCAGCTTGCTTTTATCAAATAACAATCCCAAATTATTTCTCCTAGTTCAAATATTTAAAAACAAAATGCATTAAATCAATCATAAATATATTTTTTTAACTTTCTAGAATAAAACAATAAAATGCAATTAATAACAATAATAAATTTACCTTATTCATTTCTGAAATTCTTGCGAATTGATTTTCTTTGTAAAATAAAAGGGATTATTGTACAGCTTTGATTTTTTTTTAAATTTGAAATGAAAAGTATTTTAATTAAACATTTACTCGTATAACACAATGCTTTCATTTATTTCAGCTTGTAGGGTTTTCAAAACGTTTTTTTCGCCTTGCTGAAAAAAAAGTGGAAAATTTAATCATCTATTGAGAATTTAAAGGTAATATCAAATATAAGGAGATTTACTCCTAAGGAAATTATTTGCATTTCTAAAACATACTTGCTCTTTTTATTCTTCTATTCTAATTTAAAGAGTTTCTCCTTTTATTTTTAAAAGAAGAAAATTTTACCCTATCTTTAATTTTACAACAGAGAAAAAAAAAGAGTACTTTAAACATTACTTTTAAACAACTAGATTACTTTTAAACAATCAATTACTTTTCAATACAATATTTTCCTTGAAAATCGGATATTAATATAGTTGAATAAAAAAGAAAAATATTTATTTTTATTAAATTTTATTTTGATGTAAATATTTACTCTGCATTCTTTCAAAAAGAAGTTATGTGTCTTCTGAATGGATTTTAATTCTTCGCAACATCTCCTTATAGCTGTACATAAATTAAATAGATCATTTCAATGGGATAGGGAATTTTTATAATAATTTACGGGTAAAAGATTTTTCGTATTTGTAAACTGGACTTTAAAAAACCTTTCTTGATAGACATTTAAAACATTTATGAAAGTTTAAATTATAAATGTATATATTGGAATTTCCATGGATTCCTAATTGTTTCATACATTTTGTATGGATTGTTGTAGCATAGTGACTAGCTGCTGTTTTTCATGGATTAAATGTATTGTTGAGTTTTATATGTGAATGTGTTTTCTGGATTCTAACGTGCATGAAACAGCCAACTAGCTCTCATTTCACTTTCGAAAAATGTGCGTTGATTTTCATGAATCTGATTGTCGAGGTTATTTTATGCAGTAATATGTTAATGAGGTTTCTATGGTTGGTTATAAAACTTTTCATCACATCATGGACACAACTAGAATGATATTTATTAGATTATGGTAAATGTAATTTATAAAAATTCAAGTACAGTGCAATCAAGTGCAGTCAAGTATCAGCACTCTCAAGTACAGTGCAATAAATAAATAGCAAATTAAACTAGTCGGATGTGACAATCACAAAACTTTCTTTTACCTCATACAGGCTTCACATACACCAAAAACGAATAAGCACCAATTTATATCAAGATCTAACTAAAGGTAAAATTTTATTAAATTCTGTGCATTAGTTCTTGAGGTATGACTTTCACTAAAATCATGTAAATCCTGAAAAATGCAGCACATCAGGGCCACCTGTTGCAAAATTTGCAGCAAAACCTAATCAACAACAACTTATCACAAGATCTAGCAGAATATGAAGATTGATGAAATTATGTGTCTTAGTTCTTGAGATATAGCTATCGTGAAAATCGTGAAAAATGTAGCATATTAGCATCACCTGTTGAACGATTTACACCAAAAACTAATCGGCACCAATTTATATCAGGGACTAACTGAATATAAAATTTGATTAAATTGCGTGCATTAGTTTTTGAGATAGAGCGCCCATAAGCTTTTTGGCACATACAGACAGACAACCTCACAGACAGACATTTTCTAAAAATAGTCAAATCGTGTTCAGGACCATCTAAAACGTATAAATCCGTTGAAAACTGGAATTCGAAAATTGTCATGAATCCAATACTTTCTTCTTGTAAAGATAGAAGAAAGTGAAAACAGAAAGTTTGAATTAAATCTTCAGGCGATAAATAAAGAAAGTATAATTTATTTATTTTTGTTTCTAATTATTGTATGGTCAACCTGTTATCTAATAAAAGTCTGATGATATTGCTATTTTATGTAAGAAAACTTCTATTTCATCAAAGGATTTGCCTGAAAAACTTTGATTTAATACAAATCTCCAGAAAAAGATATATGAACTCAGAACAGATAATACTTCTAATTGTCTGATTCGATTTACAGAAAGTTATCATTACTTTTAAAGTTATTTTTGTATTTAAAACAATGCTTTTGGAGACAAGCTTAACTTATTTAAATTTGTTTTTAATTATTCGATGTTCAAACTGCTATCAAATATATATTTTCTAGTATTGCTATTTTGTATTAAAAAAATTTCATCAAAGAATTTGACTGCAAAATTTTATTTTGATACAAACAGTAGAAAAGTTTATTGCATGAACTGCGGAACATTAAAAATTCCTTCAACTGTAATGGATATTAAAATCTTAAATTACATGGTTATTTTTACTAAAATTTATTGCTCTTTTAATGTTATTGTCTGAAATAAAAAGCATACTTTTAAAAATTACATAATGTAGTTGGACCTTTATATGTCCAACTTGCTGTCAAACTTTTCTTAAAAGTGTTATTTTGTGTTAGTGTGTTTTAGAAATGTTATTGATTCATAAAAGATTTAGAAAATTTTATTTAATACAGTAATTTCTTCAGTATCCATGTACTAAGTATTTCAATGAATTTTTAATGAATTATTTCTATGGTCTTTAACATAAAGAAAATATTTAATATTTTAAAGATATTTCATAAGATTTCTATTTTAATTTGATTTTACACGGGTGCAAATAGCGTCATTTTAAAAATTCCTTCAACTGTAAACGTATATTTGCATTCCGAAAATTAACATTTTTTCCACAGTTGCGTCTAAATGATATAATTTGTATTGGCTTTTCATTCCTCCTGTACGAAATTATAATTAAATTATACTGAATTAACTTTATTTAAGAGAAAACAAGCACTTTCTTAAATGAATCATATTTACTTCAGAAGAGTGCATTCGAATTGATTTTCAACAATGCTTTATGTCTCTGGTATTAAGTTTAAAGCCGTAAGTCCTAAAAAATATACGGATGACATAAAAAATCAGTAAAAAATTACGTCATTTTGACGCGATAATAGCATTTTTAATTTTTGGTTTGTCTATGTGTGTGGAGGGGGGGGGGGGATTTTGCGCATTTTACGTTTACGGTGCTTGATTTCGGAAAGCAGCAGTGTTTAAAAATGGCATCATATTTAATGAGAAGCATTCATTTGGTTTGATAAAACTGAAATATTTTATCCCAAATGCCTCTAAATGATGTATATTTTGTGCTGAGTACTTTGTTCGTGGTGAGATCAAGATGTCAATGTATAACATTCCAAAGATACATGGTGGTTCATGGATACCAAAAACAATTTCATATGCAGAAATTTTCGGTGGCAAACCTGAAATCAATTTCTGCTAGAAATATATTTAACTTGTTGCGTGTAAAAAAAAGAAAAAAAAAAAAGAAAAGTACATATGAAACGTTGATTTTTCATGTACTGAAAATATTATAGTTAGAAATTTAATTGGCTATTTTATCCTGTTTATATACTTTGATTACAGGTCACAGATTAATTTATTTTAAAACAAAGTTTAGATTAAATGAATCAAGTTTTATTTTCAATAATGTTAAAAATTAAGTTTAATGGAAATGGCATTGTTTTAAATATGGCTTAAAAAATAGGTTTTTGGAGCTTCATTAGTCAGTGCAAGAGAGATTTTTTATATATTTTTTTATGGATTTACTAGAAGATAATCGAACATTTTCTTCTTCTTTTTTTTCCAATTTTGTTGAATTTTTTGTGGTTGCAACTCAATACCTCGGTGACGCAGGCCACCTCCTTCTTATGTTAGTTATATTTCTAATTATAGTATTTGTAAAACCTAATCGCAATACGCTTCCGATAAGTATGGAAATAAAAACTTTTGTAATGAAAATGAATCGGAATTCGAGATTAATTTATGCAGCAAACATATGTAAAATAAATCTCATTGTTAAAAAAAAGTTTGATTTAAAAAAAAAATATATGTATAGTTAGATTCATACTTTATAAAGAAAAAAAAGAAGCTATTTTTTAATCTTACTGAAATGGGAAATTTTTAGTAACTCTATAGTGTCTACCAGAATTTTGTTTTCGGAAATTAAAAGTACACAGATTTAAATAAAAGTTTTGATATCCTGCTTCGGCAAATTGTTTATTTATAATATTTTTATCCTATTGTTTATTTTCTATTTTTTTTAGTAATAATTTTATTTATTTCCGAAGAGTTTTATCAATTTTATTGTTTCTTTTCGTGTATCAAAATTCTACAAAGAGTTTTTTAAATGCATTTTGTAATTAATTATTGAGATGCATTTTTATTATTATTTTTTATTTATGGTTGTATTTTTTGTTCTAAAATCAAACATATATATATATATATATATATATATATATATATATGTTTTTAAAAGTATTCTTACTTTGTAATGAAAATTAATTGAAATTCGAAAGTTAATTTGTGCAATAAATAGAAGGAAAACAAGGTTCATTGTTAAAGAAAACTTTTCGATTTTCATTAAAAAAGACTTTGTTTTATGTATTTTTATTAAGAGAAAAATGAAGCTTATTTCTAATCTTATACGAAATGGATATAAAATTGAATTATTTAAAATTTTAAACAACTCATTAAGTTTATTGGAATTTGGTTTTCGGAAATCGAATATTATATACAGTTGAATGTTAAGAAATGTTAAATAATCATACATTGTTAAGGAGATTTTTTTAGGAGACTAGATTTTTTTAGTGCAATTAGGTCATAATTTCATCGATTTTTGATTAGTTTATAAAACTGAAAAAACTATTCTTAATGTTCACCAGAATGCAACATTTTTATACCGGTTGGTACATATTTGTTCCAGTCGACTGTCATTTTTTTTTACTACTTTATTTACCACTATTTCCACATTCGTAATACATATCATTATAGACATTTACCATGAAGATTATCTTTTGAAAATAGTAGTAAGAAAATAACAATAAGTCGCCTTTGGCTACATAAGTAGTAAATATGCATAAATGTTAATCCTAGAGAATTTTTTGCTTTCTTTTTTCAAATTCAATATTTAATTAAATATGCATTTTTTCGTAATACGTTACTTAATTTGTTCATAAAGGGATAAAAAATATTTAAAAAAAATTTAAACTTGTAATGAAATTTACCTGGATTTCGAATTGAAATTTTTTCTGTGCATACAAATAAAATAAGTTATTTTGCTAAAAAACATTTTTTTCCTATTCTAAATACTATGTGGTTTCATTTCTTTTATAAAGAGAAAACTTATTCAATCATAAATGTAAAAATTTCAAATTTTAAACAACACATTAAAGGTTATCAGAAGTTTGTTATCTGTAACAATATAATAAAATATAACACCTTGTAATAGTATATTACTTTTAAATGCTAAAGGTGTAAAATTAACAACTATAATATAAATTAAAATAACTTTTATTAGTTGTTTTACATGTTTCGACTCTTCTGAGTCATTTTCAAAAACAAAATGAGAATATTCTAAAGCTGCACGGGCTTTGAAGTTATTATTTACATGTACTTTTTAAAAAATTACGCACGTTATCTATTATTTTTTACTTGATTGTTTATTTTCATATCTTTGAGCATGGAGTAATTCTAGCCACAGTTTCGGTAAATTAAAAGATGCCGCATCGTTACATATTGTATTTTTGCGCGTGAGTATCTCTATGGTTTCTCTTATTATGGATGGATAGTGTAGACTGGAGGGAAATATTATTTTACTTTCATTGAAATTTATTTGGATGGTTTCTTCTTGATATAATCTTGCTAGGGCTGTAGTTTTTCTATTGTATTTAATATCAGCTATATGCTCTTTTTTTCTGCAATTAAATTTCCTGCTGGTCATGCCTATGTAGTAATTCTTGGATCCGTCTTCTTTAATAAAAGGTATTTCATATACTCCTGAATAATTCTCAAAATTAATTGGGTCAATTTTACTGCAAATGATATTCTTTAATTTCTTAGGTGGTTTGGCTATTAAGCAGATATTAAAACGTTTAAGGCTGTGTTTTAATTTTTCGAAAAAGCTTGGATAATATTGCAGAGTATAAAGTTTGTATTTTTGTGAATCAAATTTATTTTCTGAATACTTATTATTGGTGATATCTATGATTAATTTATTAATATGGTGTACTGTAAAACCATTATTATAGGCAATTTTACGAATATTATCTAATTCATTATTCAATTTATTTTCAGTACATATTATAAAGGCTCGTTTTATGAGAAATCTGTAGGCTGAAATTTTGTATGTAAAGGGAGAACATGCGTTATTTGGTATGGTAGATTGGTTAGCCATGTTTTTCCGGAAAACAGCTCTGTCGATAGATTTATTTGTTCTTGTTAACATAACATCAAGGAATGGAAGACTTTTATTATGTTCAATTTCAATAGTGAATTTAATGTTATTGTCGATTGAGTTTAGTTGATTTATAAATATTTTAAGTTCATCAAGACTATGCTGCCAAATTATAAAAATATCATCAACATATCTGAGCCAAGTGTGAGGTGTTAAGTGAAACGTGCCAAAAACTTTATTTTCCAATGGGCGAAGAGTAACTTCTTAGAAAAAGCTTATGTTCCCTTCTTAAGAGATATTTTACCAGATTCTGCATTAACTATTAAATCAACGGAAGATTTCATTCAAAAAATCAAACATATACAGCTACCAGATAATTATATAATGGCTAGTCTTGATATTATATCATTGTATCCATCAATTGACACACATGTAGTATGTAATAAGATTTGTGATGATATTGAACAGATAGAAGAATTTAGTGATGATATGAAAATAACAATAAAAAGAGGACTTAATCTAATCATCCATAATAACTATTTCACATTCAATAGTAAATATTATAAGCAGAATCACGGAGCTCCAATGGGGTCACCTATTTCAGGCTTAATAGCTGAATATACTCTTCGCCCATTGGAAAATAAAGTTTTTGGCACGTTTCACTTAACACCTCACACTTGGCTCAGATATGTTGATGATATTTTTATAATTTGGCAGCATAGTCTTGATGAACTTAAAATATTTATAAATCAACTAAACTCAATCGACAATAACATTAAATTCACTATTGAAATTGAACATAATAAAAGTCTTCCATTCCTTGATGTTATGTTAACAAGAACAAATAAATCTATCTACAGAGCTGTTTTCCGGAAAAACATGGCTAACCAATCTACCATACCAAATAACGCATGTTCTCCCTTTACATACAAAATTTCAGCCTACAGATTTCTCATAAAACGAGCCTTTATAATATGTACTGAAAATAAATTGAATAATGAATTAGATAATATTCGTAAAATTGCCTATAATAATGGTTTTACAGTACACCATATTAATAAATTAATCATAGATATCACCAATAATAAGTATTCAGAAAAGAAATTTGATTCACAAAAATACAAACTTTATACTCTGCAATATTATCCAAGCTTTTTCGAAAAATTAAAACACAGCCTTAAACGTTTTAATATCTGCTTAATAGCCAAACCACCTAAGAAATTAAAGAATATCATTTGCAGTAAAATTGACCCAATTAATTTTGAGAATTATTCAGGAGTATATGAAATACCTTTTATTAAAGAAGACGGATCCAAGAATTACTACATAGGCATGACCAGCAGGAAATTTAATTGCATAAAAAAGAGCATATAGCTGATATTAAATACAATAGAAAAACTACAGCCCTAGCAAGATTATATCAAGAAGAAACCATCCAAATAAATTTCAATGAAAGTAAAATAATATTTCCCTCCAGTCTACACTATCCATCCATAATAAGAGAAACCATAGAGATACTCACGCGCAAAAATACAATATGTAACGATGCGGCATCTTTTAATTTACCGAAACTGTGGCTAGAATTACTCCATGCTCAAAGATATGAAAATAAACAATCAAGTAAAAAATAATAGATAACGTGCGTAATTTTTTAAAAAGTACATGTAAATAATAACTTCAAAGCCAATGCAGCTTTAGAATATTCTCATTTTGTTTTTGAAAATGACTCAGAAGAGTCGAAACATGTAAAACAACTAATAAAAGTTATTTTAATTTATATTATAGTTGTTAATTTTACACCTTTAGCATTTAAAAGTAATATTGTTATCTGTAATTGCAAATTACACGGAAATAAATGTTTCAATATATCCTATTTTATGAAAGAGTTTAACTAGATTTCTTTTATAGAATTATTTATTTTGGAGTCTTTCAATAATTCTTTCGGTGATTTTAAATGAGTTTTAATACTTTTCATTATTTTTTTTCTTTTAAAAACTTTTTAAAAACGGCCTTTCAACTTACTTTGCATTTACGTCTAGAGATACAAATTTAATATTTTTTTTAAAGTTTTTTTTAATATAAAATTAAGTTTGAATAAATGAAATTCCTTCTTCATAGTGGTAGTTTCAATATTTTATTTTATTTGTTCACAAAGAAATATAAATTATTTTTAAAAAGTATTCTTGTAATGATAATCAATTTGAATTCGAAAGTTAATTTGTGCAGTAAACAATTTTCAACGTTAAAGAAATTTTTTGATATTCTAAACACAATACTTGGTTTCATGTCCTTTTATAACGGTGAAAAGGAAGCCAGTTTTCAATTTTAATCAAAAGTAAAATTAAACATCATGTATTTAAAATTTAAAATATCTGATTAAAGTTTATCAGAATTATTTCTTCGGAAATCAGGAATTACACGAAATTGATTGTAAATGTAAAAATGCTCATTGGTATCCTATTTTGAAGAAATGCATAGTTAGAAATACTTCCCTTTAAATACAATAAATTACTATGTATTCTTCAAATATTTCGAATTACCGTCACTCCGCTGCATTTAAAATAGTACTGATCGCAATTTCGTACAATCTCTGTTCAAATGTTTTATGAATATAAATGGTAATTTTTAATTATTATTTACAAAACAAAACATTTATTTCTTATCTTATTCTATTTTCATCTGCTTTTTTGTTTTTACAAATATGCTTAGATTGCTTGTTTGTTATTTTCGCTGAATTTTTACGTAACACTCATTTCATATTTATTTTTAAACAGACAATTATTTGAATCAAACATTCATTTTTACTTCCAGATGACATCCGCTGCTTATTTGTGTTTTTGATACGCTTCTTATAAATAATTCAGCAAATACGTTTATAAAAAATAGATTAATGATTCTGAAAAAGAATTTAAACGAAATACAAGAAGTTTTGTTGCTGAAAATAAATTTTAAGTTTTCTAAAAAAAAAATATGTACTACTTGACTTCATAACATTTCTAAAGAAAAAAAATTATTATTTAAAAATCTTTTTCAAACGTAAAAAAAAATTCAAAGTGTTTCAAGTTCTAAAGAACTCGTTAAAGTTCATCAGAATTCCGTTTTCGGACGTAAGAAAATACACCCATTTGAATAAAAGTAAATGCTCCACAAAATCACTAAGGAATTAATTATTATACAGACAATTATTCTAATCATGCAATCATTTTAACTTGCAGTAAACATATGTTATTTACTTGGGAAGTTTCTTGATATGCTTCAAATAAAAACTTTAGTAAAAGTGAATCGGAATTAAATATATATATATATAAATTTTAAAGAAACGCAACAAGCTTTATTGTTAAAGATAAATTTTAGATTTTCTAAACAATATAATATAAAAAAAAATATTTTTTTTAAATCTTAGTCAAACGTAAAAAATAAAATCGAAGTTATTCAAATTTTGAACAACTCGCTAAAGTTTATCGGAATTCCGTTTTCGGATATAAGAGGTTACACCCACTTGAATGTAAATAAATGCTCCACAAAATCATTAAGGAATTAATTGAGGATAAAAGTATCTTTACCGTTTCTTTTTTTCAGATCTCAGTTTTTGTATAATCAAAAAAAGTCTAAGAATTTTTCTTATTATTGTCTTTCCTATTTTCTCAATAAATGAGAAAAAATTATTTAATCAAACTTTTGTAGCTTAACATTTTTGTTATTTCTAAATATAGTGTTTATAAAACTTAATGACATGCATCTGATAAGAATTTCAGATACATGCCATTAAGTTACAAAACAGGCACAATACTTTTGTTGTGGAAAGAAATTGGAATTCGATAGTTAACGAGCAAACGAATTTCCATTATTAAACAAAAAATTGTGAGATTTTTTTTAACATATGCCTAGTTTTATTTCCTTTTATTAGAGGAAAACTGAAATTTATTTTTAATATCACTCAAACTTAAAGGTAAAATGAAAGTATTTTGGAATGTTTAACAACTCATTAGAATTTATCTAAATTGGCAGTTTTACACTTAAATGGATACAATAAATTTCTCCATGGTATCCTTTTTTATAAAAGGGGTATCATAGATATTTTTATATAATTATATGCTTTGCAGTAATTCAGTAATAATTGGGTTCATTTTAAATGGGTTCTATTTCTTTTGGTTGTTTTTTTAACTTTAAACAGGATATTTAAAGATAGTTTTGAATTTTTTAATCACTTCTTATATTTATATTTGTTTTTTAGTTTTGACTGCAATTTTTTAAATGTTTTTAAAAAAAGCATTTCTTTAAAGTTGTGTTTTGTAAAAGTTATTTAATTTGTTAACAAATAGGTATAAATTATTTTAAAAAACTATTCTTATTTTCTTTTTTCTCTTAAATAGAAGATTATTTTGAATAAATTAAAAAAAAAATGCATTTCTTTTTTACTGGCAGCACTTGTAAAACTTATGAAGGCGCATATAGGAAACACACAAACAAAAACAAATACTTTTATAGTGGAAATAAATCGGAATTTGATAGTTAACGAACAAACTGAAACTTATTTTTAGTCTCACTCAAACTTAAAGGTAAAATAAAAGTATTTTAGAATGTTGAACAACTCGCTAGAATTTATCTAAATTTGCAGTTACACTTAATTGGATACAATTAATTTTTCCACTGTATCCTTTTTTATCAAAGGGGTATGATAGATATTTTTATATAATTATCTGCTTTCTAGTATTTCAGTAATAATTTGGTTGATTTTAAATGGCTTCTATTTCTTTGGATTGTTTTTTTTAAACTTTAAACAGGATATGTAAATATAGTTTTGAGTTTTTTAATTACTTCTTAAAGAAAATTTTTATTTTTATTTTTTTATTTTTACTTTTGATTTCAGTATATTTTAATGTTTTTAAAAAAAGCATTTCTTTCCAGTTGTGTTTTGTAAAAGTTATTTGATTTATTAACAAAGAGGTATAAATTTTTAAAAGGTATTCTTATTTTCTTTTTTATCTTAATAAATAGAATATAATTTTAAACAAATTAAAAATAAACTGAATTTTTTTTTTACGGGCAGTACCTGTAAAAATTATGGAGACGTATACAATAAACACACAAACAAATGCTTTTGTGATGAAAATGAATTGGAATTCGAAAGTAGTAATTAGTAGCAAAAAAAAATTCAGTGTAAAAGAAAAAAAAAATTCTAAAAACATACATAATTTCATATCCTTTTATAAATATAAAAGTGATTCCTTTTTATCCTTACCCAAACGAAAGAGTAACAAGAACGAAAAATCATGCATTAGGCATAGATTATGAAATACTTTCCAACACTATCAAAATATTGTTCAAAATATTTCAATTTTTCACACAATGAAATGATGTATCTAAATAAACACATTGAAAAACATACAACACAGTAAAAGTTCATTTTCTGCAATTGTTGTCTATATCGAGTAATGCGTCCGAATTCTTTCATACAGCTGTGCGTATAATCTATAGAATTTATACACACCTCGAAATACACAATAAATTAGATAAGTTTAAATATACATAATACTGCTAAAATTGCATTTCCTGCAATTCTCCATAAAGGTAAAGCCAGGAGAGATGGCACGGTCGGAGAGATTGCGCACATAGAGTTTCGGGGGGGGGGAGGAGTAGAGTGAGCGCGAAGCGTCTCCAGGTAGTTGTACAACAGCAATTGCGGAGTGTCTACTTGAAAGTGCACGTTGATTGTTTTGAGCGTCTAAGATAAAGCATTGCTATTTTGTTTTGTTTTCCCAAAGTAAGTGCTTGAATTTTCATAGCTATTCATCAAAATTTCTATACAATGTCAGTAGTACAAAATATTTTAAACTTAAACGATTTCTCATAAGCTACTAATCTAGACTAACAATTTGAACATCAATGGTTCGTTTTAGTAGCGGCCATGTTTAAATAAAAGGCCGCGCTATCTCTCCTACCGAAATTGGAGAGTTTGCGCATCTGCTACTTAGGAGAGATGGCGCATTGTTCCCATTAGTTTGCATGCTAGGAGGGATTACGCAACTTATTGGTAAATTCGCATAAAAATGAAAAATGAAAATGGACTAATTTTAAGTTAAACGTGTTATCAAGTAACTTAATGTTATTTTGCAATCTTATCTGGACTTGCTTTTTCTGATTCATTATTTTTTTTTTCTTTAATTAAATTTTTTTATTCGTTTTTTAAAATAATTTCTTTTTTTCTAATTCTTTAATCATTAAGTTGAAATATTCACTCCTAATACAATAATATTTCTTCACAAAAACTTTACAACAACGTCATTTAAGTGTAATTATTATTGTTAACAATTTAATTGTAGTTATTATTAGTAGCAATCTCTCCTACCCATGTGCGCAATCACACCAACCCTGTATGGACAGATTGCGCAAAATAACTTTCTTGGTTTTATTACAACTGTTCTATTAAATTACAACATAACAAAAAAAAATAGCAATGGAAATGCATAAAAAACGAATGAAGTAAAAATTATTCACGGATAGTTTAGCAAAAATTTAATATTTAGATTTTTTATTGTTATTCTTTTGAATTGTGCGCAGACTCTCCTAGCTTTACCTTATAGCCACTCCTATAAATTTTTTGTGTGTCTCTGCAAATGAACGATAAATTTTATGCAATCCCAAAATCTGTAGAAAATATATTGTAATGCACTTCAGTGATCCTTTTTTATTAGATGCGTTCGTAATTATATCAATACGTAGCACCTATAATCGTCGTCTGGTACATAAGTCTGGTCCGTCCGTCCGTCCGTCTGTCTGTCTGTCCGCTTATAACAGCGGAAAAACTACCCAGCCGAATCATTTGAAATTTAATATATATATATAATCGTTGCAGAATTTTGTCGAGTCATTTGAAATTTTATGAAAATTAAATCAAAACTTAAAATGTTATTAACGAAAGTTTCAATATTCTGTCAAATCATATCATTCGTAATCTATATAATAAAAGCGCAAGACACGTGACTGAGGGAGACAAATACATGCTAACCACATCATGCCAAGCGGCCATTTTTATTAAAAATTATTTTTTCGAATAAAACTGCATAAAAGTTTCATTTTTAGAAAGATCGTTCAAAAAAAATTGTTTGCTTGAGAGGTGAGTTACATTCAACAATGTATAGATTCTGAGATAACTTCAGTTGAAATTAGGTTAACCGAATATCTCAATCCATTAGAGTAAATAAAGACATGAGATTCGTTCATTATGAGTCAAAAAAATATTAAACCATGGAGGTAGTCATTCGCAAAGCAAGATCTCCATATTGGAAAAAAAATCGCATTTGCAAACGTGACATACGTAATAAGGAAAAAAGCATGCTTATTTCGCTCCTAGTAGACGACACATAATTAATTTCACTGAAATAATGAGGATGATTTTTTTTTTTTACATTGTAAAATTAGTTATAAAACGAACACACCTCACGTGTTTCGTTTAAAGCAAAATTTCCAACTTGTTTCATGATGTTTTAAATATCGTAACACCATGAAAATGAACAGCAAACGATTTTCCTCTGTAGAACTTAATGTAAAGAAGTTATTTTGTGTGTCTCTGTAAACGAACTATAAATGCCGCACTCTTCATTTTTAACAAAAAACATTCTATATTAAACATCAATAACATATAAAATTTACACGACAATCCGAGGATATTTATGAGAGTGAGAGTATGTCCAGCCGGCAGACAGGAAAACAGAAGTCAGCAACACGTTTCAAATATGTTGTAAAGTGTTTAAAATGAAATATTCCAAATTATAAAACACTCATTTAAAGGTTTATCATAATTCTGTTTACAGAAATCGAAAAAATATAGGTAATTGAATGTAAATGAATATTCCCCGAAAATTACTAATAAATTAATTCACGAAAATAATACATTTAGATTTTCTTTTCATTAGTTACTTTTATATTTCTATTTAAATAAAGTCAATTGCTTTGTCTAGGTATATTCCTTTCATTTTCTCAATATATGGAAAGCTATTTTAATCAACATTTTAGCACAAAACTTTTTACTTGTATCTACTTACAGTACTTTTAAAACTTAAAGACATGCATCCAATAACTACACCTCCAAGACTTTTATAATGAGAATGAATTGAAATTCAAAATTTAATTTCTACAATAAATAAAATGAGAGCAATTTTCATTGTTAAATGAAAGTTTTTGATTTAAATAAAAAAAGATATTTGGTTCCATATCCTAAAGTTTGAAGAACTAAAGCTTATTTTTAATCCCAATCAAATAGAAAAATAAAATTGAAGTATTTCATATTTTAAACAAATCATTAAAGTTTATCGGAATTCTTTTGTTGAAATTGGAAATTACAGAGAATTTGAATGTAAATAAATGTTAAGATATCTCATTTTATTGAAGAGTAAAAGTAGATTTTTTTAAATGCTTTTATTTACTTTGAAGGTTTTCCGTAATCATTTCGTTAATTTTAAAGGATTTTGTCTCTGTTGATTGTTTCTTTTCTTTTAATAAACTTTCAAAAAAGCTTCTTAGTGGATATTGAAAGTTTGAAATGGGATCTTGAGAAATTTATGTATTCATTTATTTACTTTGCATTTTTTTCTAAATTAAAAATTGAATCAAATAAGCTTTTCTCCAAAGTAGTATTGTTTATACTTTACTTAATTTTATCACAAAAAGATGTAAATTAATTATATGAAGTATTGTCATTTCGTAATGAAAATAAATTCGAAATCGAAAGTTAGGGATAATTTTTATTTTCTAATAAAATACGTAGTTTCATATCCTTTTATAAAGAGAAAACTGAAGCTCATTTCTAATTTTAAATTAAAATAGACATAAAATTGAAGTATTTTAAATTTTAATTAACTCATAAAAGTTTATTAACATTGTAATTCAGATATATGAAATAACAACCAATTAAATCTGTACAAATGTTTCAAAAATCATTAATAAATTTAGGAAATTAAACACTTTTTTAAATTCTTTTATGTATTTATCAATATTTAGAAATTCATAAAAAAGTCAAATGATTTTGCTCGGTTTACTGCTTTCAATATTTCAATAACTTGAAATTTACATTAATGAAATTTTTATAACACTCGTTTCCATTTATTTGTAGCTGCAGTACTTATAAAACTTAGTTACACCCATCCAATATATACACAAATAAATAATTGTATAGTGAAAACGAATCGGAATTCGAAGATTAATTTGGGCAGTAACCGGAAGGAAAGCAAGCTTTTGAATTTGAATAAATATACTTAAAGACTTTGAATAAAAATCATATTATTGTATACAGAAAAATACAAACTTCTTTTTATTGTTACTGAAAGGGAAATATAAGCAGGCATATTTTAAATTTTAAACTACACATTATTATTTTTATTTATTATTATTTTTTTTGTTATAGAAAATTACACGTTATTTTTTTTTCTCTTCATATAATTCTTTATTCTGTATTTTTCAAATACTTCGAATTACCACTAGTATATTTTAAAATATATATTTACATATATTTGAAATAATATGTTTTCAATTTTTTTAACAATTTCTAAAATAATGGATTATTGCAATAAATGCTTAATTTAGTGATTATTTACAAAATTTATTATTTACAAATTTAGTGATTATTACATCTCAAATACTTATTTTTGAAAAATTAATTTATTCCAATTTTTTTACAACTCTCTTTTAACTCTACTTACTCTTTTTTATAAATATGCGTTAGTTTTCTCATTCGTTATCTTTCACTTATTTCTTATGTTACACTCAGTTAAAGTTTCTTATTAAACGGAACATTATTCTAATCAAATATTCTTTTCTACTAACAAATAACTTCTTATTTGAGAAATTACTTGATATGCTTTCAATAAAAACTTCAATAAATAATTTTGTAGTGAAAGTGAATCGGAATTTAAAAAAAAATGTAAATTAAATAGAAGAAGAAACTTTATTGTTGAAAATAATTGTTTGGTTTTCTGAAACAAGAAAAAAATGCTTTCATATTCTTTTATAAAGCGAAAATTGAAACTTATTTTTACTCTTACTAAAACTCAAAAGTAAAATTGAAGTATTTCTAATTTTAAACAACTCATTAAAGTTTACCAGAATTCCATTTTCGAAAATCAGAAATTACAGGGAATTGAAGGTAAGTAAAACTTAAGATACTTTACTTTGTCAAATAGTTAAAACTAGAATATTTCAATACAATTATTTATTTTGAAGTCTTCCAGTAATCATTTCGTTTCAGTAATCATTTTTTGAATGGATTTTATTTCATTTGATTGTTCTTATTCTTTTATAAAGGAAAAAAATGTTTTTAAAGACATTTTGTAATTTTGAAATTATTTCTTGGGATTATTTTTGTATATTTGTTTGTATATTTGTATTTTATTTATTTATTTTGTGAATTTACTATTTAATCAAATAAGCATCTCTTTGCAGCGGTATTTTGTACTTCTTACTTAATTCGTTCACAATGATAGATAAATTATCTTAAAGAAGTGTTCTTATTTTATAATGACAGTGAAAATAAATTCGAAAGCTTATTTGTGCAGTAAAAAGAAGGAAAATACATTTCATTCTTTAAGAATTTTTTTTATATAAATAGGGAGTAATTGCAGTAGGGACATCGTTGGTACGGCAAACCAAAGTACCCAGGTTCGAGACCAGGTCACGGCATATATATATATATATATATACTCAAAATATTTTCATAACTCATTACAGTATTGGGATTCAAATTCGGAAATTAAACGGAATTAATTGTAAATGAATGTTAAGAGATATTTTATTAAAGAGTTTAACTACATAGTTGTAATGCAATTATTTACTTTGTAAACTTTTGTTAATCACCACGTTGATTGTAAATAGATTTCTTTTGACTGCTTCAATTCTTTCATAAATGTTTAAAGAAAATAATTTTTTTATTATTACTATTATTTTGCAACCTGGAACTGAAATGTTGAAAAAGAAATATATATATCAACATTTACTTTGGATTATATATTTATTTTCTAAATTTGATATTAAATCAAAAAAACTTTCTTTGTAGTGGTATCTTCTATATCTATGTAATTTGTTTTCAAAGAGATACATGACTTACTTTAAATAAGTTGTTAATATTGTGTAATAAAAATGAATGGGTATCAAAGTTAATTTGAACAGAAAGTAGAAACAAGATAACTTTAATTGTTAAAGTAATATTATATATATTATACGTATTTTTTAAATGATGGTTTTTATTTCTGAATTAAAAAATTGGATATTAAAGCTTTTTTTTTTCTCCTACTCAAACGTAAAAATATAATTGAAATATTTCTTTGAGCGATTCAGAATTTTTATAACTCATTAAATTTATTAACATTCTGTATTCGGAAATCAGAAATTAAATAAATGTAAACAGATGTTTCCAGATAACCGATTTTATAAAAGAGTGTAACTAGAAACTTTTATTTTTATGCAATCGCTTAGTCTGTGTACCTTCAGTAATCATTTCGCTGATTTTGAAAGTACTTTTTTTTTTTTTTGTTATTTTTACGAAAGTTGAAAAAAATGTTTTTAAACTTATTTTTAAATTGTACAAATAATTTTTGCGAAATTAGTTAATTTACCTTATTTTTGTTGAATTTAATTTTTATTAACACTGAAACAAGATCTCTTTGTGTGTTTAAAATTAACATTTCGAAATTAGTCAGAATTAAATAAATACTTCTTTTAAAAATTTTAATTCATGATTATCTTAACATGCTCAAAGATTTATGCACAAGCGCAAAAATTATGCAAGACAAATATGGTTGTAAAATTTTGGCAACTGTATATTTTCTTAAATGTTATTTGCTTGTTTCTGTGTCCGATGCAATTGCATTTTTTTTAAAATTAAGAACAATATAATTCCTTACTAAAATATATTTTTGCTTATTGTTAGAACAGAAGCTTTTAAATATTACTATTGTATACAGGTGAAAATTTGTTAAAACATTTTAATTATACTTATTTAAAAAATAATTAAACTATTTATTAAGATGAATAACTGTCAAAGTTTTAACCTATTTATGCGCAGCGTCCCGATTTCGGGACGCTTCAGTAAAATGGGAAAAAAGGCAATTCATACCACTTTTTTTAATAGAAATTTGCTATCTTATCTTATCGAGGAATCTTCGATACAATAAGACAAAATTTCTATATAAAAAAAGTGGTGTGAAATGCACTTTTTCCAATTTTACTGAAGCATCGACGCTGGGCATAAATGGGTTAATAACAACAGCATAATTGAATGCATTTATCCATAAATGAGATCACCGATGTTAACATACAATATCATGCAAACAAAAAAGGAAAACTTTTATATAAAATTACGGTAGAACGGTCCTTTATAAAATTATATTATTTTACAACTGCTTTCTAATAGGATTTCAATAAAAGGAAGTTGTTCTTGCTATTAATTAAAACTTAGTTAACCCCTTGGCTGCGTTGTTGGAGGAACCAATGTTGAAGTCTCTAATCAGATTTTACGTTTTAATGCTACAATTTCTGATTTTTGTTTCAGATTTTCACTTAAGTAAGTCAACTAGTATTATTAAAATATAGTGGTATTGAAATTGAAGACCAGTATATACTCTTCATATTTTGAACTGCGTACGTGAACGTATTCAGAGAGGTAATCCGTTGATTAAACTGATAAAAGTTATACTAATAAAAAACAGTAGTTGAAAAACTTTATTCAAAAAATTAACAATCTACATTAATATAAATACGCGTCGCTCATGGCGCAAAATTTTAATTAACAAGGGAGCTCCAAAGTGTGCAAATCCAATTTGTCAAAAATGGAAATATCCTATCGATATCCTCAAACTAATTTGCAGAAAGCAAATCGAAAGCAATTTATAATAAAACTTCTTAAACAACAATTGACAGAATTGATTTCCTAAATTTTCTCTTCTAACACTTGCACAAATTTCTCATACGAGGCAAAGTGTTGATACGAAATCAATAAATCCAATGATTGCTTTAGAAAATTTTCTTAGCAATTCAGAATAATATTTATATTATTACGCAAATATTTAACGAATAAAATTCTACATAAGCTTCGACTCTTAAAGTATCAGTTGCCTGATAGATCAATTGTATATTTTATTTTTTTTTCATTCTCTTTTAAATGCATTAAAATTGAAACGAAAAGAATTATTGTCTGTAAAATTGGTGTCGTTATGGTATAAAAAGTGATGTTACATGAATAATTAAAATGCCTGTAAATTGAGCATCTAATCTCGATTTAACTTGTAGATTAGTTGTCCAAGAATGTCATGTATATTGAACTCGTATCATTTTAATCTATGTCTTCAATCTAAGTGTATATCATTTAAATCATACTTAAAATAAATTCAAATTTTAATAATAAATAAAAATTCGTTATCTAAATGAATTACGATAGCTTCATTATATCATGCATAATTTCTGTATTTTTAAGGAATTTCTTTACAGTATATAAGAAAATTATTTATGCTCAAAATATTATCTTAATTATAGTATAATCAAACTTTCATTTAATTGTAATTTGCAACAGTGATAGAAAATTATGACAGATTTTTAAAATCTTTCATTATTTTCACGATACTAAACTGAAAAATTTATTAGACAGGAACATCAATATAAATGTAGAATTATATTGTATTATCAAAATGTTTTCATAAGAGTGATTTTTGTAAAATAAAAATGAAAAAGATTTAGATTGTCATGCTAAAAGGTTCACATGTTGAATTTCAATGCTGAAATTAAAAGATATTTAACCTAAAATACAGTTTAATATAACGGCTCGACATATCTGTACCTAAGTCGTTTATCTAAAGTGTAATAAACGTATAATTTCATAACAATGTTAACAATATTTTAAAATAACGGCCTTTGAAGTACATATTCACTATAGATGAATGAGAATAATTTTTAAGAACTTAGATGGCAATTTGATGCGTGGAAAATATAACATAAAATTTTATATTACAAATAATCTTGCAATGACAAATTTCTGTTTTTCAAAACAAATAATTATAAACATATATTCTTGTAGGTGAAGTCATACAAAAAAATAGTGTAGTCACATACATTTAGATGAAAGTTGTTCATCAATCTTTCTTAGTTCTTCCCTCTCTATATTTATCTTCAATTGTGTTTTTCAAAATATTCCATCATTTTTGCATAATTTAAGTTGCCAACCAATAGTATGCCTCTCAAGATAACAGATGACACTATTATCTTGATCCTGATTACCTTGGTCCCCTCTATATTTATCTTTAATTGTGTTTTTCAAGGGATTACCATCATCATTTTTTGCATAATTTAATTTGCCAAACAATGGTACGACTCTCAAGATAACAAATGGCACTGTTATATCAAATTTCACAAAATGGTGGGCTATAACCGTTTTTCCCCTTGACACTTCATATAAGGGTTGTATTCAAATATAGTTAGACAATAGTTATACATCGTTCTATCTCTGTTTTTCCTCCTTTATACTTATGCTCAACTGTGTTTTTCAAAGTATTAAATTCATTTTTACGTCGATCTGTAACAGTCATTGCGTTTAGTAAGAGTGAACCAGGCCGTTCAGTCTTAAAAAGCACAAGAGCTAAAGTTTAAAAAGTCAAGTTTATTGAAACTTAATCGTGCTGGGATTTGAGAAAGGACACTACTAAATTTTCCTTACTCCAAAAAAAAAATAATTCAACTTTCCCGAAACTGTACTCAGTAAAATAAAACTGCAATATATTAAATGCAAAGATTTAAAACGAACTTACAACTTTGAACCTAACAAGTCAGGATGCCTTCAGCAAGAATCCAACTCCACGCTGTAGACTAGTCGAACACTGATCTCAACATGTCCGTTAGGGTGGAGCGCTCGCCTATGGAATTTTTTTCCCTTCAAATCAAAATGGGACACTGTGGGAAAGTTGCTCTATCATATCCTCATTCTGAATATAAAATATCTTTGAAAAATATTAATATTAAATACTTCTCCAAGGTTATTGAATATTGAGAAAAAAGGGTAAAAGTTGTACATTTTTTCAGTTTTTCCTCAAATATACAAACTATTAATATTAATTTAATTTAAAAGGATGATCATCGAATTATTATTATTATTATTATTGTTATTATTATATTTATTTGAAAGTTATGTAATATTTATATCAAATTTGCTTTTATTATACTAACTCAACGACTATACTTTTTTTAAATATATGAAATTTGGATAATTGTAATTGTTTTATATTTTTTACTTAACCTATGTAAGAAAATAAAAATTTTAATTATTCCTAAAGAACTATAGTGATAAGGTAAAAATAATATACTATTACAATTTACAAGCAATGAAGTTACCATTTTGTAGTAGTCCATTGATTGTGACAAGGAAATAGTTTAATCTTAGGTAAGATGTCTTCATCTATTGCCTTTGGATTTAGGATACACTTTGTAAGAATGTTATGATCTAAGAACTTAGTTAATGGTGGCTCTGTCGAATCTTTAAAATCGATATAGACTTTGCTTGAAAATTGATCTCAGATAACTTGAACGTACGTAAAGAATTTCTTGACTTTCGAGATTTTATTATTCTGCGTAGTGCCAACACTCTTACATAGTCCCTACACTGTAAAAAAATTTCGGAACGTTTCAGGAAATCATCCTGAAACATTTCGCACATATTACCGGGATTTCGAATTTCTTTATGTCCCATGGCAATTACGGAAATAATTCGTGTAATATTTTTGAAAGGTTTCAACTTTTCCGTAAACTGCATTCTGCACGTGCGTGCTTCATGTTTTATGTTCCATTAGCCATTTTAATAACCAAAGAAGAATAAAAACATCTGCCTAGGTACTTAGAGACAAATGCAATCTGAACAAATGCTATTCTGTGTTTGGATATCAACCGATAAAGTAAGTAGCTAATTTAAATCTTTTTATGCTTCATTATTTGAATTTTCATTTTTTCTGTATCACGAAACTTTAAAATTTAATTGTTTATATAAGACACTGAATAAAAAAAGTATATTGATTATTGAAAATTGGAATGTTTCACTACTTTGTTGTGAAACGTAACAGCAAAAAGCAGTGGCATCTTAATGCCACCACTTCTTTCCGGAACCTTCCGGAAAAATTTTTACAGTGTATCGTCAGCCAATATGGCAATCAAATTATTTTCTGGGTGACAAAAAAAAAACTATTTTGTTGAGTTACGGGATCTATTATTGTTTGTAATTTCTTTGATAAATATCGTAATAACATAACTGTTTGATGCAAATGCTTAGCTCTGTAAATGAATGAAGGCTTAGTTTTAATTTGAAACCATATAGTTGAAAAAACTATTAGTATATAATTTGTCAGAATTAGCAAATTTTCAGACGGTTCACTTGAAGAAACGTATAGCCTAAAAATTCTATTTCCCACTGTAAGCCATCTAGAATGCACAATATTACCATGATTTTTTTATACAATTTTTCGGGACACGATCCCGAAGAAATTGCTTCACATATCTGAAGCAAATAGAGTTGGTCCGTACTTAAATCCTTTTTATTAGTAATTTCTGGCAAAGTGCAGCTTATTCTCTTATAATGTACAAGGAGTAGAAGTCCACAATCTTTTAGAGATTTGCCAATAGATCTTGTAAAACTGTCAGGCCCATTTGTTGTACCGTCAAGAAGCTCGAACAAATGGCGCAAGATAAGCCAATTGGCATGTATTTGGCAGAAAAGCCATTGAAGTGGTTTTCCTTCTTTTTCTTCTAGAAACCGTATGACACCTCCTTTGTAACCCGTGTTAAGTGTAGTTCCGTCACAGCCAATTGCAAGAACCTTACTGGTATCAATATATATTTTTTGTAGTTAATTTTTTTTTTATTTCTTCCCTTAAAATTAAAGCCTTTCCATATTGTAAGGAAGTGTGCCTTAAATTATCAGAACCTGGTTCCTTTATTAAGCTTTTGTATTCCTCTAATACAATTTTTTGCCGTGTGTTTTCCATGATAAGAGTTTCGTATATATTCTTACGAAGTATAAAATATAACACAATTTTGTTGTTTTAATTATGCTCTACAATTACCCAATTTTTGTACATTTTTAAAAATTTTGAAGTCATTGGGGCAGTATAAGACACCTGGATTTCATATAAATATTACATAGTTTTACTATAAGTGTATCATAATAATAATTAAGAAGTATATTTTAAAAGTAATTTAATATTAATAATATTTGAACATTTTATATGTTTGACAAGAAAATGGGAAAATGCACAACTTTTACGTTTTTTCACAATATTCAGTGACCTTGGGGCAGTATTTAATATTAAGATTTTTCAAAGATATTTTATATTCAGAATGAGGATATGATAGAGCAACTTTCCCACACCACCCTAATTTGATTTGGAGAAGAAAAAAAATTCCATAGGCAAGCGGTTTTACGTTTTTTCTCAATATTCAATGACCTTAGGGCAGTATTTAATATCAATATTTTTCAAAGATACTTTATATTCAGAATGAGGATCTGACAGAGCAACTTTCCCACCCCACCCAATTTTGATTTGAAAAAAAAAATCGCTCCACCCTAATGTCGTCCAGACTAATGTAACTGCTTTCAAGTTACTCAGCTTCGGATTGATGACTCAATAGCAGGATCTAAACGTACTCTCATAGAGGAAGAACTCGACCCAAGTTCCAATTTCCAAACGCATTCCCAAAGCTTATATACACAAACATCGATTGACCAGCTAGAACAATTTGCATAAATATCGATGAAAAGCAAAAACTCACAAGTTCCGAGATTTTCAGAGTCATCCGTCAAAAATTGAAGAAAGATAGCCTTGATCAACTTTTACGCACATGGACAATTAGTGGACAAAAACTACGTTCTGATTCAAAACATCGCATACTCACATGATCAGAGTAGTCGATCCATCACAGATCTAAAGTTGCAAAACAGTAACACGCCTCTCAAAATAACAGATGGTACTGCCATATCAAATTTCACAAAAAAGGCTATAACCTTTTCTTCCCTTAATCACTCAATTTGATTGTATTTCAGACATAAAATTAGCTTACATACGCAAGACTAGATAAAATCCTTGAGCTAGATAAAATATTTGATGCAGAATGGGCTTCTGAATACTACATTAAGTATAAACACGAATATAATCTTATTTTCTATCTATATTTACCTATAGGTACTATGAAAACACAAATCGTTTTAAAGGGAACCTCTAAATATTTAATTTTATGAATTATATCAGTGATTGATCAGTGAATGATTTGTATCATTTAGAAAACAGAAAATACATTTACAATATTGTAGATGATTGTTTAAAGCTGCTATCATGTGTTGCGCATAGATAACATGTTTTGTTATTTTAACTCATTATTATTCATTTATTTATGCTTAATAAAAAAAAATACAAGTTAAGTTTCTCTTTTCATAAGTATAAGTTATGTTATGCGTATGGTATTGCGAAAAAATATATATTTGCTGTAGACAAAAGCGATTAGGGACATTTTTCTCAACTTGATATTTTAATTCAATGATCTAAAAAATGTGATCCACCGTAAAATAAAAATGGAAACTTCAAATAACAATAAAGTGCAATTGTTTATCCCTTTAAACAATATTTACATTTATTAATAAATTAACTGTTATTGCTTGATAGACACGCCAGTTACCTAATAAAATTATTTCCTGCATGGAAACAGCTAATTTATATTGAATATTACAACAAATATAAATAATAAATTTTTACGCGCATTTAAGTCATTCAAAACGATTTTGTGCTCTTTTTTGAATAGTATGTTAGCTTATATTCTTATTTACTCTTATATGCCCAGCGATAAATCAGCATCAAATATATACTCTTCATTTTCTCATTCAGTAGTATATTTCTATTTCTATCTGAGAATTTAATGTTATAATGGATATTCAGTTCAGTTCTATATAGGTCTTAGCATTTGCTGGCTTTAACTGTTGTATTTAATAATAATATGAAACATTCACGTGATAACTGAATTCATTGAGTTATCTATACTAATAAAAGAAAGTTTCGCTCTGTGTGTCTGTGTGTGTATGTGTCTGTTGGCGATGGCTAGGAAAATTTAGCGCATCTAGAAGTCTGTAAATTTAGATTTAGGCAGTCCAAACCCTCTCCTGGTGTACCTGAGCGTCAGAATTTTAATATTTTAATTACTTTCTGAAATATTAATTAAAATGCACAAAGAACTCTCATTAAAAATACGCTTTTATTCTCTTGGGTTGGTTGGTTCACTGGTTGGTTGCATCGATTCTTCACAGAAGTAATTAAATAAACCAGAGTAGCGATGCATAAATAAGGATTTCTAACTAAATAGTGTCAATATGGATTGAAGTTATCAGAGTAGAAAAGCCATGCGAATGTCGCGCTACCTGTACATGACAAATTACACATATGTCCCACTGATTGAAATATTTTCCAGGCACATTTTTCTTCATGACAATTAGTCGGGTTTAAGGGTTTTTATTTATTTATTTATTTATTTATTTATTTTTTACATGTGACACTTATTATTATGATGGAGATTGCTAGTACAGAAAACTTTATTTAACAGATTCTTCTTTATATTTGCGGGAATGAAGAGGGGCAAGGGTCTAATTACATTTAAGCTTCAAGGTGTATATCTAGAAAGCAGTTACCAGAATTTCCGAATAATAGTGTAAGCCAAATTTCAAATTAAGTTCCTAGCTTAACGAAATGAATCACTCATTAAAGATGTATTGCGATCCTCCTAATTAGTTATTTGCTGAAGGCCACTTAAACAACCCCTGCCCGCCTACCGGCCCGTCCTTCAAGGTTTTATCTCTAACTCTGCTCCGTTTCCATATCTCAGCAACTGTCTTTCCGATTTCAACGCAAGTGATTTCAAACATTATAATTAATTTAATAGTCACCCTTTATAACATTAAACTAAATTTATGAGTAGCGGTTACCACTATTTCCGAAAAATTGTGTCAGCCAAATTTGTAATTAAGTTCAAAGCTTAAGCAAACAAACGAATTTTGACAGATGCATTGTGGTCCTCCTAATTAGTCATTTGCTGAAGGGCACTTGAACACCCCCCCCTCCCTACGGCCCCTCTTGCAAGGATTTTTCTCTAACTATGCTCCGTTTCCATATCTCAGCAACTATCTTTCCGATTTCAACGCAAGTGATTCCAAACATTATAATTAACTTAATAGTCACTCTTATAACATTAAACTAAATTTATGAGTAGCGGTTACCACTATTTCCGAATAATTGGGTAAGCCAAATTTGTAATTAAGTTCCTAGCTTAAGCAAACGAACGAATTTCGAAAGATGCATAGTGCTCCTCTTAATTAGTCATTTGCTGAAGGGTTCTTGAACATTCCCTCCCCTCCGCACCTCACTCAAGGTTATTTTCTCTAACTGTGCCTTATTGCAATAACTGGGCTAATAATGTTCCAATCTTCTCGAAACGAGCTCAATTTTGTAGTGCGCCTACTATACAGTAACGTAGGCAGCGGGGACCTGTCTCAGAATTTCGTTTGGAAAGAGGTTTGTTTAGAACAGAATGCTCCCCTGGCGGTGGTAGGGAGAAATAAAAATTTTCTAGAACGTACGAGCATGCCAGGTATACGGTTCCGAAGACATCGTAGACCGTGGCCAGAGTTCCGTTTTTTAAGAGATTTAAGTTTATTACAAGGGCTCGGGCAACGCCGGGCGGGTCAGCTAGTATACTATAAAAAAGATAATATTTCTTAAAGCTCTTACATTTCTTAAGGTTTACAAAAATATAACATATCCTTTTCCGAGTTACCAACGTTTCCGAAAAGTGTTTCTTTATCTTCAGAAACCAATATAGTTACGAAATTTAAAGAAGCATTTCTGAAACAACGATCTCTTTTGCTGCCCGTAATTTTCGGAAACGTCTCCGAGTTGTTTTTACGGTTTAATATTCAGTTTTCCCAACATGAAGTATTGTTTTTTTAGAAAGCTGTCAATTCTAATGTAAACATATTCATGCTCAACAAATATATGATAAATTAACAGCATTGGCATTAAAACTAAAATTAAAACATTAATTTAATATTAAAATTAACATTATTTTGTTATTCTTGCAAGTATACATTTTATTACGCAGATAAAAATGTTTAAATGAGAACTGATAGAATACGAGAAACCCACATTCCAGGTTAAGAAAACTGATTAATATCCTGTAAAAACTACTCGAAAACACTATTTTTTAAAATTTCCTGAAGCGAAAGAAACTTTTGTTTCTGAAATGCTATTTTTAATCTCGGAAATCAATTGGATTTAGAAGCTTTTAAAGATAAAGAGATGTTTGGAATTGCTAGTAATTCGGAAGTGTTTATAATACAGTTTCGTAAACTTTAAGATATATAAGGGCTATATTACTGATTATTGTATAAATATAATTATATAATAATAATATATTTATATAATTATTTGTATTTTTTAAAGTATAGTTTGTGTTAAATTGTTGATAAAATGTTGTAAAACATGAACCTTTTATTAATTAAATATCTAAAAATGTAATAATCTATCACGTCTGTTTAGTTGAATAGATTTTAGTTTTTTTTTCTTTTTACATACTTTCGTAGCTGAAATCCAACTAATCCTTCAGCAAATGCAATGTATTATAAAGTTAAAGTGGAAGTTCGAAAACGCAGCTGAAGTACAGAAATAACATTTCTGTATGTATATAGCAGAGAAATTTTGTGCCTCATTTTTCATCCACTTTCTATCGACGTAGAGTTTTGCAATTTGGAATATATATGTATTCCTGAGCGCAATACATTAATTGGACATTATCTTATAAAAATTTGATCTCTATTGGGAGTTGGGTCAACGTTGGACTAAAACTTGCATTTTCCCCATAGAAATAACGTTACGATTGTTTAATTGAAAATAAAATTGCTGCATTGTTGCAACATTCACCTATTTTCATCACATTGTTGCCCGCACCATTATGACGTCAGCATTGAGCAACGCACACATTTATGCTTTATAATATAGGTTGATTTTTTTGTGAATTTTAATGAAAGTATGTTTTAAAAAAAACATTTACTTATTTAATTATCAAGCAAAAATGCCAACAAGCATAAATACCAGCAGGCAATTTTTAAAAAGGATATTTGTTAGAATTTTAACCATATTAATTTGTTTTTCTTTAAATTTTTGTAACTATCGCTTCAAGACAATCTTTTCTGTTATAAACCGAATATCCAATACTAGGATGTCACGTTGATATTTATAGGCTGTGATATTTACAAGACAAAAATTTATACACAAAGTATTATCTATATAACTGGCATGAGTAACTTGACATTTAACTAAATTGAAATCGTAACCGAAATCAAACTAATACTTTAGCAAATGCAATGTATTATAAAGTGTTACTGGAAGTTTCAAAACGTAGCTGAAGTACAGAGACAGTTTAGAAGGAAGTTTCAAACAGATTACATACGTGACTTATAATCGCTAGAGTTTGTAAGAGATAAGCTTGAGGCAGATAGAACTGTTCAAAATGTTCACAAAGGAAGTTCACGAAGAACACGGACATCAACAAACCACGTAAATTGTTTCACGTTCTCTGCAGTGCGTCGACTTATAATCTTTTATTTTCAATGGAGAAAAAGTATTTCAGAACAGCATTACAAATAGGTAAACGCAAGGTTTGGAGTATTAAATCAAACCACACTGTAGATCACCGGTTACCATCCCATCACCGAAGTGAAGCAGCATCCAGCGGGGTACGTTCTCGGAAGTATGACATCCTGGGAGAACTGTGCTCCTATTCTGTCTTTGTGGATGCTTCATATGGCGTGTCAAATCAACGGTATAGTCGCATAGACTTGACAACAAACAACTAGGCATCAATTTACACAAAATGGAGGCATTTGTGGTCATACAATAATTATTTGTTTCTCAATTTTGTAAAAAGCTTAGTCTTTAAAATGTGTGTATTATTCCGCCTACAAATGCAAAAAAAATAAGCTGTGATCATTTGTGATAAAACGACAATAATTCTTATGTACGTGATTATTTTTTAATGTATTTTTAACATTTGTTTTAAATTTAAATTCTCCGAAAATCTCCTGACAGTAATTCGTGTATTTTATATCATAAAAAGTACACATGTATATCAGGATGGAATAAATTTTGTGAATTTTTTTATACCAAATTCAGAAGTTATAGTTAAAGAATAGAAAACAAACCAAATAAAAAAAATTCGCAATAAAAACCATAAATTTACCACATAGAGACATAAAAATTCAGTTAGACGAAAGAAAGTAAAATGTATAAAAAAATAATAAGAATTGCTAGATTATTTAGATATATTAAGTTTCAAAATAGTCTTGCAACACAAACTCAGTAAAAATCTTAAATTTTAAGATGGGATTTTTAAATTTTTAAATTGTCAGAAACGTAAATGTACATTTAGAGATTTATTTTGTGTTCCTTATTTTAAAAGATTGTGATCTGCAGAATGAAAACGATGTGTAATAAAAAAAGAAATGGAGCTATATTCCAAAATTGAAATGGAGTTTCATAAATATATAATAACTGTATCGAGAGAAGAAAAAGAGAAAGAAAAAGCAACACTCAAAGATTTTTTGGCTCTTATCCACGTGAAATAAAAAAAAGTATAATAAGCAACGGATCATTTCTTTTGAATTCTATTGTACTTTTTGTTTTCTTTTTCTTTCGTTTTGTCATTAACCGATTTGAGAGTATTTCAAGAAAAAGGCTTCAAAAAATTTATCATATCTACCTGCCTTAATTTATATACCTTTATTTGTTTTGCTTTAAAGTTTTTATTGTTATTTATAACGTGCTTAAAATGTTTTTCTAGTAATAAAAATAGGCACAAACATTACCTAAAAACATTTAAAAATATTAAATGACTCACGGAGAAACGTGAAAAAATTTATTCTCTGGCACTTGTAACACCGTTTAATGTAGAAACAATTCAAAATCTATGAAGTTAAAGCTGGAATTCTGAAGCTAAGATTAGAATTCACTTTAAAATACTTCAGCTTGTAAACGTGTGGTATTTGAGACAAAATCCTGCCCATAATTACTATTCATGTGTTTAAAGTTAAAACCAATGCTGTTGATTAACTATTAGTAAATACATTTAATTAATGTTATATACACATAAACGCGTGCATTTATTTAAAAAATAAATACATAATACAACATTTACTTAAATTTTTAATTTTTATAAGAGGAAAGTAATTGTTGATAGCTTTGTTTTATTTTCAAGTAATGTTTAATTAAATGGGGTTAATTTTACTATACATAAGAGTTAAATTATTTATATAAACCAATGTATATAATATATATATTACTCGCATTTAGTGTTTAGAAAAGTTGAATACGTACAGTATAGAGATGCTGTTTTTTGAGTATTTTTAATAGATTACCATTCCCCCTAAAAAACATTGATACAGAAAAATGGCAACACTATGCGGAACATTTCTTTTCAAAATTTCCTTCAAAACTATACCAATACTATTATAATTCATTTGTAAATAATATGTAAATAATAATTATAATTAATAATAAAAATCAGTATCTCAATCAGTTTATTAAAAGAAATTATCAAGAAAATCAATATCTAAATTTATCTAATATAATAGCTTGATTAAATTTACCTATATCGTTGATGTACATTAAATATATCTATTACTTTACTATTTGTGCGGCAATAATATTAAAATATAATCAAAATATTTTTAGCGTTTTTTCTCATGATCTTAATTTTTTAAAAATTCACAAGCTCATTGATTTGAGCAGATATTACATGTCGAAAAGAGCGGTGTTATTAATCTATTTGAGTGTAATCTCAGAGAAGACACATCTATTTTAATGGCGTGTTTTCATAAGTAATCACCGGCAGATGTCATTTCCAGAGACTTCTAATGCATAAACAATACACTTCTGTCAACAATACGTTTGAAAAAACAATTTTGGATAAATATCACAATTTACCTATATCGTTTTATTTGAAAGACTGAATAATTAGCTATTAAAAATGTTTTTGTTAATTATTAGGATCATTGGGAGTGTAGTTTTTGTTTCAGCCTTCAATCCGGAAATGTGTATTTAAGCAAATGGGTGTAATATTCTAATAGTGATATTAAGAAGGTACAACTTAAAATTCTGAAAACTTTTAAGAACTTTGAATGAACATTTCTGATTGGTTTCCAGAAATAAAAACTTTAAATGCGTTTTCTGTAAAACATGATTTCGGGTACAATCAGTTACGACAAATTCTGCGACCACCAACGTTATGATTATATTTAAATAAAATTGAGCAGCTGGTTATTTATATGATGTTTTGAATATCATGAACGACCGGCTTCAATATCTGAGAATTTCATATTTATAGTTTTATAACTTCATTATTTTTATAACAGTCAAATAAAGAAACTTTGTATGATTCACCATGAAAACAAAAGAACACACAGGACGCGTTTCAAACTGGAAATTTTTAAGAGCCCATCATCAGCCATAGTAAACCTTTGTCCGTAAGGGACAAGGTCACAAATGAACATAAGAAACAAAGAAGAGAGCTTACAAAGAATGCGACAGGTGGCGCTAGGTGAATGAAAAACCAATCATAAAGGAGCACATGCGGTAGAAGTTAGTGTAGTCAAATGATAGTGTAAAAGAAAAAAAGAAAGAGAGAGAGAGAATGAATAAATACATCAAAAATATAAATTAAAAATATAAAAATAAATAAAATAAAATAAATATTAAAAATTTCCATCTGGAAACGCGTAATGTGTGTTTTTTAATGTACGTTCACAATTATATAAATACGTAGCTCCTATAGTCGTCGTCTGGTCTGTCCGTCTGTCTGTCCGTCTTTCCGCATATAACAGCGCAAAAACTACCCAACCGAATGGTTTTAAATTTAATATAAATTATCGTTGTAGAATTTTGTCGAGTGATTTCACTTTTTATGAAAATCGAATCAAAACTTAAAAAGATAGTAATAAAAATTTTCTTTATTCTATTAAATCCTATCGTACGTAATCTATATAATAAAAGCGCAAGTCACGTGACTGAGGAAAACAAATACGGGCAAACCACTTCTTTTTTTCATATTCCAGATTGCCATTTTTATTCAAAATTATTTTCTCGAAAAAATTGCTTTAAAGTTACATATTTCGAAAGATCGTTCAAAAAAATTGTTTGTTTGAGAGATAAGTTACATTAAAAAAAAAATGTTATAGATTCTGAGATAACTTCAGTGGAAATTACGTTAACAGCCGAATATCTCAATCCATTAGAGTAAATAAATGCAGGAGATTCTTTCATTATGAGTCATAAAAATATTAAACCATGAACGTAAACATCGCAAAGCAAGATATCCATAGTGAATTTTATAGTGCTGTCTGCTGTAGAAAAAAAAAATCGCATTTGTAAACGTGGCATACGTAATAAGAAAAAAAGGCATGCTCATTTCGCTCATAGCAGACGATATAATTCATTTCACTGAAATAATAAGGATGATTTTTTTTTTACATTGTGAAACTTGTTATAAAACGAACGTGTGTTACGAACCTGTGTCACGTTTAATGTACAATTTCCAACTTGTTGTTAATGTCATAAGAAGTTTTATAATGTAATTGTGATTTATCACTAGCTTGACGGTGCTGTTTCATTTGTTTTATAATGGTATTATACTTTTTTATGTTTTTTAGAATTTTCCTTTTTAATAGAACAAAAAAATGTTTTTAACATAGACTAATAATGTGAATGTATTTGTTTATGCATAAAAACATGTAATGCTATCGTCTGAATTGATTAGCAAAATTTTAGATTTTTTTTTCATCAGCATTTACAGTTTACTATTATTCCGGGTACATTTTTGACGTGTTTTAAGATAAAATTCGTAACACAAATATGCTAAAAATCCTTTAAATTGTCATTTTGTATAAAATTACTGTGAAATTGTTAGCAATATGCTTTATTTTATAATTTTATGCGACAGTTTTTAAACCTGATTAATTTAAATTGAAACATTTTTTATAATACGTTTTGCTAAATGGTATAAGTCAGTGTTTCCGATACTTTATCGTTATTCCACCCACCTTAAAGTTTTAAATATTTTCGCGATTTCTAATTTGTATATACATAGACACTTTTATATAATCTATCCCATAATGAAAGGCTCACTTTCGTACAATATATGTATACGAACCTGTAAAAGTTATTTCTGGTGTTAATAATTACACACTGTTAAATATTTGCAGCAAACTATCCACTCTTTTGGCCGTTTTTATAGAAAATAGTATCATCACATAAACGTAATTTAGCTCTATTCTGGCAATAATATAGGCAATAATATGGTTAGCATGAAATTAAATTACGGCTATGTAAACGTGTTTTATAAAAATGGTTAAATAACTTGACAGTTTGCTGCAAATTTTTAACAGTGCAATAATAATAATGTGCTACAATAAAAAAATATAATATTATTTTACTAATCATGAAATATTTCCTTTTTCTGTAATTGTACCGTAAAAAAATAATGTGAACTGTAGCATTTGCTTTGTACCATAAAATATATATATATATCATGGTTGAAGCTTTCAACAAAAAGTTTAATAAAATAATGCCATTTAACGAAGTTCCATACCTATATTTTTCATGATTGTTTTCTTTAAAGATTAACATATTCCATCCGTTATATTTTTTACAGAATATAAAATTAATAAAATATTTTGAAGAACTGATCGATCATTCTGCCATTCAGTAAAACAATACCCGCGAACCAATATTGGGTCGCAAACAGGGTCCTCGCCGGTTTTTGAGTAATCAAACCTTAGTAATTCACCTATTCATTCCATCATTCATTCAGTTATGCCACCATGTAATACTGATTCTAAAATCTTTCTTTAAATTTTCTAACGTACTCTCATTTTCTGCTTTGTATGTGTTCTAATTTTTCCGTCGTTATTAGTCTAAATTGAGCTATCGGTTGCAGAAAATAATACGGAACAAAACATCACATGTATTGTAGTTGTTTTGCAAAGTCTAAAAAAAATCTTTGCTTGTTTATTTTTAAACAGTTTTATGAAAAGAAACCCGAGTTAACTCGGGATTGGGGATATCATTTTAATAGGTTAAATAAAAGTAAATGAAAAAAAGAAAATTTTAAAAAATCGAATAAGTTTTTAAAATATTCAAACACAAACAATAAGTTACGCAGAAAAATTTCAATCATTTAATAACATTAATGAGATTTTCGCCGAAAGTTAAAAAAATCAACTCACGTAATTTCGTGATTTCAGTCTTTCGTTTTCTAGCAAAATGAAATATATTATCGCGATATGGCGCAATGGCGACAGAAAACGAGAACCATAGTTGCAAACACATAATTTTTGAAATGCCGAAATATGTCCATCAAAGAAAGCTCCTAGATATGAGAAAATATTTAGTGTAGACACAATTTTCCATATTTATCTATCTCAGTAAATTCCCAGAGCAGACTAAATGCATTTATGATCCGTGTTCATAAATAATCATTGACAGAATTGATTTTCTAAGCTTTCTTATGCATATATAAATTACTTAACCGAATAAAATAAAGGACGTGAAATCAATAACACAATGATTGTTCGGGAGATTAAACAAAAGATAGAGGAAATTTTATGAAATTTTTTTTTTAATTTAAACAAGAACAATCTGATACTTTAACAAATTATTTTTTTTTTCTAATTATTAATTATTTGATGTAATATGAATTATAATTTTGTTTTTATAGGATTATGAATGAGTCTATCTTAAACTGTTTATTGATATTTATTTCTATATTATTATAACAATATAATTATTTCCATAGAATCGCTTAGCAAAATGGTAGTTTCATGTTATCATTATTACTAGTTTACTACTACTTACGTAACCCCTTTTTGTGTTCACAAATAAAAGACAAAACATAAATTTTATGAAGGTACTTCAAATTATCAGTAGACATAACTTTAAAAGTTTTAAATAAGTATAACACATTTTTTATTTGTTTATATAAGAGATTGTAAATAATCAAATAATCAAAATATATTCATACACTGTTAAAAATTTGCAGCAAACTGTCCAGTCATTTGACCGTTTTTATAGAAAATGGTTACATAGACGTAATTTAACTATATTCTGGCCATATTATTGCCCATATTATGGTCATAATAGAGTTAGATTATGGTTATGTAACAATTTTCTATAAAAACGGTCAAATGACTGGACAGTTTGCTGCAAATTTTTAACAGTGTAAGATGTTTTGAGCATTACTACAAAACCTTAAAAATTGTAAAATGACTTCATTAATATGAGCATTTAAAAATGAATATGTGTTAAGGTTAGAAAAGGGCAGCATATTGCCTATGTGAGTAAATTCCAAAATCAGACTCAACGCACTTATGATCATTGTTAAGTGACATTAATAACACAGTAATTCCTCGGAAAATTGAACTAAAAACATGAAAGATACTCTTTCATAAACTATTTTTGATGTTAACCAGGAAGAAAGTTAACTAGAAATGTACAACATAAGTATATTCTATTAGTATATATAGAATATTTTTGTATTACGTTGTTTGTTGTTGTTGTTGTTGTTGTTTCATATCCTCTATGTCCAGCGACAGCAAGACTTGTTCCATGATGTTATATATTTGCAAGAAGTCCAGAAACAATAGAGGATATCTATTTATGTCATCGTGCTTGAATTGATGGCAGTCCTAAATGTGGCCAGGAGTAGCACTCCCAGAAGCACACTTATTGCAAACCGGGTAAACCTTTGGTCCACCATAAAAAGCAAGTCCCTCAAATGACCACTAGCAAATCTGGATAAGGTTGTCTGAGATTTTCGGTCGCAAGTGAGCCCCAAGGATTCGCCTGGACTCGATCTTGTGTACCATTCGTTTGCTGGAGGCACCTGCCGCTTGACACGTCCCAATTTTTCCTAACTGATGAGATATCATTGAAAATCCAGACAGGGGCAGGGGGTGAGTCCTCTGAAAAACCGATCTTTGCAAGTTTATCTGCAGTCTCATTTCCCTGAATGTCCACATGTGAGGGTATCCACTGCAGATGTATTACTAGAGTCAAGGAGATCCGTTTCAGCATATTTAGAATGGAAATAGAAGTGCTATCACCAGCATCACTCCAGTCTTTTAGATGTTGGATTGCGCTCCTACTGTCCGATAGAATCCACACTTCACCAAAGCGCTTTTCTGCCAGAATGGCCTTTATGCCTACTTCAATGGCAATAAGTTCACTTCTAAAAACAGAGCAAAATTCTGTATTTATAATTTACATCTTCTGTTCACCATCTGGGGTCTTGATAAAAATACCACTGCCGGATTGATTATTTTCACTTTTACTACCGTCTGTGTATATTTTGATAGCATATCTCGGTATTCTATCAATAATCTCAAGAGCTAGCTGTTTGAGAAGTTCAGGGGCATTTGAATAGTTAGCCACTGAGGTAAGCAGTTCAGTATGAAAAAAGACCCCAGTTAATCCAACAGAGGGATCTATTCTGGACTAAGGGAATGAGCCTCCACGTTTTTATTAATTATATCCAGGGAGGCAGCCAGGCTTAACGGGGTGTTCTTATTTAGCTTGTGATTGCTTTTCCATTTCTGAATGAACGCCGAAGTGCGATTCTGGTTACCATAGCTAATGAGTTTATTATAATATTTGACTAGACAAGCATTACGTAATAATAATTACAATTATGTTGTAACAGAATAATGAACTTCTCGATTTAAGGCAATTATTAAATAGTATTTTTTTCTAATTTAACTATAATTATATTTATTGAATTATTTAGCAAACGCATTTGTCAGCATAATTAATATTTTACTTTTTCTTAGGCATGACTTTTTTATTGATAAAAAATAAAAGCCATAACATAAATTTGACCAGAATATTAAAAATTACCAATTGGTATAAAAGTGCTAAAATATTTTTTATAAATATAATATTTCCTGTGACTTAAATGTGAATTATTTCAAACCTGAATAAGCTAGAAGGAATATATTAAGAAAACATTAATAAGAAATTTTGTTCATTTTCACAAAATGCGTAAAACCGCAACACAAATCTATTAAAATAAGTGTTAAAGAAATTAGAAGATATTACGGTTTGAAAAGATCAATCATATTTATCTATCAGTGTAAATTCTTAGAGTAGACTTACTGTATTTACGATCTGTGATAATAAATAACCATTGACAGGATTGATGTACTGTGCTTTGTTTGTTATGCATACATAAGTTATTTAAAGGATGCAAAGAAATGACGTGAAATCAATAATACGGTGTTTCTACCGAATATCGAGCTTAAACGATAGTGCTATGAATAAAGGAGAGAAAACATGTCTAACAATTGTGAGTGAAGAACTAAGGATGTAGTCACAAGATGGCGGCAGTTGTTTGTTTACATACTTGGAAGAAGGAACTAATATTCCTACGCATAATTTACGTTTCCACCGCCGATCGACTATTGTTACGCTTTCTCGCTGGTTGTAAAAGAGAACTTTCCTTAATTCATTTTCGGTATTTCAGAAGATTATGAAGATATAGGAAGATATTATATAAGAAATGAATATATATATTATTAGATTATATAGAAATATTAGATTATATAGAAATTAATTTGATTATATAATTTATTATATTATATTATTTTATATATTATATTATATATTATTATATTATATATTAATTATGTATACATACAATATTATTATATTATATATTAATTATATATATATATATATATATATATATATAATATTATGTATTATATATTATTTTGTATTGTATATTATTTATTATATTACATTTAGAAATTAATTAGATTATATAGAAACTAATAGATATCATATAAGAAACCAAGTTCAACTGGAAATGGCTTAAGAAGCGTTCGGTTTAACAACCAATCAGAAAGCGTGATAATCGCAATCGTCCATTAGCGGTGGGCAGGGAAATTATGCTATTCCTACTTCTATGTTTACATCGGATCAACAAGACATGATTACCGAAGGGACAAACATCCACCAGTAAAAATGAATAAATATTTTTTCCTCAATAATCACAAAAATTCTGCGGCAATAAGGAAAAAAAAAATTCTATTCAAATTTTGAGGCGGAAATTTTCTCCGGATATAATTAGGTTCTGCGTTTCAGTTACAGATTAAATTTCGCCATTTGGGGAATATGTCAATTCCTCTTTATTCATAGTTCCATGACTTTAATGAAAGCATGTTCTAAAATCCAGAATTAAAATGTAAATATCACTGTCATCTGTTAGTTTCTAAAAAAATATTTTTGAAATTACATATATTAATGAACATTATGTTTTTTATAGAATAATTAATACCTCTAACTTACATAATTTATTTTTTTCTTTATTTAAAAAAAATGTACTTGAATTATTTACTAAAATTACCGTTTTATTTATTTATTTATTTATTTATTTAATTTAATTTAATTTAATTTTATTTTATTTTATTTTATTTTTTGTCAACAGTATTAATATTTCACTGCCGTTCAGGCAACATTATTTGTCTGTTACAAAATAAAAGCCAAAATATATATTTTTTAAATACCCCTAATAATAATACTAATAATTTAATAAAAATAAAATAAAATAATTTTTTTAAATAAATAAAATATGCGTATAAATAACAAATAAATTAATAGTATGTTTAAAAATGCAATATATATATTTTTTTACTATAGATTAGTAATATAACTCTGTCACTATAATTTTTTATAATTTTGTATAAAATATCTGAGGGGTGATTAATTGAAAATAGTTTAACTTTAAATAACTTTCGTAATCGGTTTGGGCATTATCATCAAATGCTGGAAATTTCAGCATAAGCCAAAACAAATGAGCTCTTAGAAATGAATAGCCATTATTGATTGAAAACTACGTACTTCTTTGTCTATTTAAGTATATTTCCAGAGCAAAAAACGCATTTATAATCCGTGATCATAAATATTCTTTTAGCCGTTTTATTTTTCAAGTCAGAAAAATGTATATTAAACCAGAAATTTTATTTAACGAATAAAATTATATAAATCGTTACGTTGTAACAAGTAAAATTTTTAAATAATGTTTGACTTTTGGAAAGTACCTTTTTTGGGGTAGAACCAGTCTCCGGTTGCTCTTTGCTACCATTTTTTTAAAACTAAGGAACCTATAGAATACTTTTTATTTTGTATTTTGTTGTATTTTTGAACTGGTAATTTAATCCTTTTATTTATTAATTTTGCTAAATTGTTTTGTGCCTTTCTTATACTTTTAATTTTAAAACTTAAAAATTAAATTAGTTGTCATGTAGTTTTATGCTACGGTTAAATTTTATTTCTCTAATTTCTCGGCAAGTCGCTTACATATTTCATGTAGTAAAGTTGCAACTCAACTATAGGAAGTGCAAGAAGAAGCTAACATTGCTCCGTTGTTCCAAGACACATTTTATCAAATATTTTCTCTGATTTTTATTTGACTTACAGATATCGAATAGGGTGGTAGCAATGCATATGTGTCTTAAAATAAACAAAATAATGATTTGAAATCCATATCAGGATAATTATTCCGGAAATTTAATTTAAAAAAAACAGAAATGCATATTTCTTAAAAACATTTTTTTGCAAAGCAGAACAAAGATTTATACCATAGACTGGAATATTTCATCTCGATGGTTTAAACTACTATTTTTTAAGGAATATTCTTAATTTTACATATGTTTTAAAATTTAAAAATTGTAATATTTAATTTGAATTTTATTACTTGCATTATTTTAAAATTCTAGAAGATTGCCAAAACCCCTTAAAAATAAACTTCTAGAACTCTGTAGATATTTCGGTTAGAACAGAACAGTTTTCAGTAAGTTATCATCGTAGAATGAATTCATTTGAGATACCAGTTCTTAAATAATCATTAACAAATTTAATTTTTTAAGCTTTTTAATTTATAAAATATATCTAAATTATTTAAAGAATGTAAAAGTAGGACGTGAAGTCAATAACATGATGATGGTTCTTCTCGAAATTGAACTAAGCAAATAAAACAAATAGTTTCATGAAAATATTTTTGAAATTAAACAGGCACAAGTATGGTGTGGACAATTAGTTTATAAAGCGTATGTTTAAATAATGGCAGTTTTTATACTACAGAATAAGAAATTCTTCAATTTTAGTGTACTCATTATTATTTTCTTTTTATAGAATTATTAGTATTCTAGTGTAAATGCCCTTCCTAGGACGGTGGGTAGAAATCATGGATTTCACTTAAAATTTTAAATAATTGATAAAAATATTCATATATTATTCACCGAAAATAACGTTTCATGTCAGTCTTACTTATTTTCAGGACCTGATTAATGCATGTGCCTCTGGGATTTTAGCAACAAATTTGCTACTTGATGTAAATAAAATGGCAATAAATGCAATATCAATTATATATATTGAATTGAATGCAATATCAGTACAAATAGTTTTTACTGCAAGCTTTTACTGTTTTTTGTTCTGCAAGACATCTAAACATGTTAATTTTTTTAATCTGAAATCTTTATTTCAGTTCTTTACTAGGAATGAGCTCTGGGGACCTGAACATTTGGGGAAATTCTAATATACATGAAATACACACACGTATATACGTATGTGGAATATATTTTAAAATAGCGAAAACGAATTCAGAGGGCCTCAAAATGTTAAAATATGCCAAAATGTCCATAAAATATGCCAATATTTACCATGATTCAATACGTTCCTCAAACTCATATGACGATATATATTCACCTTTTCCTGTACTCATATTTATGAGGCTTGTGTTATTGAGAACTCCTTGAAAATCTCTGTTATATTTCCAATATGACGTCATTCTTTTTCATTCTTAAAACTTTTTATTTCATTTTCATTTAACATGTGGAAATCTTTCAATAGATGTGGACAGAATTTTATTGCGGATTTTTAATTGTTGTCAGCTGCTATAACGAAAAATGTTTTGATATGAAATTGCTGTTAGATGGATGAGTTTTGTCCGGAATCGTCACATGTGTTATATAAATAGAGAGATTTACTTTCAGTGCCGGCTGCAAGACGCTGACGAGCGGCTGGAGTTGCTGTTACCAATAAATCGGTGGCCAACATGCTTAGATCTGTCGGACGTACAAAGAACGGAATAATACGGATAATAGAAGGACCGAGTAATACGGAATTTTATAAAATCTTCTATTTTCATTTCGTTATGATAACATATCATTCGTGATGGTGCTTTTAAAAATGTTTGATGTTAAAAATCCGTGATATTGTAATTAATATAACTATGAAATTTGTATAGAGCTTTTATGTCATAGATACAATTATAAAAAAAATGCGAAGTAGTAAAGAATTTAATAAATTTCCCGATATACATTTCGTTAAAATAACCTTTTGTCTTGGTGTTTTTTTTTTTTTTTTTTTTTTTTTTTTTTTTTTTTTTTTTTTATACAACTTGCCGCTAATAATGTTTAGTTCATCAGTTTTGTAATTTGTACAATTTCAGAAAAAGGAAAACCCTTCAGTATATATATATATATATATATATATATATATATATATATATATATATATATATATATATATATATATGATACATTCCTGTCGAAAATTGGCACATTATAGACGATCGCTATTGCTGTCGACTTGAACGTTCTTTCCACCAGACAATCGGAACATCTCAGTCCGAAACCACTAAAATTACCTGATAATCATATCGAGGTAGCCGCAGTCGAGATCGTTGAAATGTAGTCATGACACCCGGACAGGGCATCACTTCGAGTCGCTCACCATGAAGACAAATCTCGAAGTATATCACATCGGAAATCGTAGTGTATTTGCAGTCGTAAAAATTGAGCAGAGGCAGTGAAATCCAGAAGAAATTTCCCAAAAACATTAAAAAGAAGACTTAATAACTTAATAGATGAGCAGTGGCTTTATTGTGATCACAGAGATGGAAGCAACTCCACCAACTTTCGCTTCATTAAAAACTGAACACATTTGAAGATCTTGAAGAATTAGCAGAGCTTGAAGAACATACTACCGATGCATTAGTGTAGACTCCCCAGTGACGGCAATTAGATGACAACCACTAATTCGTGTAAATTCTGTCTCCGAAGCCAGTGTAACCGTATAAATACTTCAAAATTTGGCCCAAAGGTACAAAACGCGCGAACAAGCTGGTCCACTCGCATCCATGTTCGGAGGGCGCTAGGGGGATAAAGAAGGCGGAGCTTTCTCGCTAATGGATGAAAAAATGAGGCCACGAAGACGTGTCTCTGACGTATGATTAAAACTCTTTAACAGAAGCGGCAAATTAAAAAGGTAAAAAGGCCTTTGGGCGCGAAAACCGCTTGGAATCATGGGATGCCGAATGAATTAAATAGAAATAAAAATGGTATTACAAAAGTTCCAAAGAATAAAAATTAAATGTCTCAAAAGAAGAAATTAGGCAGGTGCGTTTAGAGGCAGTGTTGCAATTTAAGAGAATAAGGTTTTAATAAATACGTGTAGCTTTTAACAGATTAAGATTTTTAGAATGATAAATAAAAGAATATTTTGATTAAGTTATGGAATAAAATACAAAATAGATTTAAGAGATATTTTAAAAAGAGAGGGAAAAAAGAATTGAAGAATTTGGAATAATTTAATTAAAGAAATAGGGCGAAAATTTTTTATTATTACACATATATATATATATATATATTATGTAGCATTTTTCTTAACATAAATAGACACATATTTTAAAGAAAATTATATTATTTCACCTTTCAAATCTTGACTTTTCAACAAGTGGTCGGAGCAATGTCCATATCCTAAAGCTTTCTTTTTTCTCTGGCCGTAGGAGCATACCCATTGCGTATGACCTAAAGCGCCTCAAATAAAAGTATGTACGATGTATTGATGAGCATAGCCAAGTATATAAACATTCCTAATTGGGTAAAACTAAAGATGAACACTCTTCTCTTCTTGCGGTCCTTTAACAAAGTGGGCAAATTTTCAGTAGAGTTCTCGGTTGTAAACGGTAGTAAGAAGGTTTTGTAAATCTGTGAACTGTTCGGCATTTCCTGGCCAAAAGTAGGGAAGGCAGAACCAAAGAGGCTGAAATCAGCCAAAGAGCAAAATAAGTCAGTTCAATTTGAACTCAATTTTTGAGCTGAAATCTATGTTTTGAAATTTTTATTATTGGCGTTTTTATTATATTGTTCTATGTTTGATTGTGTATTAGTTGTTTTTTATTTTTGTCCCGGTAAATTCTTGCTTTCACTTAACTAACGTTAAATAATCATGTAATCCAAACGACTGCTTCTAGTCGACTTTCAACAATGAGTACCCCATAGGCAGAAAAAATCTGAATTTTTACTAACAAATGATACATGGAAAATCTGCTCACTATAATGAGTTAATTAAAAATGCTTTGAAATACAATGTTTGAATTTAAGTATCATCAGAAATTCCCCTGAGAGGAAATTAACTTTAAAGTTACATAGCTACTAAGTCATAAAGTTTTGAAAAAAAATGATAAAAATTGAACTAATGTATATGAATTCTGTATCATTATCTTTGAAATAATCCACAAGAGAATCACGCATAGCTCTACAATTTTCGGTAAAAGTACTATTAAATAACATTTCCGATTCCAGATTTCTTCCCCAGTGAAGTCATCAATCTCTAATGTGGCTCTGTGCCAACTTAAATGAGCTGCCATAATGTGAAACTCTTGTAAGATGATTATTATTTAAATTTAATAACAAAAATACTTAAATCTGTATCGTAAAGGAGATACTCTTAACAATGAATAAATAAGCTATTATGAAAAGGGTTTGCTTGCATAATATGGTTTGTTTACTCAATATTATTTACATATTCTGCTTAATGCATAATATTTTAATAGAAAATTATCATTAGTTTTATTAAACGCTTACACTTCTTATGAACGAATGAAATTTCAAACACCTTTATAGCAAATCAGCCATTTTAAAATATATGATTTTTTCCTTAGTTTTTCAAAATCCATTAAATTTTTTTCTACTACTTCAGGTTGTTTTATATTTTAAACCTTTCGAATTAACTAGTTTGAGTGGAATTTATATTTTAACATGAACTTTAGTGGGTACAATCAACTTGCATTTGCATAGTGCATAGCTATTACATTGTTTTGAAAAAATCAAAAGCTTATAGGAAACATTTGGACATAAATAAAAAATGTATCATATAGCAGTGTCATGACTTGTACGGTTTAATATTTTCATAATAATATAGAAGTCAACTAAATTGCAAAAATACAGAGTGCGCCATAAATTCTTTAACACTTTAAAAAATCATTATAAAGGAACCAATGATGCTGAAATATTATGGTTTGCGCGAATGGGATTAGAGGCCGATTGGATTTTTTAAATACAAAAAAAGTTGTGCGTCAAAAATTACCGATATATGGCGCTAGCATGCATAACATGAAGCAGGTGTATGCAAATTTGGCTTGCAGTATAAGACACGTTTTTTTCGAAGCGTCTGACAACTGACAATCTGCGGTATCCCAGCACATGAAACGTGTTCTTTTCTGCGTATTGATTTCTTTTGCTTGGCGGGATTTTCGCAGTGCGCCGGATGCTGATTCACCGTTCTCGTAAAAGAGCTTAATTAGTAACGCTTGATCTGGTAACGATACCATACTTTCGGTATCTAATGAAAAATCTGTATGAATGGACGCGTTTTACTGACAACCTGATTTGCATAAATCTGCCTAATGTTATGCATACCAGCTCTATCTATCGATAATTATTGAACCTCAACTTTTTTTATATGAAACAAAATCCAATCTCCTCTAATCCTATTCGAACAAACCATAATTGCTTAGCATCATTTCTTTCTTTTCCGTGAATTTTTAAAGTTTTAACGAATTTATGCGCACCCGGTATACACAGAATTGCTGAAATTAAGTTTCCTAATTTCAGATGGGTGAGTGTGACACGGTATATGTCAAAATGGCAGGAAATTTTGACTGTGCACGCTTACGGTCATCTGCCGAAGTTGTGTTTAAAAATAGAATTGAGGGGGTCGGGGCAAGAAAGTGCCAAGCCACTTTTTTCGTGAAATAAATCTAACACTATAATCTGTTGCTTAATATTGTAAATTATAATATTCTACATATAATTTGTTTCTAATGTCAATTGGCGGCAGCGTATGTCCCAGGATTCGTTTTTGACCCAGATGTTTATAGCTTTTAAAGAGTATTAATCAGTTTTCTCAACCGGAAATATCTGTTTTTCGGATGTTAACAATTCTCAATTGAACAGTTGCGTGAGTTTTTTTTTTTTTTATACACGCAAAAGTAACAAAATGATATTTATTTTAATGTTAATGTTAATGCTGTTACATTTGTTTGTTTGTCTGTTAAACATATTTATTAAACATGAAAATTCTTTCGTGTGATTTGATTACATCCAAAAAAATCTATATTCGGGGTTGAGAAAACTGAATAATACACTGCAAAAACTACCCAGGAACGTTTCCGAAAATTATTGGCTGCAAAAGAAACTTTGTTTTTATAACATATTTTTTTAAATCTCGAAAAACTATTGATTTTTGAGGTTTATAAAGATAAAAGGGGGCTTTTTGGAATCGTGTGTAACTCGATTTAATATATTTCGTTTAGGTTTTAATATATTTCGTTCATGGTTATATTATATTTTTTTGAATAAGAATTATTTGGTTATTTTTACAGCGTACCGTGTAATATTGATAACTAATAAATAGTGTAACATAACAAAACTTGACAAAACGGAATCCGTATTTAACGAAACCCTGCCTTAAACGCAAACATTTTTTTTTTTTGTTCAATGCAAAAAAAAAAAAAAAAAAAAAAAAAAAAAAAGTCTCTAAAACAGAATTTTTCTGCAATCTCTTTCAACTTTCTTTAATAAGCTGTTTTAATGTATTACATTAATACTGTAATATTTTCTTAATTTTCCGATTCTTCTATATATATGTCGAACATAAAAAATACTCTTTTTTTTCAAACAATGATCCAATTTAATCTTTTATATTTTTTTGCTTTTTTCATGCCAGAAAGACGTTTTACAATATACTCATTTTTCGTTTTTAGCAATTGGAATATTCTATAATACGTGGTTCAGTACTTTTATTTTATGAGTAAAAAATTAAATTTCCGATTCTTTCGGATATATGTTGAATATCGTCACAATTTTCCTGTTTTGTGGCAATAATATAAACAAATATATACATATACACTAAATCATTTATTTTAGACTATCCACAAAAGCAAAAAATTCAACGTAAGGCATGTCAATAACATTATTACAGAGATAAATCATTAAACTAGGAACTATTTAATAAATTTATCAATTTGCAAAAGCACCACCTCTATGCAAATTCTGATTAAAGAGTAGAATTCTACATTGGAAATCCGAGAAACCGGTTTTATTCCAAAGCGTAGAAATGAATTTAAGAATACTAATGACCTTTATACAGTTTCGAAGCCGTATTTGAGACTTATTTATGAAAAATGCCCTTTGACGAAAATTTTGCAACAGCTAGAAAGTTAAATTTTAAGAATATACTTTACAGCAAACAAACACCACAGAAAATATTTAAAATAAATTAATAAAGGTTTTTTGAAAAACTTGCTTAGATGATCCCTGAATATGAATGCAATAAGTATGAATGAAGAAATTATACAGATAATTGCAGACAATAGTTAATTACGAACAACGAAATTAATTTTATTTGACAACAGGATGTGTGGAAGATCAAGCTGATTGAATTACAAACAGAACATGCAGCAATTTACATCAAAATGCACACACAATCACTATATCTTGAAACCGAACTAAAGGCAACATTGCGGCCATGCTCGATATATGGGTCATTTTCAAAAAAATTCACGATGAGCCATGCTTGTCAAAGGACTTGAATGGGTAAATAAAGTGCCATCATAGAGAAAAATTTAATTTTAAAAATGTGATCTGCGATTGTGGTACACTGCACAGGAAAAGAAAATTACATAAGTTATTACGTACTGAATGTATTTTTACGTAGAATATGTCTCGTAATTCGATACTCGGTTGTCATAATTAAGGGAACGCTTTCCTGTAACAGGTTATACCCTCACCAAGCGAGAATTATAATTAGGTGATTAGCTGTTGCCTAATATAATTATGAAAGTACGGTTGTTACTATCAGAATGTAGACGTCAGATGCTGAAGTAGAGCGCTTTAAAGTATTTAAAAAGAAAAAACTATGCTATAAACTTGGAAATCTCTACTTGCTGAAAAAATTTCGATTTTATCATGTTGTTAAAAGCAATTAAATTTATAGGCCATTTTTTTAATACTAATGCCTTACATTGTAAGTATTTTAGAAGGTGATAAAATAAAAAAAAATATTCCTCAAATAGAAATTTCAATGTTTTAAAGGGTTTTTAAAAATATTTTCGAAGTTAGATTTTACAAAAGAACTACGTCAGCATCCGACGTTTATACATTCCAATGGAGAAAATCATATTTTGGTAATCAAATTAAGTAATCAGTAATCACCTTATTAATTTTATTCATAGATAAACATGGGTTTTGTCAAATGGTGAAGATAAGTAACATCAGAATTATTTATGATTGCTACATGTACGACATTGCATTTGAAAGAGCATTTAAAAAAGCACATTTAAGTACCGATTATGTTTGCGATGACGTCATCAGATGATTTACCACAGCCGTCTCAATACTAGGCTGCCAAAGGCGGACTTTTTACACAATTAGCATTAGAAGTAAGCAGTACTATAATTTAAATTTGAAATGATTCCAACTGCAAATGGTTTTCTATATAATCTTATTCTAGTAAACAAATATGCATAACTATTATATTGCTAAGATATATTAAATAAATTAACGGATAACGCAGAATTAATTTAAAGGATAACGCAGAAAAAATTTCACACCAATATATTTACAATAAAAAAATTGCCCGCTATATTAAAGTATTGAAATATTTTTCACAGATATACATTTATTAGTGAATGACATAATGCAATTTAGGCAACAAAAAGAAATTATATACATAAACGTAAAAGTTGGTAATTCCCTACATTTTACAATATACTTAAGTTTATTCCTGTCATGCATTAAAATGTATTTTCTTTATCATGTGTTACATTTATTCATATTTAAGGTAGTTAACTGAAATAAGGTAAGGTATGTATAATTTAAAAATCCTTTTCAAGTTCGTAAAAACATAAGTAATAAATATTATTATGAGATCAAACTAATCATTTAAAAAAATAAAATAAAGCACTTTTTTAAAAGTAAATTATTTTTTAATCTTCTTTTTGTCAGGTTTTTCTTTGTTAAATTTGTTTTTTAATAATTTTTTAAAATCATTCTAAATATGGTAATAGAAACAGTTTTAAAAAAAATTAAAAATATCATGGGAACAAACTTTATGATAGTCATCTTTTCACAACATTTTATGATTCACTTACTGATATGAAAAAAAAACTTAGTTCATTTTCATTTGTTATGAATGCATTATAAAAAATTCTATATAAAAGTCTATGTAAATATCAATAGTATATAAATAGTAGTATACATAAAGTAGTATAAATAATACATGTGTTAATATTTTTTTTCTCATACCAAACTTTAAAAAAAAATTAATTGTGATTTTAAAAAAAAAATCAGTCATAGGTGCAGCCATTGTATCTATTATCATTATTATTACCAAAATTCCGCAATCACCTCAAATTTGAATCATTTAGAGCATGTTAAATCAAAATAAATCATCATTCAGAATTTCAGAACACTTAGATATTTAAAAAAAATCATGATAGCATAAATGGAAGTTGAATTTTGCGATGCTATGAGTCAGAGGATAATTAAATGTATAAATTCATTAATGTATTATCATCAAGTGTCGTAAATTCCTTAAAGCTATTTATTTCAAATTTTAAACCCTTCCCATTACAATGTGTTCAACTGTAAGTTGCTTAGAGTATAATGTAAGAGATTTTCACCCAAATTGAAAAATGTCCATCCTCCTCGAAAACAAATATTGACGATGCATGCTTGTTATTAATATATATTACTGACAAATACACTAAATAATTATTATTAATTATGCTAAAATCATAAATACCGAATAAAAGTATACATTTATGTAAACAAATTTGTTTGCTTTCAAACTGAAGACAACATTAGTATATACATATTATTAAATTACCTATCTTAAAAGGTTAATTATCAACCTCATATACCAACTTAAAGAAAGAAAGTCACTTCTAATATCAATTGAAAGGATACATTCTTAGGTGTGAAACATATACCATTGTAATTATTTATAATACATACTTAAAAACAATTCCTAATCTTATAATTAAAATGATGTAAACATGATAAAAACGAAACTAAACCTTTCAAATTTCTACGAAAATGATATTATTTATACGTGTTTATAAATTTGATTTTTCAACTATAGAAAACAATTAGCCTAATAAATAGTATTTTACAAGCACTGTTATATACATATCAGAAAAGTAAGAGCTGTAAACAATTTTAAGCACGCGGATTACTTGTTTAAATAGGTATTCTGGTGTATTTAATCAAACAAACAATAAGTAATATGAACTGAAAGAATACGTTGTTCAAAACTTGTACACTATAGCCACTTGTAATACATCTTTTAAAGCTGTTCTAGTTCATAGAATTTAAACACGATATAAACAAAACTAGATATTTGGAAATTCTTCGAAAATGATACTTATACGTATTTAAAATGTAAATAATTTTGATTAACATATAGAACTAATTAGCTTAAGGAAACATATTTTGAAATCATTATCTGTTTACTTTAAAAAATATAACAAAATAGTTGTAAAGAATTTAAAACGCCATGGAAATCACACACATTTAAAAGATATTTTAATGTATGTAAACAAATGAACAATAAGAAGTAAATATCTACTTACTGTTTCGGAATTTCCGTTATTCTTTCGTGATGTTATAGATTAAAATAACAAAATGTAGCATTTATCTCTTTAAAGATAAATAAATGTATGCTAAGAAAACAGATATGATTAGTTATTGTTATAAGGAACAGAGATCAATCGGTCGTTGCATATCGCCTACGGCGGCAGGTCACGTGACTCCCTTCCTTGAAATCAGTGCGCCGGCCGGTTTAGAGGCGCGACCTACGTTATACACGGCCGGTGCATGACGTTTAAAACGTCACATGGAGTGGATTATTTTTACACGGTAATTGGTGCAAAACGGGGGGCGCGTCGCTTTCACCAATCACCGTATAAAAATGATCCACTCCATGTGACGTTTTAAACGTCATGCACCGGCCGTGTATAACGTAGGTCGCGCTAGAGGTTGCTGTGGATTTACGTCCAACGCCAAATTTAAGCAATAACATAGGCTCGGTAGTGCACATTAATGCAGTTGTGTTCCGCTGCATTAGCACGGCGTTTGGTGTATTATTTGATTAACTTTTTGTACGTTATAAAATAGTTAATATATATATATATATATATATATATATATATATATATATAGTAGGTATATCTTTAATTCAAAACGAGTATTGCACAAAAACCATTACTCATAAATATATGTTTTATTTTAAATTGTAATTACAATAATCGAGTTTGTAATAAGACTGATTACATTAGTAAATTTTAACATGCACTGCGCTTTGCAGCTCAGATAATGTCAAGACATGGAAGTCTATTTCTCGCCAAGTGCTTTGCAACATTTCATCTGTAAAACAAGACACAACATCTGTCAATTTTATTTTCAAATGATGAGTCTTTGACAAGTGCTTTGTCTTTTTTTTTTTTTTTTTCAAATGATGACTTTTTGACAAGAACTTTGCAACATTTCATCTGTAAAACTAGACACAACATATGTTATCCTAGTTTTCAATGTTTCAACATCACAAACTGGTGTGACAACGTCTCTATGTTTGATAGTACCCCCAAAAGATGAAGTCGAGATGAGTAATAAAAACTGAGCGTGGAGGTCATGGTGTTAGAATATCTTTCAATCCAAATTAACGGTACATTAATTACTTGCGTTTACATACTAAACGCGCCAAGAACAAGACTATGCAAAGTTAAAAATTTTACCTTATTATCTTCAACGGTTATTCCGTGCTATCATTTTGTAATCAGAAAAATAACTATATCAATGATGATTTATATGAACCCTGTGAATTCAATATTTAATATTTTTTTTATTATTATTTCAGATATCATACTTTCAAACATGCAAATTTTGAAAAGAAAATCACATGTTCAAATATTTACATAATAAACATATAAACTGTTGGTTGTAAAATATATATATATATATATATATGAAAAAATTAATTCATTAATATGTCTTGTTAAAAATTACTTTTTATTTGCCACATTCCTACAAAGCCCTCTCCATTTTTAATGTAACATTTATTTAAAAATATATTACAGAATTCATATGGTTGCATTATATTATGCTCATAATGTTCAAAACATTTTTCAAATTGAAAAACGTTCGCTTCATGTACAAACTCGTGTCACATCTCTAACACAGAACACATGTCACGTAATAAAAGCATCAGAAAAAAAAAATTCTGAACTTTTAATAAATCAATTTCCAGATTATCTAATACGATTGATGTTTTCCTTGAAGTTTCTTGAAGTGAAAAAAAAATATATGTAAGATGATAAATATATATCACGTTCGCTGCACCTAATAACATTTATTTAGGAAGGAATCCCTTCCCCTTACTCTTTTAAGAGAATAAAGTTATAAAATATTTATAAAAGACAGTATTTTCAGTGACAAAAACGGAAAGACGCGATTTTAGTGCCGGAAATTACTGAAAATTTATAAAATTCAAAGTATCATGATTTGGTAAGATTTCGTCGTAACAAAATTTAATTTATTTCAAGCCATTTTTTGACACAGCATAACACTTTTCTAATATTAAGAGCTATATATAAAATTAAATTTCGTATACTTCATATACTTCATTAATTGCGAAAAGCTGTTAAATAAAATCAATAAAACTAGAAAAAAATATTTTATATATAAACTGTCAACACATGTTTTGGCTTTATCAATGCTATTATCATACAACTGCACGATCTACAATGCAATGATTTGATACGAGATCATATTCACGATATTTTTCAGCTTCCTCACGTTATTTATTTATTTATTTATTTTTATGTTTATTTCCATACTCGTTACAATCAAGTAACTCAACTTATAATTTTGCTAACAAGGGGACCGCCAAGCATGATGCGCACAGATTCTGATGATTTAAAAATATGTTGTAGGGATCATACCCCTAACTAATCAGGTCAAAGGTTTCCTTCAAATGGGCCTTACATTTTGAGAAATTTGGGGTTAAAGTTAAACATGCGTTTCAAATACCCATTAATTTTACATTCTGTAGAAAGTTTCCGTGACGCAGCTCTGCGCCACGGAGACCTTGTTCAGAACGTGAAACTAATGGGTGTCTGAAACACATGCTGAACTTTAACCCCAAATTTCTTTAAAAATTAAGGTTTTTCTTTATTTTTTTTTAAGAAAACCTTTTATCTGAATAGTTAGGGGTATGACCCCTACAACATACATTAAAATAATCAAAATCTGTGCGCATCATGTTTGGCAGTCCCCTTGTAAGTTAAACAATTTTACACAGTTAAGTATTGAATTTTTTCGTATTACAATTTCAATGTTTATTCCTTCTAATGGATAGATAGGGTGAAACCTCCAGTAATTGACACTTTAAAGATTTTTTTCTTGTTCAATTCTCTATTACAAAGTTTTAAATATATTTTATACGTATCGTTGTTTTTGAACATATAGTAAAGATACATTAAAAAGATTATTGTTGACAAAATTTTGAAAAATTATACATTTTATTACTAAAAACTAATTTTTGTCATAAATATTGTCAATATCTCCAGTAACTGACACCATCCCTTTTTTGAAAATCCAATAGCTGAAAAATAAGTTATAACAGTTGAGACAAATAAGTTACCACTAGATGACATTACTTTGCAGAATTTTACAAGGAAATGCTTATTTGGGTTAGATTTCTGCTGTAGTGTCAGTTACTGGTTAGGTGTCAGTAACTGGGGTTTCACCCTAGTATAGATTGGAAGACAAAAAATGTTTTGCTTTCATTGAAATTTATTTGGATGGCTTCTTATTGTTATAATATTGCAAGTGCTGTAGTCTTTCTATTATACTTTATATCAGCTATGTCAGTACAATGCTTCGATACATTGCAAAAAATGTATTTTTAGAAAATAGGAACACATAGCGGATATAACGTATAATAGGAAGACTACAGCACTTGCAATATTATAACAAGAGGAAGACATCAGAATAAATTACAACCACAGCAAAATATTTTTTTTTCTTCCAATCTATACTATCCATCATTATCTATACTAATAAAAGAAAGTTTCGCTCTGTGTGTGTGTCTGTCTTTTGGCGATGGCTAGAAAAATTTAGCGCACCTAGAAGTCTGTAAATTTAGATTTAGGCAGTCCAAACCCTCTCCTGGTGTACCTGAGCGTCAGAATTTTAATATTTTAATTACTTTCTGAAATATTAATTAAAATGCGCAAAGAACTCTCATTAAAAATACGCTTTTATTCTCTTGGGTTGGTTGGTTCACTGGTTGGTTGCATCGATTCTTCACAGAAGTAATTAAATAAACCAGAGTAGCGATGCATAAATAAGGACTTCTAACTAAATAGTGTCAATATGGATTGAAGTTATCAGCGTAGAGGAGCCATGCGATTGTCGTGCCACCTGTACATGACAAATTACACATACGTCCCACTGATTGAAATATTTTCCAGGCCCATTTTTCTTCATGACAATTAGTCGGGTTTAAGTTTTTTTTTCATGGCATTTATTATTATGATGGAGATTGTTAATACAAAAAACTTTATTTAACATATTCTTTTTTATATTTGCGGTAATGAAGAGGGGCAAGGGTCTAATTACATTTAAGCTTCAAGGTGTATTTCTAGAAAGCAGTTACCAGAATTTCCGAATAATAGTGTAAGCCAAATTTCAAATTAAGTTCCTAGCTTAACGAAATGAATCAATCATTAAAGATGTATTTGATCCTCCTAATTAGTTATTTGCTGAAGGCCACTTAAACAACCCCCCCCCCCCCCACCGGATTTTCAAGATTTTTTCTCTAACTCTGCTCCGTTTCCATATCTCAGCAACTATCTTTCCGATTTCAACGCAAGTGATTTCAAACATTATAATTAATTTAATAGTCACCCTTTATAACATTAAACTAAATTTATGAGTAGCGGTTACCACTATTTACGAATAACAGTTTAAACAAATTTGTAATTAAATTCAAAGCTTAAGGAAGCGAACGAATTTTGAAATATGCATAGTGGTCCTCCTAAATAGTCATTTGCTGAAGGGCATTTGAACATCCCCTCCCCCCCCCGGGACCTTCTTCAAGGTTTTTTCTCGAACTATGTTCCGTTTACATATCTCAGCAACTATCTTTCCGATTTCAACGCAAGTGATTCCAAATATTATAATTAACTTAATAGTCACTCTTTATAACATTAAACTAAATTTATGAGTATACAGTTACCACTATTTCCGAATACTTGGGTAAGTTAAATTTGTAATTAAGTTCCTAGCTTAAGCAAACGAACGAATTTCGAAAGATGCATAGAGCTCCTCTTAATTAGTCATTTGCTGAAGGGTACTTGAACAACCTCCCCCCCCCCCGATCTCTCCTTCGAGGTTTTTCTCTAAATATACCCCGTTTCTATATATCAGCAACTATCTTTCCGATTTCAACGCAAGTGATTCCAAACATTATATTTAACGTAATAGTCACCCTTTATAACATTAAATTAAATTTATGAGTAGCGGTTACCACTATTTACAAATAAGAGTTTAAGCCAACTTTGTAATTAAGTTCCTAGCTTAACGAAACGAACGAATTTTTATGCATACATAGTGTGCCTCCTAATTAGTCATTTTCTGAAGGACACTCGAACATCCCCTTCCCTCGGCACCTCACTCAAGGTTATTTTCTCTATCTGTGCCTTATTGCAATAACTGGGCTAATAATGTTCCAATCTTCTCGAAACCAGCGCAGTTTTGTAGTGCGCCTACCATACAGTAACTTAGGCAGCGGGGACCTGTCTCAGAAGTTCGTTCGGAAAGAGATTTGTTTAGAACAGGATTTTCCCCTGGCGGTGGTAGGGGGAAATAAAAGATTTTCTAGAGCGTACGAGCATGCCGGGTAAACGGTTCCGAAGCCATCGTAGACCATGGCCAGAGTTCCGTTTTTTGAAATATTTAAGTTTATTACAAGGCCTCGGGCAACGCCGGGCGGGTCAGCTTGTATGTATATAAAAAAACAAAAACAGTGAATGGTTTGTTCTGGTTAACATTACTTCAAGGAATGGAAGATTTTTATACTGTTTAATTTCAACAGTGAATTTAATGTTTATATCTATTAAATTCAGATGATTTATAAAAATATTAAGTTTTTCAAGACGAGTCTTCAAATAGTAAAAATATCATTAACATATCTGAACCAAGTGAGGGGGTTAAGTAAACTGCACTAAAACCATTTATTTCTAATGAGCAAAGTGTGTATTCATATAAAAAACCTGAAATAGGGATCACCTTTGGCGTTATATGATTTTGTTTCGAATATTTACCTTTAAATGTAAAATAGTTGTTAAGATTACGTTCTCCTTTTATTTTTGTATCATGAAGAAATCTTCCATATGTTCAATATCATCGCAAATTTTATTGCAGACTTCGTGTATGTCAATTGATGGAAACAGTGAAACAATAATAAGATTAGCTGGTGGTTAAGATTACTGGAATAAATTATCTGGTAATTGTTTATGTTTGATTTTATGAATGAAATCTTAATTCCGTATCTGGTAAAATATGCTTTAAAAGCTAGGTTTAGGATATAAGCTTTTTCTAAAAAATGAGTCGGTACCGAGCACTTGGAAACTATAGAATGCAATAGTATGTTGTTTTTATGATCCTTTAATACGTGTTAGAAATGTATAATCGCACATTGCATCACTTAGTTCATTATTTTATTAAATCTTGGTTGGTTATTTTATCAGTAATTTTTATTGGCTGTCGTATTAAAAATCCTTATTGGCTCGTTTCGAATCATATCTAAATGTTATAAATAGAAGTATTTTCTCTTTATACTCACCGTGTTTCTTATTTTTATGTATGTTAAATCTGCTGTACATAAAAGTTTTTAAATGCGATTAATCGACTTCTTGAGTAAACGCAAACATTTATCTCCACGGATATTCAACAATAAGGCTTCAATAATTCTAGGAATAGCGACCAACTTATGAATCTTTAAAATTTTCTTCATAAATATAGGCCTTGTTTCGTAATTTAATATGTATACGATAACTTTTAAAACAATTGATACTTGAATACTTAATACTTAATAATTGAATACGCAAAATATACTTGATTTGTGTATATTTTGTAATTGGAAGTTAGTTTCTATCATACGTGGTTTAAGATATAATTGTCTGTACATGTATTTTGAATCACCCTGTCTATTTCGAAGTTTTTGTATTCACTGTATTATATAAAATTAATGAATTATCATTTTATTAAAAAACACACTATGTGCCACGAAGATGTGTAATAAATTCAACACTTGGCTAAAACATTTGTTTTACATTATTATGCCCCTATGCAATTTGTGAAATTTATATCTACCGACATTCAGCTATTTTTAAGTTAAAAAAACATACATTGCACCATGAAATTTAAATATATATTTTTTTATATATTGTAGCTTGTTTCTAGTTGGTACTTAAAAAATTCTATTACAAATTGTTTTCATTTGACTTTTAAAAGGCAAACATTGCAGGTATAGAAATATACTACAACACTCCTGTCGCGTATCTATATTAATTTTACTAAAACAGTGAAGAAAATGTGGTAAAATTTTGAGAATTTGCATATCCCATGATACGCATTAATACATTCTAAAATAAATTCTAATTTGTCTAAAATTCGTGACAAACAGAATTTGTATAAAATTCCTATGTTTAATTTTTAAAAGGGCAAATTTGTAATGTTGTTTTCTCTGTAATTTTTTTAAATGCTTAAAAAATCTGAATTTTCAAACTTGAGATAAAAAAACTTAATTATGTATATAAGTATAATCCTTGAGAGTATCAATCATTACTTCATGTTTTAAAAATGCATTATATTTGAAGAATTATAATAATTTAAACAAACCTTGTATTGCTGTGAAACCTACAGCATAGTGAACGGATATATCAGGTCGTGGCGGTGAGAAGGTTAACAAAAAATCTCTATAAGCTTGCATTAGTTAACTTATGATTTATTATATTTTGATCTATTATATTTTAAAATATCCCCATTTAATGTATTCAGTATGGTGCTTGATACAAGGTGCGTAATTTATGAGAAAAATCATAATATGTTGATTAAAACAGCTAATTTATTCTTTACCAGCGCTTAAAATAAATTTCCAACGAAGCTACTATCCTGAAAAAAGCGCTTATTATTTAACTAAATATAAAAACTGTGGTTTAGGATGCATTTCCTAAGTTTGTATTGAAATATTTTCAATTGGACTGTTTAAATTTAGCAACAGAATGTGAATCTAAATTTTCAAATTAGTCCAGACATAAATTTATACTGCATATCTATGAATGGATTTCGATGACAAAAGTTGTCATTTAAGGATTTAGCGTTTGGATAATTTAGGGTATGGTTTCAAATGTGAAATCCGTTTCTATAACGGTATGATTCATTACATATTTTAATAATAGTTTTAATAAGAAATGTGAATGTTAAAAAGGCATTGCAATTAAATATTATAGCATATCCTTTAAGGTGCAGATGTCGCAGACGCACCGGAAATTCTTTCTAGCGCAAAAATGGCGATTTTTTGCCTGGTGTGGTAACCTGGCAATTTTTGCTCCGTACGGCAACCTGATGATTTACTATAACAAATTTAAATGTGTGTGTAAATAAATAAAATTAGAGAAGATAAAAATAATTAATTAATAAAATTAAATGTGCGTGTTAAATAAAAGTAATGTGTGTGTTAAATAAAAATGTGTTTTTTAAAAAAATTCAATGTGTGCAATAAATAAAATAAAATAAAACAAAATGTATGTATTTTAGAGTAAAATTATAATATAATTTCATAATAAAATAAAACTAATACGCTGTTTTTTGCACACTATGCCTAAGAAGTATTCGAAAACGGGGTTTCTCGCCAAAACAAAATGGCGCCAATTCTGGTGTGTCTGCGAGATCTGTTCCTAATTTAAGTATTATAGATTTTAGTAATTTATAGTATGACTGCCATTATAAATTTATTAATACTTATTTTGAAATTATTTTTTTAAGCACTACATAGTCCTTAAAACTGTAGTGCTGATTTGATGGTAGAAACTTCAGTGCTTTTTAAGCGCAACTCGAAATCTACATGGCAGAATCAGCTGGCACTTTGTATACGTACAATATAAGCTTCTAAATATCATTAAAAATATATCATTTACGATCCATATTGTGTTTGAGTATTACTTTCACAGTTTTTTTTTAAATTTATACGTATAAATAATACAGATGTATGATATTAACTAATTGTGCTTGTAAAATGTAGTACTAACGTAATAGAAGAAAAAAGGGCGAAAAATTAATTTCGTTCAAAACTATATTTGAAAATATTAAAAGTAAATTTTATATTAGAGGTGTAAGTTTATTTTTCCAGTGATTAACTTCAAAACTGAATATCTGAGGCTGTGTTTTCTTCTAGAATCAAAATATGAAGAGAAAATTAGGTATTTGCACAAAAGATTTTATGTCAATTATTTCGGTATGCACTATTCCATTTGGTACCATAAATATATTTCTTAGCAAAAATTTAAGGAAAACATAATTCCTAATAAAATGCTTGTTTACATTTTTCTGTGCAACACAATGGTGATTGTAATGTATGTTGTGTTAACTTTTATCTTCTTAGTCGACTGCACAAAGTGAAAAAAATACTTAAATTGTCAGGCTCATGGAAAAAAATTCTTAAGGTTAGCGAGACCTCAAATTCACCTCGCTAATGTTAAATCTATGAGCATGGAAAGCATTCATATATTTAAAATATCTACTCGGGAAAGCAATATTTTTAAATTCTTTTTTCTTAAAGGATGAATCTTTTTTTCGTAGTTCTAAAGATATAGAAATTATTTTAGAAGAATTATTTTATATTTAGAAGAATTATTTTATAGAAAATATTTTAGAAATAAAATATTTCTAAACTATAGACTTCATTTTATTTGAAGTGTTAAAATCTTACTAACAGCTCATCAACGTCACTAAGATATTAACACTTGACATATTAAATTAGGCAGATATTTTAGTAATACAGGGTGTCCCAAAAGTCCTTGACACATATTAAAATTCCATAAAAGATGAAGCAATTGGCATACGAGAGTGCGGATTGGACGAAAATGCTTCTTACGATCTGAAATTTTGTTTAAGCAAATAATAATAAAAAAAAACATTTCAAAAAATGTCTCATAGATGCCGCAGCTTCTGAAAAGTTATCAAATAGGTAGAATGTCTTTATACTTAACAATGGCGAAAGACGCATAATGCGTATGCACAAGTTTTGTCCAAACTATGACAACCCACATTCCAGAAGTTAACAATACCAGTCTATACAACCTCACTCATCTATTCAAACTCAGGATGGCGAGTATTGTTAATTTCTGGAATGTGGGTTGCCATAGTTTGGAAAAAAATTGTGCGCAAACGCATTGTGCGTCTTTCGCTATTGTTATGTATAAAGGCATGCTGGCAATTAGATAAATTTCCAGAAGCAGCGCCATCTATGAAAAAATCTTGGAATTTTTTTTTTATTTGCATAAACAAAATTTCAGATTATAAGAAGCATTTTTGTCGAAACCACACTCTCGTACGTCAATTGCTTGATCTTTTATTGAATTTTAAATTGTGTCAAGGACTTTTGGGACACCCAGTATTTTTTAAATGAAAAGAAATAGACACCCTTTAAGAAAACTACACAGAAAAAAGAATTTAAAATTATTAATTTACCGAGGATTTATTTTAAACATGCGAATACATTTCACGCCCATTAGCATAACATTAGCTATGAGAATTCGATATCTCACTGACCAAGAGCCTTAATCCGGACGGACAGGAAAGTTTTTTGGTTACATGGAAGCACACTGTGGGTTTTTTAGACACGAGACTTATTTTTTACAAGGAATTCTCTAAAAATTATCCAATGTTTCAAAATAGTGTGAGCAATAATTTTTACACAATCAATCTTGATATATATTTTTACTTTATTTAGTAATTCCAAAACTCTTAAAATAATAATAAAGAAATTTTACAAACGTTCGACTTGTCAGTTGAATCTAATTCCCTTTCTGAATTATTGATCAACTTTTCTTTATCTTCTTCATTAATGCATTCCCCATCAGTTCATAAAAAAAATGTCTATTCGTTCTTCAAATTATATATTGTATTACAAAATAAAAACAGCAGTACTTGTACGAGATCTAATTTGCACGAAGGGTTATTTTTTTCTTATAATAATAACAATAAAAATCGGAAATGCCTGTAATTGGCACGCAAAAAGCATTTAATGCAGCTAATGAGCAAATTCTAATTGAACAGGGGGACTATTTTTGTAGCATCCGGTCCTAAAGGAGCAAACGCGCTTGTTTGCAAGTTAGGCCATTGTTTTCCGTCAAAAAACTGGGATTTTCCGAAAAACATTTTTTTTTTTTTTTTACTGTATAAATCGTAAACAAAGTTTTATTTATTTAGTTATTTTTTAGAAAATTTATTTATAAGGTATTTCTAATTGTCTGAGAACAGTACAAAGGATTATTTTAATAATAAAAATGTGTAGGTATATTTTTATTTATTACTTTATAACCTTCCAATTATGAATGGTAGTTAATTGTAATTTTAAAATAAATATTAATTAACAAACTACTACTAACTAATTACTACTATAAATAATTTCAGTGTAATGCAAACACTGACTTTATGTTCGTATCCGCTAACTTCAAAGAAGCAAGACTTTATTATACAACAAGATAGCTTTGTATTTATGTTTTAAAAATTGTGAAAATATTACAAAGAAGTTTATTAAAATAATGCGATGAGAAAAATGTATAAAAACTCACATTTTAATAGGATAAAAATATTACTAATAAAAAAAAATACAAAGCAAATAAACCATATTCGATTTTCACATTTAATTATTAAAAACGTTTTAGATGTCTCAAATTCATTAAATACATTTTTCATACATCAATTAAATCGTTAACCTTCAATATGCATTTTAATTATCATTAAAGCAGAAACGTTCATAAGAAATAAGCATCGTCTATACGTGTATATCCACTAGCTTCAAACATGAACACTATCTAATATTTTTATTTTTCATTCGGGTAAAATATTCTCAGAGAAATTTACTAAAGTAAATTCTTAGAAGCTTTCTTTCAGACAGATAAAAACAAATATTCCCTCTTTTTCAAATTTCCGATACACTTTTCTAAATTTATTTTCAAATAGTTTTATAAGATATTAAAATTTCTTTTTAGAAACATATGTATTCGTGGAAGTTTCTTATGGAGTGTTTTATCAGAGATATTTTAAACTAGAATAAGACAATATTGTTTTAATTTGTATCCAAGATGTTTTAAACAAGGTAGTAAATCGTATCTTAAATCTGATTTTTACTTTAATATTGCTACATTAGTTTTGTTATTACAGTTTCATAGGTTATAAGGTAAAGTCAGGAGAGATGACGCAGTCAGAGAGATTGCGCTCATAGAGGTTCGGGGAAAACGAGTAGAGTGAGCTCTCAGCGACTCCAGGTAGTTGTACAACAACAGTAGCGGAGTGTATACTTGAAAGTGCAGGTTGATTGCTTTGAACGTTTAAGATAAAGTATTGCTATTTTGTTTTGTTCTCCGAAAGTAAGTGCTTGAATTTTTATAGCTATTCATCAGAATTTCTATACAATGTCAATAGTACAAAATATTTTAAACTTAAACGATTTCTCATAAGCTACTAATATAGACTAACAATGTGAACATCAACGGTTCGTTTTAGAAGAGGTCATGTTTAAATAAAAGGCCGCGCTATCTCTCCTACCGAAATTGGAGAGTTTGCGCATCTGCTACTTAGGAGAGATGGCGCAGTGTTCTCATTAGTTTCCATGCTAGGAGAGATTACGCAGCTTATTGGTAAATTTGCATAAAAAATGAAAATTGAAAATGGACTAATTTTAAGTTAAACGTGTTATTAAGTAACATAATTTTATTTTGTAATCTTATTTGGACATGCTTTTTCTCATTCTTTAATTTTTTTCCATTAATTAAAATTTTTTAATCGTTTTTAAAATTATTTCCTTTTTCAGATTATTTAATCATTAGGTTGAAATATTCACTCCCAATACAATAATATTTGTTCACAAAAACCTTACAGCAATGTCATTTAAGTGTAATTATTATTGTTAACAATTTAATTGTAGTTATTATTAGTAACAATCTCTTCTACCCATGTGCGCAATCACACCAACCCTGTAAGGACAGGTTGCGCAAAATAACTTTCTTGGTTTTATTACAATTGTTCTATTAATTTGCAACATAACAACAAAATAGCAATGGAAATGCATAAAAAACAAATGAAGTAAAAATTATTCATGAATAGTTTAGCGAAAAATTAATATTTAGATTTTTTATTGCTATTCTTTTGAATTGTGAGCAGACTATCCTAGCTTTACCTTAGAAAAAACGTTTATAAATCTGCCGATTTTTTTTTCCGTATGTACATACTGATGGTGGTTATATAGGGCGTGAATAAAAACACTTTTAATTATATTAATAGAGCATGATTGTATAATTTTTTTCATATATGAAAATGAAATTCGATACTAAGTATGGGTTTGTATATTTCTTAATGAAAAAACGCCTGTGATACATTCACCGGCAATACGCGCATATTCACAATCTTCAAACAAGCAATAAAGTGTTACTTACAGAAACACTTTATTAAAAATAATTTGCTGTAATGTTTCATTCGGACGCATCAAAATAAATATTGCTTACAACATTAAAGACGTGAGTATAAAACATCACAAATTTACTGATTGGTGTATACAAATGTCAAATTTAAAATTTTATACATACATTAAAATTAAAAATATCGACGTTTCGACCACTCAGTTTCCTGAGGGTGACCATAGAAGGTGGTCGAAACGTCGATATTTTTAATTTTAATGTATGTATAAAATTTTAAATTTGACATTTGTATACACCAATCATTAAATTTGTGATGTTTTATACTCAGGTCTTTAATGTTGTAATGTTTCATCGTGTAATCGTCCAGCATTTATATAAATATTTCTTCCTTTCAATTTTGCGTTACATTTTATTTCAAATTTATTTTGGGATAGCTTTGATTGTTGTTGCATTGAATGTTGTAGCATTGGTTCTGCTGTAATAGTTTTTTCGTTGCAAATTGTAAGATAATAATCCGTTTAAGAATCTGCTAATTTTTTTTCCTGATCTACACATTTATTGTGATTACAATAGACAGGAATAATAATACATTCAATTATACGAATAGAGCATGATTGTATATATTTTTTCATATATTAAATTAAAATTAGATATTAAGTACGGATTTGTATCTTTTCTTATTAAAAAATTGCCTGTGAAATATAAACACCAGCAACATGTGCATATTCACAAGCTTCAAACAAGCCATACCATCCAATGTTGTTATTTATCCATTCGGACAAAAAATTACAGAAACACTTTACTAAAAATAAGTTATTGAAATCTTTAATACGGGCACATCAAAATAAATATTTCTTCATTTTAATTTTGCGATACACTTTTTTTCAAATACCCTTACAAATACCATTTTAGAAACAGATATATTCTTGGAAGTTTCTTATGATGAATTTTATAGAGATATTTGGAAATACAAGGAAATCATAAAGAACATTTAGTTTGTACCAATGTCTTTTTTTTTTAAATTATATTTAATCGAATGTTTTGTTGTATTTTTAAACCTTATATGATTTGTGCATCAGTACTTACTTGCAGATTATAGACAATAGCGTAGAATAGTTTTTAGGTCCAATCTATAAGGGAATAAGTCGTTAAGGAATTTTAATTTTCTTTCAACAGTTTGAGAAGGCTGGAATTTAATAGATCCATCGTTTTTATAAACAAAATTGTTCAATTAATCGTATTTTTAAGTATATTATTGCTTGAATGTTGTTATATTGGTTCTGCTGTAATAGTATTTCGTTGTAAATGTCTAAGATAATAATCCATATAAGAATCTGCTGAATTCTTTCTATTTTCTTATGTACACATTTTTAGTGATCGCAATAGGCATGAATAATAATACATTCAATTATATGAATAGAGCATGATGTAAACATTATTTTTATATATGCAGTTAGAAATCAATATTAAATATGGACTTGTATCTTTTGTTAATGAAAAAGTGCCAGTGAAATATAAACTCCGGCAATACGTCCATACTCACAAGATTCAAACAAGCCATACCATCCAATGTCAATATTATTATAATCGGACAAAAATTTACAGAAACACTTTGCGAAATATAAGTTTTTGGAATCGTTCATACGGGGACATCAAAATAAATATTTCTTCCTTTCAATTCTGCGATATACTTTTTTTTTAAATTTATTTTCAGATAGCTTTACAAATTCCATTTTAAAAACAGATATGTTCTTGGAAGTTTCTTATGATGAATTTTATAGAGATATTTGAAACTACAAGGAAATCGTAAAGAATATTTCATTTGTACCAAAGTTGTTTTTTAGAAATTACATTTAATCGAATGTTTTTTCGTATTTTTAAGCCTTAGATGATTTGTGCATCTGTACTTACTTGCAGATTACTGACAATGACGAAGAATAGTTATTTATGTCCAATCTATAAGGGAATAAGTCGTTAATGAAATTTAATTTTCTTTCAACAGCTTGAGAAGACTGGAATTTAATAGATCCATTGTTTTCACGAACAAACTTGTTAATTTAATCGCAAGTATATTTTTACTTGAATGTTGTTATATTCGTTCTGCTGTAACAGTATTTCGTTGCAAATTGTAAGATAATAATCCGTTTAAAAATCTGCTGAATTCATTTTCTTCTTATCTACACATTTCTGGTGATTACGATAGGCATGACTAATAATACATTCAATTATACGAATATAATATGATGTATTCATTTTCTTATACATGAAATTAGAAATCGATATTAAGTATGGATTGTATATTTTTTTAATGAGAAAACGGCAGTGAAATATAAACACCGGCAATACGTGCATATTAGCAAGCTTCCAACAAGCCATACCATCCAATGTCATTATTATTCTATTTCAACTAAAATTTACAGAAACACTTCACTAAAGATAAGTTATTGTTATATTTCATTCGGACACATCAAAATAAGTATTTATTTCTTTCAATTTTGCGATATACTTTTTTAAAATTTAGCTTTGTAAAGGATCAGGGTCCATAAGCCTTGTTTTTTGGCCCCTGAAATATAACTAAAATTTATTTTTGTTATACTGACTTAATTATTTCACTTTCTAATATTAGAAGATTTATCCTGTACGATTTAAACAATAGTTTTTGCGTTTTTATCGGATTTATATGACTTACATAAGCTCAAAAGTCGTATAATTCGTAGTTTTTGATGGAAAATACTTAATTTCTCCTAATGTTACCTAAATTATTTATATGAGCGCAATCGTGCAACACTTTCTTCTTTACATATATTATAAAATACATTAAAATGTACAATATATGTAAAAAATAAAAGTGTTGCAAAGCTGCGCTGATAGTAAAATATTAAAAATATAGAGTTAAGTAACTGCGTTCCGTCACGTCACTAAGAGACTTTAGGATGCAGCAACGTGTTTAAACGTGCTAAAATGAACATAACTATTGATAATAAGTAGTGTTTTCAGTTTTCATCAGAGTTATTTTATAAAAATTAGTATAGTTAATGAAATTTGCAGTCGTATTTTAATTTGAAGATTGCAAAGAATAAAGCTTTGCTACAATGAGATAAAATATTTCAAATAGAAACATACAAAGTAGTTAAACCTGATTAATTGTTCAAATTTAATTACTTAAACTGTTTTAAGAGTAAAAAATTTAATATATAGCGTGAATATCTACAACCTTCAATAAAACGATACAATCCAATATTTTTATTCTCCAGTCGGAACTAAAATTTTACAGTGAATTTTACTGAAATAAATTCTTGGAATCTTTCATTCAAACACATCAAAGCAACAATACCCTTTTTTTTATAAATTTCCGATATACTTTTTCCGAATTTATTCACAGATAGTTTTGTAAGTATTCAATTCCCTTTTAAAAATATACACATTCTTGGGATTTTTATGAGAAACTTTTTCATAGACATAATTGAAACTACAATGAATAAATACTGAATTTTTAGTTCATATACAAGTTGTTTTATACAATCTAGTACGTTTAACAGAATTTTCAAATGAATTCTTAGATTGCGATGATTGACTATTACGGTTTTTCAATGCAAACTTAAAAGTAACAAATTCTTAACGAATCTGCTGAATTATTTTCCAGACAGCACGAAAAGATTGTATCCTTCTATTTTTAAGCTTGATTCGACAAGTCGAAAAACTTGCATTAAATTTGACGGACTAAGCATGCATTCTTAATGCAAGTCAAAATGTAAGCTTGATCTGTCAAATTTGTTGCATTTTTATTGACTCGCCAAATGAATCCTACAGATAGTTCTTTCATATATTTACGGTAATTTGGAATTGCAGAAGTGATAAGGCATTTAATTAAATGAACAGATCATGGATGGTTACATCATTTTGACTCATGAAATAAAAAATAAATGTGAAATATGCATTTAAATTTTCTGACTTCAAAAGTGTTCGTGAAATATACACTGTGATTATACGTCCATATCGGTTTAGCTTCAAACAAGCCATATTATTCAATATTTGTATTCTCCAATCGCAATTAAAACTTCACAAAGAAAATTACTAAAACAAGTAATATTAATATTTAACTCAAAAACATCATGACAAATATCCTCTCCTTTCATACTTCCAATACACATTTTCCAAATTCATTTTCTGAAAGCTTTATGGCTTATTAAATTTTATTTCCAGAGATAAATGTATTCTCGATTTTCTTATGATGCATTTTTATACTGATATTTGAAACTATAATGCACAAATACCAATTTTTTATTTGCATGATTGTTATTTTGTAAAAAAATACCGTGGCAATTATATTATGTAGACCAATACTGTACTAATCCAGAAATATTTAGTAGTAATGTGTTTAGACGTAATCGATATGCAATAATCAAATAAAGATTGTGTTAGGGAACATATTTCTCGAAAATTTATTTTGTTTAATAAACAGTTAGGCCTAGTGTACATTGAAAATAAGGTAACATTTACTATAAATAATTTTAAAATCTACACACAGTACGTAAATGCAACTTTTTTACTCGTGTGAGAAAGGGTGAACTACCACATTTTTAATATTCGAAATAGTGATGAATCTTGATCATACTTTATCATATCTGTTAACAATATTCAGTTATATCAGCTTTTCACTTAAAATTCCAGTTAATATTTTAAAAATAACTGCGATTTATCTGATCTTTCTTAGAATAAGCGAAAGAAGAATAATGCATTTCTGGAATTGTTGAATTATTCAAATATTGTTTTCGAGAAAGACAATATGATTCCCAAATGCCTAGTTTATTCGTCAAATTTTCCCGGGTTTATTTCTAATCTTAGAAACCTGCAGATTTTTTCTTTTTTTTTTGCAACTCTACCTAACAGCGATAGAACTCATCTTGTCAGTGACATTATGTGCAGCTGCATGAATTCAACCGCAGCGCCGGTATTTCCAGGCCATTCGCCCAAATACTGACTACGCACTACGCACAATGTTTCTTCGCTTCTTCGTTTGGGTGTAAACAGTGATTTATAGAATAGTAATCCAAGATACGGGGTGATTATAAAAAAACTATCCTGATATATGAGTCCTTAACTATCACACCGTTCACAGAAACTGACTGAAATTTTGGTTTTAAGTATTTTGAGGTATGCGCTCAAGAATCGTATGAAAAACAACAGTTAAACTCTAACAGTTACGGTTACAGTGACAAAATTTTGAAAATTTCAAATGGCAACACCTATTTTTTTTTTATTGGAATGTGATCTTCGTAGTGAAAAACCATAAAAAGCGTTGGAACGGTACCTGTAACACGAAAATTGCCTGCGCTAGAGAGACTAAGACGAAAAGTGAAAACAACCAATAAAGTACAGAGAAGCAACAGAGAGTAAAACATTTTATTACTCAGTGCTATCCACCATCTGCCGCATGCAACGTGTCTTCGTGTGTGACGTGGAAAATTTGTGAAACACAATAAAATGTTTTGTTTTCTGTTGATTCTCTGTCCTTATTCGTTGTTTTCACTTTTCTTCTTAGTCTGTCTAGCGCCGGCAATTTTCGTCCTACAGGTACCGTTCCAACGCTTTTTATGGTTTTTCACTATGAAGATCACATTCCAATAAAAATAATAGGTGTTGCATTTGAAATTTTAAAAATTTTGTCACTGTAGCTGTAACTGTTAGAGTTTAACTGTTGTGTCTCATACGATTCTTGATTGCATATCTCAAAATACTTAAAAGCAAAATTTCAGTCAGTTTCTGTGAACGGTGTGATAGTTAAGGACTCATATATCGGGATAGTTTTTTTTTATAATCACCCTGTATATAGTAAAAATAATAAAAAAATATTTTTTCCTTAGAAAATTAAATGTTTATGCTTAGCCAATTCGTAATCTTCTTCAAAGAGTGAATTATAATTTTGTATTTGAAGTTATGATTTAAAATGAAATTTAACAATATTTTTATTACTAATAATTTCCTACAATTTATGTAAAAGTTTTTGAAGGTTTTAATATCTGCTTAAATATGTAGATTACTTTTGTTTCACACCATTTATAAAATTTAACAGATAAATATTTATTAAGAATACACAAATTCGAAAAAATGATACTTTATGCATGTTCCGCTGGAAATTTCATAATTAAATAGTGTTGTATTTTTTTAATCTTTCGTCGACTGTCAGAAGACATAAATAGTATACGGAATTCATGATCGCAATAAGGTCAAAATTATGATTTTTGCTTAGTGCCTTTTAAAGTACTCCATATATATAAAGCAATTAAAAATATTTGTCAATTATATATTTAATAAAATAGAAGTATCAGACGTATCAAGACACAGTCTTTTTTTTGTTATGATTACAAATTTTATTTTATCAACTTATTAAGAAATATAATAAATGTGTTGATAAATAGCTTCAAATGACTTATTATTTTACAAACAATTAATTGTTCTGTTGAAAGTATAGAAAAATTTTGTATGTCGTTTTTGTACTTTGCCTTACTGAATGGTATAAATTAACAAATACGGAAAAAAATATTTACTTACAGCATTCCTTTACAATAAAATCATTTCTTGAAGTATCCATAAGGTATAGGATCCATTAGTAATAAATAAAAAAATTTCAGCGAATAATAAAAATCAACTAAAATTAGTGCTTCAAATCATCGTCCTCTAAGAATATCACAAATAAATGTCTAATAGCTAGTCGTCAAATTTTAGTTTCTTCCGAAACAAAAGTACCAAAAATCCAAAGTAAGTTATTTCAATCTACTATTACATAAAATATATATCTTGTCGTAATGCAAATAAATGATTTATCTTATACCCTAAATGTAAATCATTCGTGAATAGAGATTTTTCGAGATATGTTCGTTTTATAAAGATTTAAACGACAATACAATTTACAATTTATCGCAAACAGTTCAAAATTGCTCAGCGTAAATCTTTATAAAACATTGTAGTAAAAAACATCTATGAAGTGTACGTAGGAATGGCAATATATCTTTAAGTGGGCAGTTTGTTCATTTTGTAGTAATGTTTCCAGATAAATAAGTACAACCATTTTTCTTGTATATGTGTGTAAGAAAAATTATGAGCGACACTTTTGTGCCTTAAAATATTTCTTAGGAATGAAATGATACTAAATAAGATATAAACAATAAATAATGTATGAAATAACACATTTGAAGAACTAAGTAAACAATACATATAAAAGAAAACCAAAAACAATTATGAATACAGCAAACAATTCTGATTCTGGTGTTTAGTTTTATGTACAGTAAATTTAACTTTTTTTTTCTAGAAATGAATATATTAATGTTCTTTTTAATTAATTAAAAAAAATCTATAAATATACTCTTTATCGGAAAGATAAATTGTCTTTAATTTTGTAAAATTTTGCATTATTACTCATGTTTTGTTTAGGATAATGAATATTCAGATACATATGAATGCTTAATAACAACCAATTTTGTTTACTTTTTCTAATAAATCATAAAGAATAAATCCAGCAGTCGTAAAATAAATTGTCGAAATTGTATAAAAAAAAAGATATAAAATTAGAGATATTTGAAAGTTTTATGGCAATAAAAGTGTAAAAAGCAGAAATCACTCAAAATCACTAAATTCAATGTATATTTTTGTCGTAAAAAGGTGAATATTATGTTGTTTTATTTGTTAAAGTATTGAAAACCATTTCCTAAATATAACAGGGACAGTATAAAAATTTTAATTTCGTAATTTAAAATTTACATATATACTGGGTGTTCAAAAATTCGACCGACAAATGAAGAGGTATGATAGAAGGCATCAAGAGGATGAAAACTTTCTATAGAACATGGGGTTGCAAACCACGTTTAGTGGTAGACAATGGCAAAAACAGCTATGAAGTGTGTGACGTCGAGTGGAACACAAAAGGGCAATAATAAGTAGAAAAAGAATTTATATGACGTCAAGCATGATTACAATGCATTGCAGTTCAACGTCAGAAAGGAGACGACGACGTATTTTTATAGAAATTGCTTAAAGTTGAGACCACGAAGGTCATTGCACAGCCGACTCAGACGGACAAAGGATTGCCGGACGCGTTGAAACATATTCCTATAAAAACGTTCGTTATGACGTAAATCATGATTTACGGCAAATAAATTGTTTTTTCTATTTATTTGTGGCCCCTTTTCTTCCACTCGACTTGAAACTCTTCATAAATATATAAATTTTTTTCAATTTTCTCCCATGAAACGTGGTTTGCGACTCCATGTTCTATGGTAAATTTTCCTCTTCATGATGCCTTTTATCACCCTTCTTAATTTGTCGGTCGAATGTTTGAACCCCCTGTATATATACGAGGTGTTTTAAAATAATATATAATAATATAATAAAATAATAAAATAATATATCTTGAAATGTATCATTTCCAATATGGGTGCTTTAACGCTAGAATTATTGTGTTTCTTGTATACCAAGAACTACCGGGATGGACCACAGCCAAAGCTCTTGTTTGTTTCTCCCGCCTTAAGACGGAATTCATGACGTCAGACCACGTAATCTTCAGCCGACCGAATCGGCTGAGAAAACTCTTATTTGTTTCCCTCCTCCCTAGGACAGCTTTCTCCGCCGATTGGTTCGGCGGAGATCACGCGATCTGACGTCATCAACTCCGTCCTAAGGCAGGAGAAACAAACAAGAGCTTTCTTGGCTGTGGATGGACCATAGCTAACCCATGGGCTTCAATGACATTATTATGGTTTTATATGGGAGATTTAGATACACAGTAAGGTTTGCTGATTAATACAATGATTTTCAATTGAGGATTAATACAATTTATCTTCTAGAATATTACATAATATGAAATTTAGTGAATATATACCATGAAAGAAGCTTTAAATTTTTAAGTTTTGAATATATACTTTCAGATTTGTACAGCTTGTATGGAATGAAAATTAAGAAATATATATTTCAAATAATATAATTTTTAATTTAAATTTCGTAATAATGTTCCTATTCCTTAAAAAAGTATTAAAACACAATAACAATTAAATATATATATATAGCATCATAATTTTTTACTTGCATTATACTACTTCCGATCGAACGAATACAAACCTGTAGATAAGAATGTACATTTTGGATTTCAACTAAATTCGTGTTAAGGCACTGTGCTGAATATTTAGGAAAATTAAAAAAAAAATTCAAAATTTTATTTTGAAAAACAACAGTGATACGAGCAAAAGATCACGTCGTGGGTCAGATATGACACGGCTCGGTAATTCTATTGTTTAAATGCGATGGTCTCTTGATATTGGAAGGCCGACCTCGCAAGCCATTTGCCGAACAGAGTTTCTTGAATTTGTGCAATAGGTTTCTCAGTATGTGCAGTGTTTGTTGACCTTCAGTGGTCTTCATGAACGTTATTTGTGAAAATTTTAAACACTTGTCTCTCACTCTAGCAATTATAAGTAACGTAGGGGGGTGTGTTTGAAACTCTCTCCAAAACTGTCTCTGCAAATAGCTATGTTGTCGAACTTCTAGTAACACTTTACGACGAATGTTTTATTGCTCAAAGCTTAATCTGGTTATAGCCATTATTTCAACTAAGTTATATCTGAAAGTAAAATATGAATAAATTATGCATACTTTTATTAAATACTCTGTATAACTAGTTTGACATAAATGGCTTTTAAAAGGATGTAGAGCATTTTTGGAAATATTTTTGTATTTGAAACTATTCTTCTGGAGTTTTAATTCTGACCTCGGAAACGGAGATTTACGTTTTCTCAATCATTCTAGAATCCCGTCACGGATTCGTCTACATAATACCATATACCTTGCCAAATTCTCAAAGAAAAAGAGAAAATGTACAAAAGACAACAGGCTTTTTTGAGAATTCAATGCAATTTATTAAAAATCTGATACAGAAACACCAAATAATTAAACTGTTTGAAAGAGTTTAATTGTTTTGTTAGTACAAAAGTTCTTCTAATTTCTAAATAAACCGTTCTTTATTGCTTGTAAATATTTAAAATATTTGAAATGTTATTTAATAATGTAAAGCTGATTTGTATTATATCGATCTCACGCAAAATTGGTTTCCAATTATATAAATCTTATTAATAAATTACGAAAGATTTTTAAATTCGTTAAAAATTCGGACTAATAGAAAAGTTTTCTATATTTAAAAACCTATACGAGAAGAGATATTCAAAGATATAAGTTTATTTATTGGATAAAAAACGCGCTTGTATATTTTACTCAAGGTATTAAAGTTCGTTTCTATTATCTTAGAATAGTCATAAGCAAAGATATTTTTCATCTAGTTTGTGAGAAAAAAATCACCAAAACGGAGTGTAAAAAGTTATAGATTTTATTTTGATTTTCAACCGCTTTTGCTACGCGTTGTAGATTTCTGTAGAGTACAATTTACATTTCTATTGTAACTAGAAATACAACTTGCCATTTTCGCGTAGAAAGGTTGAATCAGTCATTTAAGATCTATGTTTCGCATAAAAAATATAGAACGCCGCCATACGCATTTAACAACTAAAAATATGAGCAAGATTAAAAGTATATATGTGTGCTCTAAAATTGTATTTTTATTTACAAATTATTAGTCTTTTTAATAACTAAACGATTTTCGATAAAGAAATTTATCTTTTTCCATTTAAATTAGAGAAATTACAAAAAAAAAAAAAGTTTTAAAACACGTTCATTTTCAATTGAATTTGAACAATGAACAAGATTTGGAGAATCCTGTGCTATTTTGAGGGATATCTATCTTTGATAGGACTCGAGATTGAAATTGTTTATTTGTAAACTTTGCGGTATTGGAAACTTTGTGCAACTGAAATTCAGTATTAACAATTGGATTTATTATTATTATTATGGTTCAGATTCCTTGATTGTCACATTATCTTTCAAACGTTTTTTATTTAATGTCGTAATAAAATTGGCGAAGTGTACCATTGTAAAAAAATGGTAGCCATCAAGAAATCTGAAAAAAGGAAAAAAAAAAAAGAAACCTCCCAACTAGCAACACTGCTACGATCCCTACTCTAACACGAACTGTTTAGCAATCAACTATTAGACAATGATAAGAATAGAAATCTTATATACATGTGTGTGTGTAATTTTAATTGAGTGATATTTTCTTCATAAGATAAACATAAAGTGGTTTTTTTTATAAAACAGTACATTAATATTGAAAAAAAAAACAGTTCCTTATAAATAAAAAGGGACAAATCTTACATGTAGATATTGTTGTATATAAAGTCGTTAATACAATTTATTACATATTATATCGACTTTTAAGTTACTTTTTTTTAATTGCTTTGATATGAAGAATAGTTTTAATGTGTATAATTTAGAATGGGAAAATGAATAAGAGGAAACATTTTTTCAATAATCATTGAATAATAACCAATTTATTACATTAATGAATGTAACAACAACAACAACAAAAATATGAATAAATTAAAAAAATTATCTTAATTCCAAAAAACTGTTATTTATGAGTTTAAAAATACACACTGGATGCTTATTTCAATATAGTGTTACATAAAACGAGAACTATGAAATATACGTATATAATGCTTGAAAATGAGAAACACTTTTCAAGATCTTCAAACAAATTATCCAGAATTGATTGAGTACAGTTATAATCAATATTCTCCAAGAACAGTTGACAGAATTGATTACCCGAATTTTCTCTACTAATACCTATATAAATCTCACAAAATACGCAAACTGCTGACATAAAATCAAAAAATCCAGTGAGTGATTAGGAGGGATTATTCAAAAAGATGAATAAATTAAAAAAAATCTCAATTCAAAAACTATTATTTATTAGTTTAAAAATACACACTGGACGCTTATTTCTATTTACTGTTAAATAAAACGATAACTATAAAATATACGTATATAATGCTTGAAAATGAGAAATAAGTTTCAAGATCTTCATACAAATTATCCAGAATTGATTGAGTACAGTTATAATCAATATTCTCGAAGAATAGTTGACACAATTGATTACTCGAATTTTCTCTACTAATGCCTATATAAATCTCACAAAATACGCAAACTGCTGACATAAAATCAATAAATCCAATGAGTGATTAGGAAAATTTGAGGCAATTGAGACTGATGTTCATATGATTACCACGCAAACATTTGAGAAATACAATATCACTCGTAATATAAGATTTTTAAATGTATGTTTTTTTATTAATTTTTGTCTGATAGAGAAATATTATTATTACAAATCTGTTCCACTGAATGCAATCAAAAACCCCTTTTTTTACATTAGTATTATTGTTATTATTACTACTGTTTTTATTCTATATTTTGTAGTTTTCTGCGCGGAAATTTTCAATTTCATATTCCGAAATGGAAAAATATTTATATCATAATTTATATTATGAAGATTTTATTATGAATCACAACACAATATTAGCAATAATTCAATTTAGTTGAAAATCTTCACCGCCCAACTAACTAGACTGTTTGGTATTTTGACCAAAATATATTGCATTTTATCATACCAGTAAGTGGATTTTTATCCAGTAAGAATTTCTTCCATCTACTATAAACATTTTCTTATTTATCTTCTATTCTGATTTCGCTACTTCCCTTATTTTTTTTCTAAGAATTTTCGAGAAATGTTTTCATTTAATTTTATTATTATCGTGTTCTACTAAATTCAAAATGAAAAGTATTATACACATTTATAACACTAGCACGATATAATTTTATAAGTTGACTATAAAAATGCATTTATTTTTCTAACACCACTCATCAAAAATGGCGTCTAAAATGAAATCGCAAGATTTAATTAATTGTTTCAATATGGGGAAAATACATATGTAATAATTTTTAATGTAAAAATTATGTTAGGTTAAAAAATAATGCATCCATTAACACTCATTGATTGAAATTTTTCAATAAACCGACTGATTAAGTTTATTTTTATTTTGTATAAAATGCAATACTTTTTAGGTCAACAAGATCTTCATTTATATCCAATAATGATTTCTCCTATTTATTAAGTATAATTTATCATACTTTTATTTCACTTACTTCCACAATATTATTATATGTTTTGGCTATAAAAAGTACATTAAACTCTCGAACATATCGCCCAAAAATAGCATGTAAAATGAAGTCTATCACCTATTTAAGTAGTTATAGTTTTTAATAACACTGTATTTCTAGAATTGTGATGTAATGTTTCTACTCTTATAAATGAAGCTATAAATAGCTAAGTAGCTATAAGTACCTATAAGTAACATAATAAGTACCTATAAGTACCTATAAGTAACCTAAATAGATAAGTAGCTATAAGGAATCTATAATTAGGTTGCGATTAAAGATTCGTCTAAATAAGTCCCCTGGACCTGATGGTATCCATGGTCAAATGACTGAAAATCTTGGCCCAAGTGGTAGACAAAGGTTCCTAGACATTATAAACAGTTCCTAGAACATGGGACAGCTTCCTCAAGATTGGAGGAGGGCAACAGTTATTCCTATTAGAAAATCTTGCAAAGACGCTTGCTCCCCGGAGAGTTACAGGCCCATTGCTTTGACCTGTATAGCTTGTAAAGTTATAGAAAAAATTATTTAAAAAAAAAAACTTACCTTTTACTTGAATTCCCACGACCTTCTTCCGAAGGAACAATAGGGTTTTAGAGAGGGACACAGCACCACAGATCAAGTGCTTTACTTCTGTCAAAATATAAGAGATGCTCATAACATGAAACCTAGTAACACACAATGACAGTCTTCCTTGACTTACCCAAGCCCTTCGACAGGGTGTGGAATCAACTACCAATTATAAATATGTTTGATGTTTTTGGAATTGGTGGAAAAACCCTTCCCTGGATTTATGATTGTTTAATAAATAGACTTGTCAGGGTGAAATTTAATAATTCTCTCTCGAGGAGCTTTAAACTATTTCAAGGCGTTCCTCAGGGATCAGTTTTAGTCCTACTTTGTTTACACTTTTCTTATCGGGTATTGAGCATGCGCATGTCATTGCAAACGATATTGCTTGTTGGAACTCCGGCAGTGACTTGAAGAAGTTGGAAAATGACATCAGTCTTGTCCTTGATGATATAAAGATTTTTGCTGAAACCCACAAGTTGTGCTTTAATCCTGCTAAGTCTGCGGTTGGCTTCTTCACAACCAATAGAAAATTATATGACTTTCATCCCAATATTTTATTAAATCATCAACCTCTTGCTGTGGATAAATTTCCAAAATATTTGGGTTTTGTATTGTACAGTGAGATATTGGGCCACAAACATATAGATAATCTTGTATTAATCTGAAGAAAACGACTCAACATCCTGAAATATATCTCCGGACGTGACTGGGGAGCTGATGCTGGTACTCTCAGAAATGCATATATTGTCCTTATAAGACCCATTTTAGAGTACGGATATTTAATTTACTGTTGTGCCTCTGATACAAACCTACAGAAACTTGAGCGGGTCCAGCTCAGCGCTGCTCGGATCATTACTGGTCTTCGAAATACTTGTCCCAATGACATAGTGCTTTACGAGGCAGATCTGCAACCCCCTGGTCTTAGAAAAAGTGCTTGTCTGACAAAATATTAAAACAAACTCTGTGGTCTTTGTTCTCAAATTCGAACTTCTGCTTTCCTCAGAGACTGGTGTAATAATCAGAGGCTCAAGAGAAATAGTCCCTTCAGCCAAGTGGCCTCATGTAATCTATTCGCTAATGCTGTGGAGCCGCATCACTTAACGCATTGCTTTGACTCGACGGAATGTCTTGATAGTGTCTTTTTCCATCCTGATTTCCAGTTCATGTGAACAAACAAACAGATCTTCCTATTTATCTTAGGCAACTGGCTCTTGAGAGAATTGGTGATATTCCAAGTGATGCTGTTCAGGTGTATACGGATAGTAGTAGAAATGATAGTAACTGTTCTGGGAGTGAAATTTATATAAAATTGCAACATCATGACGTAAAGATTTAGAAGAGAAATCCTGACTTCTGCTCAGTCTTTCGTAATGAGCTAATCGCCATAAATGAAGGCCTTGGTTCACTTTTGTCACTCACTCATGGAAATGAAATCTGGATGTTGTCCGATTGCAGAAGTTCAATCCAATAATTGGCCAATTGGCACGTTGTGCGGGATAATATGGGAATGAATATTCTTAACAGACTGAAATGACTTTCCTGGTTTCATCGGGTACATCTACAGTGGATTCCTTCTCATGTTGAACTTGAGGGAAATGAGATCGCGGACACCTTGGCCAAGGCGGGTGCATTTGATGTTTCGGTGCGTTCTGCACCCATCACATATTTGGAGACTCTAGAACAAAAAGTAAGAATAAGATCACTTGGATTGTTCCACCAGAGCACCACTGGTACCAATGTATTCGACCGGGAGGATCTCTTGCTCTTGGTTTTAACAGGCAGGAAAAAACCACTCTTGCTCCGTTTCGTAGTGTACACTTTAGAACTATTAAATTTTCCGAGGGCATCAAGTGCTTCGAAATATGCACCGAGTGTTCTACCGAGCAGGCCTCCGCTGAACATATCCTTGCGTGCCTGGGGCTCTCCAAGCAGGATCTTGCTAATGACCCCTTGATGGTGCTGTATTTCCTTAGGGTGCATAATATCATGAATCTGGTCTAGCCCTGCTGGCCTAAGGGGATATTCAACAACAATAACTACTACAAGCTATAATTATATTACATTAAAATTAATAGATAAAATATATTTGTGATATAAACAACATTCTGTTGTAAAATGATATCGTTAATTGTGCTTCCCCGGTTCCCCTTCCTCTTCATTATCTTTATTATTATTTTTTACATGCTATTTTTTTTATTTATATTTTATGCTTTACACATACTTTGTGATTTCCTATTTCGATATGAAGTCTCATTTCATAAGCAGATATAGCAAATATATACACTGCGTTTTAAAAACTTTGAAATCTATAAACTGTTGGACACATGAGACATTCGTAAACATAACCTTGTTTATAAATCTTCAAATGGCACAATGACTTGATGTCTCTTTCATGGAATTCAGTGATGCAGCTAGTGCAATATCATCCAAACCAATTGACATTAGTGCTTTTAATTATGGATGATAAAAATGGTAGAGAAAACTGTCCTAAAATGACATACCGTAAAGAAAAAAAGCTTCTATTTATACAATTGTTTTATCATAACATATATATGTTATATAAAAAATTTATTTACTTCGTATCCTTCCATTTTTTTCGCATTAATCTATTAAAATTAATCTAATTTCTGACATAGTCAGTATTTCCTTAATTCTTAATAATATTTATTCCTATTTAATGTCCTTTTAAAAGTAAATATCCGTATATTAATAATTATTTTATTCCAAATCTTAATCTAAAATTTTAAGTCCATCCGTAGCCTTTATCAGCTTCCCAATCTATAAAATTTCGAAGACGCTTTCTCATTTCGAATGTTTTTTAAAAAGCCATTTTCTTCTTCTTCTTATTATTATTATGCTATGTCTTTCGCGCGCTGAGGTAGTTTCACTTCAAAATTGATACGCGCTCAAGTGAGGGATTCTTTACTGTCTTAGCTCCTCCCTCTGGCCTCATTCGCTGGTCTATAGGTCGCCTCTCACTCATTGGTTTGTGCGTTCGTGACGTAATGTTCTGTATGTCTCCGCGGAGAGAACAAAACTCGCCCGCATCGGTCGGAGTGCTAGATTTTCGACGTATCTGAAAGTGTAAACAAATATGTATCTGGTGTTTTTATGTCGTAGAATATTCATCTGGCCTTTTAACATCTTTAAATCAATGAAGTGAACCATCGTGAAGCCCGAGGCTATAAGTTTTATACCTGTGGGAAATGTGCTGCATCGCTCTTATTCTTAATAAACTATCCATCTGGAAATTGGCTGGACTTTACTGGAGAAACTGTTCTGGTGTCTTTTCATTGCCTTACTACTTCGCCATGATCGTGATTACCGACTGCAATATATTAGTTCTTTAACAGACTACCCTTTTCTCATGGAATAATATTTCTCGTAATGTCTCATCTTCGTCAAAATGCTACACATATTTTACAAACTAACTTTGCGAAGTCACAACTTCATAAAAATGATTTATACAAAATGCTGCACTATGTCATATTATCAACAGTGCTCTTCTAAAACACACACACATAAGTAGTTATTAATTTTACTTGCATACATCACAAATATTTTTTACACACTAAGAAACACCGGTACATTCACTATTTCTCCATCTTCAACACTTAACTCATTGTATCCACTTCTCCTTTGGTTTTTTGTGACTAAATAAATCATTACAATAAAAACAGGCTTTATCATCATCTTCTCAGAAATATCCATGTCTTTGTCATCATCATTCGTTGTAACAGAGCGAAATTTCTTTTTACTCTGTAGATCTGTACATATTGAATGTGAATTATGTTTATCAGCAGCTTTTGCCTTCACTTCGGCAATATTAGTACTGATTGTCAGAATTTTTGCACTTTCATGTTTCCTCTTTTTAGAGGATAATCTAACTTGAGGTGCAGAAGGAAGTGGAGATACATAAAGTTTTCTGATAAAAGGTGATGAAGGTGATGAACTTGAAGATGTTGCCAGTTGAATAGATACACACGTCTTCGGAGTATTGGAAACAGATGTTGTCGGCGCCGGATTTGGAGAAGTTAGCATTGAAACCGTGCAAATTGAAGGATTAGTTCAAGAGAGGCTGTTATCTACAAACTCGTGTTGCTGTTGCTGCTTTCCTTATTTTATAGTGGACTTTCTCTCACAACTGAAGCACAGAAAACTTGATCGAGAAAGATGTCTAGCGGCATTTATCTACAATCACCATATTGTGTATACGGAGGTAGTATTCGAGAACATATACATTTTTAAATTGCCGCATATATAGAAAATAATCTAAAAATAAATAAGTATTGCGATTTTAGATGCAATTTTAGACAATCTTAAATCTTAACAAAATTTAGACACATGTGACAAAATTCGATTTTAGATAAGCATAATTGAAGCTTCAGAAAATGGATTTTTGTTAAGTGTTTTATACTTTAGATATGTAATTACTGAAATGAAACGGATATGAACAAGCACCAAAAAATAGTCCCAAGAAATTTATGTCGAAGGTTAAAACAGTTTCTTTGTAAACAATCAAAAATACAAACTTGAAACCTTCGCCATCAAATGCTTATCGTTACTGATCGATTCCACAATATAACTGCGTATCGTTAACAACTGACCTCTATCGACAATATTAAGAAATATAAGGTGTGACATTTTACCTAAGTATGCCAGTTTGGAACAGTTTTTCCTAATGTACTAAAAAGATAACATCCCTTACATTTTATTTTCTAAATTGTCTGAGAGAAAAAAAAAGGAAATAGCAATTCGACAAATTTGGAAATAATGTCTTCCTTCAATTTATGTTTAACACTAGAACGACTGGAAATTTTACTCAAGTTTTATAAAACTATTTCACACCAGAATTTTTATTTAAAACTATTTAACTTATTCATTTAACATATTCTTTAAGGTTTTAAATTTAATTTATTTTAAAAATAAATTTCTGGTTCGAATTGGCATATATTCAATTGGTAGCGGTCAAAATGACCGCTCACGGTCGTTCTAGTGTTAAACAATAAGCTTAGGTGTGTTTGTCTCCATACTAAACAAACTCTTTAATTTTAAATAGAAAACACTTAATTTTGACATTATATTTGGATTTTCCAGTTAATTTTACCGTGCGATACCAAACGAGGAATCATTTGGTGAAGTAGTTTAGTAATTATGAAGGTTAATAATTTGGAGCTCCTAATGTTAAATAAATTTATAATCGTCGCAAAACAGATTATAATGCGGGCAGTTTTTCAAGCTTAATTCAAAAGCTATTTGTGAGAACAAAATGCGATTTTAGATAAGAATAATTGAAGCTTCTTAAAATGGATTTTTGTTAAGTGTATTATAAGTTAAACTTTATATTGTTTTCGAAAATTTATTTCGAAAAAATATATCTAATTTGTATTTAATTTTCAAATGGAACTCATAAAATTGAAAATATTGACTATAAAACGTCAATATTGTAGCAATACAATAAACGACATTGATAGACAATTTATTCTTTTTCATTAAACAATTTTTTCACTTTTATTTCTTTATATATATATATATATTATCTCAATCAAGCATACTTTACATTTTATGTTTTTAAAGTTTCTATGTTCTTTGACTTGTTTTTCAATCTGATAACACAAAGAATAAAAATAAAGAAAATATATAAAGCAACATCCTTGTGAATTTTAGAGATAAATGAAGAAAAGAATTTGCTTAAAAGTGATTCAAGGAAATCTAAATAAATAACATCATTTTTTTCCAAAGAACAAAAATTACGTTATGTAAATTACGTTGATAGGAAAAACAATGTTTGCAGTATTTTCTATCTTTTCAAGGGAAATTTCTGCTTAAAAAAATATCCATGCTTTTGTAATGTTTTTTGTTTTCGCCTTTGACTCTTTTCAACAATAGGTATGATTATTTTTGTTGAGGTGTAAATTTTCCTCATAAATAAAAATTCCAATAAACACTAAAGGAAAGTAAGAAAGAAAGTGGGAGTGAAATGTGGTTCATGATTAGAGCTAAACATCAATCGTGGGGGACAAAAAAAAACTTCATAGATAATTTTCCGAAAACTATTTACAATTTGCGATATTTTCATAGGAAAACCATTTATGACATTCTATTTAAGTAACTGCACATTGAATAAATGTTTACATAATTTAATTAATAATTTAATGTTTACATAATTTATTATTAATTGCTATTCTTGCAAAACTGATTGAAAATTTTATGAATACAGTTTTAATATTTTACAAATCTATGCTAAAACAAGTGGTTTTTTTTTTGTAGACTCAACTTTTATAGTCCTTTTAATCCAAGTTTTACTCCCTATTTCAATTTCAAACTTTTAACTTTAATCATAATGCTATTATCAATAAATGAACCTAAAAGCAGTTTCTCAAAGTTGGCCTATTTCACCAATTGCATGAAATTAAAAGTCAATCTTGTAGGTCATTTTTGCACAACCTTTATTTAAATCTCGGCAATTATTAGATATTTATTGTGTATACTATCACTGTATCCTTGTGATATACATGTCATAATGTTAAATACTATGCTAAATCTTTAATAATTAGCGTCGTGAATAAAAATACTTTTCAATTTTTGAAGCGTTCTTAGAAAAAAAAATACATGTGATAAAATTTTCGTTTTCGAAAGCAAAAATTATGCGTTCTATAGCTAAATTAATAAAAGAATAACATTCTGTGCCTGTGTATGCAAATGTACTTGTAAATAAGTACATGTCACAATTGTATGTAAAATGATTATCTCACTTTCCAAAGAGATGCTTTTAGCCTGTTTTTTCCAATTATTTGCTCATTAAAAATAAATAAACTTCAATAAAAGATTGTGCTATAGAAAGAACGAGAAATTTAGGGTTGTTATAAAATTTAACAATGATTTTGCTTACATATGCTGTTGTGTTCAACATGTTCCTTATTTAAATACCTGTCAGATAACAACACGAATGTAAGTTCATATAAATAGAATGTAAAATATTACAGCTTAGGCCGACACACCATCTTTATTAAAATTTTTTGCTTATTTTATGATTTTGATATTTTTTACAGTTATTTGTTGTGTTCAGTGACTTTCTTCAAATTTACTTTTGTTAAAACTTCTAACATTTTCAGTACGAACCCAATATTATTATAGATTCTCCTTTAATTTTTCAAGCTCCACTTAAAACAGAAACAAATTTTGCAACCTGTACATTAAAAATGTATGAAAACTATGTAATAGCTATTTACTAAAGATATATTAATAGCTGAATGAACAATTACTTTTTATTGAACGTGTAGATATTCCAAATTGAAAAATATATAGTTGTAAGCGAATACTTAACGAGCATAAAATGGTAAAAAAAAGTTTAATTTTTATCTAAAATACGAATTATGGAGTAACTGTTATGTGTTTCAGTTAATTTGTTATAATATCTTCCAGAAAATCTCCTAATTTTACACTTTTGTCAGTTACGTTGATTGAAATGAGGGTCCATTTAGATTTGAAATCATAAAATTATATTTCTACAAATTGATCATGATATTAATTGCTAATCTTGCAAAACTGATTGAAAATTTTATGAATACAGTTTTAATATTTTACAAATCTATGCTAAAACAAGTGTTTTTTTTTTTTTTTTTTTTTTTTTTTTTTTGTAGACTCAACTTTTATAGTTCTTTTAATCCAAGTTTTACTCCCTATTTCAATTTCAAACTTTTAACTTTAATCATAATGCTATTATCAATAAATGAACCTAAAAGCAGTTTCTCAAAGTTGGCCTATTTCACCAATTGCATGAAATTAAACGTCAATCTTGTAGGTCATTTTTGCACAACCTTTTTTTTAAATCTCGGCAATTATTAGATATTTATTGTGTATACTATCACTGTATCCTTGTGATATACATATCATAATGTTAAATACTATGCTAAATCTTTAATAATTAACGTCGTGAATAAAAATACTTTTCAATTTTTGAAGCGTTCTTAGAAAAAAAAAATACATGTGATAAAATTTTCGTTTTCGAAAGCAAAAATTATGCGTTCTATAGCTAAATTAATAAAAGAAAGACATTGTGTGCCTGTGTATGCAAATGTACTTGTCCTCCATGGCTGGGAAATACATTGCTAGTAGAGGTCAGCAAATTTGGTTCAGGATAGACATAGATAGATCCGAGTGCACTTAGCCTCAGATTTTTTATTTTTATTTTCTTTATTTATCCGATTTTCCAAATTCGCCAGCGATTTTGTGCCACACATAAAAGCAATCCAAGTTCAAACTTTTAGCACACTATAGTTATTTTAACCTTTTTTTCAAAAAGTTTATTTGGTTTTCGTGCAGCAAATATTCAATTTTTAAAAAGTACTCTTTTCGCCGACTTTGTTTTTATCATCTGATATACTTTTGATGCCTCAACTAGCCAATTCTACATTTTGTGTCCCCGTATTGAAAAACCATTAGGAATTGTTTCAGAAGTTTAAAAAAAAAAATTATACATTTGAAAATTTTCCGATTTTTTATAAGAAATCCGATTTTTTCTCATCCGCAATAAGAAAAAGAGAAATTTTAATAAGCGAAAATGAAGATTTAATCAGAGTTTCTTCTTCGTTTTTGGCTGCTTTTATAACATGTCTATCGCTAAAAAGCTTGTTGTCGTGAAAACAGGATAATCTTCTTATTTAAGAGGTACATGCAACACTTTTTTTTTCTTTCTTTCTTTCATTTTTTTATTTTGTGGCTCGAATGAAAAAAAAAAAAGTGAGATGTAATGATTTTCTTCACTGTTAAAAATTTAAAGCAAACTGTCCAGCTATTTGACCGTTTTTATAGAGAACGGTTACATAACCGTAATTTAACACTATTGTGACCATAATATGGGCAATAATATGGTCAGGACAGAGTTTAATTACGGTTATGTAACCTTTTTCTATAAAAACGGTCAAATGACTGGACAATTTTGTGCAAACTTTTCACAATGTTTCTACCATTTTAAATGTTAAATAACTCGAGTAATTTTGTGCCGATCTTCTCTGTCTTAAATTTTCTTGGCTGAGTCGGACCATGTCGGTAATTTTAAAATCTCAATACTTATTTTTTTGTTGTTAGGAATTTTTACAGGAATTTTGAACGAATATAAAATAGTATTATGTAAATTCAAAACTTTTCAGAGTATTTCTCGTTATTTTACGCATGGGGTATGTAATGATATATTAAAATTTTTAATGCGATTTCAATATATATATATATATATATATATATATATATATATATATATATATATATATATATATATATATATATATATATATATATATATATATATATATATATATATATATATATATATATACAATGCACACTGACAACAAATTTTACAAATTTCACAGATACTGACCTATTTTTAGGAGAGAAGGTGCCTTGGCTGAAAAGCAAAAAGACATACCATTTTCGGATTTTAATACAACGAGCAGGGAAGACCGAGCTATGCTCGGTCAAAATTAAATTTGAGTTCAAATATCATGACCCATGACCAAAATGACCCACTAATTGAATTTTCTCGAACATGTGACTTAGCCCAACAGTCTTCTCGTGCCGGAAAACCATAGGATGCAAAATTTAGTGTAAATTGAGCCGCTTTTTAGATATTGACCCACAATGACCCAGAAATGACCCACTAATCGAATTTCTCGAACATGTGACCTAGTCTAATGATTTTCGCGTGCCCGAAACTCGTAAAATACAAAATTTAATCAAAATCGTTAGAGTCGTTTTTTAGATAAAATTAATTTGACCCGCTTTGACCCAAAAATGACCCCTTAATCAAAAGTTCTCGAACATGTGACATTAATAACAGCCCAATAGTCTTCTCGTGCCCGAAAATAGTCGGATACAAAATTTCGTCAAAATCGTTTGGACCGTTTTATAGATACAATTAGCTTGACCATGACCCAAAATGACCCAAAATGACCCACTAATTGAATTTTCTCGAACATGTGACCTTGCCCAACAGTCTTCTCGTGCCCGGAAACCATTGGATGCAAAATGCAAAATTTAGTGTAAATTGAGCCGCTTTTTAGATCTTGACCCACAATGACCCATAAATGACCCACTAATCGAATTTTCTCGGACATGCGACCTAGCCCAATGCTTTTATCGTGCTCGAAACTCGCAGGACACAAAATTTAATCAAAATCTTTAGAGCCGTTCTTTAGATAAAATTAATTTGACCCGCGTTGACCCAAAAATGACCCACTAATCGAAAGTTCTCGAACATGTGACCCATCCCAATTGACTTCTCATGCCCGAAAATGGTCGGATACAAAATTTCGTCAAAATCGTTTGAACCGTTTTTTAGATACAATTAGCTTGACCATGACCCAAAATGACCCAAAATGACCCACTAATTGAATTTTCTCGAACATGTGACCTAGCCCAACAGTCTTCTCGTGCCCGAAAACCATAGGACGCAAAATTTAGTGTAAATTGAGCCGCTTTTTAGATCTTGACCCACAATGACCCAGAAATGACCCACTAATCGAATTTTCTCGGACATGCGACCTAGCCCAATGCTTTTATCGTGCTCGAAACTCGTAGGACACAAAATTTAATCAAAATCGTTAGAGCCGTTTTTTAGATAAAATTAATTTGACCCGCCTTGACCCAAAAATGACCCACTAATCGAAAGTTCTCGAACATGTGACCCAGCCCAATTGACTTCTCATGCCCGAAAATGGTCGGATACAAAATTTCGTCAAAATCGTTTGAACCGTTTTTTAGATACAATTAGCTAGACCATGACCCAAAATGACCCAAAATGACCCACTGATCTAATTTTCTCGAGCATGTGACCTAGCCCAATGGTTTTGTGGTGCCCCAAAGCGGTAGGATACGAAATTTCGTCAAAATCGTTAGAGCCGTTTTTAAGATAATTTTTGCATATATATATATATATATATATATGTATAACCACCCACAAGATTTGCTCGTATTAGAATATATGATTTTTAAAGGGTTACCGTAATTACCTGTCTTTTCTAATGGACAAAATTATCAAAATTAGATCATTTATTTAAACGTTACGAGTGAACAGGCGTAAACATATATAAAAACCTGAACCATATAACCTTTAAGCGAATTAACAAATTATATTTGCGATATATGTTATTACAAATCTCGTATATATTTAGCCTTTTAAAGTTCGCTCTTTTCTCTATAGAAATAAACGTTATGGTTATCACATGTGCATTTATTTGCCACAATAAAGTCAGAATATTGATATTGACAACATAAGTGACGTTCCAAGCATTTAACATCTGTCAAATAATGGAAGCATATAAGAAAAGTGTTGGTAGAAAAAATAAATATTTCCCCATTAGGGAAATTGAATGGCACTTTTATAAGTTTACATTTTTTGGAACGCTGATGAATGGATAAATATGGATCAATTTCACTGAACGTAGAAAATTGCAGGATTCCCTCAATTTATGCGATTCCAATTAATGCGGTGATTTTTTTTTTCAGATGATCCTCGGTTATGCTGAAAAGATTTTTTTTTTAGATAGGCGAAACACAGATTAGGGGTTTCTTGTAATACTTTTCAACATGTGCTTTCAAAGTGTTTATGAGTTCCGATTTTCTGTCTGTCGTATGTCCGTGCTTTGACTCTCGTTAATATACTCAGATTACCATGGAATTGGTATATGTTATTTATGTTTACTACATGTCCCCTTTTAAAAAAGCATGAGTAGCATTTACAGTTCGTTTACAGGGAAACTTAAAAGTATCCCGTTACATTATCGTCTATGGGGGGGGGGGAATCGTTAGGGGTGAATTTTGATGATGTTACACTATTTCAAACCTAATGAAATTGATATGCAATTCTGAGGTGCAATAAAACATGAATGTGGAATTCAAAATATTTATCATTCATTTACACCGCACAAAGAATACGGTTACATAATTGTCCAAGGTGGAAATGTTTACGGTGTATTTTATAATATCACACTATTTAAAACATAATGAAATTTATATGAAATTTTGAACTGCACTACAAGATATTTATTGTAGAATACGACTAGCATATCAGTTATCGTACATTTACAGGGATACATAAAAATTTCGGTAGTCTATGAGCGATAAATGCTGGAAGTTAGCTTTCAGCTCTCGGTACAGGTCTAAAAGTTAAACTGAAATTTTGCACGCTACGTAGTGTGCATCAATTCTATAGATCATATATAGGACAAAATAATTCGAAACCTGTGTGTGAGCGTGAATTTTGCTTAAGGTTGTTTTTTAATTGAGTTATGCATTTCCCAGCAGAACTATATGTAATACATTAAAAATGTTTGTAGAATACAAATATTGCCATATAAAGGATTACGCAAAGAACTGGATATATCCTTTAACTATAAATCTCACATGAAGTTCGATAGTGCATGTGAAACTCAACAATAGATGGCAGGAAAAACGTTTCTTTTTCGAACAGTTAGTTGAAATATTTCTGTTTCATATCTGAGAAAATTTTGTTAAAAAATTTCTGCTGTCGGATTTAAATAATATGACCAAATGTTAACATCGTTAAAAGGTTTTCTGAGGTTTTCTCAAGATGATCAAAATATATGAATAAACAATATGACTGTGGCAAGTTGAAATCTCGATTGCACACATACTTGTAAGATTAAAGTAGTTTTCTATGTGAATGGAAGGGGACTTATGAATTGTCCCCATTCTAAGAAGATAATACTATGGGGGAGTTCTGACAGGTTGACATGATCAACTAATCATCAACTTGTCATCTAGACACTTACTTGTAGAAACAAGATAATCTCCTAAGAATGCAAATAGTCTTATAGATTGGCCTCTTTCAGAGAAGATAATCTTATTGAGTGAAGAATTTCATTGTCATCTTGAAGTAAGCCAGACTGGAATGTACGTGTTGTATTGATGGCAATACTCTCTGAATGAGTGGATAAAAATTCTATCAGCAATTATTTGATACAGAGCTAAGCCCCTATGAAGTGAAAGTTCAGACTTGGTAAGTAAGGGATTAAAGCGTGTGCCAATCATAAGAGATTATAGGGTTTTTCTTTCCCTATATAAGAAAGGCTAGTTTCCAGAGAACGGACAGCCACCAAACAGATATCGACAGATACCAACGGGTTGGGTTGGGTTGATTATTGACGGCCAATTATCTACACTAGGGATATAGGCCCGGGGGGAGTGCCCTTCGTGGGGGTCTTTCTAAGGGAACCTAACCAGTATTTACGCATGGATAAATCCACGGCTCGAAGAAAACCACGAAAACTCCGAACGATTAGGCCGACGGGCGCGATTGGGATCGAACCCAGCACCTCCCGTCTACCAGCTTCGAGAGCACAACCTCTCAGCCACTGGTGGGGCCAGATAGCAACGGAATGCTGAGGAGATATGCGATACAGAGGTCGTGAATGCTGAAACTGTATTTATGCATCATGGATATACTTATCCTTTTTTCATTTTTTTTTATTTGTTATATTACAATAAAGTTTTTTCGTTTAAAACGAGAATGGAGTGTATTGATTATATATACATATGTCCACGTTATCACGTGACCAAAATGTATAATATCACCAAAAATGTTTTCTTACTTTTTATTTTGTGTTAATGAATCCAATGAATTAAACTGTTATTTAATGCAATACACTGTGATTAAAAAACTATTTAATGAATATTACTAGTAATAACTTTTATTGTTTTTAAGCATTATAAGAAGTTTGATTTATTGTTGTGCAACGTAGTGTCAGAATTTTCTCATAGATAGAGCTACACATTCAAAGCTGTAGAAAATATAAAAAAACTCAAGATAAGCAGTTACACACGATTTATTTTGGAAAAATCTGCTACCACTTTCTGCGAAACCTGCATAATATTTCATTTTAACATTTATTTATAGCTCAATATTTTCTTCTTCGTTATCTTATGAAAAGTAATATCCTAATAACACAAAATCTTCTGGTGTTTATTTTTTGTAATTTAAAAGGAATGCTCAAGATAGGAAGCAAGACCTAACATTAAATGAAGCAAAAACATTTACTTTAATAGCGATAACATTTACTTAGCATGTATTTTGCAGCATTTTACTTCAAAAATGTTTTTTTAAGAATGAATAGAACAAGAATTTTGTGGAACTAGAAGAATATACTTTTTTTTTTCTATTAAAATAAAATCAAAACACTCGGAAAGATCTTTTCAGCTGGAGAAAACATCTATTAATTTAGAAGAAAAGAAATAAACATTAATCTAAAATGTATTGGTTCAAAAAATGCAAGAAAATGAATCCTACGATAAAGAATCGTTCAACAAAGAAATAGGATGCAAAGAACTTTTTAAAATAAGATAATCTATTACTTTGTAAAAACAAAAATATCAAGCTATTTTTCCCGTATATTTAAATATAATATACGAGGGTCGATCCAGAAATAAGGTTCCCAAAGAGCTCCAGCCGCACGGGAAGATGCGAGGTGAAATACGGCAACAGCGCTGTGCGTGTCTGTTCCCGCACTCGCAATTCCCCCGGCCGCGATTCACTGTGCCGCTCATTCTTGGCTCAGCAGCCGTCCAAGATGGAGGTTCCCATTGTTGATCCCGCCAAGTGCAAGATTCGTTCCGTAATTCGCTTTTTGCAGGCCAAAGGGGCTACACCCCTGGATATTCATCACCGGCGAGGACGACTGACAGCCGGTGTAACCTTTGCTGCACGACAACGCCCGACCTTACGTCTCCCGTCAAACCCAGGAACTTTTGACACAATTTGGATGTACTGTCATGCACCACCCACCTTAAAGTACGGACATCGCAACCAGTGATTATCACTTGTTCTCCAAGTTAAAGGATCACTTGGGTGGCCAACGCTTCCGGAGCGACGATGATTTCAAAGAAGAGGTGAAACGCTTCTTCAACGGATTGGCGCCGGAGTTCTACGACATTGGGGTACATAAATTGGAGCACTGTCTACAAAAAATGCGTAGAAAAAGATGGCGGTTATGTAGAAAAAGAGAGCATTCTTCTTTCCAACGATGTAAATTTTTATAAGAATAAACAATATTGTCTATTTGTAAATTTGATGGGAATCTTATTTCTGGATTGACCCTCGTATTACTTTCATTACAATTTTAATGAGAATATAAGGTTAATAAACGATAATCAGCTCTATTATTTTCCCTTTTCTTCATTTTATCCAAACAAGTTGGAAATTTTACGTTACAGGTAATAAATGAAGTGCGTTCGTTTCGTGCTCTAACTAGTTTCACAATGCAAAAAATCATTGTTAATATTTAAGTGAAATAAGTTATATCGTCTGTTATGAACGAAATGAGGATGCTTTTTTTTAGGGTTTCGTTCATCTCACGAAACCCTATTACCCCCGCTCCGTTGTCTGTCCGTCACATTCTCAAAAAGTATGTAACTTACAGAGTTGAAACTTAGTGTATAAATCTGAATAGCAGCTGTAAAGAGCTCAAAATATTAAAATTTGAAAAATTCGTATAATTTTAATAAATAGAGATAAAAAACCAAAATTCTAACAGACTTTTCCTATTAAATTGAAATATTTTTCGTTATAGCAGATGCCAAAGATTTAAAATCCACAATGAAATTCTTTCTACAATAATTAATTTTCTATCAGACGATTTTCACGTGAAAAATGAAAATGAAATAAAAAGTTTCACCCATTGAAAAAAATATAAATATGAAATAAATTTGATTGACGTCATAGTCGTAATGAAACGGAAAATGTCGAAAAAGATTTCTCAATAATACAAGGCGTATGATGAGTATGTGTAAGTACACAAAGCAGATTAATATCACGTCATTAGAGAATTAAAAAGAAAATCTGACGTCATATGGGAAGTTTAACTAATTTTTCAAATGTTTGAGAATAATACAAAGCTAGTATCAATATAAATAATAGAGAATAGTAAATATATGAGTTTGAGAAACATATTGAATCGTGATAAAAATCCGATTATGGAAAAATTCGCATATTTTAACATTTTGAAGGTGTACAATTTGTTTAATTTTGAAATTATTTTTTTAAATATTGCATTTAGTCCGTATGACTGATATTATTATGACAGAATACAATAGCGGGCTTAGCCCGCTATCCGGCTGGTTTAGATATTCGAAAAAAACGAAAAAATAGACCGGTAAATTTTTACTTTATAAAAGACATGACATTTTTTTGTTGTTGTTGCTAAATGAAATTCGTTTGAATTTATTAAAGAAAGGATAAAGTGTTTTGAAAGGAATATTAAACGAAACCCTTTGAGCGATCTTCGATCACACTTATCCACTTGATTATTATTACGTATGCCATGCTTACAGATGCGATTTTTTTTCGACACTAGACAGCGCTGTAAAATTCACCATGGAGATCTTGCTTTGCGAATGATTATATCCATGGTTAATATTTCAATGATTTACGATTAATGAATTTTTGTTTATTTACTTTAATGGATTGATATATTCGGTGTTAACTTTATTTTGCACTGAAATTATCTCAGAATATATACATTTTTTAATGTAACTCATCGCTCAAGCAAACAATTTTTTTGAACGATCTTTCAAAAAATGTAACTTTTATGCAATTTATTTGAAAAAGTAATTTTGAAAAAAAAATGGCCTCTTGGCATATGGAAAAATATGTGGTTAGCCCGTATTTGTTTTCCTCAGTCACACGACTTGCGCTTTTATTATATCGATTATTTATGATAGTATTTAATAGAATAAGGGAAACTTTTATTAATATCTTTTTAAGTTTTAATTTGATTTTCATAAAATTGTAAATGACTCAAGGATAATGTATACTTAAATTTCAAACCATTTGGTAGGGTAGTTTTTGCGCTATTATATGCGGATAGACGGACAGACGGACCAGACGACGACTATAGGTGCTACGTATTTATATAATTACGAACACACCTAAAAATGGAGTAATGTGTTTGCCACCGTTATAAAAAAAATCAAGGAAATATTTCCTATGCTAATTTAAATTTCCAAAATTTCGAGAGTTATTGTGACTTTATTAGCTCTATACAAATAAATTGTGTTATTTTCAATGCGTAAATCATACTATTCTATTGGAGTAATTGTGAAATTCAAACACATAGTCAAAATTTCTTTTAATGGATTGAATTAAATTTCACGTTTCTTTCCTGCTATTAACTTAAAAAAAAAACATTAGCATAATGACGTCAAATTATCTGATAATTACTTTTTAGTATTTCAAAAAAAAATATATATGGAAAAATCTAAATACGAAACAAGACTTTACATTAAATAAAAATACATTTCTTGTACAACGTATATATAAGGGATAATAAAAAATATATGGGAAACTCTAAATACGAAACAAGACTTTACATTAAATAAAAATACATTTATTGTACAACGTATATATATGGGATAATAAAGTATATATGGTAAAATCTAAATACGAAACAAGAATTTACATTAAATAAAAATACATTTCTTGTACAACGTAGAACATACTTCTCAGAATTTCACTTTAAAATTGATTTTTCAGAATGAATAGACAATAAATTTTGTGAAATTACAAGAAGATTATTTTGTATTAAAATACGATAAAACCACTCGAAAGGATCTTTTAAGCTGAAAGAAAAAACACATCAATCTGTTTGAAAGAAAAGAACTGAAAAAATATAAAAAAGTATTGGTTTTCAAAAATACAAGGAAATAAATCCGACGTTAAAGAATACTGCAACAGGGGGATGGATATAAGAACTTTCAAAAATATAAACAAATAAATGATATAGCGTATTGTTCAATGATATCGATCATAAGAAAATAGCAAACAAAGTTAAAAAAATATAAAAAAAAATTATTATTTATATTGTAAGTTTTGTATTTTACGGATAAATATTACATAAATTTCAATTATATAGTCTAGATTTATTAAAATAATTTCCTAAATAAACAAAGAATAGAAACATTTATTTCAAAAGTTTTGTTTATCATTTAAATTAAATGACTTGCGTTATATAAAGACAGAATGCAAATATATAGATTAAAAAATATATATTAAATGGCGTAGTCTAATAATTTATGATATCAATTAAAAGAAAAAAGAAAAACCTGTATAGGAAAATTCACTTATATTAAAATTTTTAATTTTTTTTTCCTTCAAACAGAAAATAAATTATTTAAACTTAATAAAAGTAATCAAATTAACATGTCGTTGGCAGAAACTACATTTAATAGAATGAAAGTTTCGTTTTCACAATCGCTCATTGTTAGGCGTGATGTTTTGACGACTTTTCTGAAAATGGTAATCGCGCCATTATGGCAACATAGCTGAAAGTGCGCCGCGGAGAAGATTCCATTTGGATGAAAATATGCTCTATTTTCGCGCGTGCTCAATTCGTTTTTCTTTTTTTTATATACCGCTGAACATATTTTTATAAATATGTTCATTTTTATATGCCGCCCTACCTGTCGGGTTTGATGCCTAGCTTGAAGAGTTAGTATTTGAGCATGGGGTGATATTCGCCTGATCACAGCATGGCTGTGATCCACCTGTTAAGAGCCTTGTTGGTATCGCTGCAGTAATCTTTGGAGGTTTTTTACAGTTTTCTTTGTTTGCCATGGAAAATCTGCTCCATTTTAGTGCATGCTCAATCCGTTTTTCTTTTTTTTTATATACCGCTGAACAACCCCCTACCTGTCGGGTTTGATGCATAGCTTGATAAGTTAGTATTTGAGTGTGGGGCGATATTCGCCTCTGCACAGCATGGCTGTGATCCACCTGTCAAGAACCTTGTTGGCATCGCTGCAGTAATCTTTTGTGGTTTTTGACAGTTTTCTTTGTTTGCCATGGAAAATCTGATCCATTTTTGCGCATGTTCATGGCGGTTTTCTTTTTTTATATACCACTGAACAACACCCTACCTGTCGGGTTTGATGCCTAGCTTGACGAGTTAGTATTTGAGCGAGGGGCGAGATTCACCTGATCACAGCATGGCTGTGAATTACCTGTCAAGAGCCTTGTTGGGATCGCTGCAGTGCTCTTTGGTGGTTTGTTACAGTTTTCTTTGTTTGCCGTGGAAAATCTGATCGATTTTCGCGCATGCTCAATCTGTTTTTCTTTTTTTTATATACTGCTGAACAACCCCCTACCTGTCGGGTTTGATGCCTAACTTGACGCGTTAGTATTTGAGCGCGGGGTGATATTTGTCTGATCACAGCATGGCTGTGACCCACTTGTCAAGAACCTTGTTGGCATCGCTGCAGTACTCTTTTGTGGTTTGTTACAGTTTTCATTGTTTGCCATGTTGGCCGGTTACTTAAAGTGTATTTGCTTGTTGCGAGGTGGTCTCGTAATTTAGAGTCTTGATAAGGTGACGAGACCTTACATGACTTAGGCTCCTGCTACTGACTTGTTGAGCGTTCGAGAGATGTGTGTTTATAGTTTAGATTTATAGTTAGAAGCGTTCAAAAAGGCAAATCACATCGCTACTGCATTGTTTTTGTGTGGCGACACTGTATTTCGATCGTAGTGTTTTCAAATTTGATTATTATAGATTTGGTTTTTTTCAAATGGAAATAACTAAAATACACAGGGAAACGCGCCCCGTTATGTTTTTTTAGCAAATTAACATACATATGTAACTAAAATTGTGACAAAAAAATGCATTCGATGTTTTTTGATCGAATAGATTATTTTGGTACTATACCTTGTACATTGTTCTAAATAATAAGATTTTTAAAAAAAAATTATTAAAAAATATGGAAAGAAAGAATCTTTCTGAAATAAATAGTTTTTAAATTTATGTAAAAGTTGTGCATTTTTAACACTTTCCAACCTAGTTGAAAAGTGTTTATTTCTTCGGTTTGTCTGCAATCTGGCCGTCTACCGCCTGTCCGTGCTCTAACTCACGTAAATATACTCGGATTGCCTTGAAAATTTTTATGTTATTAATGTTTACTGTAGAATGATTACTATTCAAAAGGAAGTGTGTAGCACTTATAGTTTTTTTACAGGTACAGTCAAAAGTATTCCGTTACATTACAGTCAATAAAAAATGTTTTCCTGTGTCTTTTAGTAAATCCCGTTTTAAAAATTATTTTTGTGTTGTGTTGGTCGCCATTTTGAATGACGCGCCCTGTCGCGTAATGTTTCTTGGAAGGTTGCAACTCCAACCCGCCATATTGGCTATTTTTTGAAATCACGCCAATCAATGAGGGATTGTAAGTTTTCACCGAATAAAATGTTTGTTTCAAATCTTGGAAAACTGAGAACGATCATTGAAAATTAAACCCTAGTGCTACGAGGGTCAAGAAGAATAAATAGTATTTCCAGTATGATGTAAAATAAAAAGCAGGAATTTTACAGAAATATTCCAAAAAATATTTTCACTCGAAAAATTGCTACATTTTTTGTACTAAATAGAAATATGTTTGTTTACGTTTAATAACAAAAACAAAATTAGTCAAATTTAAAATAATAGGATTATGTGAACAGATTTGCGTAAGTGGCTTAATGATACATATTTATATATATATATAATCTTCTCAAATTCAGATTGTTGAACATTCTGGATATAAAACAAGATCGTTAGTCGGATGCAATAAGATGATTATTCCGAAAAGTAATAATTATTCACCAGTTCGATTCATTCTTGATGGAATATATTCTAAAAAACGAAAAATATTTTACAGGGAAAAAAATGATTTCTTGGCGGATAATTCAACTTTGTATCGAAACAAATAATAAGTATATTGTGAAATTACATATTCTAGGTCAGGAAATCCTTAAATTCTGGCGCTGTAGAACCCTAACGGAGTATATTTATAAACTGTTGTCTAGACATACTGAATAACTACGTGCTTTGTTTAGACTGTTTACTAAGTCTCCTAGTGATGTAATTAAGAATTGACTTGCATATCTAGTAAACTAAATAAGATGCCAGGAAATAGTACGTTACAATGTTGTAGAGCAGCATTTAAATAATAAGGAATCTCAATTTGCTCAAAAATATGCTAAGAATAAAAAAAAGTGAAAAAAAACTCATTTGAATGTTTGCAATTTTCACCATTGTAACGCAACTCAGATGAACATTTTGCCCACACATATGTACACATAAAATTTCACCATTTCATTCAAAATTCAGAGTGCCGGATACATGGTTTATATTTTCATAAATGTATCAATCTTTGTATATAAGTCTTGCTGGATTATTTTTATTAAAACTGGTTTAATTTTTCTTTCAGTATTTATTCCTAAAATGAAATTTACTTCTAATGCACATTATCCCACATGCTATTATGTTATGTAAAGTTTTTGCTTTCTATAGTTTTTTTATGTGCATACAAAAAAATTGTTTCGTCTTTTTATAATAAAAAATAAACTTAAAATTATAAGTTGTTTTTAGCTGTGTTAAGAAAAATTAAGTGAAGAATAATTTTTCATATAAAGTAGACAGTTTACTTAAAACAGAATTTTTTTACATTAAATATAATTTTTTAAATATAAATTGGTTCAACAAATACTTCATTATGCTGAATAAGAATCGAATTTAGTCTTGTATTAAAAAATTACACATATTTTATAAATCTTGCTCGCCGAAACTAAAAATGTATTTCTTATACTGAGAAATGAAACTTAGAGTAAATATAAAATATTCTAATTGAAAAGTTATCAAGTTATTATAAGTTACAATATATAGTGATACATAGCATTAAATTAGTATCATTAAATGATTAGTGTTTAGTAGCATTAACTATATTAAAATAAGTATATTAAAAAGATATTATGTTATTAGCATTTAAGTTATTATTAAAATTTATTTTTAAAAGAGTTGTTTTGCATGGCTAAAGAATATTTCAATAATGAAGAATACTAGTTTTATTGTGGATGTCTAATACTGAATTCAAAATTTTCGTAATGGTATTTTCACATAAATGAACATTTAGTTCTAGTAAAAAATGAATTTGTTATTATGTCATTAATTGTATAAATGAATTGTATAAATTGCATCATTAATAATACAAAGTGTTTTTGCAGTTATTTTTATACACAAATAACTATCAATTTAACCTCGATGTAATAGTTAGCTGTTAATCAACATTACTACTGATTACCTTTACTACATTTAATTACCACTGTAATGCCCAAAATTAATTTATGAACAACCAACATTCTCCGCGATTTAATGAAAATTAAATTCTCATGTAAATTTTAATATATAACATAAATTAAATATAAATACCGTAAATTTTGCTTATAGAACTATTTTTATTGTCATTTTCATTATAATTAAAGCAATATGAATATTATTTGCATGAAATAGATTATGGATTTATTGACATAATTTAATAAATTACTGTGAAGTATTTTTAATATAACAATGAATTTTCATAATAATGTTGTCAGTTACCATATTGGTTTTGGATAAATACAGGCAGGTATTATGTAAAGGAGAGATATTTGATGACAGAAATTTAAAATAACTAAAGGGTGCTTAAATAAATCGAAATAAGAAAATTAAACATAATTTTATTTCATGTAATTTTACGTATTGTAATTGATGAGATTACAAATTTTAAATAGCTTCAAAATACAAATAAAATTTCATAGTGTCATTGAAAATTCAGAGTGGTGTAAGTTGTAAGTATATGTATTTTTAAAATATTTTTTAATCTGGCGTGTCAATGAAAATAGCCCGTTTGTTTTGCAATAAAACATATGCTAAAATGGTACGATCAATATATTTGAAAGATAGAAATTCCAAGAAAATTGTAATACTTATCGCTTCATTTTTTTTATTGAGAAGAATTATATTGCGTTTGCGTAAATCCTAGCAAACTATTTGTCTGGACTGATTTAAAAGTCGCCCAATAAAGATACAGATATGGAATTTCACATTATTACTTGTAAAAAGTTTCACAGAACAAATATTTTTGTATGCATGTCAGTGTATTGTCCTACCTTTGACAGCTATTTTTAGTTAATAACATCCGTTTATTTGAATATTTGTAATCCTAGTTAATTGCTAGTTGTGCCGCTGTACAAGCTGGCCACACAACTGAAACACCACTTGTTCGTAGAAAAATAAATTATTATGACAATACAAATTTCATTATAAAAAATTACATGTTTTTTGTAAATTTGTACTGAAAACCGCATCGCTCTACTGTAAAAACACTTCGAATTTTTAGTTATATTACGAGTTTGAATTACACGGTATTGAATCAAATTGACATTTCCTTTAAAACTTGGATTTTTTAAACGCCAAATTGCAATATCTGCTAAAAACATTAATACCAAAAAATGTATATTTTCGAAAAAAAAAATTAAATGTAAATCGTAATTTTCTAAAAACAGAAATCGATTTTTAGAAGCTTCAAAAATGAAAAATCCAAAATTACAACTCATTCCGATAAAAATTTCTCGAGTTATGCTTGAAAGTATCGCAATTTGTTTGACAACGACTACAAATGAATTTAACCTTACCCATTCAAAACTTTAAACTTGCATAATTGGTAAACTACTCTACCAAATGATTTTCCATTTGCTATCTTCAGATAAAACGTATCGAAAAAACAAATATGATTTTGATGTTTAAATTAGGAGTCATACTCAGAGATTTGGTGCTATTACAGAATAAGGACGATCCAATATGCTTATTGTTTATCAAAAACTTAATGAAAGCATAATTTCCAATCGAGTGGAAATTTCCTGTCTTGTACTTTTATCAATTTTGGTGATTAACACGTTGAGTACCACCATGTATATGAATTAAGCTTTCATAGGGTGCCATTGATTATTACATTTAGCGGTAAACAAATTAATAACTTTAGTGATATTTATTACAAATGTAAGTAGAATTTATAAAAAATGTATTTTATGCACAGCGGTTTTTTAAAAAAAAATTCTCTTTTTTCAATACGTAACGGTACCAAAATTTATTTTATTTTAGTAATAACAAGAATTAGCAATAAAATTGGATCCAAGGTTACTTTTATGGAAAACGTAAAAAGGCTGATGAAAGTGAAAGTGAAGAAGTAAAATTTTGATTTGTAAACAAAATATGTGTTTTATTCCTTATATAACTCATCCAATATATAAGATTAGAAATTAATTTCCAAAAAAATGTTTTATCTAGGTGCCATAGAAAAGCAGTAATATATATTGCTGGAGTACCGTAAAAATTATTTACATTTACATATGACCGCCGGCGGGTCCCACAAGCCACCCTAATTAAAAAAAAGTGTGACCGCCGGCAGTACACATGGCATTCTAATAAAAATAATGTGTGACCGCCGGCAGTACACATGGCATTCTAATAAAAATAAAGTGTGACCGCCGGCGGTACACATGACACTCAACATGTAAAGATGTATAGGCAATCCTCACTTTTTCTTTTCTTTTTTTTAAGGCCGTTTGTATTTCTAAAAATTTTGCATTTCTGTTTTAACTCAGTAGTGTGTTATCTGGAATTCGTAAACCGTTTCTACAAAATAAGAACGATGATACTACTTATCAAAGGAAAAAAAAATTGTATAGAAAACCTGGGTCGTAATCCATTTTTTAAACCAAAAACGCAGGGTATCTTATTCCAAGCCAAACCCGAATTTTCGTTTGTAACTTTAACAATAATTATGATTTGTAGAAAAGAAATTTTCAACAAACTAACTTTGTTTTGTGTGAATTATGATGACATCACTAAAAGTGCTAAAATACGCTGTAATTCGATAATTGCAGCATATGTAGTGTGAACTTTAGTGCCAAACATGGCGTGACTTGCTCAGCGCTATTTAGATGCGGATGGTGACTACTTCCATCGGGATATCGTTACATTCAAAATAAGATAATACTAATGAATGGGATTATGAAACTTGTTTCCTATACAAAAATATTACCCCTTTTATTTTGTAAAAACAGTGTCGAACTCTCTGCATAGGACATAACACCTTATTTCTGAAACTTTACGGTGTAAACTTTATAATGAAAAATCACAGTTCCTGTATAAAAATTTACTACTAAATCTGTATTTTAAATTTACCAAAATTTTAATTTGCATAAAAAAATTACTACTAAAATGACGCGTTTTATCACAATTGTATCACAATTTTTAATAGAAATTTCCGCTCTATTTAATTTTAAAAGTATTACAAATTCTGATATTCAACAGGATGATTACGAATTCTGCTATTTAAATATTAACTAGAAATTTTCTAATTTGAAATAGCTAAACCCCTTTGAAATTCCAATAAGTGTGCGCCCCTTGTACTAAAATAGAAAATAATTAAAATTTATGAATTTGTGCATCAGTGTTTTGTTTAAAATATTTTTTTCTGACCATTTTCAGAAAGTTATCGATAAAAATTTGATGCCCGTTAGTAAACTGAATGTGCTACATGAATATTTATAACACGAAAGTACTTTGTTACTGATCGTTATACTAACTCAAAATTAAATATATAATCTAATATTAGATTAAACCCGTATCACTTCTAGAATAAATATTTACGAAGGAAAAGTATACTGTAACATTTTCAGAATGGTTCACAATCAAATATCCAACGGAATAAAATTAGCGATTTGTCTCTTTAATTTAATCTGTAAACTTTTCAGCCGATGATTAAAATAACGGTCCGAAGATTCAGTTTGCATTGATTAAAGCAAGCACCATGTGATAAATTGTTCTACTATATATATTTAATCAATTTCTGATGAAGTAAAGGAAAACTGTCGTATCATTAGTATATTTCAATTTCTAAAATTTTTTCTAAATTAAATCTTTTTATAATTTACCAACATTTATTTACTTTGATAAAGCAACGCCGATTTTCTAAGATATTATTTCGATGCTAAAAAAAAGGGATATTATAATGGGATATATAAAAAAAAGGATATTTGTTGCGAATGTGATTTTCATGTCTTAACCGCACACTTGAAAACTACTTGTTTTATGTAAACCGGTCTTCTAAAAAAAAGGATACTGCTATATTGTGATATATATGTATATGTATATATATTGGTTTAGTATACAAAAATATCAAATAAAAAAAATATTAAGTGGGATTAGGAAATTTACTTGGAAAAGTTCCGAACTCGTCTCCGTGGATTGAGCGTGGAATATAAAGCAAAAACGGATTATCTTGCAAAAGTGATATCTGATTAAAAAATAAACAGTTGCAAATTTTCTTGCAAGGCCATAAAATTAAATCGGCAGCCACAAAAAAGAAATGAATATCATCTGAGTGTCATGTAAAAAATTATCACTATTCATAAGTTTTATAAATGCCTCGTAATGTGGTAAAGTTTGTGAAAACAGCTTGGTTTTCACCTACGGGCATGTTTAAAGTGGGAAAGTTTTAGATAAAATATTGTCATGCTGATGTGTTTTAATGCACCAGAATTTATTCGTTAAACCATTTGAGCCCGACGTCCTCTTAATAAGGCATTCCTTTAAATTGATTATTATTTTGTCTTAACAACTATTTGTGTTATTAACTGCTTATAATAATGATAATATGCGTATATACATTTCTTATTTAGACGTAATTCATGCTTCAGCTTTTAGCATTATATGCCAACATTTCTTATTTAAACTGGAGTCCGATCCAAGAGAAACATGTTTTCAAACGGAAATTTTATTAAATATATTTTTTAATGAAATCTAATAATTACTTTAATAATTACTTGAATAAGATACATTTTCTTATATACACTTTGAGATTTTAGACACGTTTGTCTTGGTACAGAATTCAGTATAATAAAGAGGTAGTACCTATGCTTTGGGTAATAAATTCATAAAATCGGTTTGGTTAAATACCTTTGTTTCTTTTATTTCAAACATGTATTTCACTCTTTCAATTTAAAATACGGACTTTTTTTCAAAACGACCATCTTATGAAAATAAAAATAGTAGAAACTTCTTATGTCTCTTTAATTATATTCTAATACGACATTTTCCAAACCTCTTCAAAAATTCTTCCTTAGAATAATGTCATACTAATAGTACGCAAAATAATTATTATATTCGTTAGATTTCTATAAATTACATATTCGTTATATTATCAGTAGCTTTTATGATTTGTAGCTACTTTAGATTATTTTAAATGTAAAAGTACATTTTCCCAAAAATTAAATAAAGGAAATCGTTCGAACCTCAGACGGTAAAAAATTGGTTATATGGGGAAAATAAAAAAAAATAAAGCATAAAGCACGTTAAATTATTACAAACAATGAGATGTTACAGTGGAAATTGCATTCCTAAGTATTTGTGAACATAATATATCTTTGAATCTATATCTTCAATAATATATTTACTGGTTCACCACAAGTTTATTCGTTACAGATTTAAAATCCATTGTATGGTGCATCAGCATTAATATATATTTTATTTTCATTTTTTGTTTACATTTTTACAAGCACAAAACGCATAACAAAAGTATTTTACTTTATATATTGACGTCGTCCTTTCATATGATCCCCGCAATGAAATAAACTAATCGTTTATGCAAGAAAATAATTAAGAATGGAAAATCATCAAGTTTAGGAATAGTATTGGATAAGTCTAAAATACAGTTATATATAGCATGTATACAAATGTATAACCGACTAAACAAAAACATGCAATCACATGAACCCACACCCCACACATGTGGGGTGTGGGGGTACATGTGGCATGTAGGGTACACATGCCTGCTGGCCGCCAAGCAGTTTTCATATACTATATCACACTGTGAGGCATTTGCCCGGATTATGAATAATGATAAATTTTCACACTGCACTCACATACGATATCACTTTTTCACGTTTCAGGTTTATGGCTTGGCGATAATGACTTGGTTGGCTTGGATGCTTTTGTATCACATATTGTTTTGGAAATGTCGTGAAGTACTTATTATATTTTTATTTCCTAAAACTTTTCAATTTTTTACTATTTTATTAAGCAGACGGTTTCAACAAATTAAATTTCTTTAGTTTAAGTTTTACTCTTTGAGAGCTTCAGGAAATATTATTTATAGAATATGAGATTTTGAAGAAATATGAGATTGTACAATTTATCTTTCATAATTATCAATTATCCCGATGTTTAAATTTAGCCCAAAAAAATCCGCACGCCTGACAATCCTGGGAAATACACTATATTTCCAATGATGAACGGTCAGTGGCGAATTTTAGACGTTTTGTTAAATATCTGTAAAGATACATGAGGAATTATCCTGAAACTTCAGGAGTGTAAACAACTTGATAGATGTCATATATTTCCGGGAAGATTTTTTCTCAAAACCCCATAAGGGGACGTCAACAAATTGAAGAAAAACGAATATCTTTTGGATAACCCTGTAAAAACTAATACTGAAAAAGCATTCAAACTGTGGATTATGATTAAGTGGATTATTGTAATAATTTGGGTTCATTTTTATGAAGATAGCATGTATACTCGAAGAGAAATTCAGGTTTTTATAAAAACAGTCCCAAATTTTACCAAGTTTTTTGCTTATAATTTGCAGAGTTTTTAATATAAAAACAAGTTATTTTCAGAAAATATGACAAACAAAATTGTACACAATTTCCTGCAGTCAGAATTGAAAAATAATAAAAATTGTATGAAATATGAGCAAGTTTACTAAATAGTGTTTCACTGGGCATCCGCGAATTCAATCAAAATATACTGTGCATAATATATTAACTAAATGTATAGAGAAACTTTTATGAAAGTCTCAAAAACATAGCTTGAAAATTCTGATAGTAATCGTCGATAGAATAAGCTCGAAATTCGCTGTTCCCAAAAGGAAGCAAAAAGATGCGGGGTTGTATCAAATATAGAATGAGAAACACTTCATTCTTATTATGTCAACTTTCATAAGCTAGTATATTTGATACAACCCCTCATCTTTTTGCTTCATTTTGGGAACAGCGAATTTCGAGCTTATTCTATCGACGATTACTATCAGAATTTTCAAGCTATGTTTTTGAGACTTTAATAAAAGTTGGTCTATACATTTAGCTAATATATTATGCACAGTATATTTTGATTGAATTCGCGCATGCGCAGTGAAACAATAATTGGTAAACCTGCTCATATTTCATACAATTTTTATTATTTTTTAATTCTGATTGCAGGGAATTGTGTACAATTTTGTTTGTCACATTTTCTGAAAATAATTTGTTTTATATTAAAAACTCTGCAAATTATAAGCAAAAAACTTGGTAAAATTTGGGACTGTTTTTATAAAAATCATAATTTCTCTTCGAGTATACATGCTATCTTCATAAAAATGAACCCAAATTATTACCATAAACCACTTGTCATAATCTAAAGTTTGAATGCTTTTGCAATATTAGTTTTTACAGGGTTTTCCAAAAGATATTCGTTTTTCTTCAATTTGTTGACGGCCCCTTATGGCGTTTCGGGAAAAAATCTTCACGGAAATATATGACGTCTAACATGTTGTTTACACTCCTGAAGTTTCAGGATAATTCCTCATGTATCTTTCCAGATATTTAACAAAACGTTTAAAATCGCCAGTGACCGGTCATCATTGGAAATATAGTGTATATACTGTTTATGTATTGAAGCATGAGAGAATAATGGCTTTTTATAAGATTATTTTACAGTGTTTTTAATGGACTGTCTTTTGGATGGACTATAATACACATTTATAAAATCTGATCTGATTTTTGTAACATTTTGCATCGTTTAGAATAAAATAATATATAGAAATTGCGTCTTGTCGGTCATTAAACATTAAATATATTTTGTTTAAAAAACAGTTGTAATCAACAGTTTGATGACACGTTCTTTGTCGCAATATCTATCAATCAAAATGACCCAAAACAAGGTTTTTTTTTTTTTTTTTTTGAATAAATTGGTTTTAGTATTTCCATTAATTGTTTTCTTAATAAATTATCTAAAAACACACTAGAATAATATATTATACATGACAAAACATTATGTTTGGTGTAATGTGGAATTGATATTTGTTTCTCGTGATGTTGATTACTGCGACAATATATAAATTATATCCTCATAATTAACAGACTTTGTCCAACATACAAAAAAAAATATGGTGATGAATCAAAACTCTTGTCACATATCCAGTTTACGATTTGTTTGTATATTAATAAATATTGTATTAAAAAGACAAAAATATAGTTAATGAGACAAGCAGAAAATTAAAATGAATAATTAGTGGCATTTTGGAAAGCAAAATTCTGGGCCTGATTACCGCCTAAACAATCTTCCACTACATTTTCATAAAGTATTTTTCGTCTTATTTAATTACGGAAAACTACAAATAAAACGGCGAAAGATACTTAAAAAAAATGTTAGTCTGGATTGTAAGCAGGAACTATACATAATTGAATTTGCAAAATTATCAAATATGTCTCGAAATTGAAAATTGAAGAAAAAAAAAACACTGTCGCATTTTTTACTGAAAAATATACCAATTACGTACTAACTTAAAAAAAAATATTATTTAATAAGTATAAAAAATAGTTAGATATTGTTAAGATTTTTTTCTATTATCCTAAACTGTTTTTAGGTGCGTTCGTAATTATATAAATACGTAGCACCTATAGTCGTCGTTTGGTCCGTCCGTCTGTCCGTCCGTCTGTCTGTCTGTCTGTCCGTCTGTCTGTCTGTCCACATATAACAACGCAAAAACTACCCAACCAAATGGTTTGCAATTTAAAATATATTATCTTTGCAGAATTTTGTCGAGACATTTCAAATTTTATTAAACTCGAATCAAAACTTTAGGAGATATTAATAAAAATATTTATTAAGAAATTTGAATTTTTTTATTTTAAATCGGTGCTTTTTTGTTATAGGAGCTTCCGAAGTTTAATCGTCAAGCGACCGAGATACTTATTTTATGACAGAAATTAATCTGCAGACGATATAATTCATTTCACAGAATTAAAAATCATCAAGATCTGAATATTTATATAACTAGCTGATACATATATATCTGAATATTTATATAACTAGTTAAGATATTTGTATGAACAGTGTCATAAAATATATGCTTAACTAGTTGTTTAACCCGTTCTATGCACGGGATATCATGAATTTAATTCTAAAACGTGCGTACGAACGCACCTCGTTTGTAACGTTTGACGTACAATTTCCAACTTGTTTATTTTTATTTTTTAATTGTCCAGAAGTATATTCCTCAAAAATAAATAAAATCCTTTCATAAGTACTCTTTCAAATTTTTTGGCAATAGAAGCTTTTGTCACATGTGATAATCACGGAATAAACACTCGTAAGAATGCCTTCAATTACAATATCAATGATATTTTTTAATTAGGGGCCGTATACACATCAAAAATCGCAACCACCTCGATATTTTGTATTGTAACATCCACTTTTGACACTATTTGAATTTATTTGATCAAAGAGTCAGGGCAAGTAAGTATTAGTTGCCGAAACGTCAGTTGAGGTTTTTGTCGAAATTTTTTGTTGTAAGTCTGTTTATTTGTTTGTTTGTATGTCTCGCGATAACTGCCGCAAGAAGCATTAATTAGGTAGATATGTTTGTGAGGTACCCTGAATTAGCTGTACCATTTTTGATTAAATTTGTTTCATTCGTTCGATATGTTGATTATACGACGATAAGACATACGAATTAGGATGCTGCGTTAAGACATGCTGAATAGATGCTTTTGAATAGAAAGTCAGACGATTTTCAAATTTTAACATTCGTTCAAAGAAAAATTACTCATTGGGATATTTGATTTAAACGCTAAATGTTCGATATGGAGATCTTATATTAATGCAATCTCTTTGAAAATTTGCCAATATATTTAATTGCATAAATTACTGGAAAATTTTATGCATCAATTTGAGAGATATAAATTATTTTAATTTCTCGTGTTTTACAAAATTTCCAATGTATTTCTATTTTTTCCTCTCTTTTATTAAATGGTTGCCTCAAAACTGTATTTGAAAGAACATAAAAAAAGAAGATTAAAGCAAATCTCATTATTTTGACGCAAAATTTTATTAATGATTTTCAGGCTATTTTAATTTTTAATATGCTTTTTCAAATGAAACAGATGAAAAAAATTTTAACTAATAAATAAATATGATCAAACAGTTTTCCAAACGAAAATTATAAAAACGTTGAATGTGTAAATTGAATATAAGTGTCATAAGAGAAATTTACATGCGTATAAGTATATTTAGTATACGAAATTTTATTCAATTTCATTTTCTCTTCGACACTATATGATGTCGTTTAGTGGTTGAAATAAGTATTTTTTAAGGATAGTGTCAGGTCCCTGGCGCCTATAGGCTTAAAAACTTTTGTTAGGGAACTATTGTGATTATTATCTTATTATTATCTTATTGTGTGTGTATCCTTTGTGTACGGTGAGGCTTTTCAGTACTGGAATCTTAGTCCGGAGGGTAGCGAGTTGAATACAATGGAAGAAGTATGTCCTTTGTGATGTGGTCTTCCATAGATAAGAAAGAGATTGCACCCATTATTTAGGGAGACAGACCCTTGGAAACAGACCAGGAGCCCCGTAGACGGAAAGGTGCTCTGGAGAATTACCAGAGAGGAAGTTAGTTCGAACGCAGGACTGGAGCGTGTAGGTTGGTTGTTCAGAGAGCAGCTCTGGACAAGTGTGTGGAACGAGATCTCTCGAAAGGAAGAGATATAGCGTGTGTGAGATTAATAGAAATCTCGGTGCTGAGTGAATTAACGTAGTCTAACGGTACACGTAAAGCGTTTCTGTAATTATTTTGATTTAATATTAAACCGGATACTTTACCTCCGGGTTTAAGTGTAAATATTGTTAATAAAGTGGTAGTTTAAGTGTAATAGAAATAGTTAGGTTTTTCTTGAATATACATCACGTATCGTGCCCGATATCACGTATTCATATCGGTGGTGGCAGCATATCAAAAGACCGGATTATATTTCGAAGTCGTGTGGACGGAGTAGTGGAATCCGACAGATAGAATAAAATCTCCTGTGCAAGGAGATGGTTAATCTAATGAAATTACAATAGTAACTACATACAATAGTATCTAATAAAATTACAATAGTAACTATATACAATAGTATCTAATGAAATTACAATAGCATTATTATTGGAAATTGACAGCATAAAATTAAATGACAACGGGGCTTCAGGGAGGCAGACCCCGCTGAAGGAATTTGTTATTATACTGCAAAAATACAAGAATATGTAATTTACCATATCATTGCACAAAACTGTGTTTAATGTGATACTTATAAAATATACGGAATCTTCGATAAATCTTACATGCTTATAAATGTACATATAGTTAAAAAAATCGAATTCTAGGATATTAAATATTATGCTGATTATATTAAAAGTTTGAAATATTAATAAACCATGCTTTGTAGAGCTCATGTTGAGAGCTCTGATCTATAGATTTACTAGTTTATGAATTTTTAACAAATCTTCAAGGAGCTATAAAAGGACAAAATTCGAGGATAATAATTTTAAATTCCCTTAGCATTTATGTCTTCCCAAAAAAATCATCCGTTTAAAATTTTTGTTTTCAAGTGAGAGACTTTGAATGGCCCCAAACAAATTGTAGTGTTTTATATATTTTGTTAAGCATAATTTTAATTATGAACATTATTAATAAATTCATACTAAAAAATATTAATTATTATCTACATCAGTTTATATATAAACAGAATGTACATCGTTAAAAACATGGGAGTATAAGTTTACAGCTTATTCTAAAAATTATTTTTCAAGATAAAGGGAAATTTAATCTTTTTATATTCTAAAGGGACCGCATTCTCTATCGTTCAACTCCATATAAGGAAACCGAAAACAGTAATCAGAAAACTTATGTCAAAAATTCATTTTAATGAAATCTTGTAGATAATCGGTAACTTTCTTTGATTTATACATAAATTGCCTATGCAGTTTTATTTGTGTAACTCTAATTTTTTTCCTGTGATATCTTATTTTATTTATTTTTTAATTTGTGGTTATCCTTAATATATATATTTTTTAAAGTTGTATGGAGATTTTACAAAGAGTACATAAACTATTTCTTTTCCCGTGATGCCTTTATTCAAGGAAGTCATATATCGTGTGAAAAGAGGTAGTTACAATTTGAATGAGCAGACATTTTTTTAAAAAAAAGGCATTGATGTTCTGAAAGAAAATCATTGATGTCATTCTACAGTAGATTATCTGTGAATAAAGGAAGGTGTATTCCTTTTCTTTATACGGGCTATACATTAATGAACTCTTGCGTCAAAATGACAAATTGCAATTATTGTGACGATTAGTAAATTACAATACATAACTAGTGCATTGTTTGTACGACAGAATACGAAATTGCTGAAATTAGAAAATCTGCCAAGAAAAAAGGAAATTTAAAAAAAAATTGGTCGGATGTTACTTACGATAAATAAGAAAATACTAATAATGAAATACCAATTAAGTAATGCGTTAAATAAAACAAACAAGTATTTAACTCTTTCTGGTACAATTTATTTCTGAAAACTGTGCATGTTAAAAGTGGTTTTTCATTAAACTAAGCTATATAGTTCATTTTACACAAATCATACATTTTATTAACTAAAAGTATATTTTTGACTTCGACGTGAATTTATTTTTTAACTATAAACTATACACATTTTGTGGTACGAGATATATTTTAAGTAACTTTAGACGCATGACAGTACACCGTATTTCTGTTTGTCATGAAGAACGCAGGAATTACCGGCTAGACTCGTCATTTGACCAGAAGGGATTACTAAAAATCAAAAATATTTCAGAAAATTGCTCTAAATTTGTTTTAACTTTTAAGTTACATTTGCATTTGAAAAAAAAAACATGAATCATTGTAATATATTTTATTATTTATATATGAAATAAAATGTTTACTTTTTCTCATTTTCTTAACACAAAAAATGTATATTTACCTTCTTTTAAATTCATCTTAAAATTGAATCGTAGCATAATTTCTCCTTAACTTGTTCAATAAACCCATGTTTCTGATATTATCTAATATATCCAAACAATAATGTATCCCAAACAAATATAAAAAACAGTAAATATACATTTACTGCTTTACCTACATACACAGCAAATAATATTTAAACATTTAAAATAGCTTAGAAAAAGGGCAAAAATAAATCGACTGGAAAAGGAGGGGGGGTATGAAATAAATGGTTATCTACCCACCTCCTTTACGAAAGTAAAGCCATGGGCTTTCCACAATTATCTTGCAACGCATGAGAAAGAAGTACTGATATGCCATAAGCAGGAAATATTAGTAGCTAACATTAACAAAGTTTTTCTGTTGAAATGATTTATCAGTTAATTTCAAATTTAGTATCATTAAACCCTTGACTACGGATCGGATGCAATCGAGCGTATGCATCCCAGTGTAGAATATTTTATTCTATTCGCAACACTTTTTAAATAATAATCTCTGTCATACAATTACATTATAGATATTTTAAATAGGAATCTACCCCAAAGATTTTTTTTTTGTAAATTGAACACAAAAATAGTTGTTTCTCTTGACTCGTAGTTAACGCGTTTAATGCATGATCACAGTCCACAGTCTTCTAGAAATGCACTATTTTGCAGAATAATTTATAAACAAGTTGGAAATTGTACGTCAAACGTTACAAACGAGGTGCGTTCGTACGCACGTTTTAGAATTAAATTCATGATATCCCGTGCGTAGAACGGGTTAAACAGCTAGTTAAGTATATATTTTATGACACTGTTCATACAAATATCTTAACTAGTTATATAAATATTCAGATATATATGTATCAGCTAGTTATATAAATATTCAGATCTTGATGATTTTTAATTCTGTGAAATGAATTATATCGTCTGCAGATTAATTTCTGTCATAAAATAAGTATCTCGGTCGCTTGACGATTTAACATCCATCGGAAGCTCCTCTAACAAAAAAGCACCGATTTAAAAAAAAAAAATTCAAATTTCTTAATAAATATTTTTATTAATATCTCCTAAAGTTTTGATTCGATTTTAATAAAATTTGAAATGTCTCGACAAAATTCTGCAAAGATAATATATTTTAAATTGCAAACCATTTGGTTGGGTAGTTTTTGCGTTGTTATATGCGGACAGACAGACAGACAGACGGACGGACCAAACGACGACTATAGGTGCTACGTATTTATATAATTACGGACGCACCTAAAAAGATGAATTAAAGTTTCTATCATACATATAAAATTTCAAATAGAGTGGGCAGGTATTTTTATAGCATCAATACCTTTGAAAATCGTAGACAATTTTGTGCAAAATAATTTTATCTGGGCAGGAAAATGGTATCACTACGGTACCATGTATTTTGAGTATCGTCCTGAGTGTTTCCCACAGAATTTTAAGCATTACGATTTTTACGCTTGATTGAGCTCTATGCCAACATTCAAACCACCTAAGCCTCCAAATCTTCTGTTGAAATGGTCGATTGATTTTCTGTAAGGTTCAACTTTCCCTGATAGGTAGCCTTATTGGAATAAATAGCGGCACGTCTAACAGCACTGACCAAAGAAGCCTACTTATAGTAAGTTTACTGGTATGTTCCTTGGGTATAACATTCTCGTATTCTGGATACCGTTCTGATAACATTCTGATAGATATCCGAAATATATGCTAATGTCTCTCGATTCATTCGAGCGATTATTTGGCACTGTAAGTAGGATTATTTTCAAGATTGAACGGAATTGCGCAAATGTAAGCAATGCGCGGAACTAATGACAAGTAATCACAGCGATGTTTTTTAGAATCTAATGTAAAATCCAAGAAATGAAAACAACTATTTTCATAGATTTCTGATTAGCGGAATTCGAGTGATATTTATCATAGAAGATATCAATGGTGATAAGTTCGTCACTGATCACATTACGAAAAGTAAAAATCACACGGTGTGTTTTAATCGTGAAAACCTGTTTATGAGGAAATAACTGATAGTGCCTATGATAGGATAGTGAGTGTGATCGCAACATAATACAGAGTCATGCAGAACACGTGAAAAATGATAGGAAACTAGTTGTGGAATATTTTTTTATTGTTGAAACGTCAATCGATCTTGAAGCATTGAAAATTGCTTTTACATTTTCACAATATGTTCAAAATTACTTAACAATGTAGTAAAAGAACTTGTATTCAATTTTAGTTCAGTACGTTGTAGCAAAATGACAAAAATAAAACTTTTGTGAAATTAGTAAATTAAAATGCATAATTAATGGCGTTTCCGAAAAACAAAATTAATTTAACAAATATTTCAAATTTTTCTCGAAATTACAAATTGATAAAAGAAGTGTTGTGCTTCTTGCTACAAAAAAAGAACGATTAAGTATCGAGCTAAATTAAACAAACTGTTACTTATTAAACATCAAGAAACCTTTGGAAAATTGTTCAGATTTTATTCTAAATTTATAAATTTCTTTTATTAAAGGCGGTTGTAATGAATAATAATAGATAAATGATATATTTTAGATGATGCCTCACATTCGGTAAATTCATGTAAATGTTACTTCCAATTTAAAAAAATTGCTAAAACTCTGTATATTACTGGATAGTTGAAGAAAGGTATGATGGCGTGGTGAATCACTGCATTGTAAATGGCGCATCTGTAGAATATCGCAGAATATTGGTAGATTAGTCTTAAAAATGGCTTCGGTGAAGCCGAAACATCTAGACAGTTTGTATATAAAATATTTTTACTGTTTTATTTAAGACTTTTTAACAGTTAATGAAGTATATCATCTCTAAGTGTTTGGATATGTTATATTTTTATATGAAATATTGGTACTTTTCGGTTACCCGGGCGCCAGTGATATATGTGATATATGTGCCAGTACATATATAAATATATATGTATATATATATATATATATATATATATATATATATATATATATATATATATATATATATATATATATTCATACATATATGTGTATGTCGTGTTTCCAAGTTCAAATTCGGGAAAAAGGCAGTCGTGCTCGTGATAAATAGGGTTAGCGATGCGATTGGTTTCCCTTTTAGTTCGCATCAGGCGGCCGGGTGGTATCATCAACAACAAGAAATGTCAGTCCATATTTTTGTCGAAGAACCTTTTATTTCCAGTTTAAGACATCTCTTCAGGGAAAATGCTCATTAGCCAACGCTAAACGAAAAAAAAATACAACGTTCCATTATTTTCTAGAATCCGTCCCGATTCTTTTAGCAAACACCAGCGTCGAAAAATCCTCTCCGAATCAGGATGATCGTGTTTTTAAACTAGCTTGCGTAATAATACAGAATACGTCACGTGACCCACTTCTATCGAATCAAAAGGTCTCTTTTGGAACTTTATCAATATTTCCGGCGGATTTATTTTGTTGTAAAATGCAAAAACTTTCTACACCCATCCAGAATATTCCATAATCTCGTACCAGATGCCTGTCATATCAACAAACCAGCTTATCTGTTTTTGAGGCTGTAGCTAAACTTCGAAATTAATACGTAATAAAAATAATAAGAAGAAAAGAAAATGAATCTTTATAAAAGGGGAAAAAAAAAGAAAGAATTAAAGTTTTTCGGAAATATTTTAATAGACATTTGATATTTAATAATAGGATAACTTTATGAAATAAGGTTTTTTGAGCGGAATATTTTAAGAGATACGATATTTTAGCATTTAAATAAAGAAGTTATAGCAATTTGACCACACGGGAATAATACTAATGAATTTTAATAATGGATTAAAATAAAGATGTTCTATTTAAAGAATAAATTAAAAAAGCTATCGCCATTTTTAGAATAACTACATTCGAATAAATATTATTAAGTGGATTAGGAATAATTGGCTTTACATATGGATAGTAAAAGGCTATTTTAAGAATGAGAATTATTTTAATAAGCTGGGTTATATACCGAATATTATTGAATGGACAAATTTTATAGAATAATTGCGGAAAAAATTTAAATTTTGTAATATGCATATATATATATGTATGTATATATATGTATATGTGTAGATATATGTGTGTATATATATAAATGTGTATATATGCATGTATACATATCACTGGCGCCCGGCTAACCAAAAAGTACCGAAATATTAGTTGAAAAAAAATTATTTTTTGTCTGAAATTGCATTATTTAAACTTGTACAAAATATCTTTTTATTTCCCAGCTCAATACAAAGCCTTGTCATTATTTAATATAACATTTAGTTCATAAACTATCCAAGAATCCATATGGTGGCATTAAAAATGGCTTATTATATCCTGAACATTTTTCACAATGAAAAATGGACGATTCATGTACAATTTCGTGTCATATCTCTAACAGAGAACATGTGTCACATAATGGAAACATCGAAAAAAAAAAACTTTTCTTTGAACATTTAATAAATCATTTCCAGATCATCTAATACGATAGATGTTTTCCTTGGAATTTCCTGAAGTGAAAAAAAAAAATATGTAACATGATAAATATATATCACGTTCTCTGCACCTAATAGCATTTATTTATGAAAGAATCCCCACCTCCCTTACTCCATTTAGTTAATACAGTTGTCAAATATTTCTAAAAGTAGTATTTTAAGTGAAAAAATGCAAAGGCAATAAAAAAGGGGGGGGGGTGGGAAAGACGCGTGTTTGTTGCCGAAAAATACTGAAACATCATAAAATGCAAAGTATCCTGATTCGGCAAGGTTTGGTCGTAAAATAATGAGATTTATTAATTGTCATTTAAGAAAAAAATCACAAAATTTTTCTAAATATAATAAACTCTAAAATAAATTGAATTTTGTAACTTGATATTTTACAACCAATTTTTAAATAAATGCCATACGTAAACGCTATACTAGGTTTGTATACATTTTTGAAATTTGATTATGTTTCTTTCACCCGTGCTTTAAGAAATAATTGCATTTACATCTGTTTTGAATGAGACCGTTTATATATTTCTTTTTAATTTTTACAAGGTGAAAAATACAAGGATTATAAGCAACAAAATATGTTTTATTAAGCTGTTGACTCAGCTCAATCTGAACATTATCAAAACAAACAAAAATATTCTATAAATGCACATAATGCATTTATAGAATATTTTGTAATTTTTATTTTACACCTTTTAACAATTAAAAAGAAGTATATCATTACAAAGTTTTACGATTTGTTATATTTATATAAAGACCGTTTATTTCTATATTTTTACATTAACTATATTTTTGAAAATTAATGAATTATCATTTAAATTAGAAACATCATATTGCATAGATGTATTAAAATCCCAAATTTGTTTAATAGCCCTGGTTTTACATTATTATTATTCCATTTATTTTGTAAAATACATAGCTGCCTCGGGTTTTTAAAGTAAAAAAAAAACCATACATGTTACTATAAAAATTAATTAATTAATCTATTTAATAGCATACCTTTTCTCTCTGTGGTACATAAAAAAATTGTGGTTCAAAGTGTTTTAAACTAACAAACCGGAAGGTTGGCAGCTGTAAAAATTTACTTCAACATTTTCTGTCAAGTGTAATCATGTACATTAATTTTAATCTAAAACACTCTAAAAATTTGGCACAATTTTGAGAATTTGCAGACCTTATCAAAAAGCACATAGGAAATATATTAGAATTTTTATTAATTCAATGACAAATGAAACAGGTGGAAATTTCTACATGTATTTTTCTCTATTTCTAAAACAGGGGATCTCTATAAATTTGTTTGAATTAACGTATAATGTATCGAGATATTTCATTTTGGAATATTCCCATTCAATATTCAGTATTGTCCTTCATACAAAGTGCGGAATCTATAAGTAAAAGTAATAAAAGTTTGAGAAAAAATAGGTAATTTAATATTTATCAGTGCACATAATACATTTTTAAAGAAGCTGTTACCCTGAATTGTAGATCTGGCAAGATTATTATTTTAACAATGTATAGCCGAAAAAAAAAATCCCAGATAAATTCGTTTTCGGAAAAATGAAAAAAAAAAAACGATTTGAAAATAGCTTTATTTTACTTAATATAAAAAATATTAAGGATACAAATCCGGATTAAAAATATTTCAATAAGCACGTAACTTTGACACCAGAATGTTGATCTAAATTATAAATTTAATATACGCATAAATTTATGCTACATATCTATGAATAGTTGAGAAGATTTTGAAGCCAAAAGCTGAAATTTGATAATTTAGCAATGGATAATTTGGATTTTTTTTTCAAAAAGTGGAATCAATTAGTATAACGGTTTGATTCATTACAATTTTCCAAAATATATTTTAGTAAGAATTATAAGTTGTTACAAAAGAGTCGAATTTAAACATTACATCCTATCACTTAAATATCATAGCACATACTTAGAACCGCCATTATACATTTATTAATACATATTTTGAAATTAATACTTTTTTTATAAACACTATATAGAACGAAACACTATATATTGAATAGAAATATTTCGCCTTAAATTTGCAATTAAATATGACAAGTATTTCACATCACTATTTTATATTCAAAATTACGAATATTAACAATCCGTCGAATTGGCAGCTCTGTACAAGGTATTAAAATTCCTTTTAGAAATAGATGTAATGTTTGACTTCTAATTAATCGTTCTTTCGGAAACATAAAAACATTTTGTATGTCGTTCTTGTACTTTGGCTTACTGAATGGTACAAATTAACACATACAGAAAAAAAAATTCAATATTGCTTTGCCGCAAAATCATTTCTTGAAGTATCGAGAAGATATAGTAGATTCCATTATAATTTAAATTTTTCAGTTAATCATAAAGATTAAATACAATTAGCGCCTAAAAGACTTCTTATGTAATAATATCACTGGCACATTAAAAAAAAAATCTAACAGCATGTCATATTTTAGTTTTTACTAAAGCAAAAATACAAAAGTGCAAAGTTATTCCCTATCTGATATGTATTGTCATTATACAAATAAATGATGTATCTTATTCCCTAACTGTAAATCGATGATAAATGGAGAATTTTCGCGATATGTTAGTTTTATGAAGTTTTAAATGACAATACAATTTACAATTTATCACACACATTTCAAATTGCCAACTATAAATCTTTATAAAAAATTGTAGAAAAAACATCTATGAAGTGTACGCAGGAATGGCAATACATCTTTACGTGGGCACTTTGTCCATTTTGTAGTAATGTTTCCAGATAAATAAGTACAACAATTTTTCTTGAATATGCGTGTAAGAAAAAGTAAGAATGTCACTTTTGTGTCTTAAAATAATTCTAATGCATTAAGTGATACTAAACAAAGATATAAACAATAAATAGTGTATCGAATAACACTTCTAAAGAACTAAATTTACTTTAGCTATAAATTCAAAATAATACAGAAAAGAATCATGGCTCTTGTAATTATTTCTGAATACTGTAAACACAAGAGGTTATTTTTAAGTGCAGGAAATACTAGAGATTTTTTTTCTATAAAATGATAAATTAATGTTCTTTTTATTATCTAGGGATAAAATTAAAAAAAAAATATATATATATTTAAATTAAAAATTTATGAGAAAGGTAATTTAACTTTATTTTTTTTTAATATTTGCATTATTAAGAAACATGTTTTGCTCAATGTTCATAAGTATATAAAACTGCTTTTGGAAACCAATGTTGATCAAATTTTGTAATAAATCACTAAAAAAAATCTACCAATCCCAAAATAAATTGTTGAAAAAAAAATTAAGTTCTAAAAGTACGGAAAAAACGTATTTCAAAGTATAGCAAAAAACAGTATAAAAAATTAAATTTCGTGACTTAAAATCTTTTTCCGAAATTAAATTTAATTTTTGTAACGAACTTTTACTTCTCGAACGTTACTAGTGAACATTTTAAACAGTTCCATTTGTCACAAACTTATCTCTAATTCTCGCGATTTTAGTTTGAGTATGGGGAATCTGGGCGAAACTTTCTTCAAAACTTTCGCTGCATTTTATACGTTTTCAATTTTGCAATAACACTTTTAGTCAAATTTTCCTTGCTCAAAGCTTGCAAGGAAGATCTCCATAAGCGCATACTCAGAAAAATTTGAAAACAGATACAGAATATTCTTCTCATCAAGAAACATATGTTTACAAAAAAAAAAAAAAAAAAAAAAAAAATGCTGCGGAACCTCTATATAACGATCTTAAAAAATATGCAAATTTCGTGTTTTTGGCGATTTATCACTGGTTGGCGGCACAATGATAAAATATTTACTTTTATGATAAATACCCCCTTAAATAAATACACTTTTATAACTACGGTTTTGTCATGTAAATTTATATATATATATATATATATATATATATATATATATATATATATATATATATATATATATATATATATATATATATGTATGTATATATATATATATATATATAAAGAAAATTAACGCTCGTATTTTTCTTTTTAGAACAAAATTTTTAATTCATTAAAAATGCTTCAAACTAAAAATTATGTCCGATTCTGAGCACTGTCAATTTGACTTCAAAATTGTTAGTGTCGGAGACAACAAGAGAAAACATTTAAAAGTATTTTTGTCATGTAAATAACGATTTTTTCAAAATCAAAATATAATAAGAACGTTCTTAATTGAATTGTTACTGTTAAAATACACCTAAAACTTATCCAGCCGGCGAAGCCATGTAAAATTAAATAACTTCAGAAATACGTAACTTGTACATATATTATATAATCTTATAGAAAAAATAATAAACTATTTAATCGTTTAAGTTTAATTTCACAATATACTGCGTATTTAAAAAATCATTTAACCAGGAATTTTCAAATGCATTAAAATCACTTACACTTACTTGGTGAGGAAAAAGTGTTGCTCAGCAAATACAGTCTTTTTTCGCCACATACTCGAAAGTATTTTATTTTTTGACAGATTTTTAATGGGATTCCGTAGTTAAAATTATCTGATCCTATATTACGTACATAAGTAGTTACATTATTTTTTTTTTTTCAAAATAATCTTTGTATGCGATTTAAGGAGATCTTCCTTGTTAGTATGGTATCAGTCATTATTTCAAGATAGTTAAACCTGAAAGGAAAAGAATAACACGCCAGTCATTAGTGGGTAAATAGTTTTTTATAAAACAAAATGCTCTGTATAACTATTTTGACGCATAAGGTAAAGCCAGGAGAGATGACGCGGTCGGAGAGATTGCGCACAAAGAGTTTCGGGGGGAAGGAGTAGAGTCAGCGCGCAGCGACTCCAGATAGTTGTACCACAGCAGTAGTGGAGTGTCTACTTGAATGTGCACGACGATTGTTTCGAGCGTCTAGGATAAAACATTATATTTTGTTTTGTTTTCCGAAAGTAAGTGCTTGAATTTTTATCCAGTATCAGTATTAAAAATATTTTAAACTTAAACGATTTCCCATAAGCTACTAACATAGACTAACGGTGCGAACACCACTGGTTCGTTTTAGAAGCGGCCATATTTAAATAAAAGGCTGCATAATCTCCCCTACCGAAATTGGAGAGTTTGCGCATCTGCTACTTAGGAGAGATGACGCAATGTTTCCCATTAGTTTTCATGCTAGGAGAGATTACTCAGCTTAATGGTAAATTCGCATATATTACAAATTACATGTAAAACATGTGAATGAATCAATTTTGAAATAATTTTTGAAAAACACATAATTATCGAAACAAAATTTGGCAATAAATTCGTTTGTTAAAATATACTGGGCAATGAGGATGGGTGAACTGAATGTCTGAAATTTTACCATTAGTTTGAAATATTCACTCTTAATACAATAATATTTATACACAAAAGCCTTACAACAATGCTATTTAAGTGTAATTGTTATTGTTAACGATTAAATTGTAGTTATTATTAGTAACAATCTCTCCTACCCATGTGCGCAATCACACCAATACTGTAAGGAGAGATTGCGCAAAATAACTTTGTTGGTTTTATTACTACTGTTCTATTAAATTACAGCATAACAACAAAATAACAATGGAAATGCATAAAAAACAAATAAAGTCAAAATTAATCATGCATAGTTTAGCAAAAAGTTAATATTTATATGTATTTTTATTATTCTGCTGAATTGTGCGCAGACTATCCTAGCTTTAATTTATTACATTTAATAGGATGAAGAGCTGCGTTTGAAATATTTTTTCAATTGAAACTATACTTCTGATGTCTGGATTGTAATCTCGCATATTAGGATCCAGCGACTTTTCAATCGTACTAGAATCCAGGAAAAATCCATTTATTCAATACCATATGTCTTACTCCGTGAAAAAAGAAAACGTAATCAAAACAGCATGATGTTCTAAGAATTCAATACCATTTAATAAATATCTTATACACAAACGTAAACATAAGTATTTAAACTGGTTTGAAATTGTTTATTTTGTTTTATAAATGCAAAAGTTATTGTAATTTCTAAATAATCTGCTTTTTATAGTTTGTGAGTCATTAAAATTCTTAAAAATCTAATAATGAAGAAAAGCTTTGTTGCACCATTATATCGATCTCAAGCAAAATTTAGTTTCAATTATATAAATCTTAATAATTAAAAAGGTAATGTTTATAAAGCATTTAAAAAGTCGGACAAACAGAAAAATTTTCTATTTCTAAAAATATATACAAGAAGCGCTGTTAAAAGACCTATGTTTGATTATAAATTAGAGTACGCGCTTGAATGTCTTACTCAATATATTCGAATTCCTTTTTATTATTTTATAATATGCATAAGTACAGCTATTTTGCATGTAACATCTGAAACAAAATTCACTAAGAGAGAGTGGAAAAATATTAGTTATTGGAAATACAACTCTCCGCTATACTCAGAGAAATGTAATCAATCAATTAACAACTGTGTTTCATGTAAGAAATATTAAACGCCGCCATACGTATTTAAATTAAACTATAATTTGTTTAAAATAGCCAATAATATGAGCAATATTTAAAACATATCTGAGTTCTAAAAATGTATTTTTATACACTAATGAATATTTTTTTAAACTAAAGCTATTTTGGAAAAAGTATCTTTTTTTTATTTAGATTACAGAAATTACAAAGTATCATTTTAAAGCATATTAACTCTACATTGATTTTAAACAACGTCCACAATTTGAAAACTCCTGCGGGACTTTGAGGGACCCCACTTGTTTTGGTAAGAATCCAGATTGCAATTGTTTTTTTTGAAAATACTGCGGTTTTGAAAATTGTGCGGAACTGAAATCCAGTGTTGTCCGTCGGTCGTTTTCTTTATGATTATTATTCAAATAACTTGATTGCTGCAAATTTTGCAATAGATTTTTTTTATTTAATGGCATAATAAATAAGGCAAATATTACTATTATAGAAAAATTATATCAATGAATCAGTCTATATATATATATATATATATATATATATATATATATATATATATATATATATATATATATATATATATATATATATATATATATATATATATATATATATATATTTAAATTGAGTGGTATTTTCTTGCGTAAATTAAATATGAAACAATTTTTTTAAACTATATATTAATATTGAAAAAATATATCAATTCCTATTAAATAAAAACTCAAAAATCGCATATAAAGTTATTGTTGTATATAATGCTATTAATACAAATTATTACATATTATATATACTTTTGCGCCACTTCTAAAAATAATTGCTTTAAAATGAATAATATTCATAATGTGTATAATTTATAATGTGAATATGAATAATATGAGATATTTCACCAATCATTATTGAATAATAACAAATTTATTCCAGGAATGAATATAACAAAAGAATGATAAATAAAAATAAAAAGTTCTTAATTGAGAAACTGTTATTCATAATTTTAAAAGACAAAAGGGGCTTTTATTTTTATTCACTCTTAAATAAAACATGAACTATGAAATATATGCATATAAGACTTACAAATTATAAATATATTTCCAAGATCCTCAAACAACTTATCCAGAGTTGATTAAGTACATTTATAATCAATATTCGTGAAGAATAGTTGACATAATTGATTCCCCGTATTTTCTCTACTAAGACCTATATAAATTTCTCAAAATACGCAAAGTGCTGACATGAAATCAATAAATCCAATGAGTCTAAAGGAAAATATGCGGCAATTGAGACCGATGTTCATATGTTCACGCAAACATTTGAGAAATAAAATGTCACATGCATTTGTAAATTTTTTGAATGTAAGTTTTTTTTTTAGTAGATAAATATTTTTATTAGAATTCTGTTCTACTAAATACAATCAGAAAAGACATGCTTTTTTATATTACTATTACTATATAAATATCTTCGTTTACTATAAAGTACGTATCTAGGTTTCTAACACATCTCTCCAAAAATGTCTGGTAAAAAAAAAAAAAAAAAATTGTTTTGTTTTCTATATTCTATAATTTTATGCATTTCAATTCTACATTCCAAAATGAAAAAAAAAAATACATATATAGCGATTTACATTCAAAAGATTTTATTATTAAACAAAACAAAATATTAACAATAATTCAATTTAGCTGAAAAATGTTATTGTCCAACTAGATAGATTTTTTATTATTTTGTACAAAATATATTACTCTTTAAAACACCAACAGCTGAATTTCTATCCAATAATGATTTTTTCTATGTGCTATAAACATTGTCTTATTTTTCTTCCAGTCTTATTTTGTTTTTTCCCTTATTTCTTATCTAAGACTTTTTGAGAAATGATTTCATTCAATTTTATAATTATTGTGTTCTACTAAATGCAAAATAAAAGGAATAATATACATTTATAACGCAATATAATTATATGAGATTACAATAAAAATATATTTATAACACCTCAGCTTAAAAATGGTGTGAAAAATGAAATTGTACTATATAATTATTTATTTTACTACGACAAAAATACATATGTAATTATTTTTAATGTAAAAATTTTATATTACGATAACATTAATGCATACAGTAACTCGCATTGCTTGAAATAATTCATTTACCGACGGGTTAAGTTTATATTATTTTGTGTAAAATTCAATAAAATTGTTTTCTTATATTCTGACTTTATTTATTTCCGCAATATTATTATATATGTTGATTATAAACATACATTTAACCCTCGACCATCTCTCCTAAAAATGTTGTATAAAATGAAATCTTGCAATTAAATTCTTGATTTTGCTATCGTAAAAATTTAATTACGCATTAAAAATAATACATACAATAACTCAAATTACTTGAATATTTTTATGGACCAAACAGTGAATCTGACTTTATTTATTTAAACAATATTATTATATACGTTGATTATAGAAATACATTTAACTCTCGAAAATCTCTCCTAGAAATGGTGTATAAAATGAAGTCGCAATTAAATTCTTTGTTTTACTATGACAAAAAAATTATTACGCATAAAAATGATACATACAATTACTCACATTGCATGAAATTTTTCGTGGACCAAACAGAAACAGAAACGGTAGATTGTTTCGAGGGGATTCCCAGTCGTTATCAACTCCACTCCTTGTATATGAGTATTTGTGTATCACATCTTAAAGAAGCCATAAAAAAGAGTATAAAACTAGCAAAAATGCATTGTAAAATGAAAGAAAAGCAGAGGATTTCACCGTCAACTTCATGAGCCAATCCGAAATAGGTAAGATAGTCAATCAAGATTAGCTTGCATAAAGCAGCCAATCAGATTTAATTTGCAGTTTAAAAATGGAAGGAGTATTTAATCTTAATGTTATTTTATATAAAATACGTTACGTTTTTCGGTGACAACTGTTCATCCTGTGAGGATTTCTCCTATTTACTTAATTTATTTTTTTATACACTGATTACGCTTATTTTCCAACTGTTTACGAAATCATTTTTGAGAAATTCTAATATTAAAACAAACTGAAAATCATTATTTTTTGTTGTATTTCAAAACCAATGTAATTATACATGCTAATTATTAAAGGTACATCTTACTTTCTGATACTTCTCCTCAAAAGAGTCAATAAAATGAAATCGAGCAATTTAATACCCTATTGCACAATGAAAATAAAATAAACAAATGTAACAATTAGTTTCGTAAGAATTTTATTCCGTAAGAAAATCCAACACATACAATTATTCAGATTGTTTGAAATTCATTACTTATCAACTGGTTAGATGTTGTGTAATTTTGTATGAGATATATTACTTTTTACAGCACTAATATCTCGCTTTTAATCATGTGAATATTTCGTTTTATATACTAAGTGCATTTTTTTATTATTATATTCAACTAAATGCAAACCGAAAAACTTTTATACTCTTATGTATTATTTATAAAATGTAATCATATAAGTTGATTATAAATATACACCTAATTCCCTAACATTTCTCTCTAAGAATGGCATGTAAAATAAATCGAACAATTCAATTTTATCCAATGGTTGGAGTATCATAGTTAAGATTTTTTTCAACAGCGAGAAAATATGCCGGGACTAGGACTCGAACATGGGTACTTTAGTTTCGTCAGGATAGCTCAGTAGGGAGAGCGTTGGTACGGCAAACCAAAGTACCCAGGTTCGAGTCCTAGTCCCGGCATATTTTCTCTGTGTTGGAAAAAAAATTTCAACTATGATACTCCAACCATTGGATATAATTTACCTAGTTTAATATACTTTCCCTCTATTCATTATGACCTAATTACATGGTATACAAGAGTTTCCGTGCTATTTCAGATTCATCATGTAAAATGCTATAGTTATAGTTCGGATGAATGAAATTATCGCTGCAGTTCGCAGCCTTGTCCAACAGATAAGAGTGAAATATGCCATCCAGGACATTGTCAGGATAGCTCAGTAGGGAGAGCGTTGGTACGGCAAACCAAAGTACCCAGGTTCGAGTCTTGGTCTCGGCATATTTTCTCTCTGTTGGCAAAATTCTCAAGTATGATACTCCAACCATTGGATATAATTTACTTAGTTGAATATACTTTCCCTCTATTCATTATAAGTCAATTTTATATTTTGCAATGTAAACTTAAATATGTAATTATTTTTATTGTAAAATTACATGCATAAAAATATAAACAATAACTCAAATTATTCGAAATTCTTCATTGGACAACTACTACTAATAAAAAATACATTCAATGATTTTTTTGCTAAACATTTTATTATGATTTTAAGAATAGTATACACAGTAATTCAAATTGGTTGAAAATTTTCAACTTGTTAGGGTTATTTGTATATTGCATGTCATATATTTATTTTTCATGACAACAATATTGAAACCTCTGAGATTTTTCCAATTTAATTATTAAATGAATAAGCTATATAATGAAAGAATTAATCGTAAAATATTTTTTCTTCTAATATGTTTTTGTTTATTTCCTTATATTTTAAAATATGTTACTTTTTATAGCACTAATATTTCGATTTTAATTATATGAAGACTTCGTTTTATATACTAAGTGCATTTTATTTCTCATTTTCTACTGCATCTTCCTACCAAGAGTATGTCTATTCTTCTAGTCTGATTTCGCTTAGTTCCTTACTTTTAAGTAAAATTTTTTTTATTCAAATAACTGCTATTGAATTTTACAATTAACCTAACCAAATGCAAGTTGGAAAAATGTGTACTCTTTTGTATTTATAATAAAATGAATTATATAAATTCCGTACAAATATGCATCTAATTCTATAACATCTCTCTTTAAAAATGTCGTATAAAATAAGATTATGCACTTTCATTTTATATTTCGCAATGAGAATTAAAAATTTTAGTATAACTATTATTGTAAAAAAAGAAATATTATATGTCAAAATGCATTAAGCACAGTAGCACAAATAAGCTGACTAGGCTTATTTATTTTGCGCAAAATATATTATTTTTTATGCATTTTTATCCTTTCGGGATTTCGCATATATACTAAGCATATTTTCTTAAATTACTTCTCTTCCAATCTGTTTTTGATTATTTCCGTACTTTTACGTAGTAAGCTTTTTTGATAAATAACTGCTACTGAATTTTGTTATTAAAGCAAACTGAATATCATCATTCGCTTTTGTGTTACTAATAAAATAAAATTATATAAATCAACTAAAGTAAAATCTCTCTTCAAAACTGACATGTGAAATGAATTTGTGCAGTTTAGTTCTCTATTGGAAAATGCATATAACAAAATTAATTATTTTTTATATAAAAATTATAATACTCGTCAAAATACAATACATACAATGATTTACATTGTTGGAAATTCGTTATTGGCAAAGTAGTTAGGCTTATTGTTTATAGCATCAATATTTCAATTGCAATTTTGTAAAGACTGTTTTATTTACTAAGTGCATTATTGTTTGTATTGTTTTTTTTCGTCTAATTCCTTAGTTTTTACCTTAATTCATATATGAGTGCTATTGATTTTTTTTATTATTATGTTCAACTAAATTCAAGCAGGAAAACTTTTATACTCTTTCGTATTATTTACATAATATAATCATATGAGTTGACTATAAATATGCATCTAATTCCTAACATTTCTCTCTAAAAATGTAAAAACTGTATAATGATTGTAAATATAAAATAATTGGTATATAACGACTGTTAGATAGTACCTAGTGCAAAGTAAAACTGAAAGCAAGTTTCCAGATGTGCGCACATAAAACATTTTCAAGAGAAAATAATTCTCTATCGCATCCAATGATGTGACAGTATAAAAACGCTTATTACACTATAAATATGTAGCACTTTAATCCACACCTCGAACATAAAGGACACTTGAAATTCCGTCACTCTATATATGTGAACTTGAGGCCATTAGAAGGAGATTCGATTTTGTAACTGCTGAGAGCAGTTGGCCGAGAATACCTCTCTATCCGGAGAGAAATAACTTTCGAGTAAATTTTTGTGCCTTACAAGCCTGGCATACTGATAGAAACTTTACAAATAAACTACAATTAATTGCTTTAAATCGTAATGTTGTGCGCTAAAAAGTCTTTTAATTATAAGCATTACAGTGGGTATAAATTTGGTTGATCAAATATAGGGTATTCGGTTCCTAAATAGAGGGATTCGTATATACTACAGCTATGTGAGTGAATTGCTTAAGGATATTTTTAATTGTGTCTGTGGAATATAAATAAATTCCTAAACAGAGCGACGGAAAAAAACACGATACATTGTCGTTTATAGTTCGTAATTGCTGTAAGTTTTAAGTTGCCTTTTTTAAAATCTGAATTAAATTTTAGCTTAATATGTGTTGTGTACAAAAGACTTTATATAATATACAGGATTCTACAAAAGAATTCGAGTGCATTTCCATCGACTAGCGGAAATTGATAGATGTCAGTTTTCTAACTGAACTAAATTTTACCATGCTATGTAGTATGTATTAAAATCTATAGATAATATATAAGGCTTCACAAAATAATCCGACTACTTTTTTGACTATGGAAATTAATTGCTAAAACTGGCTTTTTAAATGCGTTATATTTCCTAAATTGTTGACTACATAGCTTCTTTCCCCTTATTTAACGGTGATGTTCCGTTAGTGTTTTCTGGATGCGTTGGAAAGTGTTTCATAATCTATACTTGACGCATGATTTTTCGTTCTTGTTTTTAACTAAAAGTAATATTGAAGAATAAATTATTAAACTGAAATCTGATTTACATTCTTCGGTGCTTTTATGTTATCCAGGGGCAAATGATAAACCGCTAAAGATTGTTCACATCGCCATTATTTATATTGTATTCTGTTAGAATTTAAACCTTTAACTCGTTTCATTCAAAATAAGTATATTTAAAATATGCGCAGTTACAATACATGTCTGTCACTTATCCCAATACAAGAGAAAGTAAAAATGAAGTAATACCATAAACCAAAACATTTTCTTTGAATATCAAAATATTCGCGATAAATAAAAATTGCTGTTGGTGAGGGAGCAAAAAAAAAAAAAAAAAAAAATATTGGTAAGATTTGTGACCGGCTGTGAAACAGGAAAGTACCCTATTTTTTATACATAATTTTATTATTGTTAATACTTTCGCAATATTACATTTACTATTTTCTAAACATTTAAAAGTAATTAAACTTAAAAATAAAATATAAGATGTTTTTAGCTGCATAATTTTGAATGGAAATACTTGATAAAATGTCAATTACATTCTGAAATAAGGACTACCTAATTTAGCGCTATTTGAATAACAATGGTACTCACTTCTACCAATTCTTATCATTCCTTACATTTCATGTAAAGAGGAATGTGAATCTGTTCCAAATGTCATTAGTGTGTCTTCAATATTGTTAAAATTATGATGAAAAGTTAAAATTCGGACTCGAGTGAGACATCCTGTATTTTTGATTAACAAATAGATTGTGACCAGAAAAATGCGCTGGTTGGGATCCATCTAAACAGAACCCATAAATTCTGCTTAATTTCAACCCGAATCCTGTCCCGAACTCAACAAAAACATTTCGCCAACAACAACCCAAAAATTTCAAAACCGATATCTGTTCGAAACCGACAAATATCAATAAATCATTCGAAATCAAGTATACTCTGAAATAAAGAGTAGCTTATTTAGAGCTATTTGAATAACAATGGTACTCACTTCTATCAATTCTTATCATTCCTTACATTTCATGTAAAGAGGAATGTCAATTTGTTAAAAATGTCGTTAATGTGTCTTCAATATTGTTAAAATTATGAATAAAAGTGCAAATTCGTACTCGAGTGAGACATCCTGTATTTTTGATTGACAAATAGATTTTTTACCAGAGAAATGCTCGGGTTCGGATCCATCCTACCAGAACCCGAAAATTCTGTTAAAAGTCACCCCGAAACTTGTACCGAACTTAACAAAAACATTTCGCCAACCCTAACCCAAAAAGTTAAAAACCGGAACAGAAGTGACAGAAAATTAATTCCTATTTTAACATAATTGTGGAAAAATAATCTACAATCATATCTGTAATATTCATTCTATCATTTTTTGTATAAAAACGAACACATATAGAGTCATTTAATTTATATAATTTTTTTAATTGAAAAATACGCAGGATTTTCTTTGAAAAATCGTCCCAACCAGAGCCCGACTAGAAAGAATAAAATCAATCGTGAAATCAATCAGAACCCAGAAAAAATTTAAATCAGTCCTATCCGGATCCACAAACGAAAAAAAAATTGCGTCTAACTGACCCGACCGGAACAACGAATTAAGTCACCTTTGTGTAAAATCTGGTTACCTTACCCGAAGCAGGACTCTAATTGTGTCTCTAATTTCTTGCAGATAAATTGTTCCATGTAGTGTGAATTATCACCTTTTAATATTTTTATAGTTATTTAAATACCCCGTATTTTGAGAACTGAATTATGAAGGTTGTTGCATGGATATCTGGAGCTATATTTGTAATTTAAACCACGACATAAATAAATCTTTGACATAGTTGAAAAGTTTTGACGTTAAATAATACTATTATTTGTACTTCATCTGTTTCCTTGCCACTTTATCGACTTTGTTATTATTTTTTTAATATTAAAATTTAATTTTACGTGTTACAATTACTTTGTGATTTACTTTCTGGATAAGAGGTATCATGTAATGAACACATATAGCATCTATATACATCATGTTTTCACAAATAAATGAATGAATTCATTAATTAAAGATTAAATCAACAGTTTTCTGGGCACATGATGCATTTGTAAATAAAATCCTTCTTTTAAAGTTTTACGTAGCACAATGGTTTCATCTATGTTTCTCGTAATTCAATATTAGCCGAACCAATTAGCATTAGTTTTGAATATGGATGAAATAAACAATAATACACACTCGGCAATCAGAATAAAACAACATTCTGCATATTTAACACATACATTACCAAAATCGCCTAGAACAAACAAACAAACAAGAAACCCTGGAAATAGCCATCTGACTGCAAATTACGCTTTCTTTCAATTTATGAACATTTACACGTGGTTTCGGACCGCATCTGTCCGAGAATACATGCAAACTTGGAGAGATGCAGTTCGAGCCCCTGTGTAAAGGTTAAAAAAATTCTCAGGGGATTTTATCTACAACTGTAAAAAACTCTGAAATCATCAATACGAACACTTAATTTTGATATTTTTCTGGATTTTTCAGTACATTTTACCTCTGAATACTTAACGTTAACGAGAGGGTCATTCGATCGAGTAGTTTTGAAATTATGAAGGTTTACAGTTTGGAACTCTTAATGTTAAATTAATTTTTAAACGTTGCAAAATAGATTGCAATGAGGGTAGTTTTTAGGCATAACTCAAAACCTACTGTTCAGAATGATCAGTGATTTTACGTTCTCAGATTTGAAGCTTCTAGAAATGGATTTCGATAAAAATATTTATATTTTATAATTAATATGTTTTTCAAAAAATGTTTTGAAAACAAAAATTTAATTATTTTTCAAAATAAATTCGTAACATTGGAAATATTTTCATTGCAACGCCAATATTGCTGTCATACAATAAACTATATTGATTGTCAATTTATTCTTTTAATCAAACTCTTTTTCCCTTTATTTTCGTTATTTTTTCACTTCTCACATTTTATCACAACATAACTTCCTTCACAATCTATCTGCTTTTAAAAATTTCCATGTTCTTTGCCTTGTTTTTTTGTCTGATAACACGAAGAATAAAAATAAAATATATAAAGCAACATGCTTGAGAATTTTAGAGATAAATGAACAAAAGAATTTGCTTAAAAAAATGATTCAAGTAAATCTAAATAAATGACATCATTTTTATTTCTAAAGAATAAAATTTACGTTGTGTAAATTACTTCAATGGGAAATGTAATGATTGTAATATTTTCTTCTTTTCAAAGAAAATTTCTGCTTTTAACATAAAATCGTGCTTGCTTTTGTGAAGATTTTTTGTCTTTTGCCTTTTTTAGACAATAGCCGTAATTATTTTTATTGAAATGTAAATTTTGCTTATAAATTACAAATGCGATAAACGAAAAAAGAAAAAAAAAAGAAAATGAAAAAAGAAAATGAAAAAAGAAAATGAGGAGAAAATTCAGTTCATGATTAAATCTGATCATCAATCGTGGAAAAAAAGCCAAAATGCGCAGATAATATCTGAAAACTATTTACATTTTGAAACATACTTTTATTCATCTTATTTTCATTATTTTGTATTGTTATTAGACTAAGGTGTGGACTAACTCCCTGCTTAATTCTTCTCGACAGACTCGCAAAGGACCAGGCCTCGACAAGGCTAGGTAGCTCTGTTAGTGAGACATATATTCAAATTTTGAGCAAAACATACAATAATTTTCAGACACTGTACAGAAGTAGAATATAATGTTTCATATATTTGAAACAAATCTATAGTGAATATTTAAAGAATATAAAATAGTACTATGTACCTTAACAATCTTTCAACGTAATACACGTTATTTTACCCATGGAATAAATAATGATGTATTTAAATTAGTAATGTGATCTCGGAAAATTAATATATGTGGGAAAGTGGGCTTAAAACCAGATATCTTCGGATATATCTTTTCAGACAAAAGTGCAGATGGGTGGAAAAAACGGAAAACCTCCTCAACAGTGTTTGGAGAAATCTGGGCTATTGAAAAACTGGCACCTGTTGCAACAGGTATTCTCTCTCTCTTGGGAAAAGGCGTTTTCTAGGACCAACCGAAAAATCTCTAAATTTCGGTTGAAGGGTAAAACCATGTACTAATCAGAAATTACGTTTTTGTCCTTGCAGTAACAAAAAGCTTTATTCTAATAAATTTTGAATCAAACTTTAAAACAAGTATCCATTTTTTTAAGGTCAGTAATTTTTTTTTTCAGGTTTTCAAGAAATTTTTAGTGTTGCCATGGCTTTTACAGCTGTTACTTAATTCTCGTATCTGCTGAATTCGTCATGTAGTCACTCTTTGCTTATTGAACATTGTATCCATCCTTCTCCACCTGTTGAGTGAAGAAGCAATTCATTGCCGAATTCAATGCGAAACTTTGGGTATTCAGTTTTGCCCCAACAGATGACCAAAAATCAACATGGTCGACGACCATTGGTCATTCTCCAATAGTTGGACGTAAACACGGCATCAAAATATTGTGTGAATGCTATAGAAAACAATGGTTTACTTACCTAAATCGACCGGTCAAGCTAGATTTAATTAAAGAGCAGAAAAGACGGCGAAAAAATAAAACTTTTGAGGTGAATTTCTTTTCAACAGCACTACACGGACACAGAGAATACGTCACTTCAAAAACCGATTGCACATTGCTTATGGGACGGACGCTAATAGGGATGAAGTTAAAACGTATGCTGTCCACACGGCAGCACCCGGAAGAAAACAGAGTATTCGGTTTGACTCGCCTACCCAGTTTCACCCTACTCTCCTCTACAATGCGATGAGTATTTGTAAAATCAGAAAAAGGAATGTGCATTCTGACGACAAACTTTACAAATTTCCCGGAGACTGGCGCACAGTGGGACGTAACATTTGTTTCTTGGAAATCGATGTAGAGATCGTAAAAGATATCGAAATGATATTTGGAAACGTTATGTTGTAAACGTGAGAAATGCAAATATGAAGACAAAATTGGAGAATTTATTTGACAAATTCGAGAAAATAAATAACATTAGGCTTAAACCTGGTATATTCAAAATTTCACTAATAATCAACTTCAAACATGTTAAGGATGTTAAACATGATTGCAGGGCTACCGACCTCGTATGAATCGGAGCAAGTGTGATCATTATGAATTTCTCTCACCCAATACCAGAAAAGAAAGAGAACAGAGCCCAGTTTCCGGAACAATTCGGAACTTTTATAGAATCTGGATAATGTAAAAATGAAATGTAAAAATACGTATTTTTTTATCGAAAGATGAAAAACGTTACAAAAAACACGTTTTAGAACTAAATTGAATTTGATTGAATGATGTAAACTGACAAAATAAAACTTAATACTTTTAAATGAAAATATCAACTGCCAGCTCCAAGTAAACAATTTGACAAAATCTCAAATTTATGCAAAATTCCATAACATGGACAGGTGTGTCAGGACGGGTGTTAGTACTTTGGTCCCGTTCACACGGATTTCTCATAAATTCTGGAATGTATTGAATACATTTATCTGGTTTTTTGGGTCACAATTTGTTTTTTTAAATTTTAGCAAATGTCGCCGTTTTTAGCCTTTCCCCCCCCCCTCAGCGTGACGTATTTTTTATGAAAGAAATAAATACAGTCCAAGCGGACAGACAAAAAGACAGACAATTTTAGGGTTTTTATAAAAGTTTTAAAATACTACCGTAATTACCTGCCCTTTCTAATAAAAATAATTATCAGAATTAGAGCATTTATTCAAAAGAACATGCATAAACACACGAAATGTATTGCCTACTTTTTATGAGAATTAACAAACTGTAATTGCCCTATATGTCTCACAAATCACATGATAGCCCTTTTAAATATTGAGTTTTAAAGTATGCCATAATATCTATAGAAATAAGCCTAATGGTTATCATACATTCATTTTATTTGTCAGAATAAAAGCAGAATATTTATATTGACAACATAAGTGACGTTCCAAGCATTTAACATCTGCCAAATAACGGAAGAATCTAAGAAAAGAGTTCGTCGGTATAAAAAATGAATGTTTCCTCCTCGCACTGACGAAATTGAATGACACTTTACTAAGTTTGAATTTTTTTTATAAAGCGGAAAAATGGATAAATTTGCATCCGAATGTAACACAATTTTTTACTGGATAATTAAATTACACGTTTCCTTCGCATTTTGCGGTTCCAGTTAATGCGATTTTCATTTTAATGAGGCGTAATTTGTTTTGGAGATGCTCCCTCTTTAGGCGTTTTAGGAAAATTTCGGCTAGTGCGAAAAACACACAGTAAATGATCCACTTTCCAATATAATTTAACCCTTTCCGGCACAGTGGTCCCACTTCGGGCACACCTAATTTTAATTCCAAACTTGCATTCGGCACCAAGAATATTTTAATAAAATTTTGCTTCTATAATGAAGGCTTAAAATAAGGAATTCTTATTTTCTAAAAAAGTCGTTTGTAAATTCCGGTGTCTGTCAGTAATTTCGCATTTTACGAACAGAATTTGTGTGTGCCGGAAAGGGTTAAAAGTGTTTATAAAATCAGTTATTTTGGTTTTAATCCAATTAGATCTCGAATACTTCAATATGTTCATCTGCCGAATGTTCATGCTTTAACTTTCGTAAATATACTTGGAATGTCATGTAGTTTATATAAGGTAATTACGCTTGCTATGGAATGTGTAGCATTTATAATTTGTGTTTACAGGGACACTCAGAAAAATCGCGTTACATTATCGCCTACGGGAAAAAATCGTTTGAGGTGTATTTTAATGATGCTACACTATTTCAAACATTTTTGAGATTCTCTAAAACATCCTTTCTTTAGTATATGGAGTGCAAAGAATTTGTCATTCATTTACAGGGCCGCACAAACGAACTATGTTGCATAATGCTCTACGGAGGAAATGTTTGCAGAGTATTTTAATAAAGTTGCAATATTTCATACATGATAAAATTTATAGACATTATCGAGGAATTATTATGATGGAATAAAACGTTTAAAACGGCATATAAAACATATACCAGGTGTTTATAATATAAGTATCTGTATTTGGAGTTGTCTGTAGCTTGAAGAAAAACCCGAATGAAGCCAAAATCGGTAAACTTACTATTCAAGAAGGGGGAAGAAGAATGGAATAATAAAAAAATTCAATAATCGCCGACAGATGGCGCTTTTTTGTGTGAAATGTGGTGTGTAATTCATTGCGGTTTTCGATTTTGCTTATGATTACAACGGCGTTTGCACCGACAGGCACCCTAGTGCCATCTGTTGGCGATTATTGTAACTATTTTTATTGTTCTATTCTTCTTTCTCCTTTCCGAATAGCAAGTTTACTTCGTTTACCTTACGATATTCAGATTAATTAAAAAAAATTATATGCCTTTTTTTATTATAGTTTCATATAATTATAATAGTACTTCTATTGTGAGCTGCTAGATCTGAACTCAGTTGACATATGTGAATTATATCATTAATAATTTTTTTATATTGTTTGTTAAATTGAGGAACTCCATTTATCTTACGATATTCAAATTATTTTAAAAATTGTTATATGCCTTTTTGTTATTTATAGTTTCATATAATTATAATAGTTTTTCTATTGTGAGGTGCTAGATTTGAACGCAGTTGACATATGTGAATTATATCATTAACAAATTTTAAAAATTACCGAGTAATTTATGTGAAAATATTCTGTTTTATATATTTTTAAACCTTTTCCCTTCCCCTCCTAAATATTTTATCAAATTTTTGTTTAAAAAAAAAATCTTGCATTTTCCAAATCAGAAATGTTGTTTAAGTACAAAATTTCTACAGATTTCAGTACAAAATACTGCTTATACAATAATTTGTATAAGCATGAATTTTTCTGAACCGTTTTTTAAATGAATTATGCATTTTCCAAATGAACTATATTTAGTATATTAAAAGATAGTTGTGGAATATAAATAAATCCATATACAGAGGTACTCAAAGAAATAGATACATTGTCCGCTATGAGTGGTAAATTCTGATTGCACGTTTTTATTTATGTTATGTGTTTTTTTTTTCTCCGGAATTAAAGTTTATTTTAATATGAAGCAAGTATAAAAATCTGTAGATAATATACAGGGCGGTACAAAATTGTTTGAGTACATTTACACCTAACGTCCGAAAAGGTGAATTTTGAACCGTGTTATGTGTTTAATAACTAATCTAATTTTTAGCACACCATGTAGTGTATATACAGAAACATAGATTATATACAAGAATGCACAAAAGAACTCAAGTACCTCTCTTGCTAAGAAGGGTAATTGCTAAAATCAGGATTTTGAAATGTGTTATGCGTATTCTAAATTGTTTACTTTGATATCTTCTTTTAAACGTTGCAGTTCCGTTACAATAGACTGGAAATATGGGAAAAAGTTTTATACTCTATGTGTGACTCAAAAATTTTCTTTTTTTTTCCTTAGTTAAATGACGTCATTTATATTCATCTAAACTATTTGAAGTTTGATCGAGTAAATAATCAGTAGTGGGGAAAAAGAACTCTCACCACCTCAAAATAACTCTGCACCAGATTATCGTATGAAAATGGACTGATTCCTATCGATTAGTAATAACATCCACTAATCAACGCTGCTCTTAAGTTTTCCTCAGAGGGTCGTCTACATAGAAAATTTTTGACAAAATTTAAATTTTTCAATACTAACACCTAATTTTAACACAATTTTTAGATTATTCGGTAAATTTAACATTCGGATCCAAAACCGGAAGTCATTTGGTTTAGTAGTTTTAGATTATTTTAGATTTGAAGTTACTGTATACTAATGTTATTTTTTTTCGTTAGGAAACATATTGCATTGATGAGAGTTTCTTAATAATATCTTAAATCTACTACGCCGAATGAGATGTAATTTTGAAGCCATATAGTTGAAACTTCTAGCAATCGATTCATGTTGAAAATTTCACGTTACAATGCATACTTTGCTCGAAATATCTTATAAACATATACTTTTGAAATTTATGGCTAACTTATGACATTTGGAATAAGGAAAACCGTTTAATCTTTTTTTTTAAATTTGTTTATGTTGTTTGTTAAATTACAGAACTCCGTTTACCTTACGATATTCAGATTAATTTAAAAATTGTTATATGCCTTTTTGTTATTATAGTTTCATATAACTATAATAGTACTTCTATTGTGAGGTGCTAGATTTGAACTCAGTTGACATATGCGAATTATATCATTAATAATTTTTTTATATTGTTTGTTAAATTGAGGAACTCCGTTTATCTTACGATATTCAAGTTAGTTTAAAAATTGTTATATTCCTTTTTGTTATTTATAGTTTCATATAATTATAATAGTTTTTCTATTGTGAGGTGCTAGATTTGAACACAGTTGACATATGTGAATTATATCATTAATAAATTTTAAAAATTACCGAGTAATTTATGTGAAAATATTCTGTTTTATATATTTTTAAACCTTTTCCCTTCCCCTCCTAAATATTTTATCAAATAAAAAAAAAAAAAAAAATCTTGCATTTTCCAAATCAGAAAAATTGTTTAAGTACAAAATGTATACAGATTTCAGTACAAACAATGCTAGTACTTAACAGTTATAAAATACATAATTTGAAACCAGAAACATGTGTGAAAATGGACTGATTCCTATCGATTAGTAATAACATCCACTAATCAACGCTGCTCTTAAGTTTTCCTCAGAGGGTCGTCTACATAGAAAATTTTTGACAAAATTTAAATTTTTCAATACTAACACCTAATTTTAACATAATTTTTAGATTATTCGGTAAATTTAACATTCGGATCCAAAACCGGAAGTCATTTGGTTAAGTAGTTTTAGATTATTTTAGATTTGAAGTTACTGTATACTAATGTTATTTTTTTTCGTTAGGAAACATATTGCATTGATGAGAGTTTCTTAATAATATCTTAAATCTACTACGCCGAATGAGATGTAATTTTGAAGCCATATAGTTGAAACTTCTAGCAATCGATTCATGTTGAAAATTTCACGTTACAATGCATACTTTGCTCGAAATATCTTATAAACATATACTTTTGAAATTTATGGCTATCTTATGACATTTGGAATAAGGAAAACCGTTTAATCTTTTTTTTTAAATTTGTTTATGTTGTTTGTTAAATTACAGAACTCCGTTTACCATACGATATTCAGATTAATTTAAAAATCGTTATATGCCTTTTTGTTATTATAGTTTCATATAACTATAATAGTACTTCTATTGTGAGGTGCTAGATTTGAACTCAGTTGACATATGTGAATTATATCATTAATAAATTTTTTATATTGTTTGTTAAATTGAGGAACTCCGTTTATCTTACGATATTCAAATTAGTTTAAAAATTGTTCTATGCTTTTTTGTTATTTATAGTTTCATATAATTATAATAGTTTTTCTATTGTGAGGTGCTAGATTTGAACGCAGTTGACATATGTGAATTATATCATTAATAAATTTTAAAAATTACCGAGTAATTTATGTGAAAATATTCTGTTTTATATATTTTGAAACCTTTTCCTTTCCCCTCCTAAATATTTTATCAAATAAAAAAACTAAAAAATCTTGCATTTTCCAAATCAGAAAAATTGTGTAAATACAAAATTTCTACAGATTTCAGTACAAACAATGCTAGTACTTAACAGTTATAAAATACATAATTTGAAACCAGAAACATGTGTGCAGAAAATACCTCTTCATTAAAAATTTACATGCAAAAGTGACACCTTTTAGTGGAGTTATATTCTCAGACTGTCTTTGAATATATTAAAAAAATAAGCAAACTCATAAAATTATTTTACCACTGTTTTCGTATTTAGTTTCTTTTGATATCAAAACCAATAAAAAATTGTTTTTTACTAGTTAACATCTCCTGCAATTGTTTTACTTTCTTTCAAGGAAAACTAAAGAAACATTATTTCATAAAAGGAACAGGTGACAGAAAGAATGAATAAATTAAAAATAAATGTGAAACTATGATTTAACCTTCAACATCGAAAAATAGAGTTTATAAATACGCACTACTTTAAGTCCTAAGAATAACATTTAAAAATAATAGATCGAAGATTGCGCATCTGATTTGGCCCTATGCCATGTCAAAAAATTAATAAAACGCACCAGTACTTTGCTTACGAACTAAATTGACATCATCAATCCTTCTCGAAATAGCGCTATGAAAAATAATTTTTTTTATTTTCTTTCTTTTCTTCTTCTTTTTTTTTTGTAATATATATTTTTTACATTTTCTTACCTGCTGATATCTGGAAGTCCTTTTATCTAATGCGATTTCCAAATTACTTTTATTAATACTGTGTGTATAACAAACATTTTTAAATTTTAAATTTATTTTTTATTTAAAAGCCTATTTTCAAATACTGCAAAAGAAAAAAAAATCATTCCTCAAGCATAAATTTTGAAACAAAATTTTACTGCTTAAGCAATTATGCCTTGCATTTTTTTTTTTTTACTTATTTTACAAATGTTTATCGAGAGAATATACTACAATCATGATGGTATATTAATTAGTTTTATATTTACACGAGTATAAGTTAAAAAGTTGAAAGGAATTTTATGAATTGTTCAATACATTAGTACAGCTTCTGCAATAGAGATGGTATTATAAAGCGGCTAGTCTATGCCCTAGAGAGTGTTATTCTCTTTATTATGCAATTTACAAAATGTAATTGTATTGAGATTTGATTTTGTGTTATCATGTTTTCCACAAATTTCTATTTTTCACATAATTTTGACTATTTTTCACTTTAAAAATTATTTCTGTGTGATTTCTAAAATGCTTATTTATTTTTCAAAGATTTAAATTGAATGTCATATAAAAAAATTGGTATAAAGAGAAAATTTCAAAAAATTCAAAAAATCACCTCCGAAGGTGTGTGGATACCTTAATGAGATCAAATATATAGTAAATATTTTGGGAAACACACAACTCATTTGAAAGCCCAGTTTCAGTACTTATGAAAGTTCCATGTTTTTAGATGGCATTAGATTTACATGGTCAAATCATTCAAGTTACATGAATTTATATATATATATATATTTAATATTTTCAGCTAGTATATATTATAATAATAAGAATAATCGTAAGTAAATTATGGTTAAACTAAATATTTAATTTAATAATTTTAGCGCTCTCATGCATTGTGATCTTCTCTGAAATAGTATTGAAATACAATCCTAAAAGAACTACGCTCTTTTATCGCGTATAAACCTCACATGAGTAACACAGCGCAAACATAAGTAAACACTAATTTTTCCTAACTCCAATCCGTATCACATTTCTTATAGTCTTACTTATATTTATATTTTGAAGAAGTATTATATTCTGCATTTTGAAAATATGACATGCATGACAAAATAAAGATCTTGTGCAAGTTCTTCGTTTTTAGATGACTTTAAATTTAGATGTCGAGTCATTAAAGTTATAATAGTTTTATTCTTGTTCCTTTAATATTTTTCAGGCCAGTGAATATTAAAATAATGAAATATTGATAACCAAATAAGAAGTGCGGTAGCTTAGTAGTCAGCGTGTCGCGCTGTCACACTATAGGGGCAGAATTCAACTCCGGTTTCAACAAACTTTTCGTCCCTTCGGCGTCGAAAAAAAAAAAAACCTTCTTTGGGAGCTAAACTCTAAGAGTAGTAACTTTAGGTGGATCACTTAATCAGGACATATGTTGTGTAGTACCCTTTCCCGTATGTGGACCCAGAGGATTAGCTGGGCCCTCCCTGGATTATAAAAACTTTTACATCCAATTTATGGACTATAAAAACTTTTACATACAATTTATGGACTATAAAAACTCTTACATCCAATTTATGCACAATATTAAAAAAAAAAAAATGTATTACTATGTAAAAACCTAATGGTCTAAGACTCATTTGTAATTTATTTAAAATAAATTTACAGAGCAGGGCTTGTAGAGCTCAAGCCATATGGTAGGCTCCCCTGCTTGGTTGAATTTGAATCTGAATCTGAATCTGTGTAGCACCTCATGGCCCATAATCATGAAACAGTGTTGAACACTGTAGGTCAAACTCATTAAAGAAATCTACCTCCGCAGAAATTAGTTTAGTTGTAGATGAACAAATTATGGCAACACTACAAACTTAATTTATTAATTTTAATCCTCTTATGCATTACGATCTCATGTGAGACAGTGTTGAAAAACAATTCTTAAAGAACTTTTATCAGGCATATCACTGTGGTTCATGATGATCAATGCTAGCTAAGTCGAAATGTAAGTAAAATAAAAAAAAAAAAAAACCTTAAAAGGTGACTTGAGAAAGAACTGCTTAATTTGCCTTGCTGAAAGAAAGTCAATCCCCCCAAAATACTTCACTCAGAAAATAAAATGTTAATTATCAATATCAATAAATAGATAACTTCAAAATATGACTTACAACTTGGACGAACGTCAAACGTTGGTTAAGATGCCTTCAGCTAGATTTAACTTAGTCTTATGTAAGATTGTAAGATGCACCAATAGATGACAAAACTGTTCTAATTTTGAAATACGGAGTTGAGAAATCGACTTTTGGCAAATTTGTTTCAATGCAACATTAGGGAAGAAATTCCTTAAAGGTTCTTGGCCTAAAGGCCAAGGCTCTTGGCCTAAATAATATTATGAAAAGTTTTTTTTTACTTTATACTTTATGTTATGTGTGTATCCAAAGTTCAAATTAGCAGAAAAACACTGTTTAATAAACATTAGCAATGACTTTTGAGTGCTTCTGTGTATCATATAAAGTGCGTTTTATAATTGTGTAAGGTAGTCTCAGAATTTGTTCATGGATGTAGCTATACATTCAAAGCTGCAATAAACGTTTCATGTTTTTACAAATAAATATCAATATTTCCCTACAAAATATACACGCAGGCATTCGAAACATTATATTTTTAACTCATAAAATTTTCAAACAATTCATAAAATAAGAACTTTTCTGTTTTTAATATTAAATGACCCGATGTGAAAACAAAAATCAAGAAGAAAACAATAACTTACGTTGCACGCACGATGTACATTGCCTCAGGCAGTGGCTTTCTCCAACTCAAGGTCGTTTGGATAGATTTTCATTTTAAAATATAAAATCATGCAAATACGAGGGTGTAAGCTGCTAAAAGCATGGGGCCCTCCAACATTATGTTCGTTTGGAAATATTCTCGTTTAAAAATGCAAATCATTGAACACTGATTTCATGTTTATTTATGGTTATTATCAGAGGCTCTGGCAAAGCCGGCGGGTCAGCTAGTGGCAAAGTAAATTTCTTGTGAATCTTCTATGTTTTGAGATGTTATTAGATTTAGATGGCAAATCATTCAAGTTACAACAGTTTTTATACCTGTTTCATGTATCTTTCCCGCCAGTGTATATTAAAATGTTAAAATAATGATACGCAAATTATAGTAACAATATGAATGTTTTATTTATTGTGTTAGACATAACAAAATAAAGTTCATGCGCAAGTTCCTTTTTTTATATGGCATTACATTCAGATGACAAATTCATTCAAGTTACAACAGTTTTTATACTTGTTTCTGAAATATTTCCTCCAGTGTATATTAGAATTTTAAAAATAATGATAAGCAAATTTTGGTAAAGCTACGAATTTAATTTATTATTATGTTACGTATGATAGAATCCTTTTTGGAGCCAATTCCATGTTTTCAGATGTCATTAAATTCAGATTCCAGATCAATCAAGTTGCAATAGTTCTTATACTTGTTCCTTTATTTTTTACCGCTGGTATATATAAGAATATTAAGAGGAATGGTAAACAAATTATTGTAACACTATGACTTAAATTTATTAATTTTAGACCTTTCATGCATTGTGATCTCGTATGAGGTAGTATTGAAAAACAATTCTCAAAGAACTATGTTATTCTATCCAATATAAACACCACATTAATTTTGATAATGCTTCTAAAATTTACCAATAGATGAAATAACCATTCCTTTATCAAATATGCAGTTGAGAATTCGTCTGTTGATAAGTTTGGTTTAGTGCTGCATCAGAGGAGATTTTCTTAAATAATTTCTCCTCTTGTATTTAAAGAAAAACAGGACCAACAATTTTTCATTATTTTTATTTTGTTTTAATGTATCCAAAGTTAAAATTAACAGACAAAACTATTAATAAAATATCAGTAATAACTTTTGAGTATTTTGAAACATCATATGAAGTATGTTTTATAATTTTGTGAGGTAAATTTTCTCATAAATGGGTCTATACATTCAAAGATTAAAAAAACACAACGAACAAGGATAAGCAGCTACAGACTATTTATTTTGTTAAATCTATTACCATTATTTAGCACGTGTAATGGAATCGGATACCGTTTGGATGTTGATACTAAGGGCGCACACGTTAAAATATCGTATTAGACTGTATAATATAATTGGTCTGTAACTGTTTATCCTCAGTTTCTGTTGCCTTTTTTAAGGGTGTTTTAGTGACAGCGGGCTATTTATAAATGGGGTATTTTTGAAGTTTTTTTCACTAAACTAAATTTTCTTTTATGAGAAGCATTTTTGTCCTAACACCACTATCCACGAGAATACCTAACCACACCTAACACCACGAGAATGTTTTGATTTTTTTAACGTATCAAGGTCTTGATGGCCGATGGATTTTATCATGGCCGACTCTGCATAATTTACCATTTTAGTATCTATTTAAAGTTCAATGCTTTTATCCTTTTATCTTATTAAAAACAATAACACAATAAAACAAAATTATCTTATGTTAACTTTTGGAATTGAAAAAGAATGCTCAAGATACTAAGCAAAGCCTGCCTTCAAATGAAACGAAAGCATTTACTTTACAAAATAGCATGTACTTCGCAGAATTTCAAATTGAAAAGGTTTTTTAAGAATGAACAGACCAAGAATTTCGTAGAATTAGAAAAATATGTATTTCTAATAAACTTCAATCAAAACTCTCGGAAATATATTTTCGACTCTGCATAATTTACCATTTTAGTATCTATTTAAAGTTCAATGCTTTTATCCTTTTATCTTATTAAAAACAATAACACAATAAAACAAAATTATCTTATGTTAACTTTTGGAATTGAAAAAGAATGCTCAAGATACTAAGCAAAGCCTGCCTTCAAATGAAACGAAAGCATTTACTTTACAAAATAGCATGTACTTCGCAGAATTTCAAATTGAAAAGGTTTTTTAAGAATGAACAGACCAAGAATTTCGTAGAATTAGAAAAATATGTATTTCTAATAAACTTCAATCAAAACTCTCGGAAATATATTTTGAGCTGAAAAAACATGTATTCATTTGGAAGAAAATAAATAAATAGTAAACTAAAAAGTATTGAAAATACAAGAAAATGGACCCGTAAATAAATAATCGTTCAACAAAGAGATACAAATACAAATATTTTTTTTAAATATCATAAAATAAATGATATAATCTTTTACTTTGTGATATTGAACTCTAGGAAATAACTAGAAACACACACAAAAAAATCAAGAATTTTGTTTTCATCAATTCAAATAGAAATATTCTTTTCTTAACTGTTTTAATGAGAATATGGTGTTTTTAAAACTGTAAAAATACCTACTATTTTCACTTTTTCTGTATTTTACCCACAAAAATGGAGTAATCTTTATAGTTAATTGCCACCTTTATAAATATTTCATTAGAAATTTCAAAGATATATTTAGAAAACTAATTTAAATTTCAAATTTTACAGAGTTATTTTTACTTTATTATAAATTTATGTATGATTGGTATTATTTTCAATTTGTACATCATCCCATTCTAGGATGAGTAACAACAAAATTCAAATGCACAGTCACAATTTATTTTAATAGATTGATTTAAATTTCACGTTTCCTTTTTCTACGTTTATCTTAAAAAAAAAAATAATAAAAAAACATAATAACACAAAATCTTCTTATGTTTACTGTTTGCATTTAAATGTATATATATATATATATATATATATATAATCAAGACACGAACACTTATATGAAAATATTCTTTTGCAACGTAGCACATACTTCACAGAATTTCACTTTGAAATTGGTTTTTAAAAATGAATAGACTATAAATTGTGTGGAATTAAAAGACGATTTTTTTCTATTAAAAAACGATGAAACCACCAGTAAACATCTTTTAAGCTGAAAAATCCCCCACCTATCTACTTGAAAGCAAAGAAAAAATGTAAATATAAAAAGTATTGGTTTTAAAGAATACCAAAAAATAAATCCCACAATAAAGAATCATTCAACAGAGGGATAGATATAATGACTTTTTTAAAATAACATAAAATAAATTATATAGCGCATTATTCTATGATATTTTTTAATATATAAAATATATAAAGTAAAGTAAGATATAAAGTAAGATAAATAGGTATATAAAGTAAGAAACTCAAATATATTTTTTAAAAAATGTTCATTATTTAAGTTAGAACATTAGTATTATACTTTATAGATAAAGAATACATAGATATAAATTTTATGATATCGTTTTCTTAAAAAAACTATAAAAGTACAGAAAAATAATGTTCAACAGTTTTATTTATCATTTAAATTAAATACCGTGTATTATATAAACGCAAAATGCATATATATACGGAAAATATGTCAAAGGATGTCGTCCATTAATTTATGATAAAATTTAAAAGAAAAGAAAAATACATGGGAAAGTTAAGTTTTCTTATTTTGTACAAGAACATTGTGGAAAAATATAATTAGTCAGATTAAAATACAGAATTTTGCAACGAATAATTTGTTATAGAAAACCACCTCCCCCTACGTTAACGCGATCATTAAAAAAATAATTAAATTTTTCTGATAATTAGAACATAGCAAAAACGCCAGATGACACACCTTCCCATCCTCAAATTCAAAACTACATATTCATTAGTTATCTTAATTTTTGTTTTTTAGCAAAAATTGGCAATTATTTCCTTTCATTTCAACAAACGAAATGGAGGGATCGGCCAGAGAAAAAGATCTCTTTGTAGTTCAGTTTTTAATGAAAGCTGATCCTTGCCTGAATCTGTCTGGGATTTTTTTTTTGTTACTGGCACCGTCAAATTTATGGCAGTTATTTGCAAAAATTAACAAAAAATACCTACAGAATTTTTCAAAAGTTGCATTGTCGGATACAAAAAAGTTGTTTTACATATGCTTATAAATTTTCAAATCGATGTCTTAATTAGTTTTCTTAAAATTCGCTAATTAGTAAAATAATTTCGATTTCGTTTATTTCCACTTGTAAATCCAGAACAAGAGTGCTTTTCTTTAGCCCTTTTGATAAAAAAGATGGCATTTTCGGTGCGATATTTAATAAGATACTAATTAATATCTTGAGTAATTATCAAAATATTAAAATTCTTAGACTCTGGGGCATCAAAAGAAGGTTTGGACTACCTAAATCTAAATGTTCAGGCTTCTAGGTGGGGTAGATTTTCCTAGCCATCGCCCACAGACAGACAGACACACACACAGACGCAGAGCGAAACTTTCTTTTATTAAGATAGATTACATATTCCAGTTCAGAAAACTCTTTTAATTCTACCGAGTTTAATTGTAGAACGCTGACAGATAAAGTTATAAAAACTTTGTTTCGGCTTAGTGAAGTAATTATGCGATCTTTGTTGCGACGGTTTAATGCGCACCTAGTGTTGAAATTAGGAATTAACTGCTCTAACTTATAACTAAACGAAATATGGGAAAATAATCCTTTAAAAAGTTATTAAGCATCATTGAATTAGAATGAAAAGACACCGCAATGTTAAAAATATAACGGGTAAAAATCTGATTTGTTTGACTGCGATTTACAACACACTGTAACATAACACAAATGCGCATTTACCAATCTATGCATAAAATGTAACCAATCCGTTTAAAATTGCATATTAAGGATTAATTGGTTCATATTTTCATCGATGTAACAATTTGTTGTTGGGAAGAGTCGGACAAAACCGGGTAGGTGGATAAAACAGGATCCAGGTTTTATGGCTTTATTTGTGGCGGTATCTAGCAGAAACGTCTAGAATTCCTTCTAGGCGAGCGGCTTGACAGCACTCAGTAAACAGTAGTCGTGTAAAACAACTCATTTCGCAGTGGTGATTTTTTAAAGTTTCACGTGAAAAAGTTAACAATTCGGCGTCTGCAATATTACGTTACCAATCCTAAATGCCTAAAGATTTAGTTTAGGTAAGTAAAACGTATGATAGCCCATATTTTACTTGTTATTTTAACGTTTTGTATTGGTGTATATGAGTTGTTTGGACAACGCTAGAGTAACATTTTATGAAAATGGCGTGGTCGGACAAAGCCGGGATGCGGGTCGTCGGACATAACCGGGAACTTCCCGTTTTGGACAACTCAATTATTTGCGCGATTGAAATGGAATTCACTTGTTTAGTTATTGTTTTACGATCTATAAAAACTATACAAAAATATTATTTAAAGAGTCATTAGGAAATCAGACAAGCGCCAAGGGAAAACATATATCCTTACTTCAACCCCCTTTAAATTAGAACTCGAAGTAGAAGAAAGAGAAAGGATGAACAAACAAGAAAAAAAAAGACTTAGTCATGAAGCGAAAACTTTACAAGATGATAGAAAGAAAACTGAGGTGAAAAAGAAGAAGCCAAAGAAGAAAAGACCCTTGACATCAAACGAGGAGAAGGATGAAAGTGATGAAGCATGCATCTTTTTCAAAAACTTATATGAACAATCATAACCCAATTAGAGTTGGATACAGTGCCTTCACTGCAAAGGATGTGTACATGAACGTTCAGCAATGCAGATGTACAAGATCAAACTTTCATTCTTGATTTTTGTGCCAAACAAGTTTAACTCTTAAGGCATAACTTACATCATTGTTATTTGATGTAGATTTGATATAGATTCAAATTCTATAAGTACAATATGTCATATTCTGCAAGTTTCCCTTTAATAAATCGTATTATTGCAAAGTTACAATGTGTTTTTAATTATTATTTCCTTGTTTTGTCCGACCAGATCGGACAAAACTGGGACATTGTAGACTTCTAAAAAATATCCTTTTATGATCTTAATTGCTATTGTTCGCGATTGAATGCATGCTTTTTTTCTTCACAAGGAATCAGTTTATCGTTTTAATACAAATTTTGACTGTTTTGTTCACATAGTGAATAACAATTAAAAAAACCGTTAGGGACCCGGTTTTGTCCGATTTTCCCCTACATGTGTCATTTTCAAGTATTTCAATTTAGGCTGGTTTAATTTTTCTTTCTGTTTTTAATTTTTAATAGAATTTGCATCTGATGCACACTATTCCACACACTTTTGCGCTGTTTAAAGTTTTCATGTTTTACAGTTTTTATTCATACAAACAAAAAGTTTTGTTAAACATTTTTACAGTACAAAAAATATAAACAGGCACTAATGAAAAAATTATAAAATAAATAATAGTGATATACATAATAATTACATAATAAATGTAATTTGCTTTGAACAGTGTTACGAAAAATTAAGCGATAACTATTTTTTTTCATAAAGTAGTCAGTTTACTGAAAGTAGTTTTTGACGTTAAATAGAAATTTCTTAATATAACTTTTTAACATTTAAATTGGTTCAAAAATTAAATCACTACACTGAACAATGATCGAAATTTAGTCTTGCATTTAAAAAATGCGCACATTTCATAAATATTTTCCTCAAAAATTAAAAAGGTTTGTATTATACCACGAAACTAATATTCGAGTAAATTTAAAATACTTCAATAAAATTTTGTGCTATTATGAATTATAATAATTCGTATTAAATTATTAGTTGCATTAGGTATATTGAGTTGTTATAAATATAGTAAAAGGTTTTGCAAGTTATTGTGTTATTATTCAGATTTATTTATTAAAGAGATTTTTTGCATGCCTAAAGAGCTTTTTTGCATGCCTAAACAAAATTTCAACAATGGGTAGTACTTTTTTCATGCGGATGTTTAATGTTGGATTCAAAATCTCGTGGCGATAATTTACATAAAGGAACAATTAGTTCTAATTAAAAAATTATTGAACTCAGTCATTAGATAATTAATTTTACAAACTGATTTTATAAATTTTATCATTAATGATACAAAAATGTTTTTGTAGTTTTCTTTATTTTATATAAAAAAAATAAAAAAAAAACTATCAAATTAAACTCAATATAATAGTTAACTACAAACTCCTATTTCCATGATATTAAGTATACTTACTACCTATTACCTTTACTTTCTGTTAACAACCTTATGTAACGACCAAAATTAATTTCTAAAAAAACACCATCCTCTGCGAAAAAATGCAAATTACATTTCCATGCAAATTTTCACAATAACATGTTGCGTATATAATTATCGTTATTACCATTTTCATTATAATTAAAATGATATGGATATTCCTTCACATGGAATGGATTATAGAATACCCTTGACATTTCTAATAAATGATGGTGAATAGTTTTGTGTAATAATGAATTTTCATAATAATGTTGATAGTTACCATATTGGTTTTGGATAAGGAGCAGATAATATGTAATGAAGAAATATCTAATGACAGAAATTTAAATTAAACATAGTGTGCACAGATAAATAGAAATAAAAAAAAAATGCGTGTCATTTCATTTTTATAATTTTGTATTTCAAAGAAAAGTTTTTTTTAATTTAATTTTATGTATTTTAACAGACTAGATTAGAAATTATTTTAAATAGCTTCAAGCAACAAAGAACATTTTATATTTTCAATGATAATTCAAAGAACAGAGTAAGTTGCAAGTACGTATTTTTTATAAATATATATTTTTTTTAAATTAGGTTATCAATAAAAACAACTCATTGATTTTGCATAAAAACACATCTTAAAATATTTTGAAGGTAAATACTTTATTCATCAGGAAGAATTGTATTGCATTTCCGTAAATGCAATAAAATTCTTGTTCGTATGAAATGACTTAAAAGACGTTTAATAAAGTGTATAGTAAACAGTACCGTTGTTAAACAAATCCATTCAGAAATGAAAATTGAAATTCAAATATTATAGACACAGAAAGAAATGGGATGTTTTGATTACAATCTATCTATCTATCTATCTATCTATTTAAAAAAAAGCTGATTTTATTATCAACAGTTAGTACTGTAGTAATTGAAATTTAAATTTTAATGTAATTTTTTACAAAAGTTTAGTGATTTAATTCTTTTATTAACATTTTCATTATAATTGAAACGATATTTTAAATTGCTGCATATAATTATTTTTTTTTTTATTCTGATCAATATTTTTTCGGTAGTTATAAATAAAAATCAGATGCTCGGTTTTAAAAACTCTGTATAATAATTTTATAACAACGAAGTGCTGCATTAATGATGATTGTACTAGCTATAAATTTAAATAAAATATAATAATAAATTAAACTTATAATTCTACCGTAAGCGTTAACCAAGGGAAAGCAAACTGTAACATTTTTAGAATGGTTCATAATCACATATACACTGGCCTCCAAAAATTAAGGTACAACCAGTTTTTTGCGTCTAATTTGCAAATGAATGAATATAGAAACAAAAAATTTGGAGGAAATGTGCGCTAAACTGTTACTTATTAAATGCGATATAGAAATTCACTTAAGTTAAACGTATGAATGAAATTACAACAAAAAAGCACTCATGGTGGAAAATTCCATTCTTGGAGAAATCAGTACATCGCAGTACTATGCAGTAAAATGCGACAGAAACATTAAAAAACTGGTTCTAATACGGAATATGTCCACCTTGGACTTGAATGCATTGGCGGCATCAACTTTCCATGCTCTCAATTAAATTGTCGCACACCGAAATAGGTAACGCTGACCAGACTTGGAGTAAGCCTTGTTCCAGATCATTTAATGACCTTGGAGGAGGACTTAAAGCCGCAACCTGTCTTCCAAGATAGTGCCAAAGATCTTCTATTGGATTCAAGTCCGGAAAGTGAGCTGGCAATTCCATTCTCTCCAAACCGTGATCCTCAAGATAATCCTCAACAACCACAGCTCGGTGTGGTCTCGCATTATCATCCATTAGAATTCTATTTTTAGACTTTCTTCTGAAAATCGTATTGTACAACTGTAAAAACATTTCGAACTATAAAATTTGTATTTCTTTTTTTGATTTTGCGATTTTTAATACTCTCGGTATTTCATAAAATTCCCCAATTCCTTGAAGACATGAAACTTTCTAACGCCAAATTGGAATGTGTACAGACAACCGAAAAATAATTTCAAAAAATATACACTTTGGAAAAAAAATGAAATGAAACCTATGATGTTTTTAAAAAGAAATCAATTTCTAGAAGCGACAAATATGCGAATACAAAATTACAGATTACCCTTAAATAGATTTTGAGTTATGCTTGAAATGTGTTTCGCAATGATTACAAATGAATTTAACATTAGGAGTTCCAAACTTTAAATCATGATTTCTAAACTACTTGATTGAATGACGTCTCGGTTGGTATACCTAAAAGTAAAATTTATAGAAAAAAGCCAAATATGATAATAAAACTAGGTTTTTGAATTAAAAGTTTCAGAGTTTTTACCATTTCACTATAAAGACGATTTCCTCGACTTATTTTTTTAAACATAAGCTGAAGGAAAAGATAATTTCGAGTCGAATAGATATTTAGGAGTTCCAAACCTTTAATCATAATTCCTAAACCACTTGATTGAATGACGTCTGGATTGGTATCTAAAGGTAAAATTTATAGAAAAATGCCAAATAGGATAATAAAACTAGGTCTTTGTATTAAAAATTTCAGAGTTTTTATCATTTCACTATGAAGGCGATTTCCTAGACATTGTTTTTACTTACCCATAATACGTAGTATAGGGTAAGTCTTGCAATCGTTTTGAAAATCGAAATTTTTTTTGACGGATTTACACGTTTCAGACACTGGAGATTCCGAAAAACATATTTTTAGAAAAAAAAATTTTGCCGTCCGTCTGTGTGTCTGTGTGTGTGTCTGTGTGTCTGTAAACGCTCTATCTCCCGAAAAAATTGAGATAGAGACTTGAAATTTGGCATGTACTTAGTATGTAATAATGGGAAGAAGCCTATTTCATTTCAATAACCTCGATTAACCGGAACTATTTTTTTCGGACTCTCGAAATATTCGTTCTGATAAAAGGTACATAAAAATTTTCGAAATTGGTTATTTTAAGGAGTGAATATAAAAGACAATAAAAAAACATAAATTTTGCATAAAGCATGAAGTCGATCGGATAACTAGTTGCCGAGATGTTTGGAATCCTATTTTCTACACTCTTCGATTTTTTATGACCCTGTATTTCATCCAAATTTCACTTCAAAGATATATTTTAATTGGAAATTTGACGCTTAATCAGATGCAATAAACCGCTAGTTAATAGGATTATTATATTTGGAGTTATAAGGATGTTTCTTTCAAGCAATTCAGTAATCGAGCCTTTAAAGTTTGTGACGTCATCAAGCCTCGATTTTATTTGAATTGAAATTCATTTTATAAGTAGTTTACACAATTTTTATTTTAATATTTTATATTATGCATATCCATGATGGGTAAGTATTACGGTGGCCCCCAACGACTAGTTTAAACATAAGTTGAAGGAAAAGATAATTTTGAGTCGAATAGGTGTTTAGGAGTTCCAAACCTTTTAAATAATGATTCCTAAACAACTGGATTGAATGACGTCTCGGTTGGTATCTAAAGGTAAAATTTATAGAAAAAAAGTCATATAGGATAATAAAACTAGGTCTTTGTATATTAAAAATTTCAGAGTTTTTACCATTTCACTATGTAGACGATTTCCTAGACTTATTTTTCGAAACATAAACTGAAGGAAAAGAAGATCGAGTCGAATTCGAGTCGAATAGATATTTCTGTTTTGTTTTTTTCTTTTTTGACAATTTGGTGATTAAAGTATATGGGTGTTCTCTATTTTCTTTACCATCTGTGCTTCCAAATTTCACGTTTCTACTTTATATTTGTGCTTCTTTCCAGTCGAATAGATATTTCTGTTTTTTTTTTTTTTTTTTTTTTTTTTTTTTTACCATTTGTACTTCCAAATTTCCCGTTTCTACTTTATATTTGTGCTTCTTTATACAGGGTTTCATAAACTGTTTTGACAAAATAAGCGTGGTGATACTACTTTTCAAGACGAACAATTTTTGTATAAGAGAGGGTAGCAATCCAATTTTTCATTCAATAATGAGGGTGTCTCATTCGAAACCAAACCTGAATTTTTATTTTTAACTTTAACATTATTTATAATTCAAAGAAAATGAATTTTCTAGAATCAAACGTTGCTTTGTCCAAACTTTGAAGACACGACGAGGAGTTTCTGTAGCGCATTGTATTTGAATCAGTGGCAGCGTATGTAGTGTGAACAACATTCCTAAACACGCACTAAGAAAAATGACACTTTCAAATTTGCGTAAATCGATGTTTTCATTTTGTTCTGATACTTTTTGTTTCAAATATGACCACCCAATGCTTTCAATTCTAAAATACCAGAAATACGCAGAATAATGAAGCATGGATATACTCAAATATGAGCACATGATGTTTTATTTTTGAGAGTGTGCATATTTTCAGAAATGAGTATACACATGTTTCAAACTTGAGTAATTTTGATTCGGAGCCATTTTGACTATGCGACTTACTCATATTTGAGTATTTTTTGCTCAGTTTTGAAAATGTCGTTTTTAGAGTGCGGCGTGTATAGTTCAGCGCTTGTTAGATATGAATGGGGGGTACTTCCTGTGCATCAGGATATCGTTACACACACAAAAAAAAGAAAAAAAAAGAAAAAAGAAATGTATTTTGCAAAATCCGTTAAAATTTGGCTGAATAAATGCACTGTGAAAATCTCTTCTTATACAAAAAATTTTTCTCTTGTTATGTGCTACCACTCTTCTTATTTTATAAAATCATTTTAAGAACTCACTCTATAGGACATAACAAATTACTTGTGAAACTTTACGTTAAAACCTCGAAAAGAAAAATAACAGTTATATCCGTAGAAAATAACTAAAATAAACAATATTGAAAATTTATGCATTTGTACACGAATATTTAGTTTAAATAATTTTTTTGCTAGCCAATCATTTTTATGTAGTTACCTTTAAAAACTGGATGTTTGTTTAAAAAAAACTCTGATTATTTTATAACACCAGAATTATATTTTACTCATCATTGTATTATCCCAGAATTTAAAACAAAATCTGATATTAGATTAAGCCCGTATCAGTTCTAGAATAAACATTGACGAAGGGAAGGTAAACTGTAAACATTTTCAGAATGGCTCATAATGAAATAGCAATCGAAATAAATTTAGCAGTTTGTCTCTTTAATTTAATCCGTAAGCTTTTCAGCTGATGATTTAATTAACAGTCGGAAGATTCGGTTTGCATTGATTAAACCACTATGTTATTTTACTATTTGAATCTATAAAATTAATTTATTGATTTCGGATGAGATAAAGGAAAACAATCGTTTCAATAATATATTTTAATTTCTTGAAATTTATACATTTTGTTTCTTTCTCAATAAATGATGATAACAAAATAATGTTTTTACAGCTGCTTACTATTTTTTACCATTATTTCCGAATAGTAAAAATTGCATCATTTTATGTCAGAAAGTTTTTGATTACATTAGATAAATATTACTAAAGTTAAAATTGTGAAAACGGAATCTTTACACGTCAAAAAAGTCCTTCCGGCCAGTACCGGGAGGAAAAGGTAGCTTTCGTAGTCCATGTTTTTTTAAAATTCAACTCATTTTACTCAAACACCCTAAGCTAAATTGCTTGGAACCCGATTATAGAGGATTTAATCCCGGTTTTTCGTTAATACAATATTTGAATGCGACTTTCAGCATTAGAGTTACAGCATAACAAAAATCAGATTGTTTCAAAATCTCAGCCACCCTACAATTTCAAACTGTCATATCTCAGCCATTTTTTTAAGATAAAGCCAAAACAAAAAAAACAAAAAAATTCAGAATCCTTGTATCACATTCTAACACTTAAGAGAAGTAAATTTTTCAATTTATAATTTTTTGTACAATTTTTTGAATTTTTAAAAATTTGCAAATGTTTAACTAGCCGCCATTTTGAAACAAGATGGCGGATGAAGCTGGCCAACGAACTCGGTCGAGAGCTTGGTATGCCCTATACACATACTCAGTCCCATCCAAATCGGTTCATAAATAAGAGAGTAAGAGCATCACATATGTCATATATATATATATATATATATATATATATATATAACAACATTTGAACGGATGGTGGTTAGGTTGTTTGGGGGGTCATGACCGGTAAAAATATACCAAAATTTTTTGGAATTGCTTTCCTCCGCACTGTAGGAGGAATAGGTACTAGGTAGGTTTACAATAGGTAGCGTTTTGTAATGAAAGTTACCTAAAATTGTCAATTTAGACATATGTTCATACGGCATCAGCTGTGGTCGCATGGTACTCCGTCCTCTGCGATTATGAAACTCTTACGTTTAAGACAGGGTTCTGTTACACACAGCTTTCGTTTTCATAGGTTTTCCTGTATTTGGAAATGGTGATATTCAAAAACAAACAACCGTAAAATCCCTGAAAAAGAAAAAAAAAAAAAGATTATTGACGCTATTTTAGAGACTGTGTAGGACATCGCATGTGTGATACCGACATGTAATTTAGACAACAGATATTTTAGCTCATGATCTCGAGTAAAAAGTGTAATATAGAAGATTTTCTTCTGGTTTAATTTTCTGTAGCGAGAATGCTCCATTTCAGTGCTGCCACTGGCGACTATTTTTTATTATTATTTTCTCTAACGCAATTTCCAATCAAAAATAATTTACTTGAAGGATTAGAAGAAATATAATATGATGATTTTTGTTTTATAATAGTGGTGGACAAAATGTGAAAAAAATAGTAGCCATCAGTATGAATCTTGTAATGGGAACAGCATCGTTCTTGTCAATCTGATGCAATATATACTCTACTTACTAGAACCAAATGGGACTATTTAAAATTCAGTTATCCTATTCCTCTCAGATTAAAAAAAAATTCAGGTATAACATTTTAAAAATTATAGAAATACTCCTTTTACCTCTAAACCTCACCACCTATCACGAAATATAAAATAAGTCCTTTAAATTGTTTTCGGAAAATTTTGCATTGAACTACTAATAGTTTCAATTTCTCAGTAAAGCAGCACTATAATACAGTAAAAAAAAACGGGTTATCGCCTTCCCCTCAGAGACGGTGTAGGACGTTGTATGTGTGATAATGAGACGTTAGTTGGACAACAGGTCTATTATATCATGAGTTCCAGTAAAAAGTGTAATACAGAAAGTTTTCTGATTTAATTTTTGTATAGGGAAAATGTTCCAATGTAGTACCGACACTGGAGATATTTTTTTATTATTAATTTTTCTATCAACATCTTCAAACCATAATACTTTTCAAGATTATCACAAATCTACTTTAAAGGCATTTGTTTTAAAATAGTGGTGGTCAAAATATTGAAAAAAAAAATAGTAAAGTAGAAAATAAAAAAGTAGAAAAATAAAAAAGTAGAAAGTAGCCATTAGGAGACTTGTAATGGGTACATAATCCTTCTTGTCAATCTAGCGCAAAGGAGACCCTATACATTAGCAGATGTTTTATTTATTAAAAATACAACTATTCCAAATTCAGTTCTCTTTTTCCAATCAGATTCAAACAGAAACTCAATTATATTATTTTTTAAAATTACATAAATACTCACTTTTCCTCTCGAACTCTTCACCTATCACTAAATATAAAAAAGATGCTTTAATCGTTTTTTAAGTTATTTTCATAATGTCAACTATATACAGGGTGTATCTGAAATGCTTCAACAAAGTTAGTGGGATGATATTACTGATGAAGACGAACAAAAAATGCAATGGAACATGGGGTCTCAAATGACGTTTAAAGGATGAAAATCGAAAAAATGTGTCTAGAATTGGACAAACTGAGACAAGAAAGAAGCACTCCAGAAAATTATTTATTGCACAGAATAGGTACAACATAGCTCGCGATGTTCAGAGAAAACAAATATTTTAGAACAATTGTTCAAAGTGTCGACCGCGGACATTATTACACAGAGTACATCTACGGAGAAAAGATTGGCGGACACGCTCGAAGATTCCGGGAGTCTCCTGGATTTCTCCTGCAACGGTCACAATGCGCTCTACCACTTCTTCTGGCGATTCTACTGGCGTCTCATAAATGAGGGATTTCATCTGTCCCCAGAAGACGAAACCCAAAGGGTTAAAGTCCGGCGAGCATGGAGGCCAAGCAACAGGGCCACCACGTCCAATCCATCCTGCCGGATAAGCGCCATCAAAGTGGTTACGCACGTCCAAAGAAAAATGAGGCGGAGCACGATCGTGCATGTACGAAATTTGTTTCTGCACGCCGGCTTGTGTAGCAGAAAGCAAACCTGGTAGGATATTCCTAAGGAAACTCAGGTAAGTTGGACCATTGAGACAGTCAGACAGCAAGTACGGGATCACCAGGTTATCACCGAGAATGCCGTACCAGATGTTTACACTTAACCAATGTTGCGCATATCGCGTGACAATGACGTGACGATTCTCTGTCGACCAAATAAGAGCATTGCGCATGTTAAACATGACATCTCGGGTAAATGTAGCCTCATCTGTAAATAGCACTTTGGAGGTAAATTGTGGATCATTCCTCATTTAATCCGGTACCCAGCGTACAAATTCAGCCGACGAGGATAGTCCCTTTCGCCAAGTGCTTGCACCTTCTGTATGTGAAAAATATGCATCCGTTCATTGCGTAGAACTCTCCACACTGACATGTGTGAAACATCCAGTTTAGCTGAAACTGCTCGCGTACCGGCGTAGTCGGCAAGTCCGTAAACGACTGCAGCACTCGTTTTTCCATTTCTGCAGTGCGCACATGGCGATTTTATCCTCTATCGCAGGATCTTACATGGAAAGACCCAGTTTCCCGTAGACATCGATCAATTCTTCAGAAAGTTCTATGATAAGGACAACCCCTTGTCAGAAATCGTTCTTGATATAACCTCTGCCATAAGTGGCCATTTCCTGCAACTTCGCCGTACACCATATACATATCAGCCATTTCGTTATTGTAATAGATAGCCATTCCTACTAAAAGCACAAACAAAATGTTTTCGCAATGATACTACCTATCGTCGTTGGTTCATGTACTAACAACGCATGCTTGCTACAAAGTTGCGTTTATTGGTCTGTTTCTAAGAAGATGGGAAATTTGCATACGTGGATTCCTACTCACAGATTTGTTTGGCTTTCTTCCACGTTTTATTATCTCTTTCTGAGCGGATATGCACAAAGTGAAAGGAAAACCAGCTTTGTGCTACTAGCCAGTTCTGCAGAAAAGCAGCATGCGAGATTTCGATATTTTTATTAATTTTGCGATTTTCACCCTTTAAACGTCATTTGCGACCCCATGTCCCATTGCATTTTTTGTTCGTCTTGATGAGTACTATCATCCCCCTAAGTTTGTTGAAGCATTTCAGGTACAGCCTGTATAAGTATTTTCACACTATACTACCATTCACAGACATTAACAACAAAATTTTTAGACTGAATTATTATTTATAATAACTTATAATTAGACACCACAGCAATAGCCCGACTAAATAAAAATCCCTAATACAGATAAATTTTATATAAGTACAGAAACTTGGAAATTACAACAACTTAAATTATACTTTAATGAGGGAAGTCATTGAAATAGATACAGAAAAGACAAAAACCTGCAACGATCTCATACATGCGACAATAGACAATAGATGGCGTCATCTCTTACATTTTCAGAAAACTGGGAAAGGTAGAATGACATCAAGAGGCGACGATTAAGATCAGAAAAACTGATGATGCCCAAGACGATGGCTCTTCTGTATGGGGGAAAGTAACGTATACATTATTAAGTAACATCTATCTACATTGACGCTTTAATGTTTCCCAAAAACAAGAGAAATTTCATTTACTTCATTCGCAGTTTTTATTATTCAGAAAAAGCAATACTATAATAATTGGAATTATAAAATATTTATTTTTTTTTGCATACAACAAATTTTAATAGTTGCTGTGAATATCCAAAATGTCAAGTCACTATGTTAATACATGATTATTAATCAGCGTTTCTAAAATTTTATTCACAAAATCGGGTATTTTAGAATGTAAAGTAAGGCAATCCGGATTTACACATAAAAGGATTTACACGAATGGGATGATTTAACCAGTCATTGACCAATCATCAAAAATTCTTCAGTGAAATAAAATAACTACAGAAAAAAATAATTAATGAGTATTTATTATTAGCTTTGGTTGTTAGAAAATATATCTAACATCCAAAGAAATGCATTTTACGAGTTATACTTGGAATTAGAACAACAGATGTGTTTGAAGCTTTCTGTAAAGTAATTGGAAATATTTTTACTTTCTAAAATTTATAATTCTGTAAATTATTTTATTTTTATAATTTTGTGAATTATTGTGTTTTAATATGTTTCCAGATAATTTTGATAAGCCGGTATACATGTTTTAGCTGCAGGTTTTACATATATTTCAGCAGCTAATAAAGTGTGAGTACATTTCTCATTTTTTTCCAATTTATTGAAATAGTTTGGATATATCAAAATGCACTTTGATATATTTAGAAATTTAAGTTCAAGTGAATGTTTGGGGGAACGTGAAAGACCAATGATACATGACGAGAAAGACCAGTGATGCATACGTGTGATACATGATAAACTGAATAAAGTTTAACCCTTTTTGGCAAGCATCCTTAAATGTTTTGATAAATCCGTTTCCTCAAATAAATTTCGTCTGAACATCTAGTGCAAATAATATATTACTTGTGACTGGTCAGTCTTGTAAAATAACTTTAAAACATTCGAAGTACAATAGATCTAATAATAAATTATTTATCTAGGACGTTCCACGATGGTATTATTGCTGATCTAATGTTATAGACGAATTTTTTGAACAGTATTTTTATCTTCTAAATTACGATAAATATTTTTTTTCTCTTTTTATGTGTTCAATTTTAAGCATTTTTAATAAAGGGGAAGTTATAAAAAATATATTATTTTTTATTCTTTTTCATTTTGTGAGTTACATTGGTATATAAAACATAAACAGATTACCTTGCAAAAAGGGGTGATAACTCATCAATAACTACTCGTTTTAAATAGTCTCGCTAAGCCATAAATTTAAATCATCCGCCATAGAAAGAAGTGGTAACTCATGTGAGTGCTCAGTTAAAATTTATATCTTTTCACAACTGAAAATGCCAAGAAGTGGGGTACAGTATATGAAAACTGTTTGGGAACCTTCGAGCATGTAGAAGGTGTGCAAGGTTTAGAAAGTGCCTGAGAAATATTGGCAAGATCATATGAATTAAAGCACAATAATTTCTCTTTTAGATCGTTTGTGTCTGACGTCCTATTAATAGGACGTCTTAATAATGTCATTTTGTCTTATCAACTATTTTTGTTATTATCTGAATGATAGTAAAATGTTTACACATTTCTTATTGTGTCTTCATTTATTTTTCAGCAGGGTGTTTCATGTATTTCAAATATATTTTTCACTCTTTAAATTTAAAACACGGGCTACTTCTCCAAATGAAGGATTTATGATAAAATGTTTAAATAAAATACTCGAAAGTTGTCATCCTAATGCAACACAATATTTCCAAACGTCTTTGAAAAGTCTTCCTTAGCGTATTATCATGTTATTAGTACGCAATATAGCTTTTTTATGAACTACTTCATTAGATTTCTTTAAATTACACATTCGTTAAATTTCTGTTAACGTTAACTTTTATGATTTGGATAGCTGCTTTTAGTACTTTAAACGTAAAAGTACATTTTTCCAAAACAATTAATAAAAAATCGCACCCGTAATATTAGTTGCAAGAGGAAAATGAAGAAATAAAACATTAAAAGCTGTAAATTGTTACTTGAAATCAGCTGTAACCATGGGAAGCACTCATTCTGCAAATTGTATTTCTAATTATTTATAAACATAATCTTCAATGTTTTATTTAGTGCTTCATCACACGTGCATTCGTTACAACTTTAATGCCCATTACATGGTGCATTGCCATTAATCTACGTTTTATTTTAATTTTTTTCCATTTTTACAAGGACAAAATGCATAACAAGTATTCTTCCATATATATTGACGTCATCCTTTCCTATGATGACCGTAATAAAAATTAATCGATTGTTCAAGCAGATATTTGAGAATGAACATTCATATAGTTTATGAATATTCGTGGAAAACTTTAAAATACCGTTATATAGAGCAGGCATACAAAGGTATAACCGACTAAATATGCAGTCATACGGGAACACATACGGATGCCTGCAGGCCACCAAGCAATTTTCATATACTGTATCACACTTCGAGGCGTTTACAACAATTAGGAAATGTGATAGATTTTCACACGGCACGCACATGAGATATCATTTCTTTTTATGGTACACATTTTAGGTTTATGGCTTGACAAGAATGGCTTGGCTGCTTTTTATGAGATATTTATCTCGGAATGTCTTAAATTACCGATTTTATTTGCGTGCCTGTAAAACTTTATTTTTTTTATTTGCTATTGCATTAAACAGATAAATTCAACAAATTAAATTCCCTTAACCCATTCGGCGCCGCTATATATATTAAATTATTTTTTTATGGAACAGTTGTTTTTTTTCTTTATGAATAGGATGTTTTTAAAGTATTTCTGAAGAAAAAATAAAACAAATTCGAATATTTATGAAAAATAGCATGTTCCCAAAATGGAAGCAATAGCGCCTAATGGGGGTAATTTTTTTGAAAATGTTCATTTCCCTCCGTGCTTTTATGGTTGTTATTTCACTGTTCGTTAGCTAAAAAAGGGGTAATATAATTCTGATACTGAATGATTCTGAAAAATAAAGAGATGGATAATGAAAATGCTTATAGAACTGGTAATTCCATTTTGTTTTTTTATTATAAATGTAAAAGTTGGACTAATTTATATGAAATCTTCTTAAAATATTAGTTTCAGAATGATATTATCCCTTTTTTAGCTAATAAACTGAAAAATAAATACCATAAATGCACGGAGTCATATGTACAAGTTTTCAAAAACATTATCCCCATTAGGAGCCATTGCTCCCATTTTGTGAACAACTTATGCTTTCGGTAATTGCGATTGATCTTATTATACATATTAATTCCGGATTGATGTTGTTTAATATAATAAACTGTTACAAACATATTTTAACTAAAAAATATAATTTTTATTGTAGAGTTACTTTTTTTTTAAATATTTCTTTCGAGTACGGCCAAAAAGCTATTTTTCCCTTTTTTTAACACATTTTAAAAAATAGAAAATTCTAATGAAACTTTTAAAAAAAATTCAGAAGTCGTCTAATATATTTAAAATGCAAATAACATAAACCTTTTAACAATATATAAAATACCCACTTTAGAAAAAAATCCTAAAGTAATGTTCCCAAAATGGGAGCAATGTCGCCTAATGGGTTTTAACATAACTTTTACTCTTTGGGAGCTTCAGAAGACATTATTTGTTATGCATTATGAGTATGTACAATTTATACTGTGCAGATCTGTAAAATTAACTGATCCAATCAAAATATTAAAATCAGCCACAATCATCCGTATGAGTGGCACCTGTGTGAAATATATTCTGTTTACTTATTGAAACTAGAGAGAATAATGTACTTTTATAATATTATGTTATAATGTCTTCGGATGGAATGTATTTTGAATGAATTGTAATGGTCTATTCCTATTGTAACATATTAAGGACGGATTTGCTTGTTTATCAGATTTTGAATAGTTTAGCATAAAATAATATGTAGAACTTATGTTTTGTGTGTCATTAAACAGTAAATATTATGTTTACATAAACAGTTTTGATCTACAGTTTAATGACTCATGCTTTCTGGCGACGTCTATGACACATTCACAGTGACCCAAAATAAAGTATTTCTTGAAATAAAAAGGTCTTAATATTTCCATTAATTGTTTGTTTTTTACAAAACTCGTTAAAGACACAGATTGATATATTATACATGACAAAACATTATGTTTTGAGCAATATGGAATTGAAGTATTTTTTTCTCTTGATGTATACTGCTGTTACAATAAATAAATTATCCCCTCATAATTAACGCACTTTATCCCACATACAAAAACAATATATATATATATATATATATATGTGTGTGTGTGTGTGTGTGTATGATGATGAATCAAAGCTCTTGTCACTTGTCCAATTCACTATTTGTTTGTATATTAATCAAATATTGTAGCAAAAGAAATAATGAGATAAGTAGAAAATTAAAATGAATAATTAGTGGTGTCTTGACAAGCACAAAATCGGAGCATGATTACATCCTAAACAATCTTCCACTACTTTTTTATAAAGTTTCTTTCGTCTTAGTTAATTATGGAAAACTACAAGTAAATAAGACGAAAGATACTTTTTAAAAGGTTTGCCTGGATTATAATCAGGAACTATACATAATTGAATTTGCAAAATTATCCACTATGTCCCGAAATTGGAAATTGAAAATGAAAAAAACTCTGTCGGAAATCTCACTGTAAAATATATAATCATACGTGTATAACAAATTATTGAAATGATAAAGGATAATATAATTGTATATTATCTTAATAAAAAACTATTATTTAAAAAATATTTAGAAACTGTTCAGATTTTTATCTATGCTCCTAAATTGGTTTAAAAAAATTTCATTGTCTGGATGTAGATTCCGCAACAATAAATAACATCCTCTCATAATTAATAAAAAAAATCGATAAATCGAAGCTCACACGTAATAATAACGGAATAAAGACTCGGAAAAATGCCTTCATTTAGAATATGAATGCCCTTTTTGAAATAGGAGTCTTATACATATTAAAAATCACACTAAATGCGATATTTCGTATGGCAACTCCCACTATTGACACTTTATTTGAGTTTATTATATCAAATAAGACACTAAAAGTATGTTGTTTTTGTATTTTTATCAAATCTTAATGGAGCTAGAAGAAGATGAAAATTGAGGATAATAATGTTAAATGCACGTGACAAACTTTAATTTATATATTTTCCCAAAATATCATCCAATTTAAAAATTTTGTTTTCAGTGAGATACATTAAATGAACCCAAACATATTTCAGGTATTTTTCTGCTGAAAAGCATAATTTTAATTTTGTAAATTATTAACACATTCATATTAAAAAAATATTAACTATGATCTACATCAATTTTTATGTAAATTCGATGGACATCGTTAAAAATATGGGTTTGTGAATTTATAATTCATTCCAATCATTACTTTTCGAGATAAAGCGAAATTTAACCTTTCGATGTTCTAAAAGAAGCGCATTCTGCTTAAACGAATTAAACCCAGTATCGGTGAATATATATATATATATATATATATATTCTAATTAATATATATTCACCTATCCTGGGTTTAATTAGTCTGATGCTTGCCACTAAATATGTGTGCTCATGGTAGACTTTCAATCTTCTTCTACAACGTCACACCCGTGCCATTACGTGTAAGAAAATGACAGACTGGATGTCTTCTGAGTGCCTCCAAATGGTAGAGCATTGGTATGTAATATATCAAAGGTTCCGGGTTCTATCTCGGTCGGGACATTTTTTTCACTCTGTTGGTTATACACTACGTAGTAAGTGATAATTCATCTTCTTTGTTATATAAGTTATCTCCAGCGTAATTTCAGTTCTGCTGGGAAATTTAATTAGCATACATATATTTACCAATTCTGGGTTTAATTCATCTAATGCTTCCCACTAAAGTTGTGTGCTCATGGTTGTCTTTGCATCTTGTGCTGCAAAGTCGCAGCCGTACCAATACATAAGAATGAGAAAGTACTAGACTGGATGTCGTCCGGATAGCTCCAAATGGTAGAGTATTGATGCGTACTATATCAAAGGTTCCGGATTCAATCGTCAGTTCGGACATCTTTTTCACTCTGTTGGTTATTTGCTGAGTAGTCAGTGATAATTCATATCCCTTTTTATATAACTAATCTTCAGCGTAATTTTAGCTCTACTTTTCAATTTATCGTTTATACAATTACAAATGAAACACAACCCTTTTGATGCTCAAGAGAAAGTATTTGTCTTATTTTTAAAGAAGTGAAACTCATTTTAGGGTAGTAGACTTGTATGAATTCAATAAATAAAGAATATGTTTTGATATATAGAAATGTATACATACATGCAAAATGTATTACATATATTTCTGCATAGTCTATAAATGTATACCGATAACAATACGAAATCTGAACTAGGCTTTTAAAATTCTCGTCAAAATCTGTTAGCAACGACTGTCTGCATTTATAATCGATGATCTTCAAGAATGGTTGACAGAATTGATTTTTCAGGCTTTCTCTTAAAATAACTATATAACTTTCTAAGAATGGGCAAAGTGATGACATGAAATCAATAAATCTATAGATTGCTTAGGAAATTTGTTTAAGCAAGAGGAATATATTTCTCTACTATCACGCAAATGTTTATGGAATAAATTATTATATCAAAGAATCGTAGTTTTTATGAATGCTTGATTTTTCTACATAACGGAAAGCTGATATACCTATATATGTGTGTGTGTGAAAAATTTATAAACCAAAACTCATTTGTTCATTAGAACACAAATTATATAGAGATGTGATAATTTATCAGAACACGATAAATATTTTCTAAAATGTCTCAAAGAAAATGCCTAAAAAATGTTCCTTCAAAATACAAACTATTTGGAATATCATTAGATTGACTTATTTTTATTTTATTTGATATTTGTATTGTGATTTAGTGCAGTGTTACCAGTTTGGTTTTCTTATTCAGAAATTCTTAACTGATGCCAGAATTTCTGAATAATAATTACCGTAAAATCCTAAAAGTAAGCCCCCCTCCCACTTTTAAGCAATTTTGATTTTCTTTTCCATTTTCAAATATAAGCCCCCCCCCCCCACACACACACACATGAAAAAAAAATTGTACAAGAAAATTTATTTTAAAAATCCAAGAAAGAGAATTTTCAATATTTGAAAATTTTTGCATATTTCCACTTTTGCTTTTATATTTTGTTAATGAAATACCCCCCTCCCCTTCCCCGACATGAAATGTCTGATTCCCTTCTCTGCCCTCCCTAACACAAAAAGTTCAAAATCTTGAGAAATCTTGATTTTTTTTTAGCCTTCTTACTGTCCACTAGTAATATAACAACAATGAATAAAAAATCAGTTCTCCAAACTTTGATCTCCCCCTTCATCCAAAATTTATGTTTCCCCCTCTCCCCTCAGCATACAAAGTTTAAAATCTTTAAAACTCTTTATTAAATATATATGCTCTATATGTTGCTGTCTAGATTAATTTTACGTGCAAAATGTTCAATAATAGTACATTTTTAGAATTTGAGCCTGTCTGTGGGTAATGTGATTTTAATAGTACAAATATATGTTTACACAGGATATTTTATCATATCATAATAATAATAATAAATATTTGCTTACAAAACCAACTACGAAAAATCAGCATCTATTGCAGAATTCAGACAAAAACTCGTGTAAAATGGCTACTAATGAAAATATAAATTCTTCTTGTGAGACATTTGAAATTTCGAGCTCAATGATATTACAATTTTCTTTGGGGAAAAAAACAGTTGTTTTTTTAATCATCTATAATAGTTAAAAGAGAGTTATCTAAATAAATCGTAATCTATTTTGATAGAAAAATCTTATTCAAATTCACAAAAAAAAAAAAAAATGTTAACAAAATGTTTTAATTTTAGTTTAGTTGTGTCCAAATAGTGCGATTTTAAAGAAATTACTTTATTCCTTTTTTTACTGATCTATACATTGCTGGGCACCTGTTAATAAAAATGGAATAAAAAAAAATTCTTTGATATAAAAAATGTAAACGCGAGGAGATATTAAAACCTCTCATATTTTTCGTATAGATAAATAAAATTCCACAAAAAGTTATAGAAATAATTTCCAATGTCTGGTATATATATTGACGAATTTTTAAACGGATGAGTTTAATTTAAGATCTACATAGGGAAATTTTACTATTCATAATTTAACATTTTAAGGAATTATCCAAATTTGACACTTTCCATTCAATCTGTTAATTTTTTTAAATCGTCTAAATATTCATAGAGCAGCGTTGTGACATGAAGAAAAATGATCAATATTCATGAACGAATCGACTAAATTGAAAGAAGAATATACAGAGGTTTTGGTAATCGTCTATATATATATGTACCCAGTTAATTATTATTACCTCTTTTGTAGTTGTTTTAGAGAGACAGATAGACAGACATACGAACACCAAAACCTTTGCCCCTCTATACAGTAAATCTTTGCTAAAGTTTCAGAAACAAAGCATTTTTCTATCTTTTACGCTTTTCTTAATATTTTTTTTTTCAATTTAGGTTTTTCTTTGCTAAAACATCAAATAAATTTTACATAACTCGTTACACTTTAAACGAAAAAATATGCTTTAGAATTATCAAAAAGGGCCTTTAAGTGCTTCAATCCTTGAGTAACGATCATGCATTTCATTTAAATTTGTACTTATCTAGGCGTATTCTATCTTTTCTAAACATTTCGTCACCTGTTCGAGAACTTTCGATTAGTGGGTAATTTTTGGGTCATTGTGGGTCAAGATCTAAAAAGCGGCTCAATTTACACTAAATTTTGAATCCAATGGTTTTCGACATTACTTACAATATTATCATATATTCTAATGCGAGCAAATCTTGTGTGTGGTTATATATATATATATATATGCAAATTTTATCTAAAAAAAACGGCTCTAACGATTTTGATTAAATTTTGTATCCTACGAGTTTCAGGCACGCGAAAATCATTGGGCTAGGTCACATGTTCGAGAAAATTCGATTAGTGGGTTATTTCTGGGTCATTGTGGGTCAAGATCTAAAAAGCGGCTCAATTTACACTACATTTTGCATCCAATGGTTTTCGAGCACGAGAAGACTGTTGGGCTAGGTCACATGTTCTAGAAAATTCAATTAGTGGGTCATTTTGGTCATGGGTCATTCTGGGTCAAGCTATTTTATCTGAAAAACGGCTCAGACTATTTACACTAAATTTTGCATCCTATGGTTTTCGGGCACGAGAAGACTGTTGGGCTAAGTCACATGTTCGAGAAAGTTCAATTAGTGGGTCATTTTAGTCATGGGTCATGATATTTGAAACCAAATTTAATTTTGACCGAGCATAGCTCGGTCTTCCCTGCTCTTGATACATTATAAGTTATGATAAATTTAGTACTATATTTAAATAGCGATTTATATTGTTTATATTATTGGTTTTGTGTTCCTAACTCAAATAAAAATATTGATAATTTTAAATATAATTAAGGGTATTAATTAATGTAACTGCATTTTTGCGTTATCGCATCATTAATACAGCATTGTAAAAATTTCCAAGGCACAGAAATATTCATTAAAACAGTTCTACTAAATCGTAAATATTGATAGTAAAACGCTTTTTTTAAATAGTTATTTAAATTTTAATTTACTTTAATCGTAATCGTATTAGTTGTCAGCAAACGTATCGTATTTTTGACTGTCTTAAAAATAAATATTCTAGACATTTCTAATGCTGCTATGATACATTATAAGTTATGATAAATTTAATACTATATTTAAGTGCAAGTTATTGTTTATATTATTTATTTTGTGTTCCTGGCGCCAGTAAAAAGGATTAAAATGTGAAATATAATTCAGATCATCAATTAATATAATTTCATATTTCCGTTATATTAACATTAAGACAGCATTGAAAAATAATTATTTCGCATTAAAATTGTTTGTATTTGAACTCATAAACAATGCCCTTATGATTATGACTATTAAAAATATGTTTTCAGGATTTTTAGTATATTATCCTTCCTTTTAAATAAAAGTTAATAAAATTGTTCTTTCTGGATTATAAATACATACTATATAATATTTGTATTTTGTATTTCATAAAGTTGTATAAAATTTATGATATTTGATTTTTTTTTAAATCTCCTTATAATAAAATCTTCTTATAATATTAGTAATAAAATGCATTTATAGTATAGCAATTATTTTAAATTAGAAATTACAAAAAAAGAAAGATAATTTAATTGTGTAAAACTTCCTTAGGATGAAATGCACAAATTTAATCCTTCTGCACTAAAAACTCCAAATAAAATGCTTCACATATATTTGAATATTTCCTCTTTTTTTTTCTTTTTTTCTTTTTTTTTTCTCTTTTTTTCTTTCTCTTTTTTTCTTTCTTTTGAGCTTTAGGAATAAAAAAATCCAGATTCAATTACTGTTTTTCTTACCTCTCTAGAAATCTACAATATGGTAAAATTTCATTTCACCTATATAAAAGAAAGTAGTGAATTCCAAACTTCTGCAGTTCACTTTTATACTGCTGAATCGTATAACGCCAATAAAATATTTTTGGAGCCATGTGGCTTTATTCTCACAAAGTGACAGAGTTCGTGGTATTTTTATAAAATTATTTTACGGAGAATAGTAATTTAAGTCTTTCCACGTAATTCAAGTCTTTTTCTTTTTTTAAAATTTTATCAGTGAACCGTTACATACAGTGCTCATATGTCGACTATCATGCGAAAATTCGATAATCAGAGAAAAGTCGCACGGATGCAATATATTTAACAAATCTGTACATACAGTCTGTATTTATATTTTTGAAGGGACAAAAAGTACCTAATAAACATACAAATTCATAAACCATTATAACTTGTAACACTATACATAAATACAAATTAGTCGAATAAGTATATTGCTATTTACCTGCAGTATATTGAAGCATATTTTTTCGCAAGACAATGGTAATTTTATGAATATTTTAAAATAAGGAGTAATATTGTCATATATTATTGGGCCTGAGCTTCTCAGCCAAATATTAATGTAAATAGATTCTATAGATATAATTTATTTTAATAATTAAAATATTGACATTTGATGGTATTAGAATAATAGGGTAAATCTTTTTAAAGAGGTGACAAATTGCGTAAAATATTTCTGTTAAATTTAATTATTTATAGAAAAAGTTTTCATTTTATAATAAGTAATTTTAATTTGAAATTATATATTAAAATCTATAATTGCAAAATTTACAAAATTCTTGAGATGATATGTTATTAAGTCAACGTTTTTCAATGCAAACTGGAAATAATATGTTGCACGTGTATTTGGAAAGATGAATTCTTGTTTTCAGAAAAATGTATCTGTCATGAAAAAAAAAAAATCCTGAATACGAAATTCAGAATTCAATACCGCTTTACATACCAATGTAGAAATACACTATACGAAAGCATTTCATTTCACCTATGAACAAAAAAGGGTATGAAATTCAAACACTCCTAGTTAACTTTATATTTCTGAAGTGTATAACGCTAATAAAACATTGACGTAAAATATGAATATATTGTCTAAAAAAGGAGAATTTCATGTTATTTTTAGAAAAAAATCTTTTTCTGAAGTTTTTTTCCGATCTGTTTTAAACATTTCAGTTCCTGTTTTAAATTTTACTTGAGAACATTTGCATAGTGTTTCTAGATTTCCGAAAGAATGCGGGAATTGGCGAAAAAAGCAGGCAGAATACAAAAAGTTACTCGGCTGCAGGGAATGTTAAAATATCCAGAATATCTGTATTGGGTTGGGGGAGGGGTGGGGGGTAAAGATCATGTTATATAGAAATGTAATTTTTCTGAAGGATTCTTCGTAGCTTTATACATACAAGAAAAATATTTGAATCGTTAAAATCCTTTTTTTCTTATGTCTACGTATTTTACGTGAAGTGTTTTACGCATAATTTGTTTTTATTTTTAAGAAATTACGTATAGTGATATATTTTAAGATCGGTGTTATTCAGTCAAATAGTAATCGGAAATACATACCTTTTATTTTATTAGCATAAAAATACTAAATTAATACAACGCCATATATATTATAACAGCATATTAAATTCTTCCATGGTGTTGTAAACTTCAATAAAATATTTCTCTGAAATCAGGACTATTTCAGGTATAATGCCTTTCAAATTTAGTAGTTATTTAAAATATTCTAAATTTTAAAATCATAAATTAAAATGTACAACTTTTTAAATTACACATTCCTCCTCCTTTAATGTAAATTCGAAAAAAAAAATCGCAGATATTTCAAAACGCTTCTCGTCTGAAAATTTATTAATTATTTTTTTAACTTCTTAACTACGAAATCCTGATTAAAATACTGCTTTCCATGCCAATAAAATATTTTATCATAAAATCAGTTTTCATTTCACCTAAGTTAAAACAATACTATGAAACGAAACATCCACAGTTCTTTTTTATATTGATGAATCAAATATCACCAATAAAATACTGTAAAAAATGTGACTTTATTCCCTTAAAGAGATTGGGAATTCATAGTAGTTTTATAAAATTCTTTAGCTGAATTTTTTCTGTCAAGTGTTTCAAAACTTCCATTTCTTATTTTAAATTTTATGTGCGAATGGATGCATATGGTGTTCAGATTTCCAAAAAGATACCGGGTTTGGAAAAATAGAAAATGTCACACGGAATGTTAACATATCTATAAACATTCAGAAGACCAAAAAAGAGAAGGATTATATTATAAATATAACTAACTGATGAATAATGATTTCTTGCACTTTTATATATAATTTAACATATTTGAATCAGCTATTTTGCTGCAGTGCATTTAACGCTATTTCTACGTTAAGTTATGATATATTTTATGCTATTTTTAAAAGTAATAATTCATACTGTGATATTACTAAATCTATGGTCTTTAGTAAAATAACAATAAATCATACACTAGGAAAATGTAATTAAGAATATAAAATAATTATAATGACATATTTGAGTAAGATTAGACCAGCATATAATGCTTTGCCGAATTATGTGCCCACACCAATTTTTTTTTATATTTTATTGAATTATTATTCCAGTATGTTAATATTATTTTAATTTTTATATGATCATGTTTTTAAAAACAAATAAATATAAGAAATATATTTACGAAAATGAAGCCATCTATGAAAAAAGGGCATTGCAAAATGGTAGGCGAAGCAAATGAAATACAGCCATAATATTTTACTCAATATTAAATATTTATTCATTTTTTCAGAATCACTTTATAAATTCGTTTTTGTATACCATTAATGAGATTCTGAAAATGTTGCAAGTCTAGAATATATCACTGTAACAAAACTGCTTCTATTACATCGTTTTTTGAATTCAAATTGTTTTCTATGAGCCTATTAAGTATTTGCCAATGCTCGCTTTATGTTTTCTTTAATAAATAATTAAATCAAACAAGTTAATAATGTACACGCCGTTGGACAGAAACCAGTGAACCATAGAATTTGTAGTGTGAACTGGTTGATTGTCTTGTTGAGACATAAAATGTAACATTCCAATTTATTTCAGAAATTGGCATCAAGTGTGTTCATAAATTTCTTCTTTACATCTAGCAAACATAAAACTTACACAACATCTTTTTTCAATCTCCATTCATGTGATTATATAAAAACATGCTTAACATTTTTCCTTGTCCTTCAAAGCCTGCACAAACCATTATGAAACCTCCTCCTGTTCAGCCTTTGGAAAAATATGGTCTTCTCACGGAAGCCATACGAGTAAAAATGGCAGTCATCTGAACCATATAAATTGCACTTTTTTGTCAATAACTAATACTCTTTTCCAGCAACCTCAGACAATGTGATACCTTTGACCATGTGATAATAAAAAATTTATTTCTTAAAAATCCCGATTTCGGTTATCATTACTGAATTCAGCATTGAAAATAGGAGAACTGGAATTTTCAAAGAACGTCATTTTTGAATTATATTGTTCTCTATCAGTCCATTAAGATTTTGCCAATGCTCGCTATATGTTTTCTTTAATCAAGAATTAAAGCATACTAGTTAATAATGTATACACCGTTGAACAGAAACCAGTGAACCATAGAATTTGAAGTGTGAATCGAGTGATTGTCTTGTAGAGTCATAAAATGTAACATTCAAATTTATTTCAGAAATTGGCAACAAGTGGTCCTAAATTTCTTCTTCACATCAAGAAAACATAAAACTTACAAAACATCTTTTTTTACAATCTCCATTCACGTGATCAAAAACATGCTTAACATTTTTATTTGCCCTTCAAAGCCTGCACAAACTATTATGGAACTTCTTCCTCTTCAGCCTTTGAAAATATGGTCTTCTCACGGAAGCCCTACGAGTAAAAATGACATTTATCTGAACTATATAAATTGCACTTTTTTGTCAATAAATATTACTTTTTTCCAGCAACCTCAGACAACTTTGACCATGGGATAATAAAAAATCTGTTTCTTAAAAATCCCGATTTCGGTTATCATTATTGAATTCAGCATTTAAAATCGGCGAACTGGAATTAAAAACAAAAATGGGAAGAGAGTGATGGTTACCCTTCTTCTTGCAGACCTATAACTCATTCCTGTTATTGGTAAAATTTTGAAAACTAATATAATCACGTATAAAATATACCCAACATAATTATTCGAAATTATCTAACAAACAATATGTGTTCACGTACACTGCTCAAAACAATTAAAGGATATTGCAGTTTTAAGTGGATTTTGTATCTGGGAAACTTTTTAGCTGTTTGATACATGGTCGACAGACATAGTAGGTTATATGAGAATAAATTACACATGTTTGGCAGAAAAAAATGCATTTTATTGCGCATTTGTGTACAAAAGGTAAAAAACACAATTTGTGCATATGAGAAAAAAAGAATAAGAAAAGGTGTTTTCTTCAAAGAAAATCATTTTCAGTAGGGGGTATGGTTTCTACGGGCGGCCAGCAACGTTGAAAACCTTTGAGGCATGGACTCAATGAGGCTATTAATGACGAGTTGGGGTATTCTGCCCCACTCTTCCAGAAGAGCTCTTTCCAGTTCTTGGAGAGTTTGTGGGGGTTGTTGGCGGCCAGAAACTCGTCTAGAGCGTCCCAAACGTGCTCGATTGGATTCATGTCTGGAGAACACGCTGGCCATTCCATTCGAACGATTCCTTCCTCGAAAAGGAAATCCTCCACCAGGTTTTCACGATGTGGCCTGCAGTTATCGTCCATTAAAATGAAGTTATCTCCGATTGCTGCAGCGTAATGGACTACAATAGGTCTGAGGATCTCATACTTATATCGGCGACCAGTCAGAGCTCCATCTCGAATGATGTAGAGGTCAGTGCGCCCGTCAATGGAGATGCCACCATACACCAACACTCCTCCACCGCCAAATCTGACACTTTCGTGCACGAACGCAGGATTATTCCTACTGCCACGGTCCCTCCAGATGAAAATACGCCTATTATCCGGATGCACAGAAAAACGGGACTCGTCAGAAAACAGAATATTGCTCCATTCATTTCTCCTCCAGTTGTCATGCTCGGTTGCCAACTCCCTGAGGTCGCGACGATGCCTTGATGTTAATCTAACACATACCATCGGTCGGCGAGCATACAGACCTACAGCATGGAGCTGGTTTCGGACAGTCTGAGTTGAAATCGTGGTGCCTGTAGCCGAGCGAAGGTGTTGTTGGAGAAGAGTAGCGTTCATGTTTCGGTGTCTCCGAGCTGTTTAAATATCCTTTAATTGTTTTGAGCAGTGTATTTGAAGTCCTGAGAATCAGCACTATTACAATTCTCATCAATATTAAGACTAGGCAAAAAAATAGAAACTATCTCTCATTAACTCCCGTTAACTTTAAAAACACATTTCACTGTTTTCCTTGGAACAGTACTTGAAATTATCTGAAAAAGTTGAATATTCCCATTCAATATCTAAATATAATTCGTTCTTTCCGTATTAGGAGAAATGACTTGTATACTGGCTAAATTGTTGTGATGTTTACATATTTGATGAAGGATTTTTGTAATTGTCTTATTTTGGACAATTTCTTATGAAACATTCTTTTAGATGATCAACTAAAAAATTTCAAGAGTCTATTCGCTGATTGAATTTCGTTGATTTTTGCATATCCGCATGACTTAATGATATTTGGCTCATCACGCTGTGTACTAGAGGTTTGTTTCTTTTAATTTTTTCATTTCCAGAATACAAAATTCAGATTCAAAGTTTTAAGTATTTATTTTAAATTTAGAATTATGTAATAGAAGTTATTATAATTTGCATACTACGATTTAAAATTGTAAAATGCTAAAATAGTTAAATGGTAAAATGTTTATCTATCCTCTTTCAATGTAAATTCCAAAAAAATGACCACATTAAAAAAAAAAAAATCTTCTTATAAAGAACAATATATGTGTTTGACTTCATGAATAAGAAATCCAGATTCAAATACTGCGTTGCATACAAATCTGAAAATCTGCATCAAAGTAAGCCTTGACTTCACCTAAGCTAAGAGAAGATGATGGATCTCAAACCTCTGTAGTTAATTTTCCTATTGCTGAATCGAATAACGCCAATAAACATAATCATTTATTCCCCTTAAAGTGTCTGGAATTTCATGCTGCATTTACAAAATTATTTTGGTGAAATTTTTCGTTCGAGTGTTTTAAGCTTAACATTTCTGCTTTTTAGGTGCGTTCGTAATTATATAAATACGTAGCACCTATTGTCGTCGCTTGGTCCGTCCGTCTGTCCGTCCGTCTGTCTGTCCGTCTGTCTGTCCGTCCGTCCGCATATAACAACGCAAAAACTACCCAACCGAATGGTTTGGAATTTAAGATATATTATCTTTGCAGAATTTTGTCGAGACATTTCAATTTTTTTAAAAATCGAATCAAAACTTTAGGAGATATTAATAAAAATATTTATTAAGAAATTTGAATTAAAAGAAAAAAAATCGGTGCTTTCTTGTTAGAGGAGCTTCCGATGTTTAATCGTCAAGCGACCGAGATACTTATTTTATAACAGAAATTAATCTGCAGACGATATAATTCATTTCATAGAATGAAAAATCATCAAGATCTGAATATTTATATAACTAGCTATAGTACGAACGCACCTCATTTGTCACGTTTGACGTACAATTTCCAACTTGTTAATTTTATTTTTGAATGATTTCATACGGGGTGCTTAGATTTCCAAAAGTATGTAAGAATTTGAGAACTGAAAACGTTTCGCGGAGTGTAAACATAGCCAAACACATTCAGAAGTACCCTATTTTTGAAAGGGGAAAAATTAAAAAAATGAAAAACTATAATATGAAAAATAATAGTTTATAAACACTATTATTTATGCAATATTTTTATTTGTAGCATTTTACACAAATGCAATATTTTTTAATAGGAATCGTGATATTTTCATGCAGGATATTGAACGGTATATTTATGCGGTGTTTTATTTTTAATGCTGATTCTAAAAAAAGACATATATTATATTATTAGACATGAGAACCTGGGTCAATACACTCTGTACCCTAAAATTATAATTAATAATAATAATTAAAATAGTTACATTTTTTAGATATATTATGAGGGAACAGGAGAGATTTTCAAAGAATTTCCGATTATGATATAATTTATGTTAAAGTGGAACTATATATAATGCTTTTACTTTAATAGTGAAATTTTTAATTACATCAATAGTAGATATTTCACTTCTAAAACTACAATATAAATAAAAGTTTCAAAATCTAAAGTAATCAACTGAAATATTCTTCCCTTATTTTCACTTCCCGAATACCAAATCCAGATTCAAATACTGCTTTGCGTACCAATCGGAAAATTAGCAATAAGATACGGTTTCATGGCACTTACGCTAAAGAAGAAGGTGAAAGCCAAATTCCTTTCGTTATTTTCCTGGTGAATCGTATAACATTAATAAAACTCTATCAAGAAATGTGATTTTATTCTTTTAAACGGATTGCGAGTTCATGATACGTTTTGAAAATTATTTTACTGAATTCCTAAATTGAGCGCTTCAAGCTTTCTACTTTTAAAAATTTTATTTTGTGCGAGAGCATACAGTGTTCCGATTTCCAAAAGCCTCCGAGAATATGAGAAATAGAAAAGTTACACGGCTGCAAAAAAGGTTAACATATGTATGTTAACATATCATAAACATATCAAATGCAATGTCATTAAGGGTAATGGATTATGTTATGTAAAGTATTTCTTCAAGTACAATAATTTTCATAAATTTATGCATAAATGCAAATAATTTCAATCGCTGTAATGTTTTCTACTTGCCATCTACACTGTGCAAAATAATGGCCGGGTACACAAAAAATGTCATTTAAACGGACAACTGGGAAATGGTACTTACCTTTGGTAAAGCGTCTATGCAAAATGAGATCATATGAGATTCGCTACAGCGCCTCTTAAGGGTAAAATTTGGACGTTATAGACTACTTTGAAAAATATGAGTGATAGCAAAAAACGGCAGTTACGAAAGTGTATAGCATTGTCGATTTAGTATGAAATCTTATTTTAGTTGTAAAAAATAGCATTTGTAGAATCTCTGAAATGTAAGTTTTCGATCATGGGCTTAAATAAATCATTAATCTCTTATAAAAGTACGGTATTATAAGGCAGATGCATATTTTCTAATGAAACTAACACATATAAGCAAGTTCAAATTATTTTACCAAGAATATTGTGGCAATGAATGTGTGTACATGGTAGTTAAGCTGTATGACTGTCAATGATGGACACTTAACTCAATTCCCTTATCGAAATAAAGTTACCTGGCTTATATATGTTACATTTATTAGTAATTGGGCACCTGCCTTACGGTTATTGTGGTATTTAAACTGGCAAATTGCTATCGTAAAGCTAACATTTTAAAACTTTTACTTTATTTTTTACATGATTGATGAATTTGTTCGACAATTACTCTATTGTGTTTAACTTGTTTTCGCTATCCGTTAAAGTTTTAAAGATAGGGTTGATATTTTCCAAATTTTACCATTACGGATGCAGCAGACACTCTCATATAATAGTTCCTACTCTTACTAATATAATCAAAATATTTTTCCACAACTGTTCATTTATCCATTCAGCCATTATTTGAATGTATCCTAACTTTGATTTGCACTCAGTATTTATCGGTGTTTTTACGTAGGAAAAGATGATACTCCCATAATTTTTGTCCTATTCTGCTCATTTATGTATTAGTTTATATCCACTTTCGAAAGATAATTGATATTTTACATTAGTATGTCCTCTTAGTTATGGTACATTATAACAGCATTTCGAGGAAATGTCAATCTTGCGAAATATTTTGATTGTAGTGAAAATATTAACTAGAATTGAATGTCTGTCACAAATTTGCCATATTATAATATTCATTATAATGTTAACACTTCTGAAATATCTGTTATGAATTATAAATATTTCTAAAATTATTACTATGAATAAGGAATTTTAAATTAGGACAGATTTAAATAAATGCACTCTCAAAATAAATTTCGTGAAAAAACGTGAAAAATACAGACAACAAGTTACCGAAACACCAGTGCGATTGGAAGAGATTTTTCTATTACTTGAAGAAATTTCTCTCTTGTGATTGAGGAATTTCAGGAAAATTTGATCTTCGTTTCTTGAATTTTACGTGTTTTGAAGGGAAAGAAACATCCATAAAAATTCCGTTTCTGGTACGGAAAAGTAATACGCTGCACAGTTCCCGGTACACCCTTGTTGCATTAAGAAGTTGCAGACTTAGTTTGGAAAATTTTAGGTATATTTTTTGTTAGATTGGTGAGTTTTCCGTATTTTGGGGGAAGTGAAGCAAATCAAAGCGAACAGTTTCGTGTTTTAACGAAAAGAGACAACGGAAAAAATTTGTTCAATTCACGGATTTTTGTTTTAGAGTGTACTAACTGTTGTAGCCGGAGATCCGACCGCGTATATCACTGTTTATTGTAAAACTAAGCGCATATTTACATGAATCATTTACAAAGAATATATATCATAGCAAGAGTTTGTGCAACTTATAAAATTAAAGTATAATGTGCGTTAAGTATTGAACTGTGGAAAAAATGATAGTAACATTCAATATACTGCGAGGGTCAGCAGGATTTCTCATCTGATAACTACGATAATGCTTTCGGAACAGAATGGAGGAATTCACATTGGAAAGCGACGTCTTGTGCTGCAGTTACTTCCACGGAAACTATGATTTCAACTTTTCTTTAAATTTTATTTTTTCCTATGTCTTTGAAAAGTTGTGTTGTAATCATACATGTTTGTAAAACTATTTGCAGTATAGGTTAAAATTCTACTTAAATATACGCTGGAATAAACTTATAAAATGTTTTAATGAAAATAAAAGAATAGGTGGCCCTATGCCATTGGTGCTGTGGCTTCAGCCACTCAGATATTCTTACAATTTTGATTTAATGACGTGAGAAGTGAAAATAAAAGGCGGGTTCTTCTTTCAGCTTCAGAAAAAAATCAATCGTCTTACTTTCTGTAATAATTAATTTAAAAACTGTTTCTATATAAAAAAAATTAATTATTTCTGAAGATTTTCTAAATTCAAGGACATAAAAAATGATATTAGAAGAGTAAGATTTCAAACAGATATACTTTAATAAATATATTGCCTTGAATTCGAAAGTGGAAGAGAGACATGACAACTGTTGAATGTAATTCAAATGTGCTTGCTAAGTTCGTTTGATAATTTTGCGAGAAATGTTTTAGAATGTTAAAAGTTTTCACACAAGGTGATTAAAAAAAAAGATTGAAGGTTGGCAGAGCACATTACAATGAACAATTTTGTGTAGGTATCAGAGGTTATAATAATTTTTTTCAGTGAAAAAATAGGGAGGCTCACTACAATATGATTTTGGAATTTGTGTTCATCCTTTTTACCCTAATGAAGACACTTTAACGGAATTTGTAACAGACATACCTTTTCTTATGTGAAATGTAACAATTTAAAGAAAAGAAGAAGCAGTGGCCACCACCCACATATCATTTGCGCTCAACTAGTCGCTCTACATTTCCGAATGTAGTTGACATTACTTATGGTTTCATTTACTGAAACACTGTTCACATTTATCAATTTTCATGATATCATTGAATTTCACACAAAACAAGATAAGCTTGTTGGAAATGATTTTAAAAATCTTTATTTTTTGTTAAAATTATGAACAACAGTTTTGTTTGTATTAGAATCAGACACCCTGTACTTTTGATAAAATGAGACGTATTTGGACCCTCGTTTCCTGTACAAAAATGTTTGTTAATTTGAGCTATTTTGTCAAATCTTTTTTTTAAATTATACTCAGTTATGTTTGTATATATATTTAGCCTGTATGGTTTCATATATTTGTCTAGTGATATTTTATAGCCATGAATAAATATGATACTCGACATATCAGCAAAACAATTAGATACATATTAACATTCAGCTTCTTTTACTGATCTTGCAAATATAAATTTTAAGGAAAAGTACCGTCGGTTTATTAAAATATTTAAGAAAAAATTGCATTTATGTAAACAAAAAAATCTATATAACTTTAATAATATCTTGTTTAATATTTCATTCGCTTATATTTTACAAGAGTAGCAATTACTTCTGCAAATATTGCAAAATCGTAGTTGAATCAAAAATACTAATTAAAAAATATATAAAAAAAGTTTTATTTGCAAATTTATATTACAACTCAGTCGTTTCCAATTTGAAATAAAATAAATAAATAAATATGCCCCTCGGATTTTCAAAAACATTCTTTCTCAAAACGTATGTCTATATGTCCAAACTTCCTGAATACAATATCCAGTTTCAAATACTGCTTTGGATACAAATCTGGAAACTTCGATATGTTAAAATTCACTACATCTAGAGTAAAATAATATAATGAAATATAAACGCCTGCCGTCAACTTTTATACTGCTGAATTTTATAGTACCAATAAAACACTTTCCAGAAATTTGACTTTATTCCACAAAAAAGGTGACTGGGTGTTTATGGAATTTTTATGAAATCCCTCAGCTGAAACTTTTCATTCGAGTTTTTCAACCCTTCCATTCCATCTCTTAAATTTTATTTCTGAATGATGGGATACAATGTTAAAATTTCCAAAAGCATGTGAGAATTGGAGATACAAAAACGTTTTTATACTACAGAGAATATTAACATACTTGTATCAATTTAGAATACGGTTTATCTTAAAGAAAAAAAAGTTATTTTATCTAAATTAATTATTCATAAAGCATGATTTTTCGTAGCTTTATATATAAATTCAAAATATTTGAAAATACATAATTGTATTTAATCACAGTATTTTTGACGGTTTACTTACATAAGGTAAAGTGCAAATGAGGGGGGTCTAGGCAAGAAAGTGCCAAGCCACCTTTTTGGGGAAATAAGTCTAACAACGTAGTCTGTTGCTTAATATTGTAAATTATAATATCCTGCATATAGTTTGTTTCTAATGTCACTTGGCGGCAGCATATTCCCCAGGTTTCGTTTCTGCCCCAGATGTTTATGCCTCAATGTAGATAGCTAATTTACAAAAAATGTAATAGTAATGTCATTAAAGTAATGCCATATTGTAACTAAGAATATCTAAAATGTTGCTAATACATTGGTGATAAAACTTTATGTTATAGATCTTGATTTGAGTATTTGATCAAATTTTCAGATTGAAATCTCAGAAGTCCAAAAATGTGACTTTCTCGCTCTTGCCCCGACCCCTCAAATATTAAAAATGTTTTATGTATATAGAGAAAAATTATTGATGATAAACGTTAAAAACAATTAAGAATATTCTTTAATATGAGATGTATATATGATACTTTGGAAGAGAATAGTAGAACTTGCCAAAGTGTTTCGAATATTGATGAAGTATATAAGCTTCAATCATTCAAACTAAAATGACAAAAGTAAGCTTGTTGGAATTTTTTTTAAATCTTTATTTTTGTTAAAATTATGAACTACAATTTTAATTGTATTAGAATCAGACATTTGGTTGTTTTGATCGAAAAAATGGATTGTGACACTAGTTTCCTGCACAAAATTGTTTGTTGTTTGGAGCTTTACAACACCTTGAAATTTGTCCAATCCTTTTTTAATTTATATATATATATATATATAATATTTTGTCAGGTTCATTTCAATTTTGTAAATTTCATTCAGGTATATTTTATAAGACTAACTTATGTAATTGTTTTATGTTTGTAAATGTTATTTACTTATGTAATTGTTTCAAGTTAAATGTGCCTTAAAAAAGACTAAATAAAAAATATTAAAAAATACTTTATTTACAATATTGCAAGTCAATCTTTTTAATTTGAACTAAAATAAATAAATAAATATATAAATTAAAATGACCCGCGGATATTCGAAAATATTATTTTTCCTCAGAATGTATCGGTAATGTTTTTATTATTATTATTTTTTTTTATCTTCCTGAATACGATATCCAAGTTCAAATAGTGCTTTGCATTTAAATCAAATACATCTAGAAACTTCAAGGCGCTAAACCTAGAATAAAAAACGGTAAGGAAATCAAAACGCTTGCTGTGAATTTGTATATTGCTAAATCCTATATTGCCAATACTATAATTTCAATAAATGTGATTTTTTATCGCAAAAAGTGACTGGGAATTCATGGAACGTTCATAAAATCTAAAAGATGTTTCTACGTAGCTATATACATGAATTCAAACCATTTGAATCGGTTTAATTGTATTTAATCACAGTACTTAAGACAGTTTGTTCACCTAAGGTAAGTGGAATTATTAAATTTGCTTAAGTAAGGTTATAATCTGCTGTTTTACTATTGGGCCTGTGCTGCTCAGATAAAATATTGATGATAGACGCTCATAAAAATAATTAAGTATATTATTTAATAAGGCATGCCTACGATACATTGGGAGAAAATAGTAGAACTTGTCAAAGTGTTTCCAATATTGATAAAGTATTGGTTAAAATTTCATTCTCCAAAATGAAATTCCATATTTCCCTGCATTGTAAATTATGTTATTACATTAACATTGTAAATTATTACCAATATTCAGTATAATGCTTATAAAGAAAACAGCATGAAAATATTTAGGAGAAATAGCTTCCCGAAGATAACTACGATATAAAATTTATTAGCATTCAGGCGTAGCTTTGAAAGTATGAATCTCAAGATATTCAAAATACTAATTTCTATTATAATTCATGGAAGAATGATAACCCCGTCATTTGTGTTTTATTTACCACAGGTAAGATATCGATTTTTAAATCCACCTCAGTGACTCGAATTAATTTAATGAGGTAAGTCAATCAGAAACTACTGTTAGACTGAAATGAAATTAATTCGATTTCATCGAATCATAGTAATCGAGTCATAATAAGGCTAAAAATGGACATTGGGACGCAGGTCTTGTGGGGAATTTTGTAGAAAAGCTTATTTGTTTTCTTAAAAAAAAATAAATAAAGTTATACTGCAGGATGCCAATCTAGATTTTAAAATTTTGGCAAATATTATTAGCTTACGGTGAATTTCGAAAAGAGAAAATGTACGAATTTTCATGTTTTAAAATTTTGTTCATGTCATGCAATTTGCAGAATACTTTTATACTTTATATTAAGGTATGTAATATATTTTTACTGAAACTTCATTTTCGTGCCAGTTTTTTGTCTCATTTTAGAAAACTAACACTCTGGTTTAATAATAGAAAAAAATATTATTCTATGTATATAGTTTATCCTTATTTTAATTAACAAAATTTTTACTTACTTATTACATTTTAAAAATTTGCTTTTAATTATTATAATTTTTTTTATCTATGCATTCCTTTATGAAACTCATTTTACATGAAAGTATTAAAGTGAAATGCAGACAATTTCGTTTTTTTTTTAGTTTGTTTATTTAAAAAAAAAATTTGTTAACTTTAAAATTTCTGGAAAACATTTTTTTTTTCTAAAAAGATCATATTTCAATATTTTGTATATTATACTTTAATTAAACTAATTCTTAATCCACTTGCATATTTTTGCGTATATTTTGTATCTTTTATATTATTCCAGAAATCTTCTTCCAGTATTCTATTGCATTTTGTTCTTATTTTGAAAATATTGAAAATTCTAATAATAGAAACAACTTACAGTTTTCATCAAAACCTTATCCCATAATTTTTATAGTCTATGAAATAATGAAATTTTCATAGTTATTATGAGATATTAATAAGCGTTTCATCATTCCTAAAAAGACGGTAAATTTCGAAAACAGAAAAAAAAACTGAATTTTAATTTTCGTTTAAAAATATTTTGTTAAATTTGAAAACATATTATCAATATACGCCATATACTTAGTAGACAGTTTATATCCTTACTGTATATTAAGGTATGAAATGAAAAAAAAAGTTTCATGATATATTTCAAATGCATTTTTCTGATAACAAAATTCACGTTATATATATACATTTAGAAAAAAAGGTTTCATGTCTTTTAAATGTTATTAAAAAATTCAATATCGGTAAAAAACACTCTTGATACATCGTCCATTAAATATGTGTGTTGTTTTGAAATGTTGGCTTATTTAGATGATCAAATTTTCAGTAGAATCCATTCAGTTTCGTGGCACTTTTCTGTCTTTTTTTTAAAATAATTAACTTGTAAGGGATCGACTACTCTCGTCACGTGAGTAGGCGATGTTTTGAATGAGATCGTAGTTTTTGTCCACTAACCGGGCATGTGCGTAAAAGTTTTATCTATGCTCTCTTTCTCTAACGTTCGATGGATGCCTGAATCTCGGAAATTGTGAGTTGCTGTTTTCTTTCAGTTATGCAAATTTTTTTGGAGCTGGTCAATCGATACTGTGGAGTATATAAGTGGTGAATTTTCATTTTAAGGCAGACCTAGCCGAGAGGCAGGGAGATTTAGACTTAGCCGAGAGGCAGAGAGATTTATACTTAGCCGAGAAGCAGAGAGATTTAGACTTAGCCGAGAGGCAGAGAGAGGAGAGACTTAGACGAGATTGCCCTTGAGACTTGACGTTGGGATTTAGCCTCGAGACCTCGCATCGAGTCTTGAGATTGATATTTGGCCTCGACATTTATAATTAAGCTTTACGCTCCTGTTAAGTTGAATTAAGCCTGTGTCAGTGCTTATTAAGTTTGAAATATCAAATTGTTGCATCGTGAATTTAAGCCCTGGTAAATTAATTTTGATTATTGTATAGTTTTGATTTTTTACGCAGCTTCAAGTCGCAAGCTAAAATCTTTCTTTTTATTAAAGTTAGGAAAAAACAAGTGAAGCTCGCTCAACTTCCCTACCTGTTTGGTTTTAATAAACTGGTTTTAGTCTTAAAATAGACTTATTTTGGTCTCCTGCTCTACCACACGGCCTGACAACAAAGATGGCCGTCTCAAACTCTCTGGTTTTAAAAGGAGTACAAAAATATTCTACAATACGTATCTATGGTACCAATGTTAAGATTTTGAACAAAAATCAAAATACATTTAATATTTAAAAAATCTATACACTGCGAAAAAATCATTTTAAAAAAATGCATTAGAAAAACATTATGACAGGTTGTTTCCATTACTTCCAATTATATAAGAGTGTGAAATTATACTGTTTGTCAGGTATTTAGCGATATTTGTTCTATTGATTTGATAATAAAGTTTACGGTGTGTACGGTGACGGCTTACCCAGCTAGAAAAAGTTTGCAAAAAAGTGCAAAAAAAAAAGTGCACAAAATCCGAGCGTATTTGGCACCTCTACTTGTGTATAAAAAGTGCAAACTGAATTCTGCAAAAAAAGTGCAAACTGAATTCTGCACAAAAAGTGCATAATCAGAGGTGCCAAATACGCTCAGATTTTGTGCACTTTTTTTTTTTGCACTTTTTCTGCATACGAAATAATCCCTAAATTTTGCAGTTTTTATGCACAATCAGAGGTACCAAATACGCTCAGATTTTGTGCACTTTTTCTGCATACGAAATAATCCCTGAATTTTGCAGTTTTTATGCACAATCAGAGGTGCCAAATACGCTCAGATTTTGTGCACTTTTTATTTTACACATTTTTTGCATACCAAATAATTCCTAAATTGTGCATTTTTTATGCATAATCAGAGACTCTGATTATGCATAAAAAATGCACAATTTAGGATATTTTTGGCATGCAAAAAATGTGTAAAATATAAAGTGCACAAAATCTGAGCGTATATGGCACCTCAGATTTTGTGCATTTCTTCAAGTAGATTTTTTGCATACCGAACATTTTAAGCATATATTTAAATCAAGATTCAGCTTACTATGAAATTTACAGCTATCAATGTATAATAAACCCAGTTTTGGAAAGATGCATAATTATACATAGGATTATGAACAATAATTTTATCAGACATGGTACAAGTTCACCAACATGCGGAAAAAGATAATAAGCTTAAATTTAAATATATAAATTTTATAATTAAATATAACACTGCATACAGTAAAAAACATGTCCAATATTGTTAAAACCCAATAAGAGAAAATTATTACACTTACTTGAAAAGAGCTGCACTAAATTCTAGTTATTAGTTGAAAATGTTTTAACTAATGTATTTGAACTTAGAAAAAGGCATTAAAAAAAAAAAAAAATCAACTTTACTTATTTTTGTTTATTTACACAAGTGCGATCAGCTTTTTCTCATCATTTCACTTCCAATTCAGTCATTGAAAATTTTGATTGTTGCAACTGGATGCAATCATTTTTCTGATTGCAAAGAGCTTTGATAGACGACTGCTAAAATCTAGCTGCTGTTGGGAAAATGTGAAAGAAACCACAGCACACACAAAAAAATGACCATTGCAGTACAGCTGCTGCATTTATTTGAAATCACAACATAAATAATAAACTAATGGTACTTTGTTCCGGTAATGTAATGTATACAGTAAATGTTCCGGACTTAAATTTTCTTGCTTTTAGATTTAAACAAAATAAATTCTGACAGTCTGACAGTCACATTGTGGAGGTGTATCTTTGGATGATTTACTTTTATCACACCAATTTCAAGCTGTATTCTGTTTGTTTCCTGTGTAAAAAAAAAAAATAAATAAATAAATAAATAAATCATGCAAAAATATGCAAACTGAACTACTTTACAGACATTACATAAATATAAGAATTCAATATTAGATTTTATTAAGTAGTTTGTTTTTCTACAGGAAAAAATTATAGTTAAAATTCACTTATTTTCATGTGTAATATATGGACAAACTAGAAAATGTTGTTCATATAAACAATTTCTCAAATCTCAAACTTGAAATTTACTATCTATACTATTAAAAATGCATGTGTGTAACTATGTATCTATATTAACCTCAAAGGCTCAGACTGTTGGGTGCAGAGCTGAGAAATTTTTAATAAAGTTGCATAATAGAAAGGACCATAAAAAAAAAAATCCAAAATTTTAATTAGATTTTTTTTTATGTGATGTGAATTTTGTTTATGTTTTGTGATTTTTGCTCAGCCAATTTATATTCAGAGTCGCTAGAGGAAAGGGGGGAAGGGAAGAAGTAGTTGTCAGAAGAAATATATAAAATTTAGGAAGCTTGAACAGTATTTTTAAAAAAAAAATGTTTGTGTGTGAATGTGAATGAAAAATTTGATTTTCAATTAATTTTTAAATAAAAGATCATTTTTACATAGTGTTCTCATTTGATGTTTTTCAAAGGGTGCTGCACCCTGCCCTTTTCCTTTAAACCTGCCGATGCACCCTGTCCGTTTTAGATAATGATATTGTAAAAGCGCCCGGCTTGTTTTCCCCCAGTAGCTTCTTTTTGTATCTTCTACATATTTTTTAATATTTGGCTTTTTCCTCTCATACCTCCCCCCCCGCCATAAAAAAAAAACAGATGCAACAACTGCATATTGTATTTCTTTTAAATGCTAAGATGTAAATTAACAACATAATACAAATATAACTTTTATTAGGTTGTTCGACATGTTTTGACTCACTCCGAGTCATTTTCAAAAACATTTTGAACAACATTTTCCAAATCTCAAACTAGAAATTTACTCTAGATTAATTTTAACACAATTATTCAAATTCTTGGCCCGGACATTTTTTGTCCAGTTGGAAAATTACAACTAGTGATGCACAGAATATTTGGTATGTATTTGGCCATACTACAAATATTTAATTAGGCTGAAAATAGGTCGCACTCGGCCTAACCAAATATCAAACTATTCAGTTTTGCTGAATATCTTTATATATGGCCCAACCACCAGGGTTGGCAAAAACCCGGGTTTTTTCAGAAAAAACCCAACCCAGTGGGTTTTTGGGGTTTTTTCAGGGGGTTTTCGGGAGTTTTTCAGGGTTTTTTCGGGGTTTTTCAGGGTTTTGAGGATTTTTCTTCTTGCCGTTCTTTGTTTGTTTGTTTTGTAACAACTATATAATTAATGGGATGAAGTTTTAAAAAATAAATGTTAATACTTTAATAATTTTTATTTAATATATTATTTAATTATAATTATTTAGAATTTTTATTTAATATATTATTTAATTATAATTATTTAGAATTTTTATTCAATATTAAAAATAGTTTAAAAATTTGTAATGATTTTAAAGACATTTTATGACTGAATTGAAAGAAATTTTTTAAAGTCAAAATAATTAAATTAATAGTCTAAAATTTTGTTTATTTCTCTTTTATAGATAAAAATTAGATTTAAACAGTGAATCATTTACTTTTGTTTTATTAAAATTTTCTTATGTAGTAGAATTTTATCAAATGTTTGGAATTATTGTCCTACTAGGGGGGGGGGATGAATTCACTTTTAAACCATCTAAATTGTAAGCTTAAATTCCTAAATCTTCCAGAGATCTTGATGTATGGGAGGGGGGAAAGGGGGGGGGGTTGCATCTCAATAGCACAGAATAGCTGCATGTTGTGTCATAGTCTGCGATCGCCCATCCTTCTGCTTTTGGCGAAATTAGATAAGGAGGGGGGGGGGAGGTATAAACAATAGAACTATCTCAAGAATAAGAAATCATTATTTTTAAAGAATTATTTAACAAAAAACTTTATATTACATTATATTTTAAATACTATATTTACGTAAGAATATTTTATAATTGAATTTGTTTGGATCATCAATACTTTAGAAAAAAATACACTCCAGTGTATCTTTCTTTTGTTTTATTGATGGATTTTTATCAGGTCAATTTTCTTTTCCCCAGCTGGCTGCTGATGACTGAGATTTAATTAAAGTTTTAAACTGCAAATAGAAATAATAATAATTAAACCAAGAACTAAACGATACTTTTTTCTTTTCCTTACTTATTTAAAAAAAATAATAAAACTTTTAACTATCCGATTGTGTTTAAATTTTCAGCAAACTCAAATAATAATAAATTAGGCAGCTTACCAAATTTCTATTAAAATACAATAAGTTTTCAGAAAATTAGAATCCCACACTCCAAAAAAAAAAAAAAAAAAAAAAAAAAAAAAAAAACTACTATCACTATCTTAATCTTGCATCTGATAATGAATGTTCTTAGCTATGCAGAAGAGATTCATTATTATGGTGGGTTGTGCTGCACTATAATACTATTTCACTAAAGAAAGTGAAATGAATCAATGATCTACCCTTTATGTTTTGTTCAACTTAATTTAGTTTTATGCTTAATATATTTTGAATCATACTAAAATACCCGTGCCTCTAATTTTTAAGAATTGATTGAACCCCCCACTGTTTTCGTCATATTGACAAATAATCCTGATTTTTAATTGTTTATATAATTTTACATGTATTTTTTTTAAGATAATTATTTTCTCTGTGAATTTTCCAAGTTTGTTTCAGATACAGCAATTATGCCCATTTAGAATTTGCTGAAAACTATATCTGTGACACATAAAATGTATATTATGTTTGGTTTAAATTGATATATTTATTATTAGTTAGATAAGTGGAATTTTAAATAAAGATTTTGATAAAACCCACTTGGGTTTTTTTCAAGGGTTTTTTCAAGTGGGTTTTTTCGAAAAAACCCACCCGGGTTTTTTCGGGTTGGGCAAAATCAAGCCAACCCTGAACCAAACAGGCTTTTAAAAATATTTTCAAAAAATTTAGTTAAATTTTATTTTTAACTGTTAATAAATAAAGATATCCCGGAAAATTAAGAAGTAGAATTATATTCAAACAAGAGAGATTACTTGTACATTTATGTATTTCCTGTTTGAAAAGTAACAACTAAGAAAATTAACTGTTAATGATGACATTCATAAGAACTAATAATGCATAAATGTAAGATCGTGAACATTGTTTTCTTTTTCAAAACTGAGTGTTTCTAAACAAACATAATGGAAGATAATGTGCAGCTTTCAGGGTAAAGGTGAAAATAAGCACTCGCCAGTCGCCATTCATCGATTAAACTTTAAAAACTGGCCAAATGCAGGATTTCCTGATTGCCCTTTTTCCCTAAATTTTGCGATTTTTCAGCATCCATTCGACGAAATTCGTAATTTTTATGTACCCGTTCGAAGAAATTCATGGCTTTTATGTGCCCGTTCCAAGAAATTTACGATTTTCTGTGCATAATCAACAAAATTCATGATTTTTTACACAGCAATCGATAAAATTCATGATTTTTACGCATTCGATCCATGAAATTCATGATTTTTAGACGTTCGATCGATAAAATACATGATTTTTACATGCTCAGTTGATAAAATTAATTTTTTTTACACGCCTGGTCAACAAATTTCATTATTTTTATGCGTTCGGTCGATAAAATACATGATTTTTACACGCTCGGTTGATAAAATTAATTATTTTTACACGCCCGGTCAATGAATTTCATTATTTTTACATGCTTGGTCAATAAAAATTCCTGATTTTTACATGCTCGGTCGATAAAATTCATAATTTTTACATGCTCGGCCGATAAAAATCATGATTTTTTCACGCTCGGTCGATAAAATTCATGATTTTTTTCATACTCGGTCGATAAAATTCATGATTTTTTCACACTCAGTCGATAAAATTCATGATTTTTTCACACTCGGTCGATAAAATTAATTATTTTTACATGCCCGGTCAACGAATTTCATTATTTTTACATGCTTGGTCAATAAAAATTCCTGATTTTTACATGCTCGGTCGATAAAATTCATAATTTTTACATGCTCGGTTGATAAAATTCATAATTTTTACACGCTTGGTCGATAAAATTCATGATTTTTTCACACTCGGTCGATAAAATTCATGATTTTTTCACGCTCAGTCGATAAAATTAATTATTTTTACACGCCCGGTCAACGAATTTCATTATTTTTACTCGTTCGGTCGATAAAATACATGATTTTTACATGCTCGGTTGATAAAATTAATTATTTTTACACGCCCGGTCAACGAATTTCATTATTTTTACTCGTTCTGTCGATAAAATACATGATTTTTACATGCTCGGTTAATAAAATTAATTATTTTTACATGCCCGGTCAAGGAATTTCATTATTTTTACGCGTTCGATCAATGAAATTCATGATTTTTACAAGTTCAATCTACAAAATTAAGGATTTTTACGCGTTCGATCTACAAAATTAAGGATTTTTACGCGTTCGATCGACGAAATTCAGGATTTTTACGCGGTCGATCGACGAAATTCAGTTTTTTTACACGGTCGATCGACGAAATTCAGGATTTTTTAGAGTGCCAACAATACTCCAGATTGTAAAACATGCAATGGGGAGTTATGAGATGAAAAAAAAAAAAAGCAAAATATTAATTGGTTATTTTTTTAAACCAAAAACATTGGGAAGGAGGTGTCCATTAATGGCATATCTACATAGACGCAACCTTGGCATAATCGTAATTGTGAGGGCCGCAAGATAACAAGAAGATAACAAAATTCCTAAACAGCGTAATTAAACTGGACACTGTAATAAAATATAATGTAATAAGATTTATTAAATTATAAAATAATACTTACATGAGATGTATCAACAAGTCTCTGTTCAACCACATTTTACTAGCAGCTAAGCTTCCACTCTGGAAGAGAAGAAAATCAATAACAACCCAATACAAAATGGCTTATAACTGAATATAAGAACATTTTATAAATTTATTTTAATTCACAGAAGAAGCTACAAAGTTTAATTAATCAAAGTTTAACTAAATTAATTAAAAAAGTTTTAAGACTATACTCTTTTTAAGTTATAACTCAAAGCTAAAGCACAGTTTGTTTTTTTCTGTAAAGGCTTCTTGTAAAAAGGTCTGGTTCATAAAATGGCAGTATCTGTGTTAAATATTATGTAAAATTGTTTTATAATTTAACTTTTAATACTTTAGTCTGAAATATAAAAATATTAGGCCAGCCGAATATTCGGTATACTTGTGGGCTGAATATTCAGTATTCGGCCAAAATCGCTATTCAGTGCATCCTTAGTTTATAGTAATTTAAATTCACTTTATAAGCTTTTAAAATTTTCGTAATTACATTTTAAAAGTTACAGATTACTAACTAATATGCTAAAACATATGTATCAACAATTATACATCCCAAGAAGGAAATCCATATACTGCGATATTTTTTAATATTCCTTTAGATTCCGGTTTCAGAGGTTTTATCAAATAAATACTTGACAAAGTTGATTACATAGTTAAATATTATGTACTTTATGATTAAAATAAGTTGGCTATTATTTACTTTGTGGAGGAGGAAGAGGGGAAGGGGATCAAAAAGTATGTTTACCTCCTGTGAACAAAAACAGCATTTTGGCCTTGAATGAGGGTTCCTGCAGTGGAGTCCCCCCCCCCCCCCACCCAACAAATTTTGACAAACAAAATCAAAGCATATTTTTATATATTTTAAATAATTTTTTAGTTTACTTTCAATTAATAACTCCAAAATAATATTCATCCACATTTACTTATTATAAACACATTATTTAATTTTATTGAATAATTTATTTATATTTAATAATAGAAGTTAAAATGTTTTGATTTAACTTGGTTATTAGGGTGGGTCGAAAAAAACGAAATTTATATAATCGAAACGTAATAGTGCGGAAAAGTTGCCATTGGTAATAAGGAATAAATTCACAAAATATTACACCAAATGGTTAATATCTTTTAAATATCTTTTACCGCTGCAAAGAGGGCAAAGTTTAAAAAAAAACTAATTTTTTTTTTTTTTTAATTAAATTATCCAACTATACCAATACAATTTCTAATAGAATGCAAAAGCTACATCAAGATGTTAGTAATGTTCCAATAAAATGTCATTATGGTGAAATTATTTCTATTACCGCCGCAGGGGCAGCCAAAATTTAAAAAAAAAAACCCGCAAAAATTTCAATTTTCCGTTTTTTACTTTTTTTCAAATTCATATTATATGTCTACTATTAAAAAAATTTACATTATATCTAGTAATACCTAATAAATGTCTAGTAATTTTGATGATCGGGATTGCCAACCAAGGGCGAGAGGGGCCCGCCCCTCTTAAATTTTGGAAAAAAGGGCTTTTTGAAGAAATTTTTGCGATTTTATGGTAAATTTAAGGATTTTTTTAGTAGGGGCGACCTCTTACATAAATTCCCCCTCAATTTTCACTTTTTCTCCCCCCTCCCAACAAAAAATCTCTAAAACGTTCCGGAAAATCACTTCAAAAAACCCCTTTCTCTCAAATTTAGGGGGGGGGGGGGCCTCTCTCGCTCCTGGTTCGCAATGCTCATGATCAAAATTACTACACATTTATAAGTTATTACAAGCTATAATGTAAATTTATTTAATTCTAGACATATAATAAAAATTAAAAACTTTAAAAACGAAAAATTGAAATTTTTGCCGGTTTTTTTTCAAAATTTTGACTGCCCCTGCAGCGGTAATAGAAATGATTTCGACCCGATTGATTATGTCAGAAACTAAACAAATGTTTTGATTTATCACTCAAGGTCAGAAATCTCATTTTTTAAATCAAAATATTTTTACTTTCATTATTAAATATAAATAAATTAGTCAATAAAATTAAGGGGGGGGGGGGCTTCAAAAAGTATGTTTACCTCCTGTGAACCAAAAAAAAAAGATCTAGTTTTGGAATTGAATGAGGGTTCCAGCAGTAGAGTTCTCCCCCCCCCCCCCCACAACAAATTTTGACAAACAAAATCAAAGCATATTTTATATATTTTAAATAATTTTTTAGTTTACTTCCAATTAATAATTCCAAAATAATATTCATCCACATTTACTTATTATAAACACATTATTTAATTTTATTGAATCATTTATTTATATTTAATAATAGAAGTTAAAATGTTTTGATTTAACTTGGTTATTAGGGTGGGTCGAAAAAACCGAAATTTATATAATCGAAACGTAATAGTGCGGAAAAGTTGCCATTGGTAATAAGGAATAAATTCACAAAATATTACACCAAATGGTTAATATCTTTTAAATATCTTTTACCGCCGCAAAGAGGGCAAAGTTTTAAAAAAAATCGCTTTTTTTTTTTTTTTTTTTTTTTTTTTTAATTAAATTATCCAACCATACCAATACAATTTCTAATAGAATGCAAAAGCTACATCAAGATGTTAGTAATGTTCCAATAAAATGTCATTATGGTGAAATTATTTCTATTACCGCCACAGAGGCAGCCAAAATTTTGAAAAAAAACGGCAAAAATTTCAATTTTCCGTTTTTTACTTTTTTTTAAATTCATATTATATGTCTACTATTAAAAAAATTTACATTATGTCTAGTAATAACTAATAAATGTCTAGTAATTTTGATGATGGGGATTGCCAACCAAGGGCGAGAGGGGCCCGCCCCTCTTAAATTTTGGAAAAAAGGGCTGTTTGAAGAAAGTTTTGCGATTTTATGGTAAATTTAAGGATTTTTTTAGTAGGGGCGACCTCTTACATAAATTCCCCCTCAATTTTCACTTTTTCTCCCCCCTCCCAACAAAAAATCTCTAAAACGTTCCGGAAAATCACTTCAAAAAACCCCTTTCTCTCAAATTTAGGGGGGGGGGGGGCTCTCTCGCCCCTGGTTCGCAATGCTCATGATCAAAATTACTACACATTTATAAGTTATTACAAGCTATAATGTAAATTTATTTAATTCTAGACATATAATAAAAATTAAAAACTTTAAAAACGAAAAATTGAAATTTTTGCTGGTTTTTTTTCAAAATTTTGACTGCCCCTGCAGCGGTAATAGAAATGATTTCGACCCGATTGATTATGTCAGAAACTAAACAAATGTTTTGATTTATCACTCAAGGTCAGAAATCTCATTTTTTAAATCAAAATATTTTTACTTTCATTATTAAATATAAATAAATTAGTCAATAAAATTAAGGGGGGGGGAGGGCTTCAAAAAGTATGTTTACCTCCTGTGAACCAAAAAAAAAGGAGCTAGTTTTGGAATTGAATGAGGGTTCCAGCAGTAGAGTTCCTCCCCCCCCCCAACAAATTTTGACAAACAAAATCAAAGCATATTTTATATATTTTAAATAATTTTTTAGTTTACTTCCAATTAATAATTCCAAAATAATATTCATCCACATTTACTTATTATAAACACATTATTTAATTTTATTGAATCATTTATTTATATTTAATAATAGAAGTTAAAATGTTTTGATTTAACTTGGTTATTAGGGTGGGTCGAAAAAACCGAAATTTATATAATCGAAACGTAATAGTGCGGAAAAGTTGCCATTGGTAATAAGGAATAAATTCACAAAATATTACACCAAATGGTTAATATCTTTTAAATATCTTTTACCGCCGCAAAGAGGGCAAAGTTTAAAAAAAATCGCTTTTTTTTTTTTTTTTTTTTAATTAAATTATCCAACCATACCAATACAATTTCTAATAGAATGCAAAAGCCACATCAAGATGTTAGTAATGTTCCAATAAAATGTCATTATGGTGAAATTATTTCTATTACCGCCACAGAGGCAGCCAAAATTTTGAAAAAAAACGGCAAAAATTTCAATTTTCCGTTTTTTACTTTTTTTCAAATTCATATTATATGTCTACTATTAAAAAAATTTACATTATGTCTAGTAATAACTAATAAATGTCTAGTAATTTTAATGATGGGGATTGCCAACCAAGGGCGAGAGGGGCCCGCCCCTCTCAAATTTTGGAAAAAAGGGCTTTTTGAAGAAATTTTTACGATTTTATGGTAAATTTAAGGATTTTTTTAGTAGGGGCGACCTCTTACATAAATTCCCTTCTCAATTTTCACTTTTTCTCCCCCCTCCCAACAAAAAATCTCTAAAACGTTCCGGAAAATCACTTCAAAAAACCCCTTTCTCTCAAATTTAGGGGGGGGGGGGGGGACGGGCCTCTCTCGCCCCTGGTTCGCAATGCTCATGATCAAAATTACTACACATTTATAAGTTATTACAAGCTATAATGTAAATTTATTTAATTCTAGACATATAATAAAAGTTAAAAACTCTAGAAAAAACGAAAAATTGAAATTTTTGCCGTTTTTTTTCAAAATTTTGACTGCCTCTGCAGCGGTAATAGAAATGATTTCGACCCACCCTATTGATTATGTCAGAAACTAAACAAATGTTTTGATTTATCGCTCAAGGTCAGAAATCTCATTTTTTAAATCAAAACATTTTAACTTGTATTATTAAATATAAATAAATTAGCCAATAAAATTAAATAATGTGTTTATAATAAGTAAATATGGATGAAAGGAAATGAGAAACAAAACAAATATGTCTTGATTTAAAAAACAAGATGGCACACAGCAGGTTAATCACAAAGCTGTTCCTTTATTACTTTATGCAGTTTAACCCTTAATTGCTGTCACAAAAACTGTTGCATACATACTGTGAGTGGTTTTGGTTTCCAAGACCGCTTGATTGAAAGATTAATAAAAAGTCTCGAATAACTAATAGGATACTGCTTCTGTTCTAAACTTTATGTAGGGGAGACCGGTACACAGTGGACCACTTTTCCAGTTAACATTTTTTTTCTCTTTAACAGACTGACCGATCTGTATGAAAATATTTTTGAATATTCCTTAAACCTTCTTACATCCATCATAATTTTCTCACAACATAGTTTTCAATACATTTTTCAAAAAAAAAAAAAAAAAAAAAAAAAATTATATACACTTGTGAAGTGGACCAGTGTACCCCGGAAGCGGGGTACAGTGGTCCACCCACCGTGGTACAGTGGACCACTATTAGGTATTATCTAAAATACAATATAAATCTATTTTTCATTAATCTAATTATTTTTTGTTGCCCCTTCACCCACAAAATAACATAGTAATATAAATTTTGAAGCAAAAACAAAAAAATTATATTTTGAAAATAATAACAGATTAATACAGGAACAATTGCAATTTAGTTGAAGTTATTACTTAAGTACAAAAAAATCCGCTCACATTAAAATTTGCAAATTAAATTCTTAAGTACTTATGAGTAAGATTGAGCCTGGAATTTTCAAGAAATAATTTTGGGTCTGAGAGTAACATTATGAAATCATTGACATCAACAGCAGATTCATCCACAGTTTCAGAAGAAATAAACTGATTTCCATTCAATTTGTGTCTCATAAATCTTACTTGAATAAAATCATCAACAATTAGACTACAGTTATATTTATCAAAGGCAGTAAATACAAAACAAAATATTTCTTACTATGTTAAATAAATTGTTATTTTTATTTGTTTACTTTATTTTACAGTTAAATCTACTTTAAAACAATCTTTCTTTATAGAAAATAAGCAATTATTAAATATTTTGAACATTCTGCATTACAGGAGCAGAGTGGATTGTGGACCACTGTGCCCCAGGAGTGAGTGGTCCACTGTACCCCATATTGAAGTTCAATAAATAATCATATTAATATTGTTCATAGCTTTCTTTTAAACATATTAACTTTAAAGTAAAATAAAAACAAGTATCTTAGCTTTAGTCATATATTACAGATACAGAGGACAGTCAATTCTCAAATACTCATCATACATCACATGCAGATAGATTTTAAAAACCAAATTTTGAAGGGAAAACTTACTGGTATGTACAAACAAAACAAAAACACAATTTGATTATTTTTTTTTTCTTAGAAGGACAGTAATTACTTGAACTTCATTTTTATAAACATGGGAAGACTTATTTTACTTTCTTTAATCATTGTTGAACGCTAAATTATACTTTGTGATAATTTAAGAAGTATTTTGTTTTGTTTATTTAAGGAGTTTAAGTATCTCCTTGGAAACTTTTTAATTTCTATGGAGTTTCTAAGTAGTGTAAGGCGTCTGTATGACCCCTGCTATAGTTAAACTGAAAATCACAAGTTACTGTAAAAATTGATAAAAGCACTACCGCTAAAAGCAGCTAAAAGATTTTTTTTTTTTTTTCCCCAAAAGCCGTAGCATTTAAGCCTAACATTTATAACTAGGATTAGGGTGGTTTTATTCCAAACAAACGTTCATTTACAATGTTTTTTAGAGAACATTACAACATAAAATTGAATAATTTACCTTTTTTTCTGTAAAATAGACAACATCAGGAGAGAAAAATTGGGTTGTTGTTGTTGTTGTTGTGGGGTCTGAACGCCCCGATCATGGGATATAAAAAATTGGGTTAGAATCTTGTATTATACAATTCTTGTTTACGCTTGCCTCATGTATCTCGTATCTCGTATCTCGACAACAGAAGGAAAGGCACCGCGCACGCGCAGATGGAAACTAATATATCCTCCACTCCTGTCGGCCTGTCACACTGTTCAAAAAATTAGCAGTTGGAATTTTATTTAATTAGTTTTAGAATATATGCTTTATGTAATTTAGATCATTTTCACTGTCTCTGGGAGATGTAGAATACCCCAACTGTGCATTTGAGAGGGGTAAAATTATAAAATTTCAAATCTTAAAAATTTAAATAAAAAAAAAAAATTAAAATTTTTGAAAATTTACTGAGAAGAAAATTTTGAGATATTCCTCATTTAAGTTTGTAATTTTTAAAAACTTAAAATTTTAACAAAAGTTTTTTTTTTTTTTTTTTTTTTTTTTGAAAAAAAATTATTAAAAAAAAAATAATGTACAGTAAAATATGTGTTTTAAAGCTGTATTTTTCTTTATAATATCTATATAATATATACATATGTACATACGTCCAATTCAATGAGGGGTTACCCCTCCCCCATTGAATTATTATTAAAAAATGTTGAAAAAGAATTTAATCTTATATTATTAGTCAAATTGCAGGTCATAGAAGAACAGAAAGTGTGAAATATGTTTTATCCCCCCCCCAGCCCCACCTTCACATCCCTCGAGGGGGTGAGGGAGGAAAATATTGCTGGAAGGGGGGCACGAATCTGTGACGTTGAAGTGTTTCTTTTTAGGTAATATTGTATTCTCATAGGAAATACATGCACTTTTGAAAAAATTTACAGATTTGAATTGGCACCATTATGCATAGAAATAATCAAAACTTGGAATATAGAAATTTTTACATCTATAAAAAGTAAAGACTTTTGTGCATAAAAAATGCACACTTTTTGCGAACACGGAACAGGCAGTTATTTTATGCAAAAAATTTGCACAGTTTTTGAAAACAAAAAATATGCACTTTTTTGTATGCATAAAAAATGCATATAATGTGCACACAAAGTGTACACTTTTTGAAATATTCAAAAATATTCACTTTTTTTGCACAAATTGTACACAATTGCAACTTTTTTGCAAAAAAAGTGCAAACATTTTCTAGCTGGGTAATACATGAACAAAAAATTGCATTTTTGCTCTTTTCAAATCTTCTGTCGATTTTAAAATTATTTATTTACCAAAACTGCCTTTAATTATTTTCCATAATTTCCCTTTATAAAAAAATTACAGAAGAAAATCTTCCCCAGTTTAATACGTGAATCCAAATGCTGTCACGTAGTTCTAGTTAATAGCTTTCTTCCGTTGGTTTCCATTTAAAAAGTTGTCAATTAAAAGGAAAAGAATATAGAAACGATTTATCACTATTGAATTGAATGAATGACGTTCTGTCATCGCAATCCTCTCTGTAAACTAACGATATACACAAAATCTATCAATAGACAGTCATATATCAATAGATTGACCAGAGTTAAAAAAATGAATGTTGAATGTACAGATAGCTTTGTTTGTCGCATTTAAATCCTATCATTAATACAGTCATTAATACGATTATTCTGTTTATCATTAATACAATTATTCTGTTGTGTTAATTACTGGTCATGACAGCTTAACAACCATGAATACGAAATAGATCCTGATTTGATAGATGCAGTAAGAACAAAATTACCATACATTGTTATTGGAATATACAATAGGACTTGTGTAAGTACGAATAACGAGAATAATATGTATATTCCTGACAATGGAAAAATTATTCTGCATTATTATTAATACCGGTGTCTATTTGTAATACTGATGCCGCTTATTTTGTGCAATTTACTATTATATTTCGTCGTCTGGAATGAAATTGATTTAACATTTAAATGTATTTGGAATTATAAAGGGCATACGCGTAGGAATATGGTAGAAAAATGTACAAAATAAGTGTTGTAATTATTCATCTTATGTGTTTTTTGACCTATTTGAAGCTTGAAAGATGTTGCGTCATCTCTGGGTAATTTTTTTAACTATTTTTTTTTAAATCAATTAAACAAAATGTTTTACCCTGAGAAGCATTTTCGTCAAAACTGCATTATTCTCTCCAAATACTTCGATTCTTGTTGAATTGTTAAATGTGTCAGGGAATTTGGGTCCACCTTGTATTTTACGCTGAATCCTACAGATTGTTCTTTAAGATTAAAATACGAATTTCTGCCAGGTAAAAGATCTCCCGAGGTTTTAGAAACAAACATTTATATATATGTATTATTTGTGGTTACCTTTTGTATGAGTTGTTGTAGCATGTATTTTTAATATAACGTGGTGAATTTCTATATTTTTTTAGTGGATACATGATATTATAAGGTGTACTATTAAACTAAGTAAAAGTAATTATAGTACTGTGTGATTAATAGTAAACATTATAAAATTGTTTATTTCAAGATATTAGATATTCTGTGAAATGAATATTATAATGTCTGGTAAAACAGATGTCGAGATACGTGATCTAAATCTTTGCTATTTAAATATAAATTTAGATGTAGGTTTAAATAGGCATTTTAAGGAAATTGTATTTTTAGGATTGAATACATATAATTTACATTTCAATAAAATTCTGTTTACCTTAAAAGCAATTTGCGATTTCCTGAAATCGATCACGATAACTGGAGTTCGGATGATTGGAGTTTCACTGTATAAAAGAAATCTGTCCGATAATTAAAAATTTTTAAAGAGAAATGTTCAAGATATATATATATATATTTAACCACACTTATATTATATGTGTAATTCTGAGACCAAACAGAAAATCTAACTTTTAACAATATTTTAACAACTTTTAACGTTATATTAAACACAATTCTATGCACTTATCCTTATCGAATTCTTATTGGTAGAATTCTGAATAATAAAAAGTACGATTCTTCAGAGGGCTCGCTTCAGAGGATACTAATTTTTATTTTATTAATTTTTTTTTGTATTCAAATCTTCCGTAATCTGGAAACTTACAATGAATAAATTATTTTAATTAATTTTCTTTTCCTGAGACGTTATGAAATAGAATTAATATGCGGCTGGGAAAGAAAAAGAAGAAACAATGATTACTTATGAGATGAAAAATATGAAATTGATAAGCTAAAATGTTTTTCATTTTTCGCACATATGCACAAAATTCTATAAAAAATATATAGAAAATTTAAAATGTCTGTCATTTGTATTGACAAATTTTCCATCTTATCGGCGTAATTTAAGACTCTCTTTGGGAAAATTTAGCATCCCTAATTTAACATTTAAACAAATTATCCAAATGCGCTATTATCATTTCAACGAATGGTAAAGTTTTAAAATCGTCCAAATTCCCATAGAAAAACATTATAACATAAAATAAAAGGTTTTATATTTTCAAACGAATGAACCAACCTCAACTAAACACTATACAGCTAAATCCGGGTACCTCACCAACGTGCATGCGTAATTACATAATAATCGAATGTTTTTTGCGACAGCTATTGTGAGACATACACACACAGACAAACCATCTAACATACAGGCAGGCACTAAAAGCTTTTCGTGTCTCCACAGACCTCAACTGACCTATGGACAATTAGGGTTTCTACATTTGGATAGATTTAAGTTTACGTTTCGGCTTACGACAAAATAAAAACTTTGTTAGACATGTACAACTGATACACTCAAGTGTATACCAATACTGTATTTTTTTATTGATGTTGTAAAAATGATCTTATTAAAAGGTAGGCTTAATGAATCCCAAATCCTTTTAGCGCACATTTTATTAAACAAGATCGATTTTAGATTTTTTTTTTTTTTCAGAATATAACCACGTTTTGGGATTTCTCCAATTATTCAGATTGCAACTAGAACACATTGATCGTGATAATTGAAGTTTCACGGTATGGTTTTCAACAACTACCGTAAAATACTAAACGTTAAATTTAAATCGTTCGCTATTAAATTTAAAGACAAGAACGGGGTACTGAGTGAGTCACTCAGTGAAAAGCAGTTGCAAATTCCAAAGCTTTTACGTGATTAATTCTAATTAAATGAGTCCTTTTTTTAACAATTTTTTTTATTTATTTTATGCCTTTTTTATTGCTTGTTGTAATAATAATCGTATTGAAAAGTAGGCTAAATGTATCCCGAATCCTTTTAGCGTACCTTTTATTAAACAAGAGCATTTTTAGTTATTTTTTTTATTTCAGAATATAACCATGTTTTGCGATTTCTCCAATTATCCAGATTGCAACTAGAACACATTGATCGTTATAATCGAAGTTTCACTGTATGGTTTTCCAAAACTACCGTTAAATACTAAACGTTAAATTTAAATCGTTTACTATTAATCTTCAAAAGACAAGATCGGGGTATTGAGTGCGTCACTCAGTGAAAACGAGTTGCGAATTCCAAACTAATTTCGTCATTAATTATAATTAAATTAGTCTTTTTTTAACAATTTGATGTTTATTGTTTTTATACTTCTACTGGACATTGCATTAAAGAAATATATAATTTAAAATTGTTAATTAGACTTTAAAAGCCGATGGCGCATAGAGTTTGCCCACAATATCCAATATATTTTCCATATTTAAAGAAGCATATATAAAAACAAGGTTTCTTTAGCTGGCACTGATTTTCCAAAACGTTTACGAATAGTTTTTATAGTGTATTAATTTGCTTTCTCAAACTGGGATATCAGTAGTTAAGATGTCTCCGATTTTCAATTAAACATTTTTATCTGTATAACTGAATTTATACATGTAAGAAGAACGAAATAATATTAATGTTAATGTTAATGTTGTTAATTTATTATGTTTACCTGTAAAACATGTTGCTTGAGAACGAAAATGTGGTACTTTTCGATTAGCCGGGCGCCAGTGATATATGTACATATATAAATATATATGTATATACATATATATATATATTCATATATATATATATATATATGTATGTATATATATATATATATATATATATATATATATATATATATATATGTATGTATATGTAAATATATGTGTACATATATGTGTGTTTATATATCACTGTATACATGTATATATATCACTGGCGCCCGGCTAACCGAAAAGTACCAAAAATGTGTATTTCAGAATTGATAGTATCCGTAAAAACTACATTTCGTCTTGAAAAAACTGAGTAATAGCCATACTAATAAAAACTACTCGGAAACGCTTTCGAAAATCAATTAACTTTTTAAAAATTGCATCTTTAGAACTCCAAGACATTTTTGTTTTTGTTGTTTCTAAATATAAAGAAAAAGCTTTTCGGAAACATGGATAACTCGGAAAAGGCTATTATATATTTTCATTTGTAGTTATATTTTTCTTCATTAAGAAACATTTATAATTTTTTACAGTGTGTTTGAATTTATATTAACTGATTCTAAACTCTTGCTGTGCAATTTTAGAAAAAACAAGTAATATAAAAAAAAATTTAAAGTCAATTCCTACTTAGGTCAAATAGAAATTTTTTTCCTGCGATCTACACGCTTCGCCACTGACGGTATTTATTCCTAAATTTATATCCTGCTAAATATCTTACATTAGAGAAATTTTTGAAATGTATTAAAAATTAAATAAGAAATAAATAGCTAAAATACCAAAAATTAATACCTCGAAAAGTATTTCTCACAAAATTGTTAGACAAACTGTGTTAGAAAGGTAAAAAAATTGTAATTTTCTTGATATAAATTTAAAATCTAATGATTATGCCGTTTTCAAATATTGAGTTTCAAAAATTACGAAACTTCACAATAAAGTGCCATAGCGATGTTACAGTTAGTGATAATACAGTTTTTCAAATATTAATTAATTAATTAAATTTTATTATTTAATTTTAATTTTATACTTCATTTCTGTTCAAAAGTAAAGACTCACTCCACATTTATAGTCTCCTTCGCCCGCGAGCCGCCTGATCTTCGTCCGTGAACAGCCCCATTATCTTTCTAACGTGTGAAGGTGAGACTATAAATATGGAGTGAGTCTATACTTTTGAACAGAAATGAAATATAAAATTTAAATTAATTAATTAAATTTTATTAATGAATTAATATTTGAAAAAACTGTATTAATATCAGTTGTCATCCAGTACAAGTTTAAAAAAATTTATTTGAACTTGAATGGATGAATAGAAAATATTTTATTAACGATTGAAAATCCCAACAAGATATATAGAGAGAGAGTGTGAGCTAATAGTAGGAATTTAAAAAAACATTTCAGTCTTAATTTTCAGTAATTTAAAATTCTAAAGGCACATTTGTTGTACAGTTTGGGAATTTTTTAATCATGACTTTCAACAGTTACCATTGAATGCTATGGATTAATTTTATGTCGTTTGCTATTGCGATAGTTGCAAACTAGAATAAACATGGGTAAACACAACTATGTCGCTGCAGTGCTTGTATAGTGAGTATTCAAATATCAATAGGAATAAATTTAGAGGAGGATTGTGTTTCAAGGTTATTTCATGAATTTCCCATATAGATGATCTAAATATTGGACAAAATATGCACTGTGCATAGATTTAAGCGTGTTGTATTTAAACCCACACTGACTGAATCTAAATATTCAGGAAATTTGTTTCGTAATGTAACGAAAAAGTAAAGCTATCTTTTGTTAAAAAAAAAAAAATTCTCTATTTAAAAATTTTAATCTAATAGAATCTTATAAATTGTATCAGTAAAATAAGCAAATAATATATTTTTTTAAGTTTTAATCTCTCATTTTTAAGTAATTTCAATCCATTGGTAACTTTTAAAATTTTTGTATGTGAGATAATGCGTAAATCGTGTCTTTCGTTAAGTATGTGTTCAAATACAGACTGACTACATTCTGACACATATTTTAATTCATTTTTGTTCGAAAACATTATAATTAGAAGGTGCTTTTATTAGGAAACTGTGAAATCGAACACTATTATCCGTATTTCCGTAAGGCACATGCTATTTTAGAAAATACTCTTAAAACGTGCGTTTTGTACGAATTTCCAGACGCTACAGCCCATTAAATTTGTCCTGAGATAATAATCACAAGAAATTACGGATTGCTGCAATTGCCTGCAATTCTTATGGTCAATAAAACTATCCCTCGATTCCGCTTTTCGTCCATACATACGGGGGAAATTCTATCACCTATGCGCTTATGACGCTAAAGTGAATGCTTCCGTAACTGGACTGGAATTAGTTAACAAATTCTGGTACTTAAAACGTTGTTTCATCTGCCTATATATTTATTGTTCTTGTTGTCATAGTTATGAAGTTTCATTCGAAATTTACAGTTTACGCGAAAACTTTTCGCTGTTTGGAAAATGCATACATTTAGTAGTTCAAAGACTAACTTGTGAAAATTAATGTTTGTATTTCTCGGGCTACAGATTATAATAAAAAACATAGTAACATGCGCGCTTCATATGTTACTGAAAGTGGTCGTAACATTTAAATTATATGATACTTTAAACAAGAACGAAGAATTGCGCGTCAAGCATAGATTATGTAACACTTGCCAACGCTTCCAAAATAATTTTACAAATCATTACCGTTTAATAAGCTGTGCGATAACATCTAAGTAAACAATTTGGAAAACGCATAACATATTTAAAAACGTAATTTCGTGAATTTCCAACATATATTTCCAACATATACAATATTCGGAAAAATATCCGAATACTTTTATTCAGCCCTCTATAGGATCTATAGATTCGTATATATACTACATAAGATGCTAAATTTTAGTTTAGTTAGGAAAAGGGTAGCACAGTTTAAAATTCTCTTTCTGGAGTTCTGTCAGTAAACGGAAATGTGTTCGCGAACCTTTGTGCTGCCCTGTATATGATCTACATAATTTATACACACCAAATAATAGACAAAATGTGAGTTAAATTTAAAATCGCGTTCAGCAACATAAAACGCACATCATGGAATTATTGTTAACAGACAATAGAGAATTCTATTGTGTGTCCCTGTAAATGAACGATGACTGCTATACACACAATATTCTGTAGTAAGGCTCTTCTAATGCACCTTAGTGATATATATACATATTTCAATGCGTTTAAAATAGTGAAACATTATTTAATTCAACCGCAAACGATTTTTCTCCATAGACGTAATGTAACGGAATTCTTTTGACTGTCCCTGTAAAGTAACTATATGTGCTATGCACACCCTATTCCATATTAAACTTCTTGTAATGCACCTTCGTGATGTATATCAATCACGATGTGTTTGAAATTGTGCAACATCATTAAAATAAACGGCAAATGATTTTTCCCCATAGACCGTAATGAAACGGAATTCTTTTGAGTGTTCCTGTAAAAAAACTATAAGTGCTACACACTTCAGTTGAAATAGGGAAGATGCTATAGATAACGACAATAACATATAAAAATTGCAGGGCAATCCGATCATATTTACGGGAGTTAGAGCACGGACAGACGGTCATACGGCCAGACAAACCGAAGTCATAAACACTTTTCAACTAGGTTGGAAAGAGTTAAAAAAGCATTAGTTTTTTTTTTCAAATCTTCATTTCGTAAAATTTACTTTGGAGATGACTAATATTCACACCTTATAGTATGTTGAACAAACGGTGACCAAACTTCTCCAATGTTTGGGACCATAGATCTCGCAGTTTTCGCAGATTTTTATTTAAAATATATATACTTATTTTAATTACTGAAAAGTGTAAAATAAAAACATTATAAACAGTAAAATAAGTTTAATTAGATTGTTGGCATGTTTCAACTCTATCTGAGCCATTGTAAAAATAAAAAATAAAAATAAGAATATTCCATAATTCCACGCTCTGTGAAGTTATTATTTGAAACGCTATTTATTATTATTAGATAATATTATTTTGCATTACAATATAATATTACAATAAATAAATTCTAACGCGCGACCGTCTAACGACCCCATGCCCTTTTCTCCGACATACTTATCCAGCATCCAGACGCGAAATAAAGACGTCTCAGCGGTAAAATTTAACAAATTAATTCGACAAGTTTAAATGTGTTATAATTTGTTGTATATTTAAAATCTATATAGTGCATTTTATGACAAATTTGTGGTTAAAAATATTAATGCTTTAAACGTTATAAATTTTAAACTGATGAAAACATTTAAAAAAGTCCCTTTATAAAATTTGTCACCTTATTGAAACATCTAGATTATTTTCAAAACAACTTTTCATATATATATATATATATATATACTACACAAATCATAAAATACAATTTTGATAAAAATATTTCCTTCCGCAGTCAATTTAATTTGATTTCTGAAAACAGAAAATTACGTGATAGAGCCAATTAGAGTGTTAAATAATTTATTTTCTTATGATAATTCATGCCATTTTAAATATACAGTTAATTTAAAATATTTCAAAATGTAAATTGAGTCTAATATGTAAACTTTATTTTTCATAAAAACAAGAATCTCTTTCTGGATTTTATGTTTACAAATATCAATAATATTACTTAAAATATTTCCCGAATTATAATCTAGAAAAAGAAATGATTGAAAATAAGCATATTATCATTGATGTTAAATTCTTAAGATTGAAATTACTCATAGTAGGATTTAAGATAGGTATTTATTTACTTAAAATTGGTTTAAATGGATGTAACATAAGCATTATCTGTTTTCATTTCAATAAACTTACTTTTTAATCTTCTAAAGTTATTGAAGTGGAAATTTGTTTTGTATTAAGAGCAATATACATAATCAGAAAAACCGATTTTCCTAGAAATATCAAAGTACTGGTATTATTTTTGAAAACTGTAATTCTGTATTGTTTTAAAATTCATGAATACGAGAAGGTAAAGCCGGTATGTTAAGAAACTTTAACATACACAGTATATATAAATTAAATATAGTTATTTAAAGGTCATTGGTAAAAAGAATCCACTGTGCAAACGCAATAAATGTTGGTATAAATTCTTTTTCTAGCATGCGGAGTGGATTTATTTTAAAACTTTATCTAATTTCTTCACCACTCACGGCAAAACGGGGTGATTTTGCAAAGAGGGATAGGCATAAAAAATAATAAAGATACAATTTCCAGTAATTTTCTGACATTTTATTTAAACTGTTTAAGATCTATAGCAAACTGTCCAGTCATTCAACCATTTTTACATATAATGATTACTTGACCTTATTATGAAGCGTTCTCATTGGTCAGTATACAGATAAATTATACGGATACGTAACCGTTTTCTATAAAAATGGTTGAATGACTGAAAAGTTTTTTGCATATTTTTAACAGTGTATATTAGTTCTTATACAAGAAAGATATTCTTTGGATATTACTTGCAAAAATGTAACTTCATTTTACATTTTGCTAACTATATTTCTCATGCTGATAATACAATTTCAAAGAAATTTTGTTGCAGTTCTCTTTGCTGATGTTTCACACCCAGAAAAAAGTTTTGTTGAATCAACAAAAATTTGTTTGACTCAACAAAACTTTTTGTTTAAATATAGGTCAATGGAAATTTTGTTTGAATCAACAATTTTTTTTTTTTTTTCAATTCCAAAAAAACATTTTTGTATCGTCAGCAAAAAATGTTTTGTTAATTCAAGTAAAATGGTTCAACTTTACTTGAATTTTGCTAAAACAACCAAAATATATTCAACAAAACATGTTTTGTAGTTTTAATCAATTCCTTTTTCTGGGTGCACAATGGAACTTTTAGAACCTGTGCTATATTTATGACAATATAGCACAATCACAGTAGGTGATTCGAAAGATAGATTAATTCATATCTCAAAGACTTATACCACTACAGGTTAAATTATACCACTACAGGTCTATTTACAAAAAGGGGCATTATCAACCAAGCCGTTGGCGTTCGAGGCATGAAATCATAAAATCCAAAAAATCTGCCACGCGTAAACAACCAATGAAGCAAGCTGATTGGCTGGAATACATGTACTTCGTAGACTTGAGACACTGTTACACCATAATGTAAAGGCAGCTTAATGGTAGAAACGAGCTTGCAGTTATAAAAATTGTACAAATCAATTATACTTTTTAAATACGGCATTTGTTTTTCAAGGAACTGTATACATATTAAAATACGAAATTTATTTTTTTTATATCCCACACCATTTCCACTAATTTTGATTGGAAAAATATTTTTCTGCCTCTAAAAAATGACTTTTAAAAAATCCCTTCTCTTACTGAGTTATGACCCTGTTTCTTTTTTTTGAAAGTGTATACCAGTTAAATACAATTTTGTAAACATTCCAGCTGTAGAAGGTTTTTTTTTTTTTTTTTTTTTTTTTTTTTTGCAATATTTTAAAGTGTGCTAATAAGTTTAAAATGGGTTTTATTTTAAATATTTCTGCTTTTTATTCCAAACAGTGAAGTGCACATGAATCATTGAATATTTAAATTCAAATAAAAAAATCTTTAATCTTAATTCCCTTTTAATTGCTGTTCTTTAAAATTTAATAAATAAATCATTTGGCTAAAAATTGTCCCAAATAAAAAAAAAATAAATGCACATTAAATTTTAATATTAATTTGAACTCCCTTATAAGCTATTTATATAGTACAATAATAAAACATTTTCATGGAAAACATTGCAAATTTAGTTAGTAACATTATAGTTAATTTACAGGGACAGTCAAAAGAATTCCGTTACATTACGTCTATGGAGAAAAATCGTCTGCGGTTTATTTAAATAATGTTTCACTATTTTAAACGCATTGAAATTTATATATATCACTAAGGTGCATTACCAGAGGTTGACTACAGAATATTGTGTGTATAGCAGTCATCGTTCATTTACAGGGACACACAAAAGAATTCTCTACTCTCTGTTGACAATAATTCCTGGAAGTGCGTTTTAAGTTACTGAACGCGATTTTAAATTTAACTCACTTTTTGTTTATTACGTGGTGTGTATAAATTCTGTAGATCCTATACAGGGAAGTACAAAAGTTCGCGAACACATTTCCGTTTACTGACAGAAACTCCAGAGGCAGAATTTTAAACTGTGCTACGCGTTTCTTAACTGAACAAAAAAATTAGCATCCTTTGTAGTATATATACAAATCTATAAATCCTATACAGGGCTGAATAAAAGTATTTGGATATTTTTCCGAATATTGTATACGTTGGAAATTCCTGAAATTATGTTTTTAAATATGTTATGCGTTTTCCAAATTGTTTACATAGATGTTATCTTTCAGCTTATTAAACGGTAGGATTTGTAAAATTATTTTGGAAGCGTTGGAAAGTGTTACATAATTTATGCTTGACGCATGATTTTTCTTTCTTGTTTATATTAAATATAATTTTCATGAGATTATAATTTTAATCCTTTGTACATATTTTAATTTCATTGTGTGTCCACATTTTTTTTTCGTAAAATGCGTTTTTGTTTGAAAGCCAAATATTATTATTTTAATACCTTTACATCTTTTTATCCAGCGGGATTATAGAAGGGTTTATAGCTTCTTTGTGTCTTTCAGTGTTATCCGTTTTCATAATCTGATGTATTTAAATACCTTTTTAACAGCAAAATAAACAGATCTTTCGTAATAACTCAAGCACAAACAAATTTTTAAATTTACGGAAAATTTTAAATAAAATCTGATTTCTAGCAGATAAAAAACATTCAAAACTAATCTTTAAAAAAAATCAAATTAATTTTTAGACGTGTCAATAATACATAACGTTACATTAATAACACATTTAAATTATGTGCTAAAACATTTTAAAGACATTCGAGTATTTCCTGAACTTACCAAACTTTACTTTGCTTTACTTTACTACCCGAGAAGGGACTGCTCAGACTAGGAAATAATGTCTGTAGAGCACAGATGTCCCTCTTATTGAGGAATATAAAATATATGCATATACATAATTAAATCGAAGCTGAGCCCGCCGGTAATCACGACAGAGGTCGGGGTGGTGATGTATATAATGAAAACAATATTTCTAAATTGAATAACACAAAGTGAAACGCAATTATAATTATGATGATTTAAAGCACAATGGGGAAATAAAAATCAGATGCATCAAATATCATCACCAGATGAAAATAAGTGCATTATACCAATGGAGATCTTGATACGATGAGTAGATGGAGGAAATTTTATACTAGATGAAGATAATACACATACTCTATACAAATTGTGATACAGTTACTTTTGTTTGTGTACACATGCACATTTTTGAGAAAAGCAAAGACAATGAAAAGAGAAACATATATATATATATATATATATATATATGTGTGTGTGTGTGTGTGTTTGTGTGTATACATGTACAATTAAAGCAATAGGCAGGTCTAACACCCACTTTGGGACATGAGAAATCCCGGAGTGGCACCAGATTGGAACTCTACAGGTAAGCATTAGACGATGAAACTAGTTGATCATAATTTGGGCAGAATTGCTGCGGTATAGAATATATTGATGAGTTGAAGTTTGTGAGTTTGAATGCTTCGAATAATATTATCTTCATTAGTGTTGTCACGTGTCCCGATTGTCAGTGGTTCCAAGTAACGGAGGAGTTCTGTTCGGAGCGTGTCATATTATATGAAGTAAATTAGAAAAATTTTCACTTCAATACATTGCTACTTAAATGATAAGAATTGTTTCCTTACCCTTTTCTGATTTTGCATACTCCTTGTATTATCCATTTTAATTATTATTGGTATATGTGAGGAGACTGATTCGTTTTTCAGCTGAAATACTAAATTATTGTATTAGATGACACTTACTAAATGCACAGGTGGGGTGATCTATTTAAATACTTATATTGAACATTTAACTTGACTTGTACAATACATTTTACATTTAATAACATTTAGCTGTTGGTAAAGCATTTTTCGGTTCTTGTGGAGCTTATACTTATACATGTTAAAGTGCTTACATTTTGAGCAGATCTGATGCAATTTAGAGTTCTATAATAAAAAGTTTTTTGATTTCACTTTCCGATGACTTCTTTTGAACTTCACACAATTTCTGGGTTTTCTTGAAAGGGTTTCAATAGTTAATTATCCATAGTATTAAAGATATAAAGTTATTGATGAATGATCTTCAGCATATTTTACAAACGATCATTAAATTTTAAATGTTACTTTCACTATTGCGAGTTGATGTTGAAAGTATATTAGTCACAGTTAATTACTTCCACGTTTTTGATCTGATGAATGATTGGTTTTTTTCCGCGGCGATGCAGTTTTACTTTTATCGAACATTTGCTATTTTTGGTTGTTTCTTCGTTGACTGAAATCTCTTTTACAATCCCGACATGAAATTAATAATTCTGATACTGCTCCATAAGCTCTTCAGAGGGATTGACTAATAGATTCATATAGATTATATGCTTTTCGAGTGTAGACTTGGGAACGGTTTGGTTAACACATGTGCTATCATGTGTTCCATCGGATAATATTTTAATTCAATTGTTCCTTCTTCTTTAAATTGTTTTATGGCGTGGAACTTAATGTCGATATGTTTTGTTCGCTTACTGAATTTTTCTTTTTCGATTATTTTATATTCGATTATCTTTATATATGGTGATTGGTTTCGCCTGAGTTAACTGTAATAGTTTTATTAGCCACAACGTTTCTTGGCTTGCGCGTTTCGCTGATACGTATTCAGCCTCAACTGATGACAGCGTGATGCACGATTGCTATTTTGTTATCCACTGTATCGGACTATCTCCTAGCATAAATATAATACCTGATGTTAATTTTTTTGTTTTGGTGGCTCACGCCCGGTCGGCGTTGGTGTATACCTCTAGTATTGGTTTCCTTTTAGTACTTATAATTAGTTTAATTTTTTGTGCAGTTTAACTATCTTATTATTCTATTTGCTGCGTTCCAGTCCTTTTCACGTGGTGATTCGTTGCGTCTACTTAAAATGTTCACCGCTGCGGATATATCCGGCCTAATTACTGTCGCGATATAAAGAAGAGATCCTACGGCTTGTCTAAATTTCGTATTACTTGGCAGCAAATTAGCGTCATCTTCTAACTTATTAAAACTTGGTCCGATGGTGTTCCACACGGTTTTGCGTTTTCTAGATTAAATTTCTTTGTTAATTCTTGAATTTTCGATCTTTGGTTTAATGCGTAACCTTCTGGATTTTTTTTTAATTTGGATTCCTAAATATTTCGTTATTTGTCCCACATTTTTCAATTCGTATTATTCGGTTAGAGATCTTACAATTTCTTTTATTACTTCATTTTTACTCACGATTAGGATGTCATCGATGTATATTATTATGTATGTAAAATTTTCGTTTTCTTTTCTAGTAAATAAGCTCGAATCAGCTGCGCTCTGCGCGTTTACTTTGTCATCCATTTTAAAACCTACTCAGATATTTTGCTGCCAATAAATTATTGTTCTGTTGCATAGCATAATTAGTATACAAAATTGCAACAAAACCAACAAGCTATTAATTTCCATGTTGTAGTGACCACGGTTTTTTTTCATCATGTGTTATAACTTCTGGAAGTATAAATAAAAGCAATATATTTCTTCATCCGTGTCATATGTAACATAGCTGCTCTAAAAAAGTTTTGTCGTGTCCGCTATATAATACATTATGTTCTTATTGAAACTTCAAAGAATTTAGGTACTTTCAATGTTATTTTGTGGTACAAACTCAGATAAATACATTACTTCATACTAATTAAATATTTTATTTCAAAATATTTCATTAATCTAGTGAATTTTGTTGCTATACTTCTGGTGCAAATGAAAAAAAGGAGAAAAAATGAATAAAAGTTATAAAGTAAATTTTTTTAAGTTTCAATTCTAGCACGAGGGCTATGACAGTATCTGTCACTCTTTAAGATATATTCTTAAAAGAGCCCCTATCAAACGTTTAAGTTACAATTAACTTAATCAACCCACCATTGACAACTATTTATTATGAATTTAAACAATTGGTTTTCTTTGAATTAACACAAAATATAAATAAATAACCAAGTAACAAGCATTAATCATTCAATACCTATGCAATAATATTGTTAGTAACTTTAATTTTTCAGTGCTTGCATTGAAAATTTCTATTATATGACTAGCCGGGCTTCGCCGTCTAGACGGTCGTTTCCGAGGCGCTCAAAAAAAAAAAAAAATACGCACATGATTTCGTTTGAATTACTCTCTAAATGCCGGCAAAAATACAAACTCGGCGTTTCATCGTATCATTATAAAAAAAAAAAAACTAAAGAAGTAATGTTATTTTATTATTGATTTTATTTTTATTGTTTATTAATTATTATTATTATTTTATTATTGTTTTATTATTTTTTAAATAATTTTCTTTTTAAATGTTTTACTTATCACGTGTTCGTTTTGTTACCAGCTTTCCTGATAGCCATATTGGATCAGTTTCTACCTTAGAAATCCCGCGCTATCGGGAAGAAAGCGTGACCGTTTGACGTCACGCACGGCACTCTTCCTTGCCGATTTCATTCGCATTTTTTTTTACACTAGGCTACATCGTGAGCAATTACCTCCATGGTTTATGAATGAATCTTTTGTGTTTAAAAAATCTTGAGAAGTGTTAACATCTCTATAATAAAAGCCTAAGTCATGTGACTGTCATCAACAGTTCCGGGATGTCCGCTTCACTTTTTCATATACCAGGTGGCCATTTTTATTCAAAATTATTTTTTCGAATAAAACTGCATGAAAGTTACATTTTTAGAAAGATTGTTTAAAATAAATTAATATTTGAGAGATGACTTACGTTCAATTATGTATATATTCTGCAATAATTTCAGTTAAAATTATTTTCGCAGTTCAAATTCTCTATCCATGAAAGTAAACAACAACAAACGAAAAAACATTTATTCGCCGTGAACGTTTAAAATATTAAACCATGGAGGTAATCGTTAGTAAAGCAAGTTCTCCGTGAATGATTTTTTGGACCGCTGTCTGGTGTCAAAAAATAATTCGCACCAGTGAGACAATTAAAGTTTACCATAATTATGTGCTATACAACTCAACTTTCTTCCGTATCTTTACTTGACGTATGCTGAATGTAAATAAATAAAACTAATGTAATAATATTTAATGAATCAAATTTCGAAACAAATTATCAGTTAATTTGGTACTCAGGTATTTATGTATTATACTTGCGAGGAAGAGAGATCACTGAAAATGATTGTTAATCAATAATCTTATTTATCATTGTTAATGACCAATCGCGTTCAAAACAGTAATTTAATATACATTTATAAAATACATAACACCACTAAACACTTTTCTGTTATTTGGGCGTAAATCTCGCCACTAGCATTTTATAAATCGCAAAAATTCAGAAATTCAAATAAATGTGTTACTCATATATGATTCTATTTTTCTTTTCTTTCGGTTGTTCTAATCTTTAAAAATTCTTGCCTTCCACATCACTTTGAATTTCAAACTGAAACAAACATTCTTGTTTTATATACCTGAGAATAGGTGTGGAATTCTAATATGTGCCGTTAAATACAGTCTTTCTGCCCGGTAAAATTTGGAGGATAGTTTTATTCCTCACACGGGATGACAGACTCTAACGGGATTGTATTGAATTTTTCGCAGAAGTCTAACTCAGGTATTTCAAATCACATACTCCCATGTTTAAAACATTCTTAATTTACACTCTTTTCAAAATGTATTTTAAAATGGCAACGTATAGGGTAGAAAAGAAATAATTAATATCTAGTATGGTATCGAGGGGTATTTTAAATATAATAGTATACGTTAGCTGAAATTTATACAATATAACTTTATCTAAATAAATGACGAGAAAATCCCTTACAGTGAAAACTACATTATTTAAATCTTGTCTACCCTAATGCCAACATATTTACAAATTAAACAGCAATCTTTTTCAAATCTATATCATAAATAAATTGATGAATCCGAACCAATAAAATATCCAAAATTATCATTTTTATACTTTTTAAAACTATTTAAACCCTAAAAATCAGAAATTCAAATAAATGTTTTATTCATATATTATTCTATTTTTCTTTTTTTTCTGTTGTTCTAATCGTAAAAAAGTTTTGCTTTCCACATCACTTTAAATTTCAGAACTGAAACAAACATTCTTCTTTTATATACCTTAGAATGTAGAAAACTAATCCATTCATTTCAATCACTTAATATTTTCCACTCAAAGTAAAATAAATAAATAAAGAAAATGATGAAGCACGCAGATAAAAACCCAACGATAATTTTTCTCTCATCTCTTAAAACAAGTGACCTAATTTATGACTCTTAAGTTTCAAGTTTATCATGCAATAGAGATTTATTACCTCGTTATAATCGTTCTCTTCTAATAATGTGAAATATGTTTATAATTTGTTATTTGTGATTATGCCATTATAAACTTATTACAGAACTAAAACATTTAAAAAGACAATTATTCAACGTCAATTTGTTTCAAAGAAATGATGCAACTTTACTCGTAACTTTCCAAACTTTGTGAAAATGAGTCAGCGTATTACTATCCTTCATTCTGTAAAGTCACAGGAAAAAATGTTTCCTGATGTTAAAATTAATCTAAATGTAAACCTTTTAAAATTTTAAGTAATGTAAAATATAATTTTTAAAATCAATCCAAACGTGAACTTATTTATTCAATGTGAATTGTGCATTAATATAATTTTTTTACAAGTCTTATTTCAGAAGTGGTACATCTACACGATTATTCAAGAAGTGTTTATAATAAATTCTCAAATAGTTGAAATATATAAACCAGTGGATATTTCATAAATTGGATAGACCTTAGAAAAGGTAAGCAATTCCTTTTCTTTCTGCATGTTGAAGACCAGAGTTAATTTTAATTTGAAGAATTTAATATTCTGATGTTACGCGCTTACCTCGTTGGCCTCGCCCCTTCAACAGTGATTATGAGACTGATGAATATATGAACTCAGAATTTATTCTTAAGGATTAATAATTGACTCTAATTGATAAAAATAATACTCAGCTCTTATGCTAGATTAAAAATTCAAGAAAACATAATTGAATTTAATAAACTATTTAAACTAATAAAACTTTAAAAACTGTATAAACAAGTTCTCCGAGATGGCGACAATAAAGGAAATGCAAATAGTAGATAAATTAAACAATAATAATTATTCTATATGGAAGTTTAAAATTAATATGTTGTTAATTAAGGAAGATTTGTACGAACTCGTAACTCAGGAACCCCCTACACCAATTAACGAAGATTGGAGAAAAAAGGATGCAAAAGCTCGCGCTTTAATAAACCTGAGTATAGACGATACGCAAATAGTTCATGTAAAACATTTAGAAACAGCAAAACAGACATGGGATAGTTTAAAAAATATTCATGAGAGAGCCAATTTGTCCAGTAAATTGTATTTGTTACGAAAATTGTATAGTGCAAAACTTCCCGAAAATGGGAACATGCACAAACACATTACTAATATACTGGAAATAAAAGATAAGCTCTCCGCAATAGGAGAGAACATAACCGACTCGCATTTATCTGCACTTCTATTGTGCTCGTTACCTGCGAGTTATAATACTCTAATAACAGCTCTCGAAGCCCGAAATGAAATTGAATTAACTCCCGAATTCATCAAGAGCAAACTTACTGATGAATTTAATAAACGGGTAGAAAATAGTGAGCAAGTTGAAAACTCACAAAAGGTGTTTAAAACACAAAAGAAATACACTCAAGATTATAAAGGGCAAAACAAATATTGTACCTACTGTAAACAATCAAATCACACTTACAAACAATGCTGGCATCTCAAGAACAGAAACACACAGACCACTACACCTAAAACACAATACAAATACAAAAACTACACATCGTTGTGTTTTGAAAATATAAAAGGTGATAGTAAAAATAAAATGAATCAATCAAAAACAAATGAACAGGTACAAATAAATAAAAGTGAACATAAAGATGCAGCATTCATAATTGTCAATCCCGCTAATAAAACCTGGTTAATTGACTCAGGAGCGTCTTCGCATATAGCGAACGATAGGGATATATTTACAAAATTCAACGATACTGAAAAAACTACAGTAACAATTGCTAATGGGAATACATTAAATTCTTACGGAACCGGCGAAACACAAATAATGACAAAAACATCTGATGGATGTATAAATAGAATTACACTTAAAAATGTGTTATTTGTTCCACAAATGGAATCAAATTTAATTTCCGTAAGTAAAGCCACAGAACATGGCTACAAAGTATTTTTCGAAAATGAAAAATGCATACTATCGTGCAATGGAAAAATATACTTAGAAGCATTAAAGAAACATAACTTATATCAAGTTGAAACACTAGAAGAAAGTTCTCAAAATAAAATAAACATTGCACATGATTGCAGAAATAAAGATTGCCTCGAAATTTGGCATAAACGCCTTGGCCACAGAAATAATGAAAGTATAAAAGAATTAGTCAAAAATGACTTGGCCAGTGGGATAAAAATAAATAACTGTAATCATAAAACAATCTGTGAAACCTGTATAAAAGCAAAGTCAACAAATGCACCGTACTCTAAATCTATCGAAAATAAAACAACAAAAGTATTAGATTTAGTACATACTGATTTATGTGGGCCTTTTAAAACACCCACAATAGGAGGAAAAAATTACTTCCTTACATTCATAGATGACAGTTCTAGATTCACAGTTATTTACTTATTAAAAAGTAAAGATGAAGTTTATGAAAAAATAAAAGACTATGTACAAATGGTCAAAACCAGACAAGGAAAATATCCGACGGCGATTAGATCGGATAACGGTGGGGAATATATAGGAAATAATACAGAAGCCTTTCTAAGGGAACATGGTATAAAACATGAATACACAGTTCCATTTTGTCCCAGCCAGAATGGCATTGCTGAGAGAAAAAACAGAAGTTTAATTGAAATGACACGAAGCCTATTATCCGAAGCAAATTTACCTCATAGGTTCTGGGGTGAAGCGATAAATACTGCTAATCACCTCCAAAATAGGCTCCCCACTAAATTGATAAATAAAACGCCATATGAAATTTGGTTCAAAAGAAAACCAAATCTCTATTATTTACGTGTATTTGGCTGTAAAGTATACACTTACATAAACAAACACAAAAGATCTAAACTAGATGACACAGCAGAAGAGGGTATCTTCATGGGCTATGATAATAATACAAAGGGATACCGCGTTTTCACTAAAAATGGTGAAATAATAATTTCCAGATCTGTAAAATTTCTGGAAGAAAAACTGAACAATTTAAACGAGAAAATTAATGATCACGAACAATTAATTGAAGATAAAAAATACATTGAAATAGAAATAGGTGACACACCCTGTACACCTGACGCGCCCAAACAATCAGAAACACATCAACCTCGTAGATCTGAAAGACAAAACAGAGGAGTACCACCTCAAAGATATACTTCCGACAATTTTATTGCTTTAGCAAATGATTGCGATACAACAGAACCTGAAAACTGGAAACAGCTTATCAAAATAAACAATCCACTAGAAAAGAAAAACTGGCTTAAAGCCACTGAAAACGAAATACAATCGTTAATGAAAAATAATACATGGGATCTAGTCGATCCTCCTCTTAATAAAAGAATCATAGGAAGTAGATGGATTTTCAAACGAAAAATTGATAGTTCAGGAAATACACAAAAATATAAAGCACGTTTTGTTGCCAAAGGTTTCAGTCAAAAATATGGGGAAGATTATCAAGAAACATTTTCACCAGTAGCACAACATTGTACCATCAAAACACTTCTTTTAGCAGCAGCTTATAATAATTTGAATGTGCGACATGTAGATATTGACACCGCTTTTCTTCATGGGAACTTAAATGAAGAAATATATATAAATCAACCTGAAGGCTATGTAAACGAACAATTTCCTGAAAAAGTTTGCAAGCTCAAAAAGGCAATCTATGGCCTCAAACAGGCCGCCAGAGCTTGGCATATTAAAATCGCTGAAACACTAGACAACTTGAACTTTATCCAAAGTACAGCAGACACATGTCTTTTCACTAGAAAAGAAAAAGATCATACATCGTACATAAATAATATATGTTGATGATATACTCATCGCCAGCAAAGATGAAATAATAGAAGAAATCGTAAATTCTCTAAAACAAGAATACGAATTAAAGGATCTAGGCAATATTAGTAACTATTTAGGTACTCAAATTCAGAAATTACCTAACGGTTATTCTCTTGATCAAAAAATTAAGATTGAAAATTTAGCGAAAAAGTTCAATCTTGAAAACTCCAAACCGTGCAAAACTCCAATGGAACCAGGATATAACAAATTAAATGATGATGATAATTTAATGCCAAATAATATTAAATATCGCCAGGCACTTGGTTCATTGCTTTATATAACAACAATAACTAGACCTGACATTTCAGCAGCAGTAAACATTTTAAGCAGAAGAAATGAGAATCCTCGCGAAAAAGACTGGCAAGCCGTAAAAAGAATAATAAGATATCTATATCATACTAAAGAACTAAAATTAATAATTAACACTAATGAAGAACCAATATTAAAGGTATTCGCTGATGCCGATTGGGCAGGTGATACCAAAACCCGTAGATCAACATCGGGAATATTATATATGTTGGGCAACAACCCAATTCAGTGGACGACGAAAAGGCAAAGTTGCATTGCCTTATCTTCAGCAGAGGCTGAATATGTGTCCGCAGCACATGCTAGCCAAGAAATAATTTGGTTATTGAAGTTACTTGACGATCTAGGCTTTCCACAGCAAAAACCAATCACTTTATATGAAGACAATCAAAGTACCATAAAAATGGTTGAATCAGAAAAATTCACGAAAAGATCAAAGCACATCGACGTCAAATTTAATGCCATTAAACAATATAGCGAAGAAGGCATAATTGAGTTAAGATATCTTCCAACAGAAAAAATGATAGCTGATGCACTTACCAAACCTTTACCCAAGCCTCGATTCATCGAACACAGAAATTCAATGAAAATATTAGTTAATCCCCATGAACGGATTAAGGGGGAAATTGTAGAAAACTAATCCATTCATTTCAATCACTTAATATTTTCCACTCAAAGTAAAATAAATAAATAAAGAAAATGATGAAGCACGCAGATAAAAACCCAACGATAATTTTTCTCTCATCTCTTAAAACAAGTGACCTAATTTATGACTCTTAAGTTTCAAGTTTATCATGCAATAGAGATTTATTACCTCGTTATAATCGTTCTCTTCTAATAATGTGAAATATGTTTATAATTTGTTATTTGTGATTATGCCATTATAAACTTATTACAGAACTAAAACATTTAAAAAGACAATTATTCAACGTCAATTTGTTTCAAAGAAATGATGCAACTTTACTCGTAACTTTCCAAACTTTGTGAAAATGAGTCAGCGTATTACTATCCTTCATTCTGTAAAGTCACAGGAAAAAATGTTTCCTGATGTTAAAATTAATCTAAATGTAAACCTTTTAAAATTTTAAGTAATGTAAAATATAATTTTTAAAATCAATCCAAACGTGAACTTATTTATTCAATGTGAATTGTGCATTAATATAATTTTTTTACAAGTCTTATTTCAGAAGTGGTACATCTACACGATTATTCAAGAAGTGTTTATAATAAATTCTCAAATAGTTGAAATATATAAACCAGTGGATATTTCATAAATTGGATAGACCTTAGAAAAGGTAAGCAATTCCTTTTCTTTCTGCATGTTGAAGACCAGAGTTAATTTTAATTTGAAGAATTTAATATTCTGATGTTACGCGCTTACCTCGTTGGCCTCGCCCCTTCAACAGAGAATAGTTGAGAATTTCTAATATGTGCCATTTAATACAGTCCTCCTACCCGCACGATTTGGAGGGTTGTTTTATTCCTCACACAGGGTGACAGACTCACAAGATTTTATTGGATTCTTCGCTCAAGTCTTTGACTCAGGTATTTCAAATCATATACTCCCATGTTTAAAACATTCTTATTTTACACTCTATTCAAAATTTATTTTAAAGTGGCAACGTATAGTGTAGAAAAGAAATAATTAATGTCTAGTATGGTATCGATGGGAATTTTAAACATAATAGTATACATTACTTGGAATATCTACAATATAACTTCATCTAAATAAATGACGAGAAAATCCCTTACAAGGAAACCTGCATTATCTAAATCTTGTCTAGTACACTAATGCTATATATATACTAGTACAGTAATGCATATTTACAAAATAATCAGGAATCTTTTCTCAAATACATATTGTAAATTAATTGATGAATCCATATGAATAAAATATCCAAAATTATCATTTATATAATTTTTAAAACTACATAAACCCTAAAAATTCAGAAATTCAAATAAATGTTTTATTCATACATGATTCTATTTTTAATTCTTTCGGATGTTCTAAAATTAAAGAAGGACTTGCCTTTAATATCACTTTAAATTTCAAACTCAAACAAACATTTTTCTTTTATATACCTGAGAATAGTTGAGAATTTCTAATATGTGCCATTTAATACAGTCCTCCTACCCGCACGATTTGGAGGGTTGTTTTATTCCTCACACAGGGTGACAGACTCACAGGATTTTATTCGATTTTTCGCTGAAGCCTTTAACTGTGGTATTTCAAACAACATACTCCCATGTTTAAAATATTCTTATTTTATACTTTTTTCAAAATTTATTTTAAAATGGCAACGAACGTATAGTGTAGAAAATAAATAATTAATGTCTAGTATGATATTGATGCGAATTTTAAACATAATAATATACGTTAATTGGAATTTCCACAATGTAACTTTATCTAAATAAATGTCGTGCAAATCCCTTACAGGGAAACCTACATTATTTAAATCTTGTCTACCCTAATGCTAACATATTTACAAATTAATCAGCAATCTTTTTCAAATCTATATCATAAAAAAAACTGATGAATCCAAACCAATAAAATATCCAAAATTATCATTTTTATACTTTTTAAAACTATTTAAATCCTAAAAATTCAGAAATTCAAATAAATGTTTTATTCATATATGATTCTATTTTTCTTTTCTTTCGGTTGTTCTAATCTTCAAAAAAGTATTGCTTTCTCTATCACTTTAAATTTCAAACTGAAACAAACATTCTTCTTTTATGTACCTGGGAATAGTTGTGAATTTCTAATATGTGCCGTTGAATACAGTCTTCCTAAACGGTAAAATTTGGAGGGTAGTTTTATTCCTCACACGGGATGACAGACTCTCACGGGATTTTATTGAATTCTTCGCTGAAGTCTAACTTCGGTATTTCAAATCACATACCCCCCTTTTTAAAACATTCTGATTTTACACTCTTTTCAAAATTTATTTTAAAATGACAACGTATAGTGTAGAAAAGAAATGAATAATGTCTAGAAAAGTATCGATGGGAATTTTAAACATAATAGTATACGTTATTTGGCATTTCTACAATATAACTTTAGCTAAATAAATGACGAGAAAATCCCTTACAGGGATTCCTACTTTTATCTAAATGTTTCTGTCATGAAAAATTATATAACTCCTCAAATCTCACATATGATTTCCATTGATCTATGATATGACATTAATCTATGATATGATATTCATCTATTCATCTATTCAATTATTTTTTGTTATTAAGCTGTTCGGTCATCTGTATTCCATGCTTTTGGCAATAGGTTTTAACGCCTACATTCTCATCGGCAGTGTGGCAGTTATAATACGGATCTGTAACCAGAGTTAGGCATAAGCAGCTCCTTCAGGATATTGTTGTAAAATTTAAAATATTGTTGTGAAATAAAAAAAAATAGTGAAGAATTTGTTACAATTATTGATTAATCTTAATTAGCTTCAAAATAAGATAACTGTTGGAAATTTTAAAAGCTTTTTGCATTTAAATATTAAGCAACGTGCACGGATACATAAATTCGGCACTGTGTGCTATGTATATCTTTACAGTTTTCATTCTCAAGATTTCTAAAACTATTATATTACAAACTATAAATGGTGAAAAAAATGTCAGTTTTATTTTTTTTTCAACTCACGAAAATACAAAACTTACGCAAAATGGAAATGTTGCGAGGCAAAAGTACACGGAGAAATACTTAGAAAGTTAAAAAAAATGCATCTAGTTAAAACACCAATTGTGGATTAAATTTAAACACCTTTATATTTCTCTAAAAATAAACAATAGATGATCTTGAACATGCATGCGAGGATTTTTTCCCGATTTACTGAACAAAATAAAGGTAAATCAAGGAAGGTGTATTGGGAGTTGGTGTGTTAATAATGTCCAGAAATAACGTAAATTATTCAAATTTCACAGAGTGTGAACGAATTTAATGCTGCATGTTAAACATTAAATAGATAAATGAACAAATCAGCATTTTATTAATGATTTTGAGAAACTACATTTCAACAAAAGTGATTATTTTTTCATAAATGTTACTAAATATCATATAATGAAGCATAATACAATCTGTGGCCAGAAAGTTCGGTGAAGGAGCCTGTAGAGGTCGCTGCTGTACTAGTAGAATATCAACGCGCCGCGTGTGATGAAGGTCAATATCTGGTTGAATGTTTGGCAAGGTTCCAAGTGCGTTTATTCCCTGTTACGTTAACGCCTAACGCGAAAGGTTTATTGTGGATTGTCGCGGTAAACAAAATGGATCAGAGAATAAACATGTTGTTTTGTTTCAAATGTACCACATTTTTACCACATTGAATGCTGTTGCCTGCGCCGATGTTCTGAAGCATTTACTGCAACGGATCCGTCGCGTTCGTCCTGAGTACGTCACGCAAGGCTCCTGGACTCTTTTCCACAATAATGTCCGGCCACACACCACCTTGGCTGTACGGCAGTTCCTGGCCGCGAATAGAGTTGTGACACTTGATCACCTCCTTATTCACCTGATTTGGCACGTGCAGACTTCTTCCTCTTCCCCAGATTGAAGTCAGCCCTGAAGGGAAAGAGATTTACGTACATCACCGACATTCAACGCAACGTGACGGCCGAGCTGAAAGCCATTCCGAAAGAACTGTTTTACAGGAGTTTCCAGGACTTATATACTCGTTCCCAACAGTGCATTACCATCCATAGAGATTATTTTGAAGGACAGTAAATTGTATTTGATGCTGTACAATACTGTATTTGAAATAAAAATTCATTCACCGAACTTTCTGGCCACAGGTTGTAAATTAAATATTACATTTTAAACACAATAGCATACATTTTTAAATAAATGATGCCCCATCTACATTTCTCTTCTTAATTCGAATTCATTTTACCTTCAATTACTTTATTATGTGAATAGAAAATTAATAATGTCCTGTTAAGTTATTTATTTATTTTTATTTTTAAAAAGTTCTTTGCCCACCCTTAACCACATTTCTAAAATGGAGGGTCATTAATTAAATTGTAAAAAATATATATATTAATGTCGTTTTTCGACTAAATTTTAGTTTGAATTATAGACACTAAAGCTTAGTTACACAAAAATACAATTATATTTTTATTTAGCAAATTTTAACTTATTTCAACTGGATCGATTTGATATAATATTTTTTCGACTTTTTCATAAAACTATTGTTATTTTCATATATTTTAATATCAGAAAAATAAAGTAAGATAGGGTGTTGCGATTGCTTCATATCGAAAAAAAGGATATAACTGAAATACATTAAACTTTGTTAAATAAAACTGTGTTTTATTTTTTTTTTGTCTAACACATTTAAACAATCTTCAAACAAAAATCAATTAGACAGGTAGTAAATATAAATCCTAAACTAGTATAATAATATAATCTCAACATAAGACTGTCAATTTTTGAAAATGTGTTTTCAACTGAAAATTATTTTTTACTTATCCATCATACGTAGTATAGGGTAAATCTTGTAATCGTTTTGAAAATTGAAAAAATGTTTTTGACGGATTTACAAGTTTCAGACACTGGAGATTCCGGAAAACATATTTTTAGAAAAAAAAACTATTCCGTCCATCTGTCTGTGTGTATGTGTGTGTGTCTGTAAACGCTCCATCTTCCCAATAAATTGAGATAGAGACTTGAAATTTGGAATGTACTTAGTATGTAAGAATGAAAAGAAGCTTATTAAATTTCAGTAACGTTGATTATCCGGAACTATTTTTTTCAGACTCTCGAATTATTAGTTCTGATAAAAGGCATATAAAATTTTCGAAATTGTTTATTTGAAGAAGTAAATATAAAAACAATAAAAAACATAAATTTTGCATAAAAAATGAAGTCAATCGGATAATTAGTTGCCGAGAAATTTGTAATCCTATTTACCACACTCTTCAATTTTTCATGACCCTATATTTCATTGAAATTTCAATTCAAAGATATATTTTAATTGGAAATGAGCAGCTTAATCCGACGCAGTAAACAGTTAGTTAATATGATTATCAATTTTGGATTTATGAGGATTTTTTTTACGCAATTCAGTAATAGAGCATTTAAAGTTTCTGATGTCATCAAGCCACGATTTTATTGGAATTGCAATGCATTTTATAAGTAGTGTGCACATGTTTTATTTTCATATTTTATACTATGCATATCCATGAAGGGTAAGTATTACGGTGCCCCCCCCCCCGCTCCATCGACTAGTTTATTTTAAAATTGTAAGAGGGAGTCAGTTTTATAGTGAAATACCTCCGTTGTGAGAAATCCTGTTTAACGTAACATTTCTTTAATTGGCATTTCAGCAATTATCAGAAAATCTTAAAACCTTCTAAATCTATGTAATGTTTAAATAAATAAATAAATTGAAGATTGTAAGAAGGTGAAATTGTATACAGCGAGATAAAAATATAAAATGTATTTTGAGCAGCTGACGTTTAGACTCCTGAACAGCAGATTTATTCGTTTTAGCCAATCCATGTGTACATTATGTACAGCGTAATGTAATGAATATGTGATCCTATATTTCTGTTATGTTCTTTTTATAAAATTGGAGATCAATTAACAAAAACAACAATTGTCTAATAATTTCTAATAATAACTAATAGCCCAATATTGTTCCCTGCAACGGTACCTACGTCGTTGCAAAACTATTTTTACTAAAAAAAATAAAAATAAAATACAAAAAATAAATAAATAAATAAATAAAAACCTTTGCGCTACTTATGAGATGAACATATTTTGACTGTCTCTCCAAGACTTCTCGAAAATCGTTTTTGTTTTACACATGGATTAGTATCGTCTGATAAAATATATCAGAACACCGAAAACAAACATGTGTAATGTTTGCTCAGTGATATGTTATTTTTAAAAAATACTTCAATTGTATCTTAATATAATAATATATGTAATAAAAAGCAAATATAAATTTATTAAATTACTCTTTCTATAAACTGAAATTTAAATTAGCAGTAATTACTTTATTGCACCTTAAATTCCCAAAAATATATTTATTCTTATAATTTAATGAAATGTGTGCATCTCGAAGTAAGCAATTTGGAAAACGCGAAACATATTTAAAACGCAATTTCAAAAATTACCAGTAATATCTTTAAAAATATCCGAAATCATCTGTATCTGTATATTATCTATAGATTTGTATATATACTGTACAGAATGCTAAATTTCCAGTAAGAAAACGTGTAGCAAAGTTTAAAATTCCCTGTGTAATTTCCGTCAATAAACGGAAATGTACTAGAGAACTTTTGTGCTGCCCTGTATATGATATATAAAATTTATGCACATCACGTAAAAAGTGAGTTAAATTTAAAATAGACCTTAATATAACGGAATTATTTTGAGTGTCCCTGTAAAAAACTATAAGAGCTACATACTTCATTTTCAACACCAATCATGCCATAGTAAATCTCAATAATATATATCAATTGCATGTCAATCCTAATATATTTACGTGAGATAGAGCACGGACAGACAAATTGAATTAATAACCACTTTTCAACTATGTTCGAAAGTGTTAAAAAATTGGATATTGCTTATCTTTAAATGTAACTTATTTAAGAGTAAAATTGCTTTTGTAATTATTTTACTTGTAATGAATTTTACCTTAATGAAAAACATTTACTAGAATTTCAGCAAAGTGTATTAGAATATTTATTTTACAAAAAAAAATATGATAAAATGGATATGGTATTCCGTAAAATCTTTTCCATTCTTTTTCACTAGAACAACATTAAAATCTTGTAAAGGGAATCTTATTTGTTTTATCAAGCTTCCGAAAAACGCAATTCTTTAAAATGAATATTAATATTTGCTTTTCAGAACTACACTATTCAGAACTATTTCTTTCCAAGTAACTTTCAAAAAAGTTTGTCAAAGGAAAAAATACCTTTATCTTACAAACTTTTGTCTGATATTTAATTATTTAATTTTGTTTGTGAAACTGTCTCTTTCATAGTGCTTCTGAACATACGATCACATTCATTTTGAACTCATATTTACATAGAAATTTCAATAGATTTCATTCCTTATTGCTAGCATGCATTTTTTATAAAATTTGCATTTGATGTCCTTCGTTATTTTATTTTGTGTAATTCATTTAATCGGTTAGTAACCTCGTATTTTGGAATTATAAATCATTATGAAAAAAGTATTCACATTAACATTTTGGGTGGAATAATGATCTTATTCAAGTTTTTATAATTAAAGTTATACTTGACTATACTTTTTAGAAAAAAAGAGAGAGTAGATTTTTTTTAAATATGGTTTCCTCTTAAAATACAACATAGCCACAAAAATTCGTAATTTTTAAAAATATTTTTAAATTCTGAATTAGATTTTGATAGCTTATCCATTATTTACACTATACTTATCATAAAGATGATTTCTTTGTTTAGAATACTTTCCACTTAACATCATCAAATGATCAATTTTACTACCTAAAATACATACCAAATTATGATTTGAAATAGAAATCTTTAAAAATAGGCATTCTACCATTGTTATTAAGATAATTTATTTTAACATTAAAATACTTATGAAAGATAGAAAATAAATATCATAGAATTATTTTTTCGAAAAATATTTAGATGGATCTTTTATAATAATACGTTTAGTAGATTTCTGCTATTTTATATGGGTAACCTTTCATGACATAAAATAAGACTTCATTAAATGAGATTGTATGAAATCTTCAATACATACTTATTTTAAAGCATCACGAAATTGGATTGTCGTTCCTTTATCAAAATATTTGTCATTTAGATCAAAAGGAAGTTCGTCTAAAAGTATTTCATTGCATTTGAAGAAGAAACATTTTGGTTAAGGATTAAAATTTATCAAATTGCGCAGTTTAAAAAAAATATATATATGCATTAATGACAGATTAGTACTAATCGACTTTGCGAACATAGAAAAATAATCCATTTTAAAATCAGATATAAATCAAATAAAATATTCCCCTCCCCCCATGAACAAATGTTACAGAGTATTCTAATATTTCAGAAATAATAAGTAAAGAAAAGAAATAGAACGAAATTGTTTTTATTTCATCATGGTCATCCATGAGGTTGATCTAGGGTAACTTTTATCCTTAACATGTAATATTAATCAATTCAAAAGGGTAAAAAATGAGTGATATGAAACTATACTAATTTAAATATGACTTTCACGTTTTACAATTTGAAAAGGTTTTTATTCTAATATTCTATCTAAACTTAGTTAGGACAAAAAATTGCATAACATGAAGATATTGTTATATGTTTAAAAATATCTCAATTGCCACAAAATGTTTAATATATTATTTAAGCAATTTTTAAACGTTTGAAATTGTCGCATAGTACATAGCATTTCTTTACAAGTACGTATTAAAAATTTGAATACATTATTATGTATGATCTTTCTACATGTGCTCAAACTGACATGGAAATATAAATATACAGCATGGATTCTCATATAGCTACTACATTTATAATTAATTAAAAAAGGTATGTTTTTAAAAATAATGAATTTGGAATTAAGTTTTTTTTTTATTAAATATGTTAAATTTAAAATGTCATTATGCCTTAATGACTAAATTGCCAGCCGATTTTGAAAACCTGTGGATGCAAGAGTTCGCAGTAAAATAGTGGAGTCCACTTATATTATTTTAAAAATAACAACTTTATTTTTACTAGAAATGAATATAGTTATTTTACAAAAATGTATAGATTTGCTAGAAAGATTTTCTAATCTTCTTGCACGTCTATACATACATCAGGATTTGTTGCTATCGTTTTCATTTTTAATGATCCTTAGCCAACACAAATTAAAAGACAGATCCAGAATCCAGAAGCTACAAGGCAAGTAGGTGTATACTCTTATTTAAAGTCACTAAAGATTCGGAATCCGACTAAGATTCAACGTTTAATCTACGATTCTGATATTTATAGGGATGGGGGAATCTTTGCTGCCCCTATCTAACAATTTCCTGGACAGAAGATTCTTGTTATCACTGATTTTACGCGCAGACATCTGGCATCCCTACAAGTCAAACTACAACGCAATGTTCCGATTACCTTCTCAAGTACTGGCTACCCTCGATGCTGTCTCAATTCAGTGTTCAAGTAGAAAACCAGTGTTTTGTGATATAGCTTTTTGTTTCTCTCGTGACTTATTTGCAAATTTGTATTTAAATAAAAAATAAATAAATAAATAAAAATTTAAAAAAAACTTTTAGCAAGTTAGTTAAAATTTATAAACATAAATCGCTTGTGACATTTTCTTCTTTATATTTATTCTTATAGGAAAATAATATGAAGGCAGTAAAAAATAAATCAAATATTTGTTTAAAATTTAATTTCTTGATACATACATTACTTCAGAGCATTCTAGAATAACTTAATAAGACAGAAATCAATTTGTAAATTTACGAATAACGTTTATTTTCTGATAGAATTTACATAGTTTAATTTAATTAGGTAACTTTTTTGCACCATACATCTTTAAAATTGTTTATCGGATTTTTCTTTGTTTGATTTTTATTCTACTTTATTTTCTTTTATTTATTAATTTCAATTTAAAATTTCAATTTAATTTTAGAAACATAATATTTACATTTTTCAATAACGATTCATTAAAATTTTGTATATAAATTATCGATAGAATAGCAGTATAATACAATTATCTTAAAATACTTCAAGATTTAATTTTTTTATCAAAAACTTGTCATTCTTTGACATAAATTAAAATGTATTTACTATATTCATTCTTCTTCAATGAAAAGTATTTGTCAAAATTGTCAAAGTGCAGTTTGTAGTTATGAATTACTTAATATATCATCTCTCCCTTTAATGTGTCATTCAATTTGCTATTGTGATAGAGCTTTTTCTGTTTTTTACCTCATTGTTTTAACTTTAAAAAGATAAACCTATAGTAAATTAGTCAACAGTATTATCAAAATAACGAAATTGAATAAAATGATTGATGATTTTCCCTTAGACTAGCTGTTTTTAAACTCTTAGATATTACGGAAACATTTTGGTATATCCTCTATTTCAAAGATATTAGGAGTTATGACTAAAAATTCTTATTTTCTTATAAATTAAATAAATGATATATAAAGTAATAGATATATAGTAAAGCCTGCTACGACTAAATCGCTATGTTTCGGGGAATTCGAAATATTTCTCTCACGCGAGATTAAAAAAAAAGAAAAAAGAAAAGAAAAAAAATTAAATGCAAGACTCTGAAGATAAATTGTGAACCCTTGATATCCAAGAACCCATTTTAAGAACAGCTTACTCAAACATTTTTATCTGTTGAAATACATAATGACTATAGGTAGAATGCAATTATTTGTGATAAGATAGTGAAATAATAAGTAAGTAGTTTTGAGTTTATGCATTGATTCTCGTGAGGTTTGTTAATTTTAAGTATAATATTACACAAAAAGAGAAAAAAAGAGAAAAAAAGAAAGAAAGAATGAAAGAAAAGGACAAAGAAAGCGAGAATCATGCAATTTTACAACAGGTTACACAAGGCAAAGAATATGAAAAAAATTCCATCATTATCAGAATATTATTATAAAATTCCATGTATTCTTACAGTGATATGTGCTGCCAAAATAAAAAAAAATTACAAAGCGTATAAAGCAACAAAAATCAATTTCTATGCTTAGCTGGTAATGTGTGCGAAATCCTTTGAGAATCCCTGTATATGATCTATATAGTTTATACACATCAAGTAATAGAATAAAAATTAAGTTTAAAAATGCTGAAAATACCAAAACAGAAAACGAATTTCATGCAATTGTCGCTTATAGTCACTCCTGTAACAAAACTTTTTGTGCGGCTCTGTAAAAATATGATAAAAGCTAGACAATCCCTAATTTATAGGAAATATGTCCCAGTGCACCTCAGTGATGCATATCAAATTCATTATGTTTAAAATCGGGTAACATCCTTGAAATACTCTGTAAAAAAATCCCACATAAATCATAATCTAGTGAATTTATTTTGTAAGTCCCTTTAAACAAATTAGAAATGCTACAAACTCTATAGAAAGCATGTTGTAGGCTACCTCAGTAGTACATATCAATTTCATTATGTGCACACATAATCTTTTTATGTTCAGTGCAGTAACTTAAATTAAAATGCACCTCAAACGACTTTTTTCCATAGACCGCAGTCAAGAATAAATATTTTGTGTGTCCCTTTAAAACAAATTAGAAATGCTACAAACTATATCGAAAACATTTTTCGGCTACCTCAGTAGTGCATATCAATTTCATTAGGTGTGAAGTACAGCAACTTAAATTAAAGTGCACTTCAAACGAATTTTCTCCATAGATATAGTGAAGAATAAATCTTTTGTGCATCTATTTAAACGAATAATAAATGCTACAAACTCTATCGAAAGCATGTTGTAAGGTACCTCAGTAGTACATATCAATTTCATTATGTTTGAAGTACAGTAACTTAAATTAAAGTGCACCTCAATCGATTTTTCCCCATAGACCGCAGTGAAGAATAAATATTTTGGGCGTGCAATTAAACAAACTAGAAATGATACAAACTCTATTGGAAAGATGTCGTAGGCTACCTCAGTAGTGCATATCAATTTCATTATGTTTGAAGTACAGTAACTTAAATTTAAATGCATCTCAAATGACTTTTATCTATAAGGTAAAGCAATGAGAGATGGCGCGGTCGGAGAGATTGCGCACATAGAGGTTCGGGGAAAGGAGTAGAGTGAGAGCGCAGCGACTCCAGGTAGTTGTACAACAACAGTAGTGGAGTGTCTACTTGAAAGTGCACGCTGATTGCTTTGAGCGTCTAAGATAAGGTATTGCTTTTTTGTTTTGTTTTCCCAAAGTAAGTCTTGAATTTTCATAGCTATTCATCAGAATTTCTATACAATGACAATAGTACAAAATATTTTAAACTTAAACGATTTCTCATAAGCTACTAATCTAGACTAACGATGTGAACATCAACGGTTCGTTTTAGTAGCGGCCATGTTTAAATAAAAGGCCGCGCAATCTCTCCTACCGAAATTGGAGAGTTTGCGCATCTGCTACTTAGGAGAGATGGCACATTATTCCCATTAGTTTCCATGCTAGGAGAGATTACGCAGCTTATTGATAAATTTGCATAAAAAATGAAAAATGAAAATGGACTAATTTTAAGTTAAATGTGTTATTAAGTTACATAATTTTATTTTGTAATCTTATCTGGACTTGCTTTTTCTGATACTTTTTTTTCCTTTAATTAAAATTTTTTAATCGCTTTTAAAATTATTTACTTTTTCTGATTCTTTAAGCATTATGTTGAAATATTCACTCCCAATACAATAAAAGTTTTTCACCAAAACCTTACAGCAATGTCATTTAAGTGTAATTATTATTGTTAACAATTTAATTGTAGTTATTATTAGTAACAATCTCTCCTACTCATGTGCGCAATCACACCAACCCTGTAAGGACAGATTGCGCAAAATAACTTTCTTGGTTTTATTACAACTGCTCTATTAAATTGCAACATAACAACAAAATAGCAATGGAAATGCATAAAAAACAAATGAAGTAAACATTATTAATGGATAGTTTAGCAAAAAATTAATATTTAGATTTTTTATTGCTATTCTTTAGAATTGTGCACAGACTCTCCTAGCTTTACCTTAGACTACAGTGAAGAAGAAATCTTTTGTGTGTCCCTGGAAACAAACAATACATGTTACAGACTTCATTTTCAAAAGAGAACACGTTGTAGTAATTTTCAGTAACATACCAATTACATTGCAATCTGAGAATATTTACTAAAGTTAAAGCACGGAGCACAGACAGACAGGAGAGAGACGGACAAGCCGAAGTCATAAACACGTTTCAATAGTGTCGGAATACAATAAAAAAAAGCTTGTATAATACAAATAAAGGGGTCGGGGCAAGAGAGTGCCAAGTCACATTTTTGAACTTCTGAGATATTTCAATTTGAAAATTGGATCATATACTCAAATCAAGATATATAACCTAAAGTTTTTTTGCCAATGTCTTAGTAGCATTTGAGATATTCTAAGTGACAATACTTTACTTTATATTATATTAGTATATGTATACAATATATACACAATATAATATGTATACAACAGTAATATTTTACTTTAATGATATTACTATTACGTTCTTTGTAAATTAGCTATCTTCATTGAGGGCATAAACGCCAGGGGCGAAAACTTAACCTGTCATATATGCTGCCACCAGGTAACATTAGAAACAAATTATATGTTGCTATAAAATTATATATTATATAAAATTATATATTATATAAAATTATATATTATAATTTACAATATTAAGCAACAGATTACTGTGTTATATTTATCGCACTAAAAATGTGGCTTGACACTTTTTGCCCATAGCCCTTCAAATGTTATCGTACTAAACTAAGATTTATTTCAAGAAAACAATCATTATTTTAGGAATAGTGATTGTTTCCACATTGTTAAAAAATTGCGGCAAACTGTCCAGTTATTTGACCGTTTTTATAGAAAACGCTTGCTTAAGCGTAATTTAATTCTTTTCTGGTATTTTTTTTCATATTATGGTCAGAATAGAGTTAGGGTACGGTTATATAGCAGTTTTCTATAAAAACGGTCGAATGACTGGAGAGTTTGCTGAACATTTTTAACAGTGCAGTAATAAAAAAATTTTAAAAATTTTCTAATTATTAATTTTTTTATTCCTTTAGTATTTATCTGACTTGAAATATTTCACACAGTAAATGTTATATCATTAAACAAGTAATTTCGCTTTGGTGAAATACATGGTGTTTCTAAATGAATATCGGTGTTTTAACGCTTTGTAGTATCTATTATATAAAACTTAAAATTATACTTAATACATAAAATGAAAGAGCATTTCAAACAGTTTGTTGGTACCTGTGCATGCACATGCGTAGGCAATGTTTCTTCCGTGATCCGTTAGAAAGCGCTAGAAGCGAAAATGGCGACTAGTGAACAGAAAGCATTTTGTGTTCTGCAGTTTGCAAAGACCAAATGTGTAGTTACCGTGCAACGTGAGTTCCGGATAAAGTTCAGATGTGATCCCCCAGCCAGCTGTTGCAATAATTACTCCACAACCACTAATTAACGTTTCGGAATCGTCGACTGCACGTTACTGAGCTATCGACTTGATGTGTGCCGTGTGACGAAAGCTATTGGAGTGTTTCTATATTAAGTTTCTATATTAAGCTATATTAAGTTGTTCACATTGAACACTTGTAAGCTTGTAGATAAAACTGTTTGAGTTGCTCTTTCATTTTATGTATTAATTATAATTTTAAGTTTTATGTAATAAATACTACCAAGCGTTAAAACTCCGATATTCATTTAGAAACACCCTGTATAATAGATGATTCAACAATCAAGTAGCTACAATAATTCTCGTTTTTTTCACTGTCTCATAAAGACATTTATTCAGTTTTAAAGTTCTGTAAAATAAATCATGAATTCAGAAATTCGCGCATAAATTTAGAAATATAAAATATTTTACATTGTTTATTTTAAAGTTTGTCAGAAAAGTAACATAATCTAATTAAAGAATTTCTATATATCGGTAGAATTCTAATTAACTATTTTTAGTTATATTTAATACAAATACAAAATATTTCTCATAAAAAATTTCAAATTTAACCACAGAAATTTTAATTTCAATTTCAGCTTTGCATTCAAATTCAATAGAATTTAAAGTTAAAAAAAAAGATTTATTCGCATCTGTTTTTTATTTAGTAATACGCATTTAATAGGATTATTATTTTAATCTATTTTCCACCTTTTCAGTTTATCACGTTTTCAAATTTTCTTTTTCTGTGAAAAAATATGTGTACTGGAAATGCCTTATATTATATATTTACGGACTTTAACTCCTTTATTCGATAAGATTATAAAAGGATTTGTAGCTTCATTTTGTTTTCCATTGTAATCCTTTTTCTTAATTTATTTCAAGAATAAAAATTAATTTTTAATAGCTTTTAAAAAAGCTCACACGCCGTTTTCTTCAAGTAAAAATATGTTTTTTGTTCGTTTGTTTTTTCTTACGAATCTACTGAGAAAAAAGATTTTAGTTGAGAGGGATAAATTGAATAACTTGATACGAGTTAAAATAACTCTTGCGAGTTTAAAAATTAACTCATTTATGAATTATTTTTAAATTGACGAAATCATATTTTCCACATAAATTAGATTTAGAAGGTATTACAACAATGTCTAATTTTCGAAATCTTACATTTAATAAAAATAAACAAAATTATCATTTTATAAGCACTAAAAATAATTATTATAAGTTATTAAAGTTATTAAATATTTTTGCAACTTTGGATACATTAACAGAAATTAAAAATTAATATATATATATATATATTGGTCAAGCTCGTGTTTAAATACTAGAGCTGAACTTCTGTGAAAAATTCTTCTAGCACGCAGGACAGATTTTTTTTTCAAAGGCCGTAACTGACTGGTAATTTAACATAACTGGAAAATATATAGTCTCACTACCTTCCTCCCACAAACCAATCTCTAAACTAAAAGGCATTTCTTAACACTGGTTTTACACGTAGATATTTGACACCCGTTACTGAAGAACGAAGTATTTCCAGGAGGTTATCCTCCCAAACAGTGAGCATTCTCAGTTCCTTGACACTTCGGACCTCGGAAAGCGCCAACTGAGCTCCGTAACTGACTAGTAATTTAACATAAATGGAAAATATATAGTCTCACTACCTTTCTCCCACAAACCAATCTCTAAACTAAAAGGCATTTCTTAACACTGGTTTTACACGTAGATATTTAACACCCATTACTGAAGAACGAAGTATTTCCAGGAGGTTATCCTCCCAAACAGTGAGCATTCTCAGTTCCTTGTCACTTCGGACCTCGGAAAGCGCCACCTGAGCTCCGTAACTGACTAGTAATTTAACATAAATGGAAAATATATAGTCTCACTACCTTTCTCCCACAAACCAATCTCTAAACTAAAAGGCATTTCTTAACACTGGTTTTACACGTAGATATTTGACACCCATTACTGAAGAACGAAGTATTTCCAGGAGGTTATCCTTCCAAACAGTGAGCATTCTCAGTTCCTTGTCACTTCGGACCTCGGAAAGCGCCAACTGAGCTCCGTAACTGACTAGTAATTTAACATAAATGGAAAATATATAGTCTCACTACCTTTCTCCCACAAACCAATCTCTAAACTAAAAGGCATTTCTTAACACTGGTTTTACACGTAGATATTTGAGACCCATTACTGAAGAACGAAGTATTTCCAGGAGGTTATCCTCCCAAACAGTGAGCATTCTCAGTTCCTTGTCACTTCGGATCTCGGAAAGCGCCAACAGAGCTCCGTAACTGACTAGTAATTTAACATAAATGGAAAATATATAGTCTCACTACCTTTCTCCCACAAACCAATCTCTAAACTAAAAGGCATTTCTTAACACTGGTTTTACACGTAGATATTTGACACCCATTACTGAAGAACGAAGTATTTCCAGGAGGTTATCCTCCCAAACAGTGAGCATTCTCAGTTCCTTGTCACTTCGGACCTCGGAAAGCGCCAACTGAGCTCCGTAACTGACTAGTAATTTAACATAAATGTAAAATATATAGTCTCACTACCTTTCTCCCACAAACCAATCTCTAAACAAAAAGGCATATTTTAACACTGGTTTTACACGTAGATATTTGACACCCATTACTGAGGAACGAAGTATTTCAAGGAGGTTATCCTCCCAAACAGTGAGCATTCTCAGTTCCTTGTCACTTCGGACCTCGGAAAGCGCCAACTGAGCTCCGTAACTGACTAGTAATTTAACATAAATGGAAAATATATAGTCTCACTACCTTTCTCCCACAAACCAATCTCTAAACTAAAAGGCATTTCTTAACACTGGTTTTACACGTAGATATTTGACACCCATTACTGAAGAACGAAGTATTTCCAGGAGGTTATCCTCCCAAACAGTGAGCATTCTCAGTTCCTTGTCACTTCGGACCTCGGAAAGCGCCAACTGAGCTCCGTAACTGACTAGTAATTTAACATAAATGGAAAATATATAGTCTCACTACCTTTCTCCCACAAACCAATCTCTAAACTAAAAGGCATTTCTTAACACTGGTTTTACACGTAGATATTTGACACCCATTACTGAAGAACGAAGTATTTCCAGGAGGTTATCCTCCCAAACAGTGAGCATTCTCAGTTCCTTGTCACTTCGGACCTCGGAAAGCGCCAACTGAGCTCCGTAACTGACTAGTAATTTAACATAAATGTAAAATATATAGTCTCACTACCTTTCTCCCACAAACCAATCTCTAAACAAAAAGGCATATTTTAACACTGGTTTTACACGTAGATATTTGACACCCATTACTGAGGAACGAAGTATTTCAAGGAGGTTATCCTCCCAAACAGTGAGCATTCTCAGTTCCTTGTCACTTCGGACCTCGGAAAGCGCCAACTGAGCTCCGTAACTGACTAGTAATTTAACATAAATGGAAAATATATAGTCTCACTACCTTTCTCCCACAAACCAATCTCTAAACTAAAAGGCATTTCTTAACACTGGTTTTACACGTAGATATTTGAGACCCATTACTGAAGAACGAAGTATTTCCAGGAGGTTATCCTCCCAAACAGTGAGCATTCTCAGTTCCTTGTCACTTCGTACCTCGGAAAGCGCCAACTGAGCTCCGTAACTGACTAGTAATTTAACATAAATGGAAAATATATAGTCTCACTACCTTTCTCCCACAAACCAATCTCTAAACTAAAAGGCATTTCTTAACACTGGTTTTACACGTAGATATTTGACACCCATTACTGAAGAACGAAGTATTTCCAGGAGGTTATCCTCCCAAACAGTGAGCATTCTCAGTTCCTTGTCACTTCGGACCTCGGAAAGCGCCAACTGAGCTCCGTAACTGACTAGTAATTTAACATAAATGGAAAATATATAGTCTCACTACCTTTCTCCCACAAACCAATCTCTAAACTAAAAGGCATTTCTTAACACTGGTTTTACACGTAGATATTTGACACCCATTACTGAAGAACGAAGTATTTCCAGGAGGTTATCCTCCCAAACAGTGAGCATTCTCAGTTCCTTGTCACTTCGGACCTCGGAAAGCGCCAACTGAGCTCCGTAACTGACTAGTAATTTAACATAAATGGAAAATATATAGTCTCACTACCTTTCTCCCACAAACCAATCTCTAAACTAAAAGGCATATTTTAACACTGGTTTTACACGTAGATATTTGACACCCATTACTGAGGAACGAAGTATTTCCAGGAGGTTATCCTCCCAAACAATGAGCATTCTCAGTTCCTTGTCACTTCGTACCTCGGAAAGCGCCAACTGAGCTCCGTAACTGACTAGTAATTTAACATAAATGGAAAATATATAGTCTCACTACCTTTCTCCCACAAACCAATCTCTAAACTAAAAGGCATTTCTTAACACTGGTTTTACACGTAGATATTTAACACCCATTACTGAAGAACGAAGTATTTCCAGGAGGTTATCCTCCCAAACAGTGAGCATTCTCAGTTCCTTGTCACTTCGGACCTCGGAAAGCGCCACCTGAGCTCCGTAACTGACTAGTAATTTAACATAAATGGAAAATATATAGTCTCACTACCTTTCTCCCACAAACCAATCTCTAAACTAAAAGGCATTTCTTAACACTGGTTTTACACGTAGATATTTGACACCCATTACTGAAGAACGAAGTATTTCCAGGAGGTTATCCTTCCAAACAGTGAGCATTCTCAGTTCCTTGTCACTTCGGACCTCGGAAAGCGCCAACTGAGCTCCGTAACTGACTAGTAATTTAACATAAATGGAAAATATATAGTCTCACTACCTTTCTCCCACAAACCAATCTCTAAACTAAAAGGCATTTCTTAACACTGGTTTTACACGTAGATATTTGAGACCCATTACTGAAGAACGAAGTATTTCCAGGAGGTTATCCTCCCAAACAGTGAGCATTCTCAGTTCCTTGTCACTTCGGATCTCGGAAAGCGCCAACAGAGCTCCGTAACTGACTAGTAATTTAACATAAATGGAAAATATATAGTCTCACTACCTTTCTCCCACAAACCAATCTCTAAACTAAAAGGCATTTCTTAACACTGGTTTTACACGTAGATATTTGACACCCATTACTGAAGAACGAAGTATTTCCAGGAGGTTATCCTCCCAAACAGTGAGCATAATCAGTTCCTTGTCACTTCGGACCTCGGAAAGCGCCAACTGAGCTCCGTAACTGACTAGTAATTTAACATAAATGGAAAATATATAGTCTGACTACCTTTCTCCCACAAACCAATCTCTAAACTAAAAGGCATTTCTTAACACTGGTTTTACACGTAGATATTTGACACCCATTACTGAAGAACGAAGTATTTCCAGGAGGTTATCCTCCCAAACAGTGAGCATTCTCAGTTCCTTGTCACTTCGGACCTCGGAAAGCGCCAACTGAGCTCCGTAACTGACTAGTAATTTAACATAAATGGAAAATATATAGTCTCACTACCTTTCTCCCACAAACCAATCTCTAAACTAAAAGGCATTTCTTAACACTGGTTTTACACGTAGATATTTGACACCCATTACTGAAGAACGAAGTATTTCCAGGAGGTTATCCTCCCAAACAGTGAGCATTCTCAGTTCCTTGTCACTTCGGACCTCGGAAAGCGCCAACTGAGCTCCGTAACTGACTAGTAATTTATCATAAATGGAAAATATATAGTCTGACTACCTTTCTCCCACAAACCAATCTCTAAACTAAAAGGCATTTCTTAACACTGGTTTTACACGTAGATATTTGACACCCATTACTGAAGAACAAAGTATTTCCAGGAGGTTATCCTCCCAAACAGTGAGCATTCTCAGTTCCTTGTCACTTCGGACCTCGGAAAGCGCCAACTGAGCTCCGTAACCGACTAGTAATTTATCATAAATGGAAAATATATAGTCTGACTACCTTTCTCCCACAAACCAATCTCTAAACTAAAAGGCATTTCTTAACACTGGTTTTACACGTAGATATTTGACACCCATTACTGAAGAACGAAGTATTTCCAGGAGTTTATCCTCCCAAACAGTGAGCATTCTCAGTTCCTTGTCACTTCGGACCTCGGAAAGCGCCAACTGAGCTCCGTAACTGACTAGTAATTTAACATAAATGGAAAATATATAGTCTCACTACCTTTCTCCCACAAACCAATCTCTAAACTAAAAGGCATTTTTTATCACTGGTTTTACACGTAGATATTTGACACCCATTACTGAAGAACGAAGTATTTCCAGGAGGTTATCCTCCCAAACAGTGAGCATTCTCAGTTCCTTGTCACTTCGGACCTCGGAAAGCGCCAACTGAGCTCCGTAACTGACTAGTAATTTAACATAAATGGAAAATATATAGTCTCACTACCTTTCTCCCACAAACCAATCTCTAAACTAAAAGGCATTTCCTAACACTGGTTTTACACGTAGATATTTGACACCCATTACTGAAGAACGAAGTATTTCCAGGAGGTTATCCTCCCAAACAGTGAGCATTCTCAGTTCCTTGTCACTTCGGACCTCGGAAAGCGCCAACTGAGCTCCGTAACTGACTAGTAATTTAACATAAATGGAAAATATATAGTCTCACTACCTTTCTCCCACAAACCAATCTCTAAACTAAAAGGCATTTCTTATCACTGGTTTTACACGTAGATATTTGACACCCATTACTGAGGAACGAAGTATTTCCAGGAGGTTATCCTCCCAAACAGTGAGCATTCTCAGTTCCTTGTCACTTCGGACCTCGGAAAATGCCAACTGAGCTGAGTGGTTAGCTTTCTAACCACAAAATCAGCTGCATGTGCCAATGTTCGCGGGTTCGAATGATCGTGATCTGGGTGGAGTGATTGTACAAGATTTTCAGGGTTTTCCTTGTATGAAAACGATAATTCGGTTCACTTTACCTTCAAAAGTTTTCCTTGAAGATATCTTAGCTACAGCAATATTGTCACGTAGTTTTGGAATGATGAATCTAAAGTGTTAGCACTAAGTCATTTATTAGCGAACCAAACGTAGAACATCAAGATCTCACTTCAACTGACTGAGTCCTCATCAGTACAGTTTATATACTATCCAAAGATAGCTCTGGAACAGGAAATGACGATTACCTGCGTTATCTGACACTTCCAGAAACTGCTAGAACGAGAAATAAAGTGTACATAAATTATGACAGTCATAGGAATTTTAGAACATGACAGAAGTAAAAAACAACCATTAATGTTTTTTTTTTTTTTTTTTTTTTTTTTTTTGGCTGGGCAGTGGTTTGATCCTGGTACCTTTGCATTCGATGCTCAGGATGCGGCGGCCTGATCAGTTGCATCCTATGTTCATGCTGCCATTTGGACACAGTTGCTTCGATGATGATTTCTAATATGATCCAAACTGGCCCATACTTAACAACAAATCACAAATCGGACTTCTGATGATTCAGTATTTTTTAAGAAATACTACCTATTACATTCTCCCCTATGTTGGAAGTTCTGAAAATTTTTTGCAGATCAACGCCTCCCATGACTCCTAGAACCCAAACCCACCCCCAGTTCAAAACTTCATACATCTATATCACTTTTTTATGGAGAAGGATAACTTCCATAATTCTGCACAAATATCTTCCAAACTCATACGTAAAATCAAGGGGTTTCAAATCTCGGTCAAGTTTCTTGGCAAAATCGATCCAAGGGAGTGTGGATGGGGTGACATTTTGCGAAAACAGAAAAAACCCATAACTTCTTAATTGTGATACATATCGAATCCGTCTGATGTTATAATTACTTCTAGGAAATGGGCCGAAAATTTATGTATGACAGATTTTTGAGATAATTAAAAATGGCCTCAAGGAGGGCGGGAAATAGGAGTTTACGAAGAAAAAAAAGCATAACTTCGTCAATTCGCAAGATATCAAATCCGCTTAAATTTATTATAAATCTTCTTATTATTATCTACAACTTTTATATTGACAACTTTTTATAGTACCAACTCTTACAGAAAAAAAATTAAAAAAAAATTCCTTGCCAGCTCCGCGTGCAAACACAGGCAGATTTCGAAGTGAGCGGTCCCAACTGCCACATTGTTGGTCATACATGGGCTGATAAGTTCCCGGTCTGGCACACAGATGGCGTTGCAATCACCGAACCGATGTTTTTTTAGTAAATACGAACCTTTAAAAGGTAGTAGAAAAAATGCCATGATGATTCGCCGTGTGGATAAAACGTTAGAGTGGTTTTAGTTGAACGACTTTGTTGATAAACAAAAAAATGGATAACAAGAATTTCAAGAATTGTTATTGATGGAGAAAAATACCGTTCAAACAAAAGTTTGGCTAGATAAGCGTTATCCGGACACTGCACCAGGTAAATCAACCATTATTGACTGGTTTGCTGAATTTTAACGCGGTCGTACGGACACCAGTGATTCACCACGAAAAAGAGGTGGTTACTCCGGAAAACATAAAAAAAGTCCACAAAATCGTGTCGGGGAACCGTAAAGTAAAGTTGCAGGAGATAGCTCAGACTCTGAAGATAACCAAGGAACGTGTAGGTTTTATTTTGAATGAACATTTGTGACTTTTGACCAAAAAAAATAACGAGTTCTGAACACTGTTTGGAGCTTTTTCGTTATAAAATTATGTTATTTATTATTAAATTATTATTATTAATCATTTATTAAATTATTATTATAAAATTATTATTATTAAATTATTTTTAAAATTATTTTTATTAAATTATTATTATAAAATTATTATTTTTAAATTATTATTATTATTATTAAATTATTATTATTTATTATTAAAGTTATGTTATTTATTAAAGTTATAAAGTTATAAAGTCATAAAGTTATAAAACTTTGTTAAAAAGTTGTGTTTTCTTTATTAGACCGGGAACTTATCAGCCCATGTGTTATCATCTGCAAATCCCAATAAACAGGTGCCTGAGGTTCTGCATCTTCGAAATGTACCTGTGCCTGTAGGCCGAGCCTTCAGGGATTTTTAATAATTACAATAAATAGAAATATTCATTTATAAATTTTGTAAGAAATACATGGATTACATTTATAGAAAAATCCAAAATCAACATAAGTAAAAATGAGTGTAAAATATATCAGAAATCTCTTTAAAAATTACATGCATTAATCTTCTGTTGGAAAGAAATATAAAACTTTTTTGTGAAATGGAAGTTAAAAGAAAAACTAATTCTGAAAAACTAAAAATAGAAAATCTCATTAACAAAGAACCATTCAACAAAGGATTACATGCGGATTTTAAAAAAATCAATCTTTGAGCCATATAATCCACTTCTGTACGAGATCAATTCATTGAATACATGAAATTTTCAATTATTTATTATTTTGTTTTTAACGTTTAAAAATATTTTTTATCTGAGATATAAAGTTTTTTTTTACACTAAAAAGATATAAGTAGACATGAAAGCACTATTATTTAATAATTTTTTTATTTTTAATTTATATAAAAAACTAAATAATTTGAAGAAAAATGTCTGTATCAGGAAAAAGATTTTTTTTAAAGTAAAAAAATTTAGGAACAAGTTATAAGTACGCATTATATTTAATAACTTTATATGCGTATATGTTTATTTTACGTTGCCCGGAAATCAGTAACTTTCTTTTGCGGTTTCAAAAAAAATATATTCATTTTCAGCGTGCATTCTGTTCTAAACAAGCCTCGTTCAATACGAAACTACGACACTCGTCCCCACTGCCTACGGCATTGTATAGCAGGCGTACTACGCCGCGCCGGCTCTGTAATACCGTTTCGTTTTAATTTTCACCGATAGGGGTCCCGAAATCATCTTACTTATTTATCTATATGTTATTTAGTTCGTGTTAAGTTGGATGAATCAATTCCCGTTGAAGAAGATAATTCCAAACATTTTTTAGAACACTTTGGACGAAATATAAAAATGGCCTAGTTCGATATATCTCCCACACCCCACACAGCTACCGACATGCAACCACCATAGTGCATGATGAGAGACTCGATACTACTACCGGACACAAACACCAGTCGTCAGCGCTGAGTAGTTGTGGCTGCAAAGTCCAACATATAGGTACACACGCGTCTATTTATATATAGATAGATATAGATCATGCAATTTTATTTTTGTGCTGTATTCGAGAAAAATGAATGGAACTTTAAAATTAATTAAAATTAATATCAAGTTGCATAAGAAAGTATTGTGAAACACTATTCAAACAGTTCTGAAAGTTATTCAATGGACCAAAGATTTTGCATTCACTCGAAGGACACTCTATGTCATGTTAAAATACCGAGTGCGCCATAAGTTCGTTAAAACGAAAAAAAAAATCATTTAAAAGGAACAAATGATGCTATAAAATTGCGGTTTGCACAAATGGGATTAGAAGGAAATCAGATTATTTTAAATAACAAAAAAAGTTGTGATTCAAAAAATCACCGATAGAGGGCACTGGCATACATAATATAAAGCAGATTTAACAAATTAAGGTTTATAATAAAATACCCGTTTCTTTGAAGCATCTGACAGGCTTCAGCATACCAGCACATGAAACGGGCCTTTTCTCGTATTGAGTCCTTTTTCCGTGCGGAAATTTCGCAATGTGCCGGTTAGTAATTCCCCGTTCTTGTAAAAGTGTTTAAACAACAAATGCTTGATTTTGTAACTATAGCATACTGCTGGCATCGAATGAAGAATCCATGTCATCGAGTTGTTTTATTGATAGCCTGATTTGCCTAAATCCGCTTCCTATTATACATGCCAGCGCCATCTATCTGTAAATTTTTCAAACATTAGTTTTTTTGTTATAAAAAAAATCCGATCGCTGTCTAATACCATTTGTGCAAACCGCAATTTTTGTAGAAACTTCCTTTTTTAATGTTCCTTTTTAATGATTTTTTAAAGTTTTAATGACATTATCGCTCACCCTGTATAAAATAATTCTGCTGTTTGAAACGAATGTTCGTAAGAATATTAACGATGTTGCGGCGAATATGAATTGCTTTACAAAATATTATGCGAAATTGCGATATTACGATGAAATTGTGAAATTGCGAAAATATTGTCAAAACACTATTCAAACACTTCTGAAATTAATTTTATAAGTCAAAAGTTTTGTACTAACTCATAGGAAATTTTATATTATGTTCTGTCAGGTTAAAATATAAAATAATCGTGCTGTCTTAGACGGAATGTACGCAAGAATATTAATGATGTTGTGACGAGTATGAAAGTCGTTGCAAAATATAAATGTACACATACTAGATCATGTGAAATTGTGTTATATCATAATTTAGAGTTTTAAATAAATATTATGATTTCGTGAAATAGAGATAATGCAGCGAGCTGCGGCAGCTTCAATACGAATATTGAGATTAGTGTATAGTATACATAACAGCTATCGGTAGTGAGATACTAATATAATAAGTTGGCTCGTGAGTTGCATAACTGTACACCTATTTTCTTTGTCGATAAAGGTGACCACCAGATCTGTAAATTTATTGAATCTAGTTTTCCAATAAATAAACCACTTTCTTTACCACTTTTGTCATTTGAGATATAATTTTTTTAGATGTAGTGTAACGAATAATTCGACGTTAAAAGCCAACTAATCGTGTTCAAATATTAATTGATCTTGCAGTTAGCGTTACAAATATAAACGAATTTTCTACATTTCCATCTCTTACCTGATAGAAAAATGGAACTAAGGTAGTTTTCGTAAAATTTTATTGCTATATCTCTGAATCTAAAGCTTGAGAACGTCTCTAAATTTTACATCTAGTGGTTGTTCATTATTTTTAAATTTTTTGGCATTGTTTATGTTATCAATACCTAATATCTGAATAACAAACAAAAACAGTATAAATCTATTTTAAACAGAATTATGGCCTTGGGTCCTCTACTCAAGTGAATAAAGCGTTATTTTTTGCGTCCCAGGATAGTTATCCTGGCCAGATCAGATGTTTTTTAATATGGTAACTCCGTACAAAAATTCGTTCTTACATTTCATTAAATAAGTACTGTAAAAATAGTTTTTTTTTTGTATATTACACATATATTTCAAATTATCATAATAAAGAGACATTCATTGAATATATACAGTTAATTTTTTTATACTTGATCGTATATTTTTAATTTATCGTAATAAAAAAAAACTTTTATTGAATTAATGGTTAAAACTTTTAATCATAACTAAAAACGTCTTGTCCGAATGAGCTGTAATGTTGGATTCCCATATTTGAATCTTCTATCAACCGATTATTGTTAAACAATTAATAAGTTACAATTCGTATTTTTTGTCGAAAATTATAAGCAAATCAATTTTCAAATTAAAATGCCTTTTTTTTCATATCTAACGCTATTTTGTTTATTTCATTATACTAAATTCACAAATTCGCTACTTTCTGCAGTTATTTACACTAAAAAGTGAAATAAATATTTCTCTTTATCTAAGTATAAAAATAGTTGCTGGACGGATATTATGTCAATCAAGATACTCCCAGGGTAGTTACGTATGAAACCTGTTAAGTCCACTGAACACAGGAAATCCCCATAAACCCCTTTGTAAATCAAATTAGATGAGCTTAAGTTATTTAAATGTGATCGTCAGTTCTGGGTCTCGGTGTGGATAAAGTTAGAGATTTACCCATAAAATTATTAAACGCTAATTAATATCCTAACTAAAACCTAAATTAATTTAACAAATGATATTAGCGTTAGTAATATTTGCGATGATACCACAGAGACCTTTTTGAACCACTCATCTAGCATATACATTAGTCTACTGGTAATATCTATAAATTAAAGATCGATAATTGCAAAAATGATGAGGCATAAAATTTAAATTACAATTAAAGTTTATTTACAAATATTATAAAAAAGACAATTGCATTAAAAGCTAAATTAAGAAAATACTGTATACAAAAGAATTAAACATTGTTCAGTTTGAATGTAATCAGGTATACCTTGACCAACGTATAATAATTGGACATATTTTCGTCCATAAGTTACTCTTGTTTACCTTTTCATTTATCATAAAATAAGATTTAAATATAGCAATTCCATAATTAAAATTACAGTTATTCATTTTAACCACAATATTATTCTGATATTAGAGATTGCATACTCCGCCCTATTAATGAATGTGAACATAACTTATACATGTCACAGCAAATAAGCATAAAAAATTTACCTTTTTGTATCATCATCGAGCATAGAGAGATCTGCATCTGGCTATACGTCTGAGTACGGAGATACACATAGTCCTTTGTTATTTTATCTTGTATGCACTAAGTTCAGAATTGTTCATTTTAAATAAATGGTCATAAATTCATAAATATTATTTCATCAGTGTGAAAGCACATGATTCACTGAACGGCAAACTGTCAAATTATACTGGAGGAAACTTGACGTCAGCATTTTATGGTTAAACTAGTATATAACCCCGTCAAAAATGACGGATTGTTGATCTGCGTTTCATTTTCATAAGACTTCATACAAACAAACAGCATGGAGATTTATTATTGAAAGGTTTGTATTGTAGAAAAATACATTTTAAAAAGGACAAATGATTTCTACAAATAAAAATAATAAGAATATATATATATATATATATATATATATATATATATATATATATATATATTTACTTAGTATTTAATTTCTGAAATAGTTCAACGATTGGACAAAATCAAATATTAACAAATAATCCATGTGCAAAAGTTTTTGTAAAAAAGTGTTATCAATGAGTTTTTAAACAGCTTGACTTACCATATAACTCATTGTTTGATTACATACGCAAAATTAAATGGGAATTATGCTGTACTATGCATTTCTTATATTTTAATTACGTTTGATAAGAAAGAATCATTTTGCAGTATATGACCCATTATCCAAAAATCCAAAATCCGGAAAAACCCGAAGTCCGGAAAGAAAAATTCGAAAAATTTCTAAATTTGTAAATTTTTACTAAAATTTTAGATTTTCTGAAATTTTTCGAAAATTTTACCGATTCGTATTTTTTTTTTCCAGCCCATTGTGTTTCAATGTTTAATCACTAAAATATTGTCACTTCAGTGGCGGGTGAACACGCCCCCCCCCCTCTTCTCTTCCCAAAATTAAAAACAAATCATTTTTCTCTCAAATTTTAGTTTAAAATTAATTTATATTACGATTCGTTAGAAACAAAAAATAGTTATGTATTTATTTCATCAGGGGTGATTCTGTTCAAGTTTTCCTAAAAATTTAAGGCATTCGATTTCGAAAATTTAAGTCTTCAGTCTAAAATTTCGAACATAAATTTCTCGAATTTCGAACGATAGTCGCCGAAAAAAATCAATTATGTCTATTGTTCGCAGAAAAAATAGAAAATTTCATCAAAGGATCGTGGAAACAACGTGAATTTCGTCAAAGTACCGAAAATAAAAACGCAAATTTCGTTGCAGGATTGCAGAAAAAAAAAAAAAAAAAAAAAAAAAAAAAAAAAAAAAAAAAAAAAACGCTAATTTTGTTAACAAATTGCAGAAAAACGCGATTTTCGGCAAAGGCTAACGAAGAAAACGCAAATTTCTTCCAAGGACTCCGAAAAAAATGTAAAATTTCATCAAGGGATCACAAAAAAATGGCTAAAGGATCGCAAAAACAAACTGCGAATTTCGTCAAATAATCGCGAAAAAACATGAATTTCTTCAAAGGGTCTAGAAAAAAAAAACACAAATTTCTTCAAAGCACTGCGAAAAAATGTCTAATTTCATTAAGCGATCGCGAAAAAAGTTAAATTTAGTCAAAGGATCGAAAAAAACAACCGCTAATTTTGTCAATCTCAGAAAAAACTCGAATTTTGTCAAAGGATCGTGAATAAAAGGCAAATTTCGTCAAAGAATAGCAAAAAAAGGCAAATTTCCTCAAAGGATCGCAAAAAGAAAACGCAAATTTCTTCAAAGGACTACGAAAAAATGAAATTTTGTCAAAGAACAGCAGAAAAAATGCAAATTTTGTCAAAGAATCACGAAAAAACATGAATTTTGTCAAATAATCGTGAATTTCGGGAGGACCCGAAATCCGGAACGATGGAAGCAAATTTCAAATTCCGCCAGTAGATGGCGACACTATACTGAATCAACATCAAATCTCTCCCAAGGAAATAAATCACCGCATTCTGAAAAAAAAGTGCTTACAGATTTTTTTTTTTTTTTTTACAGAAATGTTAATATACATTTTTTTTATGAAATACTGTTTTAAGGTTTTAAACAAAATTAAAAGATTTAAAAGCTTGAATATGCTTTTACAAATATTTAAACGACGAAAGTAGATAATATAACTTCTTTTTCAGTAAGCCTAACATGGCGTTTAACTACGGTCGAATCGCAGAGTGGTACAGCCCGGTACCGTTACAGACACTCTTTCGCCTTTGGATTTTATTATAAGTAAGATAAATATAGCAAGGTGTTGATTAAAAGGAGTAGTTAGAAACTCCATGTTGTTGCTGGAACTGGATTGCATCTTTACTGCTCTCGAAGTTGAAATTAGGCAAACTTCTTAAATAATTCAACTGCATTTCTTTCGGTCCGTTTAAAGGAACTTTTCTGCGGAACTTACCAACCTAGTTGAAAAGTGCTTATGACTTCGGTTTGTCTGGCCCTCTGCCGTCTGGCCGTGCTCGTAACTCCCGTAAATATGCTCGGATTGCTCTGCAATTTTTATATGTTATTGTCGTTATCTATAGCATGTTCCCTATTTCAACGGAAGTGTGTAGCACTTATAGTTTTATTACAGGGACACTCAAAAGAATTCCGGTACATTGCGGTCTATGGGGAAAAATCATTTGCGGTTTATTTAAATAATGTTTCAGTGTTTTAAACGCATTGAAATTTATATATATCACTAAGGTGCATTAGAAGAAGCTTAATATGGAATAGGGTGTGCATAGCACTTATAGTTACTTTACAGGGACAGTCAAAAGAATTCCGTTACATTACGTCTATGGAGAAAAATCGTCTGCGGTTTATTTAAATAATGTTTCACTATTTTAAACGCATTGAAATTTATATATATATATATATATATCTAAGGTTCATTACAAGAGGCTTACTACAGAATAGTGTGTGTATAGCAGTCATCGTTCATTTACAGGGACACACAAAAGAATTCTCTACTGTCTGTTAACACTAATTCCTGGAAGTGCGTTTTAAGTTACTAAACGCGATTTTAATTTTAACTCGCTTTTTGTCTATTACGTGGTGTGTATAAATTCTGTAGATCCTATACAGGGCAGCACAAAAGTTCGCGAACACATTTCCGTTTATTGACAGAAACTCCAGAAAGATAATTTTAAACTGTGCTACGCGTTTCCTAACTAAACTAAAATTTAGCATCCTAGCATATACAAATCTATAGATCATATACATGGCTGAATAAAAGTATTCGGATATTTTTCCGAATATTGTATCTGTTGGAAATTCCTGAAATTATGTTTTTAAATATGTTATGCGTTTTCCAAATTGTTTACTTAGATGTTATCTTTTAGCTTATTAAACGGTATGTTTTGTAAAATTATTTTGGAAGCGTTGGAAAGTGCTACATATACTATGCTTGACGCATGATTTTTCGTTCTTGTTAAAATCTTATGTTGTCTGCGGAGAGAGAGAGATATATAATATCTTCATCGGAGCACATCCCTTTCTTACTGCTAACCGTGATATCCTTCCTTTTCGTGATACCAATGGGGAAACATTTTATAAAGTTCATCATTGGTTTTTCTTTTCTCCAGATATTGCCTTTCATTTTCATTTGCTCTGAGTGAATGTAAACTTAAGTATATTTTCTGCATACGAAATGTATTTTTGGGTGACATAGACTTTCGACATATTTACGTAAACTTCGTCATAAACATTTTACTTTGACAAGACTGTACTTAAAGTATTGTCTGAGATGTCAACCTTTGCTAAACGCTTGGCGACGCGACGGTTAAAAATTCGTTCACTTTTATTACTTGAGATTATTTCTGTATTGTCTTTAAGTTTCACGTTGTTTAATTTTTAACCATGAATATGATTAATTAAGATACTTGAAATACATTTACATAAATAGTGACATGTTATTGTAAATTGCAATAGGAATACATACATATAAAATATTAAGTTATAGATTAAATAGAATCTAAAATATAAATATTAGGTTTTTATATGTATACAATTCCATTTTATTTACAGAATGTTTTAATTAAGTTTATAAATTGGCATTAGCGAATGCTGTGGTGTATATACACCCCAGCAATAGTCATGAGAGTCTAATGCGTGTATCGAAAATATTTCTAACACAGTATTCGTATCAGAAAATGTTTTGGGAAGGTGTTTTATTCCCAAATGGCAAAACGAGTTTTCTGTACATTATACGATATTATCCATTGAAATAATGCACCCCGTTATTTCCAATCATATACTCCCATGCTTCAGATTTGATGAACACTTTTTCAAAATTTGCATTAGAATGGTTTTAAATTTTTTCAAAAATATAATACGTTGTTTTAAAGAGACCTGAAATGTTCACGTGAATTTTGAAACAGAAAGGAACAAAGGGGATTTGCATAGCTAGAATTTAACATTATGTAAACAAATGAAGAAGCAATTTCATGCTACTATGAACCAAAACATAATTCGTCTAAATTATTGTATAACAGAGAATAAAATTGTCCTTAATCCATGAAATATATATGTTTCTTACGTGGTCAAAGAAACTGAAATATTAGGCTTTCTTTGTTTTCAAAACAGATAAACAGGTACTGTATTTGTATTTAACGTATGATTTAAGAAATAATAAAAGTTTATGTTACCCGTATTCCGTATTTGTCAATAATAAATAATCATTGTTATACAGAATGTGAATTTTTTATTAATACTTTACAATTTTGCATTTTTCACATCATCTCAAACCTATTCATTTTATCGAAGTACGTGAAACTCTCACAAAGTAATAGAAAAAAAAATATATTTTCTCTAAAATGATGTTTTTTTATTTATTATTATTATTATTATTATTTTGTCAAACTAGAGATTTTATACTTATTTTCTTTTTTAGTTTCATTTTTTTCGTTTTACCTGAAAATTTCTTTATTTGCTTCTGTTTTATGCCAACGAAATAATAGTAGTTAAAACCATAGATATCGGCACAAAACGGACGTATTTCATATGTTGGACACTGTCAAATATGGCGATAAATTCGGTTTAAAAGAGCGATAATATCTTAGCGCTTGTCAAAGCGTTAATTTGTTTTCGGTGGTTGAATAATGCTAGCCTTGAATATATACTTATTCATATTCAAATATATATATTTTTTTTATCTGAAACATAGTTCTACTCAAACTATTTGTAAAAATTCCAAGAACCCGACATGTAAAAATCAAATCTGCCCGGCAAGAAACATTATAAACTGAACCCAACCCGAAAAAAGAAATTAAGGATAATTCGACCCGATGCAGGACTCTGTTAAACGATTCTAAAGTATACGCTATTCAGCTATTTTTGTATATTTTAATATTGAATAATATACATATTTCAGTTTATCTATAGAAAATAAAAAATTGGTATTACTGATAACATTATATATTACTTTTCATAATTGTCTTAAAACATGAATTAATTTCTTTTAATTTCGAGTTGAAGTATTTAAGTTTCGGGTTGAAATATGTCTGGCTCGGGCCGATGAAAACTTTTTTATCGTATTCGGGTCGACGAATTTTTTTTCTGGGCTCGGGTCAGTTTAATTTCAAATGGTCTAGACCACTAACATTACAATTATTAAAAGAAGATTGAAAGAGCTTATTAAGAAAAAAAACTAAATTATTCATGAATGTGAAACATTCATAAAAAAAGAAAGGAAAGAACAAAAAAAAAATGTCGATTTACATTCTTTAATATTTACTTTTAAAAATATATGCCGGGTGGTTATAAAATAAGTATCTCTATTTGGAGCTGTCTGTAGCTTGAAGGAATAACCAGAATGAAATCAAATTCGGTGTACTAACGATTCGAGAAGGGGGAAGAAGAATAGAACAATAAAAAAAATAATTGCAATAATTTCCGACAGATGGTGCTTTTGAGTGTGAAATGTAATGTGTAATACTGTGTACTGTGGAGGTGTCACAAACCTCAATGACTTTACCGCATATCACAACATGTGCAAAACATCACTCCTGATATGTTACATTCCGCAGATGAGCACGTCGTGCATCGCCTGAATTGAGTCCTCCCGCACAATGGTAATTTGGAACTTGAACATGATGGGCACCGCCATGCGAAAGCATAACCACATTCACTGTGACATTTTCCAATAAATTACGTGTGCCATCCGGTTTGATGTCTTAATTCTCTTTGTTCTTGTATTACACATTACATTTCACACTCAGTAGCGCCATCTGTCGGTGATTATTGCAATTATTTTTTTATTGTTTCATTCTTCTTCCCCCTTCTTGAATAGTATGTGAGCCGATTTTGTTTCTTTCGGGTTATTCCTTCGAGCTACAGACAGCTCCAAATAGAGATACTTATATTATAACCACCCTGTACATTCTTTTATGGGATTAATTCTTTTATGGGATATTCATCTTCTTCTTCTGGGATAAAATAATATTAATATTCCCTCACTATTCTGTCCAAAGGAAACTTTTAATATTGGTCTGTATTTTGATTTTGATTTACAAACAGAAAATCGTATTAATGCGGATAAACTCATTCGCAAATCTACCACCTCCCTTCCTCCCGCTTTAAGGAATGTATAAAATGGTACTAACCTTCAGAATGAAGGCCTTATTACGTTTAAGACTATAATTAAATATAAGTACACTAAATTTGGAAGCTATACTATTTTAATATGCATTATTTCTGTATATATCGTCCTAAAATAAAAAGCATAAATAGCAAAATGTATTATTCAACTGAATTTTTGTTTCTCTTAACGCAGAACAAATAGGAAGTGAAATACAACGATAACAACTGTTTATGGATAACAAATGACTGAAAATGTTTCTTGTGATTGCTTATAAATCCTGACGTTGAAAAATCACAATTGGCTCAACACATCGGTACAACACGCCAAACATCACACACCAGTCTGGCAACCATATGTGTCTTTCGCCAAAGCTTGGCGACTTTTTTGGACGGGATCCAACGTATGGACACTCGTCCCCAGGGTTCTTGATGTCATTTGACTATCTTTAGCAATTTGGCTAAATGTTAAAGTAAAACTATAGCCGAATGAAAATAACGTTAGCAATAGATTTGTCGTGAAACATTTCTTAAAAAATAGTATTTTAAACACCCTAACATACCTTTTTTTTTCCTTTTCTGTGTGTGTTCTATTTTTTTTTAAAATTGTTTTTAGGGAAGTTAATCATCTGAATTGATCTATCGGTTATAGAAATTAACAAAATACATGTGTTATTGATGCTTTGGAAATTCGGGGGAAAAATCATATCCGAGTTGTTTCTAAATAGCTTCATGGAATAAAACCCAAGTTAACTCGTTATTCCGAATATTATGTTAGTAGGTTACAGACAGTGCGAAAAGGGAGGCGAGAAATTGAAAGTCGCCGAATTTATTAACCACGGTTTATTTATTTATTTATTCAATTTTTGTCCGTCGATCATTTTTTGGGGATTTTCTTTTCATCTCTCCGCCAATCTTTTGTTTTCCTTCCGCTAAACATCATGATCGCTCTAACAAATACGTTTCAATCTTCACTTATGTTATTTAGTTGTTTGGAATCTCTGAATTAAAATTAAACCCATTAAAAATAAAAATAAACGCGAAATATTTACTTAACAGGGCAATTGACGTAATTCTGGAGATCGCACACTACAAATAGACAGTTCTGATTGGTGGAACTACCCTGACCTCCAGTTGAAGTACAATGGTTGATCAGCTGATTGCAACTTCCCTATGGAATTTATTACTGTTTCTGCATTTTATCGATTTTGTGACACGGTGGTGTGTGTTTTGGTTGGGTCGTCAAATTGAAACATTGTCCCTGGCGCAGATTTCTTATTTCACGGTCCTGCTATGTTAAATTAAAATGAACAAATAAATATATATTTTTTAATGTGAATGAGTTCTAAGAAGAAATGAAAATACAACTTATAAATTACACTGAAAATATTTCAATCATTTAATAACATCATTGAGAGTGCCGCAAAAAAGTAAAAAGATCAACTCTCGCAGTTTGGCAATTTTAATGCTTCGTTTTCTCGCCAAATGAAACAATTTAGCACAATGGCGATCGGCAGCAAGGACTGTGCTTATGCATTGCATGTATGTCAGATAGAGAGATCAGATATAGTTGTTGTACAGATGTCTGTTTTTCGAAACGGGCTTTTACCGTATTTTGTAAATATGTATAATAAACCGCTGTATAGTTAAATAGACATGCCTCTTCGCTGACATGTAATTTCAAAAGCATATTAGCTTTCTACCCAGAAAAACACATAAATTAAATGCCTTGAAATGTTTGTGATGACATTCTTGATTAAGCTATAAAAAATTTAAATATACGTTACATTAAAAACGAACATTAAAAATAGTAGTATTCTTTTGTAATCAATTATTATTTTGAAAAAGAAATTAAGTAAACGGTTATCTTTGGATTACAAAGAAATATTCTATAATGATTATTAATATTTGTTAAGAGTCGGATATAATTTTACATTTTGAGTGTCCTTATAACTTTCGCTCCCGTAAAAGGAATGTCTATTGTTTATTCATTGAAGTTTCTAAGAAAAATTTAGATTCTATACATTTATCGAATATTGATTAATATTACATATTTGCACAGAATCTTTATGATAATTTTCCTCCTAAGCAGCTGGCCTGGTCTACAAATCATATAGTAGGTGCACTGTAAACATAGAAAAATGTTTCTTAATCTAGGAAAATATAACAGAAACACAAACGAAAATTTAAAATAACCTCTTCCCAGTTATCTTTAGCAAACTTAGAAACCCATATATTTTTGAGATTTAAAGAAACATTTATAAAAGCGAGGTTTATTTTGCTGCCAAAGATTTTCGGAAACATTTCCGAGTATTTTTTTTATAGTGTATTAATCAGTTTTCTCAAACAGGATTATCGGTTTTTTTCTTAATTAAACACTTGCAACTACGTAATTGAATTTATACATGCAAGAGTAACAAAATAATATTAATTTTAATGCTAATGGTATTTAATATATCACATTTGTCTATAAAATGGTCTTTATTGAAGATGGAAATGTTCACGTGAGAATTGATAGAATCTGGAAAGCCTATAATCCGTGTGGTTAAACCTGATTATTACACTATAAAATATTCGGAAACGTCTCCAAAAAACAGTGGCAGCAAAAGGATTTGCGTTTCTAAAAATGCATATTTATATATCGAAAATATATTGGTTTCTGAGGTTTCTAAAAACAAAAAACGGTTTTCGAATTCGTAAGTAACTCGGAGAGGTTATTGTATATTTTCTTTTTTTGTTATATTATATTTTTCTAGATTACGAAACATCTGCCTTTTTTAAAAGTGTGAGAATATCACAAGTAGAAAAACGTCAATCGACTACAAAAATTATACTAATATCATAATCCTTCAAAGAATAAATTATACGATTATGAAATTATAATAGGATTTATAATTATTATTATTTGTTTCATTATAATACTGCTATAATCTCATAAAAGGAATAAAGAGTTAAATGACTTTTTATTTCTAAAATAAAATGATTTATTTATATTAAATCAACGTAGTTTTCATCATGATAATTTATTTATGAAACTTGCTCCTTTTTCCTTAATATTAAAATACGTAAAATCATTTATTCTTTTATATATAATCGAGAGTGAATCACATAGGAAGACGGAAATAGTCCTAAATTCATTCTGTCAACATTTTTTAATTACTTATACACATTTCAAAAGTTCATTTTCAACATTTTTCATTAATAATGCCTCATTATCAAGCATTTTAATGCATGCAGTAATCTTTTAAATGCGTATATTTCGCGTTTCAGTATATCTTGGAATCGTGCAAATGATATATATTATACTATCCACATAATCTACAAATCATCGATGAATTAAAGTATCTTGCAGAAACGACAGTTTTATGAAGTTAGATACAATAATACGATACATAATTCATCACTTTGATTTCAAAACGTTTTCGTCATAAAGATTAATAATGCAACATTATGCTTAAAATTTATATAGCCGATAGAAGAAAAACAATATATCGTAATTCGTTTAGAACACCCTTTTGATCGTAATGTCTTGAGTTAAACAACAACCACCACTCTTCATGGATATTTCTGTAAATAGAGTTTATAGGCAATGCTGCCAACAATTTATAATACAAGATAATAAATGGAATAATCTTTGTGGTTATCTTAAAGCAATAAATTTATAAAGATAATATGTTGTACCGAAATCTATAAACTTTATTTTGCCTTTGCAAAATATATAAATTACGTTCTGTATAAAAAAAATTAAAAACGGGAAAATTGGAAAAAAATTTACTTTTTTAGAATAAACGAGAAATTTATGTTTTAAAGTCTCTTCATTGTATTGGAAAGAGTATGTTTGTTTAAGTACTGAATTCATGTAATAACGATATTTGTGTTAAGAAATGTGAAAGGGTTGTGTATTAAGAATATTTTGGTGGATATCTTAAAGCAATAATTTTGTAAAGATAATTTTTTTCTGAAAGCAATAAACATTCTTTTTTTCAAAAAATGTAAATACGTTTTAAAGAAATAAAATAAAATACTCCGATCAATATTTTCTTTAATAAACAAAGAATTTACTTTTTAACATAGATACGCTGTATTTTGAAAAAAAAATGTACAAATTATAAATTGTAAATTTATTATTTTAAATTTGGAAAGTCACTGTCATAAAGACAGTGACTTTCCAAATTCACTTTATAGTTTAAATAAACTATAAAGTGAAATAAATATTATTCTTTATATATGTCTTCATAAAGTTGCGGAACTCTAATATATGTGTCGTAAATATATTCAGTTCAACACACCATTCGTATCAGGTAATGCTTCTGAAAGGTGTTTTATTCCCCAAAGGCAACGCTGTTCTCAGTACAATTTATTGGATTTTCCACTGAAATCATTTTTCTACATTTACCCAATCACATACTCCCACGCTTCAAATTTCCTAGACACTTTTTCATAATTTCCTCCAGAATAGCAACACATAGAGCTCGCAAAATAATGCTTCGTTTTAAAGTAAATTGAAATACTCACGAGATTTTAAAAAAATGATGGAATAAAGGCGATTTGCATTACTGGAATTTAAAGTTATGCAAACAAATGACGAAGTAGATTCATGCTACTTTGAATTGAAATCTAAATTGTTTGAATTATTGTGCTACAAAGAATAACATTTACGCTAATTTAGAAAAGACACATTGTGTATATTTCCTTCGTTATCACATGTAAGTGAAATGTGCGGTTGTCTTGTTTTTAGAACTGATGAAGATATAGTGCACTGATTTTTAACTATGCTTTGCCAAAATTATAAGTGTATTTTAAATGTATTTGACAAAATTAAATAAACATTCATAAGCGATTATTTTGTTTTGGAATATTAAAGAACGTTTTAAGTACCAGTACCATTTAACTAATTGCAGACTAGTTTCAGTAGCATTTCGCCTACCGTCATATGAGCAAAGAATTTGGCCTAAATATATGGAAGAGAAACGGATCCTAGTAATATGTTTATTGACCAATGAACTTACAGGAAATTACAGGAAATTACATGGAACAGCCAATAGGAAATTATATAAGGAAATTAACTCATAATGTGAGAAAATGTTAGTAGATATTAAGAAAAGCAGTTTGTTATATAATATTTTCAACAATCTGACAAATGGGGAATATAGAAACCACAATGTTTCAATATCTTTATGATTTTTATAAATATGGAATGTTATATGGAAAGTTAAGTTCCCGTATAGAAATGGGTTTATAGATAATTTTAGCTGAATTACACTGGGGAGAAAAATTAAAGGAACAACTATAAAAACTCATCGAACTTGAATAATTTTGCAGATAAGAACATGAAATTTGCACAAGATCTTTATTTTGTCATGCCTGACATATATTCAAATGCAGAACTGCCTACTTTTGCAAAAAAATAAATTTACACATAAAAACATAGGAATGTGTGATATGAAAGGGGAGAAGGAAATTGTACTGTTACAATATTTTACAGACACACGGGAAAAATCAATAAGGTATGTGGTCACTCCTGACCGAAATGCAAGTTTTACAGCGATTTTCCATACTGTGAATTAGGTTAACCAGAAGTGCTTGCGGTAACAAAATGTATTCAAGATGAATAGTACTCCAAATCTCCTGGAGAATGATAGTTGGGGGTTGCCGAGATGCAAGTTGGCGTATTGATGCGTCTCACACATGTTATATCGTATTTAAATCCATAGAATATGCAGGCCACTCCATTCACTTGATTTCTTCGCCTTCAAGATAATCATTTACTAGTGCAGCACGATAACGTCGCGCATTATCATCCATTACGAGGAAGTTATTACCGATTGCACCCCTAAACAACTTGACACGAGGATCAAGAACCTTATTTCTGTATATTTCAGTATTCACAGTTGCACTGCTAAAATGTGTAGTTCAGTGCGGCCATTCAAAATGATGCCCGCCCATACCATGATTCCAAGACCTTTGTATCGATACCTTTCACGGATGTTTGCAGCCTTATTGTGTGTGTTTTTCTCCCACCATATGGTAACACGTCTGAAATCACTCTTCAAACAAAATCGGCATTCATTTGTACAGAGAACTTGGCTCCAGTAAGTGCTACTCCAATGACGATGATCTCTGCACCACTTTAACCGGGCGCATTTCACTGCCGGAGTTAATGGAATACAAATCATGGGTTTCCTTGGATACAGCCCTCTTTTATGCAGCCTGTCACTCACAGTAAATCTGGATAGGACAACCTTGACTGGTTGTCTCTGCACATTACCAGTGTTTTTAAACATTTTCCAGATTCTTGACATGGCGCTTTTGGCTATTTTTAAGTCTTTACAGACCGCTGTCAGTGTCTGTCCTGCTTCCATTCTCCCTATGGCACGCCATTTCTCACAATCTGTCAAATGTCTTCTGGATGACATATTCCACCTACTACAAGCGAAAATTTTATGCAACTACACGTAATATCCTTGAAATTAGACTCCAAATTACCCACGTGCACTCCTTTTCGAACGTGCCGAATGAACGGGCTCAAAAATTTGCATATTTTTCTGTAGCAAATGTTAATCCCATTGGGCTACGTTATAACATTAACATTGAGTTACCAACCAATAGCCTTTCATTGAAGTTCCCGCAATATAATTAACATAAAGCACCTTTTCATGGTTGTTCCTTTAATTTTTCTCGCCAGTGTATAATCTAAGTGCGGTCTTTTGCAATGGCCGATTTGTGAGTTTCTTGCTTAATAATATATTGTTTGTGTTCATTAATTCGACATTTTAAACCCCGTTTAGTTTGTTCAATATAGGAGAATAAGGCTATTAACCCCAGGAATTAGATATCCAATAGATGTTTTTTTCAGTTTGGTGAGAATTTCATTTGCAGGGGTGAAAATTATTTTAAAGTCATGTTGTTTAAGAATTCAAATATTGTGGTCAGGTATCCAGTTAAGCAATAAGAGGCGGTGCAAATTTTAGAATCTATGGGAGGAAAATGTATAATAGGTTTATGTACTTTTAGAAGGACGTAAAATTTGCACAGTTAGTATGTGATAGAAAAAATATTTCCCCTTCCTTTATTCTGTACTACTACTACATTATAATATTACACTATACTACTACCTATACTCCTTGCTTCTTTGAACTAATGACGGTATGCTAGATGCTACAGAAAGAAGTCTGGAATTAATTAAAAAATCCTAGTGATTAGAATGTTGTTTTATCTACCTATATTATATGGCGCAAGTATCATCTTAACAGTCATTCTTCTATTTTTTTTAAGTCTTAATTCGGAGTTTCTTGCATCAGCTAAGATATTATAATTTTCTCTAAGGACAAAAAGCCTTAGAAAGAAAAACCATAATATGATGTTTCCTGTAAGATTTGTTTTTCTTATTTGATTAACTAAAAGGGATTATATATATTTCCTTCTTATTCATATTGCGTTATCTTTCAAAAACGCTTTAATTTTTTCCTGTCGCGCAAAAGAAGGAAATTAAGAAATTTTAAATTAGAACATGTTTATTTTTTTTATATAACGTTCATGATCAAACTATAATTTCTAGATTTCTAGCATATCAGGAAGTGAATGGAAAATCGATTACGCAATTCCATCACTACGTATATGAACCAAGTTAAGATATGTGTGTTCTGGGCACTTTTTTGAAAAAGATGAAATGTTTATGAAACACGTGTGTCTTTAGTAAAACTGGGAACAAAACTATGAATTTAAATAAAATTTTAATGAAATTTTAATTAACTTTTCAAATTTAGTTAAAACATTTTGTCAGATTTTAGTAAAAATTAACATTTATACTAAACTTTCTTTGACAAAATCTAACAAATATATTTCACTTTTATTTTTCAACAAGATATTAGTAAATCCCTTACTTGTGTATGAAGCAAAAGGTTTGCTTTACCTCTTAAATTTACTAACGTATACCAAATTTTGAATAAAAAACGTGATTTTTTAAATTTATATATGTTTCAATAAAAATAACTCTTAAATTAATGAATATATACTTACAGGCTATATTTTGCTTCATAACATACCAATGGATGATTAAAACCTTCTGACAATGTTTTATTTCAATAGCGTAAAGAAATTTTAAGAAATGAGATTTTTCGTGATTTTTTTTAAGTCAGTTCAAATCTTAAAATGCTCAGTTCCGATTTTTAATTTATGCTAGATCTTTGCTCATAAGTATCGCTGAACAAAAAGTAAAGCATTTTTTAATCCTAAGTCCTTGAGCTTTAAAAAAAAAAAACTTAAAAAAACTTATATGTTTCGTAAATATAGCGATTTTGGGGTAGGTACATGCCCAGGGGTTGGAAGTAGTGCGCTACACGTAGCGAAACTACAGTAATCGCTACTTTTACAGTAGTTTGTAGTGTATCACGCTACATTCTGAACAATGTAGTAGAGAGGAGCACGATAAAAAAAATCAGTTGTTTGTATCGAGAATCGACGCTACTTTTAACGCTACTTTAAGGGAGGGGGGAGGGTGTGCCAGTCTACAAATTACGTGAACGTAACTTAATCTTTTGTGCAAAATTTGTCCTGCAAATAAACAGCAGCAAATCTCAGTTGCAGTGTATAGTAGCGCATCGCATGAAGTCAGATTTTTTGCATTGACACGAGCTTCTAAAATCAAATACTAACACACTAAAGGAATTAATTTTCTTGCACGCAACACTTGTCTATGTATTTCTTATTAGGTATTCATGTTTTAATGCCGGTGTTCTTATTGGGAATAGCTTTATTTGCAGATTTATTTATTGTTTGTATTTATATTTGTTTTTATGTAATTTTCTAGATTATAAGATTATACAAATCAATATAATTAACTCTCAACAGAACTCAATACAATTAACATATTAAGAGTGTATTGATGAGTTAAGTAGCGAGACAAACCTATAATAAAATAATAGGTAATAAAATAATAGGTAATAAAATAATACGTAAATAACATGTCAACGGTATTTTTATATCCCAATTCAATAACTACTGTAAAATAGTAAATAAAACTCATGCAGTGGTATGATTGCAAAAGTAGCCCTTCGTTATGTCACTTGTTCATATACAGTGAAAACTCCATAAACTGTTACCTCTAAACAACAACAACCTCCGAATATCGGCCACCTATTGATGGAACCAAACACGTTCCATTGCATTAACAGTAGTACGAACCTCTAAATATGGAATTCTGAACAACGGCCGCTCAAAAGTCATGAGAAGAAAAAATTAACAGTTCCTGGTACAATTTATATGCATTTGCAAACCGAAATGTGAAGCAGATCAAACAAAATTTACTTGAAATGTCAACAAAAATTCACTTAATCGCTCAAACACTTAATATTTTCCCAAAAACTAATCTCTAAATCCTTTTGATAAGCAATTCTGCCTCAAGATGTTGTAAATTCCTAAGGCTCAAGAGGTACAGAGTGCGCAGAAAGAATTTCGATCCACTGAGGCTAACGACGGGACAACCGACAACAAAAAATCCGTTAAACGAACAATTAAACCACCCAGTAATTATTCTACTTTTTTTTTCCTTTAGCAGGGGGGTCTTGAAAATCTCCTTCTGTCCATAGAAATTGCGAGAAAGTTTCATTAGGGGGGGGGGGGGTAAAAAAAATTTCTGTTTGGAAGCAAAGAAGAGATGAATTTTGTAAACTTTTCTATGGAAATTTCAGTTTTATGGGAAACTCCCGAACAAAAATGTTAAAAGTTGTTTTGACTTTTGTTAATATTTTCTGCAGTATATTTCGCAACTTTTTTGCAGTTATTTGGGCCCATTCGTATAACTTAAGAGTACGGTTCTTACTTGTTTGTAGTTCTTGGTGCGTTGTTACCAACTATTGTAATAAAATTCATCATTTGATTACGCGTGGAAAATCAGGATGAGTTCTAAACGAAAATTCCAAAATTTCTAGTATTAAAACATATACCGAAGTTGGGACGAACCTTCGTGAAATCCTAAATTTTGCATTAAATCATAATGAGGATGAGTTGTATAGCAAAATAACTCATATTGTTATTTCTTTGGACAGCAAAATAGGAAAGAAACTGCAAATCACTGATTTTACTTACTCACCATACGTAGTATAGGGTAAGTCTTGTAATCGTTTTGAAAATCGAAAAAAATGTTTTTGACGGATTTACAAGTTTCAGACACTGGAGATTCCGAAAAACATATTTTTAGAAAAAAACTATTGCTGTCCGTCTGTCCGTGTGTCTCTGTGTGTGTCTGTAACCGCTCCATCTCCCGAACAAATTGAGATAGAGACTTGAAATTTGGTATGTACTTAGTATGTAATAATGGGAAGAATTTCAGTAACCTTGATTATCCGGAACTATTTTTTTCGGACTCTCGAAGTATTCGCGCTGATAAAAGGTATATAAAAAATTTCAAAATCGTTATTTTACGGAGTAAATATAAAAGGCAATAAAAAAACATAAATTTTGCATAAAGAATGAAGTATCTCGGATAATTAGTTGCCGATATATTTGTAATCCTATTTTAAACACTCTTCGATTTTTCATGACCCTGTAATTCATCTGAATTTCAATTCAAAGATACATTTTAATTGGAAATGAGACGCTTAATCCGACGCAATAAACCGTTAGTTAATATGATTAACATTTTTGGAATTATAAGGATGTTTCTTTTACGCAATTCAGTAATAGGACATTTAAAGTTTATGACGTCATCAAGCCACGATTTTATTTGAATTGCAATGCATTTTATTAGTAGTTTACACATGTTTTATATTCATATTTTATATTATGCATACCCATGATGGGTAAGTATTACGGTGGTCCCTAACGACTAGTTTTTAATTTATTAAAACAATGAGGATTAATTAAAATGACTGCGTATTTATATTTAAATGTACGTATATTTTATTTTTTTTTTAAATGAAACCACTGAGTAACACCCACCTCTGAAGAGCTGCAACTTTTCACCGGTCACACGGGTAAACGTTATTCAGAGTTTACACTGTATATAGCTCCGCCAAAAAAACAAGCTATATTCGAAAACATAAGCTGTACTTTAATCGCATTTTTAATTTCCGTGCACATACAGTGGAAGAAAAGTATTGTCATCATGATAACAACCCGATTATAGAAAATTTTATATATGTTTAGATTTTGAAATGCCCTGAATCCTTTTTAAACACTTTTACAGTGATCCCTTATGTATGTGTGGGTGTATGCGTGATATTAAAGTTTATTCACGTTTTCAGGTCTCCTGGGCTCACCTTTGTAAAATTACTATCTAAGTTTTTATTTCCTATTATTTATTTGAACCCACAGTTTTCAGTAACACTTCCGGAAACTTGAGTGGAGTCACTCCAGTATTTAAATATTGATTATATTATGTATCTCGCTTAATTTTGCTCAGAAATTTTTAATATGTGTTTTGGAGACAAACACAAAATATTTTCTGGTATGCTATATTTCTTACTTTTTTTAATGCCATCGGTTATATCTCATTTATTTAATTGTACCCAGGCACACGAAATATAATTAGGGGCTACTGTATTAATTATTAAGTCCGTGTCTTTCGTTTCGTATGTAAATTTAATCATTTGACAAAATCTGAAAGTAGCGAAATAGATACTGCTTTTGAAAATTATTTAGTAGTCGCTAGTTTTTAAAACAAGTAGTTGTAGTTGTAGTTAACTACAATAAAAAAAGTAATTTTTTCGACACCTGTATAAGCCTTAAACGTAAGTGGAGCGTGTAAAAAAGGGAAAAATTATAGGCATCATTGTGAGCTAACATTCGATGGTTGTTAAATTAATGCAATTTTATACTCATTAATTGTTACATTTTATAATGCACTATTTACTGTTATGAAAATATTTGTTTCAAAATAGTCATATAATTTGTGTTTCTTAAAATATTCTAATTATAACTTTTGTCTTACCGTGTTTATAACTTTTTTCAATACTTTGAACAAGTCGCGATAAAATGCATGTACTGTACATCTATGAACATGCATTTCAAAGGTAAATTATGAATTTTTCAATACCAACTAATGTAAGATTTCTCTTTTGGGGCATACTATAGTTATCTTTTTATACAATTCAGTTTATAGAATACTTTTATCTCCTTTTTGCTTTATCGCAAAGCCGTTTTGTTTGAATTTTATCTAAAAAAATATACTTAATAATGAATTTTGAAAATTTTGATGCGACGTTCATGATCTACTTATATTTAAAAAGAGAGTGCTGATTGTACACTAACATTGAAGCTCGTTCAGAAGCTATTACCACTTTTTGCGGAAGCAAACTATTAATTCTGTTAATCCTGTGACCGCCAAGCAAAAGGGCAAAAATTTAATGTTGTTTCCTCCGTAATATTTTAAACTGCTAAAAAAACATTATATAAAAAACTTAATTACGTATATGGATATAATCCTTGAGACTACTATTCATTACTTAATGATTAAAAACTAATTTGTAGAATTATATTAAACTGATTTGTAGAATTATATTAGTTTAAATAATGCTCATATTGCAGTGAAACCTGAATTTATTTAGTTTATGAATTAAAACTTTCGAAAGAGATTTTTTCATCTGTAGGTGTATTCTCTTTAAGTATTATACCTAAATCATTGTACCTCAAATTAACTGTAAACTAAATAATTTTAAAATTGACTTCTATTAGAATAATATACATTCTATTTTTGCAAATACTAATTAATATTTTATATTTGTTATAAACTATTATCATAATCTTTCTGTCATGCTATTGTTTCTTGCCCCTAAAAGAAACCCTTGTTGTTTCTTGACTCTCGTCGTTTCTTATATAACCCCTTGTTGTTTATTGCCCCTTACCGTTGTTTCTTGCCCTTTGCCGTTGTTTTCTTGCCCAGATTGAGCAGGGCATCACATGTAAATTAAAATACCATGAAACTATAAAACGTATTACTTATATTATAATCTTCTAAAGACTAGCTTACTTATATAAAAGGGATAAAAATATTCATATTTTTTTAATTAAATTGTCATAATTATACTATTACAATCTAATTAAAAACATAAAGAGAAAAATGATTTTTTATGTTCTGAAGGAAAATATTCATTTTATTATTAAATCACCATAGATTTCATTCCGATAATTAATACAATAAACATGCTATTTTCTCCTTCAAATAGAAATACGTAAAACACATTTATTCTTATACATGTAATAAAAAGTGCATTATTTTAGAAGACAATAATATTATGATATTCCTTTGTCAACATTTATTAAATTTCCGGAACACTTCCTAAATTCATTTTAAACATTTTTTCCGTTTTAAATGCCCTATTAACAAATGCATTTCAATACGTACAGTAAACCTTTTCAAATCGTATATTTCGACAGTTAAGGGAAATTTTGTAATCATGCAGATGATTTATATTATACTATCCGCATAGACTATAATCATCAGGGATTAGAAGTATCTTAAAAAATACGGCTTTTTGAAGTTACATAATACTGTACATTACAATAATACTATACATAGTTCATTACTTATAGTTCAAAACTTTTTCATCATAAAATTTCAAAGTGCAGTATTATGCTGAATATTTATACACCACATAGAGGAAAAACAATATATCTTTATGATTACAGAATATCGTTTGGTCGTAATGTCCTGACGTAAATAACAACTACCATTCTTCAAGTATTTTTCTATATACAGAATTTATATACAATGCTGTCATTACTCCAAATATTTTATAACACAAGGAAATAAATTAAGTAATCTTTGTGGTTGTCTTAAGAATATACTTTTGTAAAGAAAATGTTTTGTATCGAAAGCTATAAACTTTTTTTGTTTTCCCAAAATACATATAAAATGTTCTAGAGAAATGTAAAAAAAAGGGAAAAAATGTAAGCAACTGTTTAGTATTTTTAAAATAGCCAAAAAATTAATATTTTAATGTCGTTCATTTGTATTAGATAGAATACGTGTATTTAAGTACAGTGTTTATGTATACTCGATATGTGTGTTTAAGTAGTGCAAAAGAGCTTTTATTTTTTAAATAATCTTTGTGGCTGTCTTGAAGCAACAAAATTATAAAAATAATATTTTGTACTGAAAGCTATAAACGTTATTTTAAGATTTTTTAAAAATATATAAGTAATTTTTTATAGAAATGAAAAAGATTTAGCAATTACTATTATTTTTAAATGCACAAGCAATTAATATTTCAGCATATATTGTACTGTCCTCTAAAAACAACCCATTTTTTGTAATTTTCTCTACGTAAAGTCTAATAAAGAATGCAAAAATATTAAGAATTCCTAAATTTGTACAGCTTGTTCTGAGTAAAATTTTAATGTCCAGCATTTTTTATTTTATCACTTTATTACAAAGTGTCAGCCAATTAAGCGAGAATTTAAAAATAAAAACTACTTTTCCAAAACATAACCCATTTAATCTGGAAAAAACCCACTCATGAAATAATCAACTAAAAATGAAGCATTTTATTACATATTAAGGGTTTAACATAAAGACAATTAAAAATTTATGTAGACCATTCTAAAATTGTATTATAACAAGAAAATCTATAAAAATGAAGCTCGTGTTTTGCCAGAATTCTGCAATTGTTATTTTAAATTGTTTTAAAACTAAATAAGCACTCCTTAGGTATTTTGAACTATTTTTATTATTCTAAATGGTGCAAAAAACATAACAAAACAAAAAAATTGACTATATTGAAATATTTGATGAAGTGCTAGGGCGGAAACATTTCACTCTGGGTTATTTTTAGAGAACAGTATGTTGTTTTAGAGGACAATATGCTGTATTTTTTTAAGTATGTGCTAATTATGAATTCATAAAAATCTAAATTCATTCGTTTAATTACATAAAATAACTGTCTTCTATATCTATTTGCATTGTCAAAAGAAATAACTATTCATCTTTAATTTTTTTTTAAATGATTGCAAAATTCTAATTTGTGTGTTTCAAATATATACAGTTGAACAAACTATTCGTATCGGATAATGCTGTGGAATTGTGTTTCATTAACCATGGTAAACAATGTGTTCACTATATTATTGGAATTTTCATTGAAATGATTTTCTCCAATTTTTCAAATCCCATACTTCCACGTTTCAAATGTTTCTGGATAATTTTTCAAAATTTCCTTCAAAAAGAAAACACAGAGAGTTCGGAAAATAATGCGTTGTTTTATAGTGTGAACAAAAACATTCAGAACACCTTTAAAAATGAGGAAACAAACGTGATTTGCATTTCCAGAATTTAAACTTATGTAAACAAGTGACGAATTAATTTCAAGTTACAGTGAAACGGAACCTAAGTTTCTGAATTATCGTGTTACAAAAAATATTATTTACCTTAATGTAGAAAAGACACAATATGAATATTTCTACTGTCATCACCAGCGAATGCAATTTGTGATTTTCTTATTTTTAGACTGGTGAAAATATAGTGCATCATTTCTTTTTAACTGACCCTTTGCCAGTTTTTATATGTCTATTTAACCTGAAATTGACAATATATAAATAAACATAAGATAAAGCCAGGAGAGGTGGCGCGGTCGGAGAGATGGCGCACATAGAGGTTCGAGGGGAAGGAGTAGACTGAGCGCGCAGCGACTCCAGGTAGTTGTACAACAACAGTAGTGGAGTATCTACTTGAAAGTGCACGTTGATTGTTTTGAGCGTCTAAGATAAAGCATTGCTATTTTGTTTTGTTTTCCAAAAGTAAGTGCTTGAATTTTCATAGCTATTCATCAGAATTTCTATACAATGTCAGTAGTACAAAATATTTTAAACTTAAACGATTTCTCATAAGGTACTAATCTAGACTAACAATGTGAACATCAACGGTTCGTTTTAGTAGCGGCCATGTTTAAATAAAAGGCCGCGCAATCTCTGCTACCGAAATTGGAGAGTTTGCGCACCTGCTACTTAGGAGAGATGGCGTATTGTTCCCATTAGTTTCCATGCTAGGAGAGATTACGCAGCTTATTGGTAAATTTGCATAAAAAAATAAAAATGAAAATGGAGTAATTTTAATTTAAACGTGTTATTAAGTAACTTAATGTTATTTTGCAATCGTATCTGGACTTGATTTTTTCGATTCTTTAATTTTTTCCCCTTTAATTAAAAAATTTTAATAGTTTTTATTATTTTTTTCTTTTTCTGATTCTATAATCATTGAGTTGAAATATTCACTCCTAATACAATAATATTTGTTCACAAAAACCTTACAACAATGTCATTTAAGTGTAATTATTATTGTTAACAATTTAATTGTAGTTATTAAAAGTAACAATCTCTCCTACCCATGTGCGCAATCACACCATCCTTGTAATGATAAATTGCGCAAAATAAATTTCTTGGTTTTATTACAACTGTTCTATTAAATTGCAACATAACAACAAAATAGTAATGGAAATGCATAAAAAACAAATGAAGTAAAAATTATTCATGGATAGTTCAGCAAAAAATTAATATTTAAAATTTTTATTGTTATTCTTTTGAATTGTGCGCAGACTCTCCTAGCTTTACCTTACATGTACTATATTTACATTTTTAATTCTGAGTTTATCCTCTCACTTGAAAAATAATCAGTTTATCTAAGTGTGAAAACGTCTTAAATGTAACATAAATATACAAGGTATTTATTTATTTATTTATTTTTGCTGACCTAAGAGAGCTTATAATAACTTAAGTTTCTTATTCACATTTCGTTATTTGTCGAAGATTCTTTATTTGCTTCCAGCCAAACAAAATAAAGTAAATTAAATTTTCGAAATTAAACATTTTGAACTTAAACCTTTTGAAATACTCGTTTTGGTTTTCAAGATCTAGCTATAATTTCTAGAGCTCTAGCACACGAGGAAGTTAATAAAAAATAGATTACGAAATTCCATCATTACACATATTAACCAAGTTACATAAATACAAATTGATTCTATGCAAGTGCTGTGAGCTAACATTCGAATTATATTAAAATAATACGGTTGTATATTCGTTTGTTGTTAAATCATTCTTAGTTTAATGTTATGAACAGATTACTTTCTAAATCTTCATACATTTTGTGTTTCATGAATTATTCTGTTTACTTGAAATTATTTGTGGTTATTTTTAGTGATTTTTTCGAACATTATAGCTTCCTATGTGTATAGAAATCGTACAACACTGACAAGTACAGTCTCTATAAAATGTAGCTACATATATGAGAAGTATCTAAGTAGAATGTGAATTTTTCATATGATTTATTTTCTAAAAAATGCAAGATATATCTTTTATATATATAAGAGAAATTTTATCCCTAAAGTATCATATTTTATACATTTCTGTTTGATGAATAATTTCAGGGTTGCCACTAGCAACTTTTTTTATATTCTATTAGCGCCACTACTTTTAAAAGATAAATTTTGTAGTTTATTTCTCTTGCATATGTTGTCAAAGTGTATGTGAAAAAAAATGAGAAAGAGGTGCGAGATAAAATTAAAAAATAATCGACAATGGCAGCCCTGTAATTTCTGTCTTTTTTGCTACACCCCAAAGTCGTTTTGTTAGACATTTATCTAAACAATCCTGAATAAGAAATTTTGAGATTTTTTCGTATGACATTCATAATACGAGCAGGAAAGACCGAGCTATGCTCGGTCAAAATTAGCCTTGAGTTCAAATATCATGACCCACGACCAAAATGACCCACAACTCAAATTTTCTAGAACATGTGACCAAGTCCAATTTTCTTCTCGTGCCTGAAACCCGTAGGATATAAAATTTAGTCAAAATATTCTGAGCCGTTTTTTACATAAAACTAGCTTCGCCCACAGTGACCCAAAAATGACTGCTAATCGAATTTTCTCGAGAATGTGACCTTGCCCAATGATTTTCTCGTGCCCAAAAACCGTAGGATACCAAATTTAGTTCAAATCGTCTGAGCCGCTGAGAAAAATTGTTTGACCCATAATGACCCATGACCCAAATGGCCCACTAATCGAAATTTCTCGCACATGTGACCTAGCCCAATAGTCAGCTTGTTCCCTAAAACTGTAGGATACTAAAATTAGTTCAAATCCTTTGAGCCGATTTAAGAGAAAAATAGCTTGACCCATAATGAACCATGACCAAAATGGCCAGCTAATCGCAATTTCTCGAACATGTGACCTATCCCAATAGTCTTCTTGTTCCCTAAAACTGTAGGATACTAAAATTAGCTCAAATCCTTTGAGCCGATTTAAGAGAAAAATAGCTTGACCCATAATGACCCATGTCCAAAATGACCCACTAATCGAAATTTCTCGAACATGTGACCTATCCCAATAGTCTTCTTGTTCCCTAAAACTGTAGGATACTAAAATTAGCTGAAATCCTTTGAGCCGATTTAAGAGAAAAAAAGCTTGACCCATAATGATCCATGACCAAAATGGCCAGCTAATCGCAATTTCTCGAACATGTGACCTATCCCAATAGTCTTCTTGTTCCCTAAAACTGTAGGATACTAAAATTAGCTCAAATCCTTTTAGCCGATTTAGGAGAAAAATAGCTTGACCCATAATGACCCATGTCCAAAATGACTCACTAATCGAAATTTCTCGAACATGTGACCTAGCCCAACAGTCTTTTCGTACCCGAAAACCATAGGATTCAGAATTTAGTCTAAATAGTCTGAGCCGTTTTTAGATAAAATTAGCTTGACTAACAGTGACCCAAAAATGACCTACTAATCAAATTTTCTTGGACATGTGACCTAGCCCAAATATTTTTTGGTGCCCGAAACTCGTAGGATACAAAATTTAATCAAAATCGTTAGAGCAGTTTTTTAGATAAAATTAACTTGACCCGCGTTGACCCAAAAATGACCCACTAATCGAAAGTTCTCGAACATGGGACCCAGCCCAATAGTCTTCTCGTGTCCGCAAATGGTAGGATACAAAGTTTGTTCAAAATCGTTTGAACCGTTTTTTAGATACAATTAGCTTGACCCTGACCCATGGTGACTCAAAATGACCCACTAATCGAATTTTCGTTTGAGCCGTTTTTCAGATAAACTGCATATATATATATATATATATATATATATATATATATAACCAATATATGTATATATATATGTATAACCACACACACACAACATTTGCTCGTATTAGAATATTTGATATTTGTCAAAGAATACAATTATCCTTTTTATACAAATTAGTTTTAGAATAATTTTCAGTCCATTTTTCTACGTACCAACGCCATTTTATTTGAATTTTATTTAAAAAATATCCGTAGACAGACATTTTGATAATTTTGGTGTAACGTTAATGATATATACTGGGTACAATATGTCATCTATCGCCGACCTTTAATTTCTCAACCGTTGTTCGTAAACATATAGTTCCAATTACAAAAACAGTTCAAATGGAGTAAATATTCATTTTGTGGCATTGTTTAAATTAAAATATAAACTTTATGAAAATTACGAAATCTGACTTTTTATACGGTCCCCCAATTCCTATAGTTATATTTAGTAAACGTTTACACATATCATAACAGATATAACACAGAAAGTTTGACTTTTACACATGATTTTGTCTTTCATTGAGGGATCAGCTAAAAATTGAATTAAAGCAATTCGAGATTGAAATCAGTGTGTAAGGCCCTTTCTACGGCTAAACCACCTTTAGCTGGTATCGTCAAATCGTGGTATCACCAAAGAAGGTTATTTCATCTAAAAATTTTAGTTGATTTTTAGGGGTCGTATACAAAGTGAAGAATTAAATGTTGAAATTAAGCAAAAAAATAAATATCAATTTATTTTCATATCAGAAAACGGTCTACTATAAAAATGAATACATCAAACGCTGGAATCTGCTAGAGATACTTCTCAAAGTGCTCTCCGTTGGTGGCAATGCACAATTGAATGCCTGATAGTGCTGAGTCCTGGACACGTTGGATCATAACAGGTGTACCTGTGCGACAAGAAAGGATAATGCACTGCTTCAGATCAACCAGAAACGTAGGCTCAGTCATATAGACCTGTGTATTGATGAAACCCCAGAGGTAGAAGTCCATGAGAGTCAAGTTCAGTGAGCGCGGTAGCCTGTCTACCGGACCACCACATCCAATGATCTGTTGACCAAAATCTGTGGCCAGATACGCACGGATGTTTGATGCTTTATGCGGAGGGGCCCCATTATATTGAAACCACAAACGACATGCATATCGGAGAGGCAGCTCTTCATACTAGTCACGTACCGTACTTTGTACCAGGGATAGTTAACTATCGTCCGTTAAGTTCCCAGCGTAGAAGATGGGTCCAACAATCTGTGTTCCCCACATACCGCACCACGCGTTCGTTGAACAGCGTACCTGGTGTCGTACTAGGCGGACGATGTGGGGTTTTCCTAGAGTTGTAAAGGCTAAAAAAACCCGGTTTAAACCTGAGAATAAACCGGGTTTTTTGGAAGTAAACTTGGTTTTTTGGGAATAAACCAGGTCTTTTGGCAATAAATCTGGGAATAAACCTGGGATTAAACAGTTTTTTTTTGCAACTGTAGGTTTTCCAGAGACCAATAATGTACATTTCGCACGTTCCCAATGTCACATCGTGTAAATGTTGTCTCATCTGTCCACAGAATGTCACAAAAGAACGACGGATTTTCCTCTAATAAGATGTTGAGAATGAAATTACAATAATCAAATCGCCGTGCGTGGTTACCCTGCATCAATTCTTGCACTAGTGTCGGATTGTATGTATGGGCACCATGTGTATGTAACAAATGCAAGACTTGCTCACGCATGCCTCGCTTGTTTCCACCGTGCTCAGTTGTGGATTTCAAAGGGCGAATGCCAGCAACTGCTCCAGTGTCACTCGAACATTTCACCTTGCTCTTCGACTTGTTCTGGGTCGTGCTGCAACTGAGCCGGTCTCTCTAAGACGATGCAATGCATCAGTTACAGTTTCATGCGTTGGATGTTGATCCCTAGAGAAATGTTCTGAATAAACCCTCGCAGCGACTTTGGCATTCTTTTGATATTCAGAATAAAAAAGTATCATTTCGGCATAATGCGTGTATGCGTAGCCTGCCATCACGATCTCAGCACTCAGTAGCGTGCCCACTGCTACATGGCGCCTGTTTTATCCCTAAAGTGTGGCGCTGCGGTACTATTGTAAGTTGCATAATCCAGATTATCATGCTTATTATAGCTCGGCTGGTCGTTTACATTCCGTTGCCATTTATCTAGTTCTTCGTGAGTATGTTTTATTTTTCGGGTGTGGATTCTACCTAATTTAACTTTTATATGTCGTTCGACCCCTAAAATTTAACTTAAGAATTTAAGAGTTTTAGATGAAATAACCCTCTCTGGTGATACTACAATTTGGCGATACCAGTTGAAGGGGGTTTTATCGTAAAAAGGACATTGCACCCTGATTTCGATCTCGGGTTACTTTAATTCATTTTTTAACTGATCCCTCAATAAGAGACAAAATCATTTCCAAAAATCTCAAACTTTGAAATTTAATAACTGTAATTTTTTGTAGTACAAAAATCAAACTTTTTGTGTTACATCCGTTATGATATGTGTAAACTTTTAGTATGCATAACTATAGGTATTGGAGGATCATATGAAGAGTTAGATTTCTTAATTTTTATAAAATTGATTTTTTACTTTAAACAATGCTACAACATGATTATTTACCTCATTTGAAACGTTTTTGTAATTGGTACTGACATATATATATATCAGACCGGCCAAGTCTCCGGCTTTTTGGATACTAGTACTTTAGTACAGAAAAGTTTGTTTTATTTAATTGTAGCATTCTGTGATTTAAAAGAAAAAAAAAATTCTCTAAAAAATTACTGTTGTTCAAAAAGCCGGAGACTTGGCAACTCTGATATATGTATATATATATATATATATATATATATATATTAATATATAAACAGAAAAATAGAGGGCGAATATGCTGATACTGAAGCTTTTTCAGAATTTCTTACAGTTTGGTACGTAACGTAGAATTGTGCTGAATGGTTTAGTTAATGAACTAATAAGTTTAAATGAGATTTTGCTTCTGAAACTGTACTCATATTATTATATATCAATTTATGTTTCCCTTATCAATAAAAAAAAATATTTTTAAACTGGCATTTCTTTTTTTTTAAATGACATTGGACGTTGAAAGTATTTGCGTATAAATTTTGATTTGAGCGGCCTTTATTTTTACATTTATTACTTCTTGGTGTTATAAAAAACTCCTAACAGTTTACATAAATGCATTACAATTAATGCTAGTAAATTTTGCTTTCAACTCTAAATTCACGAAAACATTATTGTCAGCTGCATTATTTTTGACAATCAACTAATAGAAAGCTCTCTAAATGACTTCAATTTTATGTTTTTCATATACTAATTTATGTTATATATCTGTTATGAATCGTTATTGTAATTTTCCTCTAATGCAGGTGTTTCTTGCTTCTAAAATCCTACATTATTTACACCACATGTAAATTAAAGCACCATGAAATTATAAACTCTGTTACTAATGTAATAATCTTCAAATGTATAGCATAAATTACATAATGTACATAAATTACATGTTTATGAAAAAAATTGTAAGTTTTATAATGTATTAATTATATTATTCTAATTTTTTTAAAGACATAAAGAAAAAAAAATTGTTTATGTCTTAAAGCAAAAGTCTTCTTTTTTTATTATTAATATTATTATTATTAAATCAACATTGTTTTCACGCTGATAATTTATTTAAGAAAAATGTTCATTTTCTCTTCCTATAGAAGTAAGTAAAAATATTTACTTTTATAAATGTAATCGAAAGCTCCTTTCTTTAGAAGACTCAAACATACCGAAGTTCATTTTGTCAACTGTTATTAACTTTTCACCCACTTTCATAAATTTATTTTGAACATTTTCCTTTGTAAATTGCCCATTGTCAAATGCATTTTATTACATGCAGTAAATCTTTTCAAACTGTACATTTCAACAGTTCCGGAAATCTTGCAATCGTGCAAATGATTTATATTATACTATCCGCATAATATATCAATCATGAGTGAATGGAAGTATCTTACAGTAACGAATGTGATGTTCAATACAATAAGACGATACCTAATTCATCATTTATAGTTCAAAATTTTTCATCATATTTTTTGGAAAGTGCTATTATGCTGAATATTTATTTAGTAGAAAGAGAAAAAAAACATATATCTTTATGCGTCCAGAATAAACATTTGTCGTAATGTCCAGAGGTAAATAACAACCATCATTCTTCATGTATATTTCTGTGTATAGAGATTATAGACAATGCTACCATAACTCAAAAAAAAAAAAAAATAACACAAGCAAAATAAATGAAGTAATATTTTCGGTTGTTCTAAGGCAATAAATTTGTAAAGGTAATATTTTGTGTATCGTAAGCTATAAACTTTATTTTGTTTTTCAAATATATATATATAAAGTTCTATAAAAATCTGAAAAAAATAAATATAGGGACCAATCATTTTGTTTTATAGAATAGAAAAAATTAAAAAAAAATATATATTTTTCAACGTCTATTTTTTGTTTTGGAAATATTATATGGGTTTATGTACTGTGTGAATATAGTCACGTTATGTATTTTTAAGAGCCTACGCTACTCACGCGAAGAAACGCTCAAGCTAATGTTAAGTCTATGGGAATGTTCTTGCGCGATTTCTCGCTCGCATTTTAATATTTTTAAATGATTTTTTTTTTTTTTGCATAGGATAGCTGAGGTCATCTCTAACGTTGTTAGTTTTTACTTTTTTGATTATGGTTACGATTTTTTTTATAAGCAGACATTTTCAATTTGGAACAGGTTGGAACAGGTTCTGAAAGTGAAAATACCCTTATATAAAAAAACTGGAACCAAAATCGAAAAAGTAAAAACTAACAACGTTAGAGATCGACGTCAGCTAACCTATGCAAAAAAATATCATTTAAAAATTGTAAAATGCGAGCGAGAAATCGCGCGAGAATCTTCCCATAGACATAACATTAGCTTGCGCGTTATTTCGCATGACTGATTTAGGCTCTTAAGCACTGAGAAAAATGACTCTTTCAAATCTGAGTACATCGATGTTTTCATTTTGTGATTCAAATATGACCACCCAATGCTATCAATTTTGAAATACCAGAAATACTCAGAATATTGAAACATGAACATACTCAAAACTGAGCACATAGAGGTCCGTTCATAGTCCTTTTTGAAACATGGACATACTCAAAACTTGAGTAATTTCGATTCAGAGCCATTTTGACTATGCGACAAATTCAGATTTTAGTATTCTTTGCTCAGTTTTGGAAATGTCGTTTTTACAGTGAGAAGCGTGCAAGAGTTTGTTTAAGGGATAATAGGAGTTTTAGACTTTGAAAAAAAGATATATATATATTAAAGAGTACTCTTTTCTTGACATTTTAAAACAAAATGAATAACATTCTTAATCGCATTTAAATAAGGAATATTTTTAAAGAGACAAATTTAAAGTCATTTTTCTCAAAATGTGATTTTGTGGCATTTCGCGCAAAAAGCTAAAAGCTTTCCGTTAAAAGCTTTTCGATATTTTTTTCAGGACATTTTCAGGATATAGATATATTGTATAGTAAGCTGTATAAAATGAACCTAAAGGATCAGGGTCCATTAGCCGTGTTTTTGTCCCATGAAATATGACTAAAACTCGATTTTATTATACTGATTTAAATATTTCACTTTTTAATATTAGAAGGTTTATCCTGTGCGATTTCAACAATAGTTTTTGCATTTTGTTCAGATTTATATGACTTACCCAAGCTCAAAGTTCGTATTATTCGTAGTTTTTGATGCAAAATACGCAATAATAATGAAGATACAGTTTTGTTTTCCAGACATAAAAGCAAATTGCATGCTATAACTAAATAATTTGAATGGTATAAATAAACATTTTTTCGGGTTTCAGTTTAAGCACAAGACTCTCAAGTATATATAATTCTATAAAGTAATTCCAGTGTAATTCTATAAAGTTTTTGTTACATGCAGAAATTATTTTGCAATAATGCACGCAACCTGTGATTTCAATTGTTTACTCGACAAGTTTAAAAAAAAAAAATCTATAACAACTAATTTTCCCCATTATGATCTGACAAATATATGAAATCAAAAAAGATCTATGTAAGTGTTACCATCTTTAAGAAACACCTGTTTTTTTAAAGTATACTTTTTAAGATATAAAATGACAAAAATGGTCATTTTCTTTCACTTTTCGACATTTAAAAAAGTCTATGACTCAATAAACTTTTCTTAGTGTTTGCTTAATAGCAACAACAACAAAAAAAAAATCCTAAAGATTTTACATTGAATTTTCATACTGAATTTTTTACTGAATGCTACAAACATTATTTTACATTTTTTTTTTCAAAAAATATAAATAAAGTTGTATGGAAATTTAAAAGAAAGATAGTAATCATTTATTTGTTTTTAATAAACGAAGAATTATTTTTCCACCATTTAAAAAAATTGTGCCAATTGTAAATTCAAGTTTTTAATTTCAGAAAATTATTGTCTTCTTAATCTATTTACACAAACCAGTGAAATAAACATTTGCATCAACTAAGATGCAATGATTGTTCTGTTTACTGTAAGAAAACTCCTGAAGGAGACAACAATGTTTGGGGGGGGGGGGGGTATCATACATTAAAGTACAGTCGTGGAAAAAGCAATGACCACCCCTCCTAACTATGCAACAAATTATTGTAAAAGAAATTTACTGGTACGAAACGATTGGAAATAATTTCTACTTTTAAATGATGTATATGACATTTTCTTAGGAGGCCATGTACATATCAAAACAAACCCAAACTTTGTTTTTCAATGGCAAAACCCAATTTTGTCAGGATATTTTAAATCTTCAGTTCAAACTATGCCTAGATACTAAATTTCAGGATTTTCTTACGATTAGTTTAGGTGAGATTAATTATTTTAAAATGAGTATATTTTAGGGGCTGTATCCAAATTGAGGATTGTTGCAATGATACAGAATGAGTAAGTAGCTTCTATTAATCTGTTATTTCTTACCAATATGGCCATTTCACTGACTTAATATGTTTCGGTTGTTGTTATATACGGTAAAATCCTTTTTAATATTATTTTTTATAATGTATACAAGGGTTGAAGTATCCGATTAAAGAAAATATAAGGTTATCTGTGATTAACCACTTCAACGGCCACATAGATTGGGTAACAATGCTATTACAACTGTATCGTATCTGCAGGCAGCCATTGAACTGGTTAAAATAGTTTTCTAATATATTGTCCGACAAGTGGGGTAAGTTATTTATTTTTATTGTTTAGGAATGATAAGTATCAACATTTATTGAAATATTTATATTTATTTTGTGTACCCAGATCCGCAGTTAGACATTTTATTGAAGATTATTGAGAAGAAATATGGAATAGTCCGTGATAATAATTACTAACTTGGGATTTATTTAAATAAAATATTCATTTTACAAACAATATAATTCCACGTATGTATGTAATATTGAACAAAATTTAGTAATATAAAAAGAAATTATTTAACTTAGGATGCCCAGACGCGCCTTTAAAAATTAATATCGATCATTTAAAATTAGTGGTTGCATGGAAAATGTCAAATTCTCCCACTCACTTTAGAATCTTTTGAGCGATGACCGACGGGAGAGCATCCAACCATTCGTGCCCATCTTTAATTAGACTTTCGCTTGGCCAATATAAATGATCAGTTTAAGAACAGACATAAAATATGGTATATATAATCAGGGCCCGCTTAAGACTTAGAAGTAGGGGAAGCCGGACGTCACACAGGGGGGCGCCCCTTTTACTCTGCCAATTATGCTTCAACAATTTGAAATTTTACCTTTAAAATTTCGAGTAAACAACACTTTTAATATTAAACTAAAACTAACTACCTATATACATATAAAAAATATTTTATTATATACATAATTATACATAACAAATTAATTTTGTAAATGAATTTACAAATATAGAACAGGTGGAATATTTGAACTTCAATATATATTTTATGCTTTACAAATTGCAGGATTTGCCAGTGCTAAGACCAATGCAGGGACAACAAATATTTGACGTAAATTTATGCTTGGCTGCAACATAATTTTGCTTCTATTTTATAAACAGAAATTTGGTATCACTGAATGCTAATTACTTTCCCCTTTATTTAAATAACCTATTCTCCATATTTTATATCATTTCACCACTATTTTTGAATATAAACAGAATATAATTGTACAGATAAAATTTTCAGTTATTTTTAGCACGTTTGAAATTAAAATGTAAAACATAAGAAAAATGAAAATAAGTTGCATTTAGTCACTTTTTTTATGCCATTTATTATATCAACAGAAAAAAAATAGAGTATAAATGTGTCAGTAATTGTCTGAGGAAAAAATTAGTAGCTATAATTATGAAAAAAAAAATGCATTTTTTACCCTAAAAATTAGTTTTGAAAAGTAAATTTGGGGGGCCCTTTGTATTTCAGTGGGTAAGCTCGGGTTTCACGGGCCTATTCGGTAAACAGGCCCTGTATATAATAGGCAATAAAATATTATAATAAAAATTTTTGTTAAAAATTTTTTTGTTTCGAGAAAATGTCACCAGATGGCTGCATCAAATAATGATTTTAAAATTAGAACTCAGAAAACCTATTTCTAGTTCAGATGATCGAAAATCTGTAGGTATGTACTATGCAAATTTCTGCTAGTATTAAAAACCTTATATAATATCATTTAAAATATATCAAATCATTTAAATATATAATTAAAATTACATTTAAAACACAAGCAATCCAACAAACTTTCCAACAAACTTGATGTTTAAATTTTAAAACTATTTCTTCATATTTGTGTTGTACATATTTTCAAGAATTGTTTTGTTACTGTGAATGTATGTACAAGTTTTCTATCCAAGCATTATATTCTATGTGTATTTAATGATCTAATAAATGTATTTTGTTCATCTTCTCTTTCTAATAAATAATTCACAAGACATAAACATAAACTTTTAACCTTTTTTATTATTTACTTTTGAGGAATCTCTTATTCATGGCTTTGCTTGGAGAAGACAACATTCCAATTTATTTGATTAATGAGACTGAATGTCTAAATTTTTGGTCTAAATTTTAAATATTATAGTGTCAAAGAAGAACATATAATATTTATATTCAAAGACATAATTATTTTCGAAATGTTGTATTTTTTGCAAGTGAATGATATAAAAGAAAATTCAAAGAATTGTTGCTATTTTGAAATAAAAAGTATTATGTTTTGATATGAAAACAAACTTTTTTTTATTCTATTTTGCTAGCTTTTATTTATATTTTTATTATGCAAGTTGAAAATACAGATTTATGCTTTTAAATAAAGGATTGGAATATTTAAGAACAGTTTTTTTCTGAAATCAAAAGTAACTTTAAAAATTTTTTAAAGAATTTTATTTTGTTCTTTTTTTCATTATTAGCATTATATTTAAGTTTATGATTTCTGTTCTGATGTATTTATAAGATAAACAGTTTTATTGTTTTCTGTGAAATAATAAACGATTATTATATCATAATGTCTAGTCTTAAAGAATCTCATAACGTTGATAAGTTAACTGATGATAATTATTCAGTAAGAAAGTTCAAAATTGAACAATTGTTTATCAAATATGGTCTGTATGATGTTGTATTTGAAACTAAAGCGGAAAATGAAGTGAATTGGGTAAAATATTTTAGAAATACAAGGGCATTAATTTGTTTAAATATAACAGATTCACAAATTATTCATATCAGGCAAGCCAAAAATTTTAAAGAAAAATATGAACAATTGAAATCTGTCCATGAAAGTGTAAATTTAACAAATAATCTTAACTTCTTAGGAAACTGTATTCCATTAAATAGAATAAAAGGAGGACGCAGGAACATATACATTCTGTCTTAGAATAGGCAGAAAAATTAAGAAGTATAGGTGAAGTAATATAAGATGATAATTTAATATATATTTTGCTCTGTTCCTTACCAAATTCTTAAAGTGTATTTTTAACTGCTATTGAAAGTAAATATGAAACAGATTAATCGTAAAAATATGTTCATAATAAATTACATTATGAGCATGTTAGAAGAGTTAAAATTAAGCAAATCTCAACGAAATTGCTTTGAAAGGTAATACGAATAAACCAAAATATTTGAATAGACAAATATCATTGGCAAAGAAAAAAAAAAGTAATCATAACCGTGAAGAATGTTTTCATTTAAAGGGTCATAATACCAACAAACCAAAAACAAGTATTTACAAGAAACATTTTTTTGCATCTTCGGAAGAAGCACTTTTATACGTTTCGGCAATAGTCAGTTAAAAATGTGTATGATAAATTATCATCGTAAATATTCAATTCATTATGTCTTGACGAAAAATATTACAAAAATACATTTTGTATACATATGTGATATAAGATGCAAAAAACTGTTTATTTAAAAGAATGCAATTAAACATCATTTTAATCTAGATGACGTTTTGTTAATTCCTCTTTACACTTAATTATGAATGAATAAGTTAATAAGGAATCATTAACGATAATATATTTCTGAGATTAAAATATACGAAAAAATAAAATTCCTCACATCGTATTCTGAAATAATATTTTTCCTACGCCCATTATATAGAAGTAATTGTTGAAAAGATTAAATGCCAGATTGCATCGATTTTTGTATTGAATACCATTTTTGGCTTTTGAATATTTTTTTATACTTTAATCACTGCTTAATAGGTACACATTTCTGTTTTATCTCACAGAAAACATTTTGCGAAGAACTAATGAGCGAAAGGTTTTATTATTATTATTATTATAATAAAAAATTTAAATATATGTTTAATGTACAGAAGAAATTTTATCCGTATATAGTGAATGAAATGTGATTCGAACAAATATGTCACAAAATAATGTATTATTTCATTTCGAGAGGGAAATTCTTTTTTCAGAAGACTATGAACAAACATTAGTTTAATTTAAATAACGTTTTAATAAATTTCTTTTTTATATTAAATTATAAATGAATAAATTATATTTACGTAGTTTTTATGACGATATATTTCTGAGATACAAATAAATTAATTTATATAAGTTTCGTGTACTGCTACATTACGCTACAGTTTTATTTAAAAATTATTGTTGAACAAGTTGATTTGTCTAATGAACATTTCTTTTTGCCTTTAGAATTTTTCGGCTGCAAATTCTGCTTAGTTTGCATGATTTTGTCTCACATTCAAAATATGAATTTTTCAAATCAAATAAACAAATAAATTAAAAAAAACAAATAAATAACAATTAAAACAACAACAACAATAGTAGTAATAATAATAATAATCTAAAGAAGCGGATACCGATCTTTGTTCGTATGTAACCCACTTTTTTTTTCAACCCACGTAATACATTAGTATATAAAGGATTCAACTCATATTAAAATTTGAAAAAAATTCGCTATCCATCTAATATGTACCTGCCTCGTCTGCAGATTTCATTAAATAAAAAAAATCATATATATATATATTTTGTAATGATTTTCTTTCAACAGCACTACAACCCTTCACAATGCTGTGAAAACACTAAATATCTGACTTATCTACAGCTTGCATTAATACAAAAACTTCTTGCTTATATTTTAAAATTACTATCATTCAGCATCCCATTTTCTCTAGGTGAAGCTGGGAAAACATTAAAAATCTGGCTCATCTGCAGATTATATTGATATTTTTGCATAGAGCGTTTGCAAAAATTATACCCTTAAAATAAAAATGCGCATATAATCCAATGGGATTTCTCCACGAATTTGTGAGTTCGCTCACTATATTGCTGGCATCTTTTTCAGTTTTCACGATATTTGACTGGTCATTTTATATGAGTTACTTTATAGAATTGACTATCAAATCATGAAATCAATCTTTGGTATTGTTCGCGCAAGCGCAATTATAAATTATTTCATACCCATATCTCATCAAATATTCAATATATTATTATTATTATTATCATTATTGAAATTGCAGTATACTGTTTCTACTGTTCTTGAAGTCAAACATGCGCTTTATATCCTCGAATTTCAGAAACAATTTTGCAAAAAATTCAGTAGATATTCGACAAGCCGTGTTAAAAGTGAAAGCGTCCGAACACTGTTTTGGATAGCAGTTTATATTATAAAATAACATACTTTTGTGTATAAACAATATCAGATAAAAGGAAGTTTTTATTTAAAAAATGCAATCTAAGAATAGTTCATTTATATAACGTTTTACTTAATTTTAAAAATAATTATGAATGAATGAATAATTAAATTAATTTATTGATGATATTTTGCAAATATTAAAAATATGAAAAAACAGTCACGTCGGGATCTAAAATAAATCCTTATTTTAGAGTACTTATGTAAATGATTAAATGCGAGTTTGTATCACATTTTTCTTATTAAATACCATTTATGTTTCTGGATGAATTTCTATGCTATAAATTCCTGTTTCATTTTTATATCTTGTTCTTATTTTTCAGGAAGTATTTTGGCGAAAAAATACTGGACAAAGCATTTTTTATTACAACTTTTATGTGTGATTAAAAACAAAAAAAGTTTAACCGTACCTATACTATGGCAGATTTTTTTTTTATTCCGATAAATTTTAAATATATCTTGAATGTATAAAAATCTTTTAACTGCACATTTTCAAAGGAAGTTTTTTTATTACGATAATATTAAAACATATGTGTAATCAACAAAACAAACTTTTAACCTTAGATATTTGATGAATTTCCGCCGCACACCAATAGGAAAATTTTCACGAAATAATCACAATGAAAAACATTCGGTACGGACAGGAAAAGCACCATAAAGCTCAGGAAATAAGCTTTATTCACAAGTGTCCATGGAAAAAGCCCCCTAATTGTGTTAACAATAGCAACAAGTGCAGTATTTTTATTAATCAGATATTAGTTGTTAATATCACAAACTGCGCCAAAAAATTAAAAAATAAAGATAAAAAAACAGATTTAAAATTAGAAATTTCCTAAAGCTTTAGATTCAAAGCTATATATATATTTAAAAAAAAACCTACTTTGACCCTTTTTTTCTATAAGAAAAAAGTTTGAAATGTATGAAATTATTTTATATTTGTCACGCTTTGGGGTCGGAGAAATTTAAAGTGCAACAACAATTACAGTTTGACAACGATAGGTTGACTTTTGACGTCGTGGTGTTCGTTATAATATGGGAAAAAAAATCGTTCAAATAATTAAAAAAAAAAAAAAAAAGTTATTTGTTGAACTATACATTAATCACAATATTCGTTTTGAAGCTGCCGAAGCTCTATACAATGTTTGTATTTTACGAAATCACAATACTTATTTTATAGTCTAAACTATGATATCTCGCAGCTTACCACGATCTGATATTTGTACATTTATATTTTGCAGCGCTTTTGATATTAGATACATCAGTATTATTTTTTTACGTACGTTTTGCATGAAATAGTAGAATTATTTTATGTCTTAATCTGAGATAATATAGAGTGTCCTATGAGTGAATGCAAAGCTTTGATAAACTAAATTTGCAAAATAAATTTCAGAACGGATTGAACAGTGTTTTGCCAATACTTTCCTAAAGGACTTGCTACTAATTTTTTTTCGAGTACGAGTCAAAACTAAAAATACATAAAATTAAATATGCATGTACATATATAAAATTGTTAAATATAACGTATACTTATAAATTGTTTCTAAATTTATGGCAGAAATATATTTTTTCACTTTTAAAAAATGATTTTTTTTTCCGATACAGACATTTGTTTTCAACTACATTAGATTTGTATACATACTATCGAAAATGAAAGAAAACTGCATTTGTGTCTCCCTATATGTTTCTAGTGTGGAAAAAACTATATTTCCAATAAAAAGTATTTTTTTAACTTTAAAAATCAAATTATAAATAATTGAAACTTTGATACATTTTGAATGGGAGGATTTCGTACATTAGTGGATTAAATGGTTCAAAGATTGATTTTCTGTAAATCCCCTCGAAGGCCTTTGTTAAATGGTTCTTTGTTGCTCAGATTTTCTATTTCTAATTTTTTAGACTTAGTTGTGCGTTTAATATCCATTGCAGAAAAAAATTAATTTACAAATACTTTTTTGATTTATTTTAAACTAGTTTTTCCCTTTCAGCAGTCTGTGTCATTCTAAATTTAATTACTATGTTGTTTATTGTATTGCTTGAGTTGAATTTTTATACAAAAGGTAGTGCTGTGTGGTCCGTAATTAAATGTGCAGTCCGTATACTTCTAATTAAATAAATATATGAATATTGTTATGTCTAGTAATTATCGAAACTATCTGTGAGCTAACGATTGTGTATGCACGATTTCCCATCCGAAGTCCGATTTACGATTTGTTGTTAGGCATCGGCTATTTTTGTCCATATTGCTGTAGCTGGGATTACATCAGGGGACACTTTTGAAGGTAAAGTGAACCAAATAACTATTCCCACATCAGGGAAACCCTGAAAACCTTGCCTTGTACCAAGCTCTTTTCAAACCTGCGAACACCGGAACAAACTGTTAATTTTGTGACTAGCACTTTAAACACTGGGCTGAGTGGACCATTTTCTAAGTCCGAAGTGTCGCACCACAGAGAGTGCACAGTATTTGGAAAAATGATTTCCTGAGAATACTCTGCTCCTCAGTGTTGGATATGAAATATCTGCATGTGAACTTAGCGTTAATGAAATGCGGGGTATTTCCCAGTTACGTTAAAGTTCCAGACAATTCCGGCCTTTGAAACATTTGTTTGTGTTCTGCGTGCGATATAAAATTCTTTCAGATTTCCTGCTATAGTATTTAAACAAATACATGTGCAACAGTGAGCACGCACTCTTGTCCAACATATCTGTTATCCATTTTACTATCCCTTATAGCAATAAAGTAGGTTTTTACTACTTATAGCTTGGTTTAATAGCTTTTCTTGATCCCTACTTTATCACTAACGCAACCAAGTTCGACAAGCATTCCAAGAGCTGTGGGCTTTCGGTAGATTTCTTCCACAAAAAGTTATTGGAACTTTATGATAAATATCACTTTTAACCACAAAAGTTTTCAATTTGTTTATATAGGGTTTCTCTACAACAAATGAGAAGCCACCGAAAATCATATCCACTAACGGAAAACGATGTGTTAACAAGATTTCAAGTGCTGAAATAGAGCAAAACGTTACATTGTCTTGTGGAATGAGAGCTAGTGGGCAGTTTATTCCACTCGCTTTCATATACAAAAGAAATAGAATGAAAGCAGAAGTTTTAGATAATGCACCTGCATCTGCCATTGGAATGGTTTCTGACAGCAGTTCAATAACAAGTGATCTGTTTCTGTATTGTGTTCAAGATTATAAGAACAACGCTCTAGCGTGGTTATTATAATAGACAACGCAAGAGCAGCTATCGCTTTTGATCCTCGACAATCATTCATCGAATTGCACACTTGCAACAGTTGATTTCTGTCGATAATATTACCTTTTTCTTTTTTCATTCCCACCACATTGCAGCTAAAAAATATCACCATTAGATAGGTGTTTTTAAGTCCAATAAAAAATATTTCTCTGCTTAGATAAAAAAAGTGGATGATAAATCATCTAGGTCAAACGATAAAAAACTTTTATAATGCATCCATATTTACACCTGCTTGTGAACAAAAAGTACCGTTGCTAATACCATTGAAATATTTAAAATAACGGGTATATGGACTTTCAAAATTGACCTTTTTTTGTACTGACTCTTTAGCAAGTAGCGTCACTGAAAGACCATTAGAATCTGAACCTTTTGAACCACATATGTCAGAATAACCACAGAACACTGAAAATAAGGATGATAGATAATTCCTTTTAAAAGAAAATGACATTTCAGAAAAGGCAGAAAAGCTATGTAAAGAAAAGACGCCGCGCCGGCTCACTGTGAAATAAACGCAACTTCGCTTTCTCAATGTATAGCTTAGACTTCAACAACATCTTACAGAGTCAAATCAGAGTACAAATCTACAGAGTTGTCACTGTATACACAGTCATCTGTTGTGCCATGCTATAGTAAGAATAATAGAAGGTCGGAATTTTTAAGCAGTGTACTACACAAAAGGCACCTTGAAAATGACAGCGGAAAAAATGCTAAAACCTTTAGCATAAAAGAGTAAACGTACCAAAAACCAAGAAACCCAAAACTACACCAAAAAAAATGTGGACCAGGCCGCTCAGAAATTTATTGAGAACCAATCGTAGAGGATTGAATCGAGTGCAGAGACTGATGGCACGAAAAGTGCACAAACTACGCAGGTTGTGGTCACTACAAATGCGAAGTTTGTAAGTGAAGCACTTCTTTTTTTTATGGCGCACTCTTACACATTTGGCTGCGCACTCTTGCCCTCATTGATTGTACAAAATATCGCATTCAGGACAATAACCTTTTTTTTCAAATAATTCCGGTAGTTTTCCGTATAGTTTAATGAATGCAATTTTTTGTTAGCTTAATAATCTAAGAGTATAAATAAAGTGTAACACCATACCTTAAATCTCTTCATTTATTGTTATTTAATAAAATAGCTAAAATGCACGCACACTCCTGCACCACCTTACCCTATATAAATTTTCATTTGTGTTAATACAACTAAAGTTTCCATTAATGTTAAAACAATTGATAAATAATAATAACCATTTATAGTGGTTATAAACCTTATATGAGGATAGTTTTGCAAATAAATAACTGTGAGATTCTTAAAAATTCAATATTATTCGATATTAATAATCCCTTTCAAATATCTTTTATGTGCAAAATATGTTTTTCATCAATTAAAAAAAAATTCGTAGATGATAAAGTTAATTTTTAAACTCGTATCCAGTTATTTACTTTATCCTTCTCTATCAGATACATATTTTTTTTTCTCTAGTATAAAGCAAAACTTTTTCCCCCTGTAAATTTGTAAAAAAAAATAATACATAATAATTAAATCAATAAATAAGTAATGAAAAATGTTTATACTTGAAGAACTGTGTGTAAACTATTTTCTCTGTTATTAAAAATTAATTTTTGTAAATCAAAAAATTAAGAAAAAGGATTACAATGGAAAAAAAATAAAGCTATAAATCCTTTTATAATCCTATTGAATAAAGGAGTTAAATGTCCGTAAATATATAATATAAGGCATTTCCAGCAAAACATATTTTTTAAAAGGAGAAAAAATGTGGGAACTTGATAAACTGAGACGATAAAAAAAAAAAAAAAGATAAAATAAGAATCCGATTAAATGCGTATTACATAGCTAAAAACAGATGAGAAATAATATTTTTTTATATTCTATTGAATTTGAATGCAAAGCTTAAAATTAAATTATAATTCGTGTTATTAGATCAGCATTTTTTATGAGAAATATTTTGTATTAGTATTTAATGTAACTAAAAAATAGAATTCTACAGTTATATAGAAATTCCCTAAATTAAAATCAGTTACTTTTTTTACACTTTTTATAGTGCACAATGTACAGTATTTTATATTTCTATATTTATGCGCAATGTTTCGAATTCATGCTTAATTTTACAGAACTTTTGATATGAAATGCGTAAATTTCTTTATCAGACAGTGTAAATAGCCAGATTAGTATTTTTTATGGCATTCCTTTGGGATACAGCAACAGTAAATTACTTGTTTAATCATATAACATTTAGTATGCGAAATAGCAAAGTCAGCTAAATACCCAAGGGTAAAAATTAAATAAGTAGAAAATTAGTAAAAACGCATTATTACAGGAAAAAGTCACTCTATTTAATACTTTCCGACATTGTTGAAACGCGTTTATGACTTCTGTGTGTCCGAATTTCCATGCTCTAACTTTCGTAAATAACTCGCATGATAACGTGATTGACATGTTATTGAAGTTTACTAAAACATATTCTCTATTAAAAATGAAGTATGATACATTAATAATTTGTCTATAGAGACACACAAACGATTTTTTTAGACTATGGTCGACGGGTAAAAATCGTTTGCGGTGAATTTTAATTAAAAAAATATGGTGTTTAAAACATAATGAAATTACTGAGGTAGACTACAGCATGCTTCCCACAGACTGTGGATTAATTAGCAGTAGCATTAATAATTTGTTTACAGGGACGCACAGAAATTCTCTTTCATTTTATGATCTAAATTTTATTTTTATATTTTTTAGCAGAGTATTTCAATGACGTTACGCGCTGTTAAACATAATAAAATTGATATGTATCACAGAGGTGCAATACAACATATTATCTATAGAATATAGAGTGTGTAGCTTTTACCATTTATCTACAGAGCCGCACAAAGAAAAATCGGTTACAGGTAAAAGTGATAATTACGCGAGATGCGTTTTCAGCTTTGATATTCATTTTAAAACTACTTAATACAATCAAAATTTGTTTTGTTACGTGATGAGTATAAGTTATAAAGATGATTTTAAAGGCTTCTCAAATAAATTCTCACACATTGCCAGCTGAGGACAGAAATTGGATAAAATGGACTTGCGTTATGCGGTTTTAAAATTATTAATTTCGATATCGCATATATCATTGTATGAATAAATATTTTTTCTTAATAATATTCTGATAGTGATAACAAGATGGAAAGCGTTTCAGATTCTATGTCTGAGAAATGATCCTTAGAAATTGTATGATTCTTTTTTCTCTCTCTCTCTCTCTTTAGTAACATTATATTGAAAATTAAACAATTCGCACGATCAACATTACATAAACTCAAAATTACTCACTTGTTATTTTAATACCTTTTAAAAAATCATTGCAGTCTATCCACAGACATTATGTATTTCAATAGATAAAAATGTCTAATGAAGTGTTTCTTAAATTGTGGTCATCGGATAACAAAGGTTCGCAATTTATCTTCGTTGCCTTGGTAAGGTCTTGCATTCAATGAAGATTTTTTATTAATATTATTTATAAATAACCTGAGATAAATATTTCGTATTTCCCGAAACCTAGTGATTCCGTCGTAGCAAGTTTTAATATATGTCAATTCGTTTATTAGCTGATCCGCCCGGCGTTGCTCTGCCCATCAAAAAATAATACGAAACGCGAAATCACTCTAAAAATCGCCGCACGAAACTGTTCTCCTGGTAACTCTTTGTATTTCGGAAATTAAATAGAGAGATGGCTCACGAAGCAGAAGTAAATTCAATACCACCCCCTCAAATGCCTGGATCATTTGATTCAAAGCGGCTAAGTGTTTGATTAAAATTAAAAAAAAAAGGTTACTGTTGGATTTTTACAACTTGCATTTTCGGAATCAGAAAAATAAACTACGTACATATTGTCAGTTTCCATACAATACCTCCAATACTTTTCTTAATACTCGAGAAGGAGTGAAAATGAACTATTTCGTTGCCTGGGATTATGAAATTGGTAACTTTCTTTTGTGGTTTCAATACAAATAGCTATAGTGCAGGAAAATCTTTTAGTTCCACCGCAAGGGAAAAATTCTGTTCTAGACATATTTTCGATACATGTCCCCGCTGCCTACGATACCGTGTATAGAAGACGTGCTGCAAAAACTTTTAGTTTCAGTTTCCGCCACCAGATGAAGGATTCTGTTCTAAATAAACATCTTTCGAACGAAACCGCGGCACTCATTCCCGCTGCTTACGGCACCGTGTAGAAGGCGTGCTAAGTACGCAAAAAAAATCTGCTAGTTCCACTTTCCACCGCCAGGCAGTACCAAATCTACGTCTTAATTAATTAGCTATTTCTTAATTAGTTCATGTTAAGTTGAATGAACCGATTTCCGTTAAAATCGGTCCCATAGAACCCGAGAAAATAAATCACCCCCCCCCCCTAATTATTAATATTCATAAATGGTGGTAACCTAGGGTTGGTAAATTTATAACGTAGTTTTAGTACCTGGAAGACCTCGGAAAAAATGTTAGAAAATATTTCATTTGAATCGGACCAATATTAAATGCAAAATATTTTAGTTAAACTTTCTACCGCCAGTAGGCGCACTCGGTTCTAAACAAACCTCTTTCCGAACAAAACTTCGACACGTGTCCTCGTTACTTATGACACCGTATAGAAGGCGTGCTGTGCACGCGCTAAAAAAAATTTAGTTCCACTTTTCATCGATAGGGGACACCAATCTATGTCTTATTTAGCTGTCTATAGATTAGTGCATGTTGATTGAATCAATTCTCGTTGAAATCGAGCTCTTTGTTCGAATTGGACCAATTTTAAATGCAAAATATTTTAGTCCCACTTCCCACCGCTAGGGGCGACTCTTCTCTAAATAAAACTCTTTCCGATCGAAACTCCAGCACGTGACCCTGCTGCCTACGGCACCGTATAGCAGACGTGCTACGTATGAACTGCAAAATCTTTTAATTCCATTTTTCACAAACAGGAGGCATCAAATCTACAGCTGAATTAGTTATCTATATCTTAATTAGTTCGTTTTAAGTTGAATATACTAATTCTCGTTGAGCCCAATGAACCCGAGAAAATACCCCTCCCTGGTGATTAATATTCAGAAATAGTGGTAACCAAGGGCTGAAAAATGATACCGAAAATTATCTAGTACCTGGGAGAGCTGAGAAAAGGTTTCGAAAAGGTTTCAATCGGACAAAAAAAAAAAAAAAAAAAAGTTCTGATTTTGCAGGCAGGGGGGGGGTGGAGGAAGGTTCGATCAGGGCATTAATACGATATTTCCAACGACGTCAAAAATTAGGAAATATCATTAACTTTTGAAACAGAAACAAGCTGATTTTTTTTTTTTTGAAATACAAAAACAGTAAGTTGCAGTTGCCAATTTCTGAAATCAAATACATAAATAACGTCACATACAGGAAAAAACTCTAAAAATTGCATAAAGCAAATCGCGAAAAATTCACAACTCGCTGTTCGAATTCTAATCAGCTGACGGCCTTTTCATCTGCCAATCACTGGTTCATCCGCCTGGTTCACTTCCAGCTGTGCCCACAATCCTATCAACTACCAATCAAAACTGCCTTCCAACGGTGTTTTACTTCTAGAAAGCGATTTGTGACGTCATTTGAAACAAAAAACGCTGCAAAACATGAAAAAAAGATTAAAAACATAAAAAGTGAAATTAAAAAAAATATTATAAAAAAATCCAAATCGGGGTAATTAATAACTCGCCTTTTCCTTTTAAAATCATGATTTTTTTTATCTGTAAAGAATTGTCAACTCTGTGCAACCTAAAAAGAGAAAACAAATGACAATTCTGAGCGTAACTGGGAGGTCTAAATGGAAGCAACCACCGAACCAATCAATCATTCTTGGAAAATTTGTTATTGTCAAGGGAAAAAATCGTCAAAAATCGTCAAAAATTGATGTACGAATTCCGAATAAACTTTATTGAAAAGAAGATAAAATTTACTATATTAGGCTAAAAGATTGGAACCGGATTTCTGGATTAGTAAATGCGGGAAAATTTGCAGCAAAACTTGAAAAAACGCAAAAATCGAATAAAAATTTAAATAAAAAAACATATATTCAAAATTTATAAATTTATAAATTCAAGGTGCAAAACTACATGCTTAGAGGTATTTTCCCATCAAATTTTGTTGCTCTGCGTGCAGCGTTCTCTTCAGAGCACAGCGCGCAGATACACAAATACTCAAACTTCATTCTTTATTATAGTTAGTGATATATCATGTATTTAATGTTATAAAAAATTCAGTATTTTAAGTCACAAATCCTGGGGATTTGCGAAAATAGAAGATATACGAAAATAGAAGATATACGAAAATAGAAGATATACGAAAATAGTTCAGTAATTTCTAAAAGTTTAAGAACAGCTAGTCTAAGTGCAACTCATCAATCATTTTATTAAACTGAAGTAAATCGTTTTAAATTTTGACCCATGTTTTGATGAGACGGTTGTTCAATTGACTACTATTTTATCTTTTTCAAGTTAAAACAATAAAGTAAAAAAACAGAAAAAGCTCCATCATAATAGCAAATTGAATGACACATTTAAAGAGAGAAGACAGATTAAGTAATTCAAAACTACAAACTGCAATTTGACAATTTTGGCAGATAGTGTTCATTGAAGAACAATGAAATGTCTTAATATATTTTAAGCAATGTCAAAGGATGACAAGACTTTGATAAAATATTAAAACTTGAAGTATTAAAAAAAATGTATTATACTGCTTTCCTATTGTAAAATTTTAATGAACCGTTAAATAAAAATGTAAATATTATGTTTCTAAAATTAATTATGAATTTAAAATTAATTTAAATAAATAAAATTAAAATCAAACAAATTAAAATCTGGTTTAAAATTTTAATGATGTACAGTGCAAAATTTAACTAATTAAATGAAACTATGTAAAATCTATCAGGAAGCAGACGTTTACGAAAAAGATACAATATTGATTTTTGTATCATTAAGAGACTCTAAAATGTTATGAAGTATGAATCATGAGTTTAACTTTTACACGAACATTTGTTTAATGTTTTAACTTATTACCCGCCTTCAAATGACTTTCTATATGCATAAACATGTAGAAGAGAATGAGACAAGTAATTTGCTGCTTATTATTATTATTTTAAATAAATTGTTAGAAGGTTATACTTCTTGCCCAAAAATATGCAAAGAAAACTCCGGGATAACGACAAACCATGCTATAAAACACTGATTCTCACCTGAACCCTGAATTGAAACAGCATCAAGTTTAGTCGGTACTTGGGGAGGTGTATTTTTGTGTATTATTTATGTTGTGTATTATATATGTATGTTAAGGTATATTTTGGTACTTGGGAAGGTGTATATTTGTTTTTTAAATTGTCCAATTTAAAAAAAAATTAAATCTTTAACCAAAACATCCCTCTTCCAAATGAGTCAATGAAAACCTTTTGGAAGTGCTTCCTTTTGATCAAAATAGCAAATATTTTGATAAACGAACGAAAATCCAATTTCAGGATGCTTTGACATAAATACGAATTGAACATTTCATACAATCTAATTTTATGAAGTATAGTTTCGTCAATGGTTACTCATATAAAATAGCCTAAATCAACTAAATTTCGTTGATTTCGTAATGTTCCGTAAAAATTTCGTTGATTTTCGTAAAATATCCTTTATAAGGCTGCTTTGAGCACTGCGTTGCTGTTTGATTCGTAGGGAAACCACATACATCCACGTGCCATCAATGTTTTTAGAATCCTTTGGCCTGGAAAGAGTTAAGTAGGAGAAGGATACCGTGGTGAAATATTCCCCTATACTGGTATACTTCAGAATTATAGGATAAACGTAGAAATCTACTTGGGGTCTGACTCTTTAGCGATTTTTAAATGGAATCTATGCCCTGCATGTGCAGTACCTTCTGGACCTGATCTACAATTACAGGCGACTAAGGGGGTTTAGAAATGAAAACGATAGCAACAAATCAAAATGAATATATAAACAATAAATATAATAAAAATTCGTAATAACATACTAGATAATTAGGAAATTCAAACACCTTAAATTTAGAAAATACACTGTTATTAAAAAGTTTTTTTTTCATTTATTGTATCACACCAGCTTGTTCAATGTAATAATGTATGTATATACGTGCAAAAAGATTACACAAATTGTTTTACACGTATATTGATTTTCCAAAATAACTAGATTTTATTTTTAACATAAATAAAATACTATAAAATTAGGAAATTCAAACACCTTAAATTTAGAAAATACACCGTTATTAAAAAGTTTTTTTTGCATTTATTGTATCACACCAGCTTGTTCAATGTAATAATGTACAGTCGTGGAAAAAAGAACGGAACACCCCCCACTAACTCTGCAACAAATTATAGTAGAAGGAAGTGACTGGTACCAAACGATTGGAAATAAAGTCTACTTTTAAGTAATGTATCTAAAATTTGCTTAAGGGGCCATCTACATATTAAAACCAGCCTAAACTTTAATTTTTTCAATAGCAACACCCACTTTTGACATGATATTTTAAATTTTCGGTTCAAACTATGCCTAAATACAAAATTTTAAGTCATTTGGATGATAAGTTTTTGAGTTATAAACATTCAAATTTTAGAGCTTCTAGTGTTAAATTACATTTTCATATTTTTATTAATATCTCCTGAAATTATAATCCTAATGTGCTAACGTTTTGTTTGGTTATAAAACTCAAAAACCCAAACATAACTACGCCAAATTTGTAATTTTTAAAATTTTATAATATGAATTATGAATTATGAAATTAATATTCGAAAAAATTATGAATTGCAACCTACAATTTTTTTGATGGATTTATATTTATTATGTCCTGCTTTATGTGCATTCAAAATTTCAATTTTTTTTTCCAAGTAGTTTTCAAATTATGCTTAAAAAACGACAAAATGCTGCTTTAAGGGGCCGTCTATGATGTGCATTAAAGCATAGTTTGAATAGGCATGGGAGCGCTCCGACTCGAAATCCCGATTGACACCACTAAATTTTAATAGTATTTGTTACCTTATTCAAGGACAAACTTTCTGAAATTCTTTACGTTGGAGAATACTATTAAAATTTAGTGGTAAGAATCGATATTCGTGTCGGAGAGCTCTCATTCCTCTTTGAGAAAATATTATACTCATAGGCTGGGATTATAGTGACTTGATAAACTTGGAGATTTAGTCTGTCTTACACTATAAACAATGCGTAAACCGTATTTCAATGCTTCGTGATCTTACGTTAAACAACTCTGACAACGACCTGTGATTGTAGTAAGATATAAGATAGCGAGGCACCAGAACCCCAGCCTTTATTAGTATATATATATATATATATATATATATATATATATTTCTTTTACTTTTTCAATGTCTGCTTTAAAATTTTTCATTAAAATTACGTAAAACGTATTTGCATGAGATATATGTTTTCATTTATGGAAAATAGTTTCGCTTTTATTTTTAAATTAATAAAGCTCATTTTTGAAAAATATGATCAGTTCTACCTTAGAAAAAACTTAATCATTTTTGTTACCTTTAAATGGATTTATAGCTTCTTTTCCAGTCTAATAAGCTATATTGTTTTTTCTGCAGTATATATGTTTGAAGTGAAGTTTATTATAAATGCATATGTGTAGAGTATTTGCTGAAACAAAATGGCCCCACAATTAACTGAAGCAACGAAAGGCCAAATGATTGGCATGTGGCAAGCTGGAAGAAGTTTTCGTTATATAGCTGGGCATTTTCAAGTATCTCTTCAAACTGTTTCAGCATGGATTAATAGGTAAGGTTTATATTGGTAGTTTATTGCGAAGAAAAAATTACAATATTTCTTCTATAACTTTCGTATTTAAATCTATTCGATTAAACAGTCTAATTGAAAAAAAATTACAAGTTATTTTTAGGGTTTTCTGATAGGCAAGATTATTTCCCAATCGCTAGCAGTGTGCAAAGAAATCTAATAATAATAATAATAATAAAAATAATAAATGTCATATGGCAAGTTTTCTTACCAGGAGGCATTAATGAGTTAATTGTAAAATTTCAAATGAACTACCAGAATAAGTTTAATCATAGAATTATTACCCCTATTCCGAAGGAGAATAACGGATGTAAAGTTATTCAGATGTCTTTATAACATATATTTAGTTTTAGGTCTTCAAATAAATCGGAATGTAAATTCTGCGAACATATCTCAAAACAAGACACCCCCCCCCCTCTCGCTACTAAAAAAAAAGCAATGTCTGGATTTATTTTCAGACTAAAAAACAATTTATCTGCGTTTTTTTTTTTTTACTTTGATTCATTACGCTGCTTTATACTATTTTTTTTTAAATTCTAAATTTTGTATTTGTCAATATTATTCACGTTTCTGCCAATAAACTAAAAAAAAAGGCGAGTTAAATAGATGCAAAATCTGAGAAAAAAGCATTATAAAAGCACCTGTAAAATTCCAATAACATTTACATATTCTAAAACTATTTTAATTACAAATAATCTTATGTTTTTTTAACCCCTTCGTGACGAGCGTCTATTACAGAATTTTTAATAATTTACCACCGGTTTTTCAAAACAGAAATTTTCGTCTAATTGAATCGTGGAAATGCTAAGATATAATAAGGCAAAGCTTGCAATAAAAAATAACTGGTGGGAAAAATCGAGGATTCTGAGCATCTTATGCGTCACGCATACGTGTCGCTCGTCCCCAAGGGGTTAAAATCGGATAATTCAACACTTGTAAACATTATCTTACAGCATATAACAATAACCGAAACTTATTAAGTGAGTAAAATGGTCATATCGGTAAAACATAATACATTAAAAGGTGACATTCTGCAGCATTTCAACAATCGAGCACCAAACTTCGATTTGGATACAGCCCCTTAAATATGCTCATTATAAAGTAATTAATTTCTCAGAAACTAATCGTAGGAATTTAATGAAATTTGGTATCTAGGCATAGTTTGAACTGCAGATTTCAAATATGTTGTCAAATTTGGGTCTTGCTATTGAAAAAAACAAAGTTTGGGTGTGTTTTTATATGTATATGGCCCCCTAAGCAAATTTTATATACATCACTTAAAAGTAGACTTTATTTCCAATCGTTTGGTACCAGTCACTTCCTTCTACTATAATTTGTTGCAGAGTTAGTGGGGGGTGTTCCGTTTTTTTTTTCCACGACTGTACGTATATACGTGCAAAAAGATTACACAAATTGTTTTACACGTATATTGATTTTCGAAAATAACTAGATTTTATTTTTAACATAAATAAAATTGTAATGTTTAAGCGAATATAAAAGAAGTTCCTATTTTGCTGCCAACTCTTGCCTCACTTGCTGTATCAAATAGACACTATTATAATCATTCCAAAATAGCCATTGTTATAGTCATTAAGACAAATATGTTGTAAATTTAATAGCATTAATATAAAAATTACAATTCCAAATTCAATCTTTTAAAAATAAATTATAAATCTTATATCTATCTTAGTATTTTTTTTATGTTCCATCTAACAATTTACATTTTCATATCAGTTTGACACATGTAAGAATATCATATATTTTTTCAATACGTATTCCTAAATAAACGTTATGTACGATATAACGATTCCAACCGGTTTAAAATTGCTGATTGTTTTTTAATTTTAATTTATATGAAATTTTTGTGGCAGTTAAAATATTTTTAAACATGTAAAAATATCTGCATGATATATAATTTTACGGCCTAACAAAGTTTTTACAGGATCTTAGAATAAAGACCTTATAAAATTAAAAAACGTGAAAGTATTATTTAAATTAGTAAATATTTTTATCTCTATTTTTTTTTCTTTGTACGTTGATTAATGTCACATGCTGAGAATATAAGCTAACCTGGTTGTCAGTAAGACTACGATAAAATAATAAAAAAAATTGTTCTAATATATATTTTTTGTTTTGCTTTTTGCTACTTCCTAAATATAATAATACTCTGTGAGATCTGTTTAAAAAAAATAATTTATAATGTTTATATCTGATTATAAATTAGAATACTTTGTTTTCTATTGGCAAAACAATCGGTCATTAAACAATATTTTTGCTTTTTAAATTGTCCAATTTAAAAAAATTAAATCTTTAACAAAAACATTTCTCTTCCGAATGAGTCAATGAAAACATTTTAGAAGGGCTTCCTTTTGATCAAAATAGCAAATATTTTGGTAAACGAACGAAAATCCAATTTCAGGATGCTTTGACATAAATACGAATTGAATGTTTCATACAATCTAATTTTATGAAGTAAAGTTTCGTCAATGGTTATGGTATAAAATAGTCGAAATCAACTAAATTTCGTTGATTTCGTAATGTTTCGTAAAAATTTCGTTGATTTTCGTAAAGTATCCTTTATAAGAAATATATATTCTTATAAAGGATCAATTTTAATCGTTTTCGAAAAAAATGGTATATATATATATATATATATATATATATATATATTATATTTCTAAATATTTCAATGTATTTTGAAATATTATAAAGGGGAAAAGGAATGATGTTAATAGCAATGACATAATTCTTAATTTTCAAAATTTATGTATCAAATTATATTTTGTTCATGTTTCTTGAAAATATTCAAGGCAAATAAATTATTTTTTTTTTGACAAATATAGAGTTATTGATGGATGAAATATCACAAATTAATTCATAATTATAAAATTATTTAAAAATATGTATTTTATATGGCCATGATCGTATTGTAAGAAGAAAACATTTTCTACATTTAAAAAGATCTTCCCTCTCCTATTTGAAAGAGAAATCAAGTTAAAACAACAATAAAAAAATGATAATGTTTTTTTGCATAATGATTTATAATTCGGAAATGCCTGATTAATAAACCCTTGAAATGAATTATTTGAATTACACAAAGTGAAATGACTATGGACAAAAAATAGTAAGACTTTTTAATTTAAATTTCGCGCGAAAACCCATTCGTCGAAATATTTTTTTTCTAGGTTGGTATGACTGTCAGTGACATTTGTGCCAAATGTCACATCAAAATAATCATTAGTGTTTAGTATACGCTTGTTTTTCTGAAGTACAAAAAGTGCATTCGGCGATTTTTACAATGAGTGAAATGAAGAAGTTCATTAAATTTTGTGTGCGGTATCAAATTTCTGGTGCCGAAACGTTCAGAATGTTGCAAAAGGCCTTCGGTGATAATTGTTTGTCGCGAGCAAGTGTTTTTGATTGGTACAAATTAATCAAAGAGGATCGAGAACGCGTTGACGACGAACCACGTCCAGGACGGCCATCACCATCAACTGATGATCAACACATCAGTAAAATCAAGGAATTGGTGCTTGAGAATCGACGATTAACAGTTAGAGACCTTACTGGCATCGTTGGAATATCGGAAGGATCAGTGAAAACCATTTTGAAAGATGCACCGATAATGCACCGTCGCATACTGCATTAATTCTTCGTGAGTTTTTCGCCAACTTTTCAACCAATATCGTGCCGCGAACACCGTATTCGCCTGATTTAGCTCCGTGTGACTTCTGGCTATTCAGCAAACTCAAACGACCGCTCCGGGGAAACCGTTTTGAGTCAATTGAAGACATTAAACGTGAATCGCTACGCGCATTGAAGGCTATTCCGGAAATTGACTTTAACAACTGTTTCGAGGATTGGAAGAAACGTTGGCACAAGTGTATTGGGGTCAGGGGGGATTACTTTGAGGGGGACGTAATAGATTTGGAAGAATAAATTAAGAATTTTAAAATTATGAACAAAGTCTTACTATTTTTTGCCCACAGTAGTATATCAAATGCATGTTTTATAGTCGACAGTAAGAAAATAAATCCATTGAATTTTCTAGATAAATATGATTTCAACATGTATGTGATCGTATGTTAAGAAAGCACTGTTCAAGACATAGTTTCCCATAACAGAATTAAATAATTAAAAATCAGACAAAATCTTGCAAGGTAATAATAAAGGTAATTTTTAAGTTCAGAAACATTTTCGAAAGTTACTTGGAAAAAAAATGTAAGTGTAGTTTTCAAAAGCAAATGTTAACATTGATTTCTAATATTTGTGTTCATCGGTAGCTTGTTAAAACAAATATATTTCCTTTTATAATATTTTAATGTTGTTCTATTGAAAGAGAATGGGAAAAAAGTCGGAATACCATAGTTATTTAAAAAAAATCTTTTGTATATTCTTATAAATTTTCTGCAATTGTAGAAAATAGATTTTGTATTTTTGAAGATACACATTACCAGCGAAATAATTTTGAAAGCTATTTTATTATTGAATAAATCACATTTAAAGATATTAAAGTTTTAACCCACTGTTATTATAGTAAAAGAATATGAAAAGGTAATTGCTATTTCAACAGATTTTTTTAAGTTTTATTTATGTTTTCCAAATATAAAACTATGGTTTTCCATACAATCCTTTATCATTTCAAATTTATTGCCAAAAACAAATATAAGCTTCAAACCATACTTCATTTATTCTTCTGTACTATAAACTTTTTTAAAAATAAAAACAGCATTTTATAAAAATATATATATATATTGAAATATGTAAACAAGAATGATGGTAGTTGTTTATTTCAAGACATTACGGCCAAAGGATATTTTGTTCGCATAAATATATAATGTTTTCAGCATATTTGTTGTGTAAATATGGAGCATAATATTGCTTATAAGAAAAGTATGATGAAATAATTGTAACCTTTAGGCAATCAATTAAGTACTGCTCTATGTAATTTCATAAAATTGTAACTTATAATATTTTTATCCAGTTTTAATTTGTATATTATATGGATAGTATAATACCCGAAGTTTAATTTGCACGATTAAAAAATTTCATAAATTGCAGTTCTAAATTATTTAAAGAGCATCAAGTTGTGCAGTATAATTATTTTATTTATATTAGTTAATTAAGTAGTTTAAAGTGCAAGTGCTCATAATATATTTGAACATACATTTATTGAAACATACGAAATAAATAATAAGTAAAAGCAGAATATGTTTATGATTATTTTTTACGGCTTAACGAAATACACCTTATTTCATTTAATTTTAAGAATAAACATATGTTCGTGAGTTTAATGTCGAAAAAAGGATTATCGTTAAAATAAATTGTAGTTTATGTAAAAAATAGTTTAATATATTTATTTTGTCTTGCTATTACATATATTTGTAAGTTGAGACACAATTAACTGTTTATAAACAACAAAGTAGTAGACTAAGATTTAAAAGTTCTAGAAAAGCAAAATAAAACGTTTTTTAACAAAACTTGCGTGAGAGTTTTGTGAGAGAGAGAAATGAAATAAGAGAGTAAAAATATTTTCGGCTCATTGCTCAAATCTTGTTTTGTTTATTAGTCACATAAATTTGTAATGCTTTAAGTATCGTTACGAGCAACAATACTGGGCTATTAATTCATTTTAAAAATTGTTGGACAAGTGTTTATTTTTTAACTATCCTCCAATTTTATAAAAATATCATAAAGTGAATAATGAATCATATATTCATTACATTAATCTGTACATAAAGCACACATGAATTGGTTAAAACTAGTAAATCTGCAGATCAATGGCTTCAATGTTAGCTTCACAAAATACATTTTTATTTTATTTCCGCTTTATATAAAATCAGAAATCTTGCAATCCTCAATTATTTATTTATTTTAAATTATGTCTATTTATAAGCCCATAAATTTTCCTGATGACTGGTCAATTTAAATTAAAGAACTGTTTCGTTAAACATCATTTCACTCAATGAAGACTTTGAACTGTAAAACTGATTTTCATATAATTATTTAGAAAAAAGAAATTATTTCTTCAGGCGGGCGCAGCCTCCTCAAACCCAATGTCTCATTTATCTTTCGCTTTCATTTTATTAATTTTGCTATTTCCGGATTCTAGTATGTCCTTGGATGCTCTTTACTAGATATATATATACTTTACTTGATATGTTATTAGATAATGATTGCGTTGTTCGATAACTTATCCTATCCTAAAAATATTCATTTGCTTTCAAACCATAAAGCATATGCATGTGTTGCACAAGCAAGATAAAATATGTTGTAAGAAAGTTGCCCATATACGATAATGCACTAAAAAGCTTTATTTAAACCCTTTATATGATTTATAAATTTCCATATATATAAAATCATATAATATACATTATTCAGCAAGAAAATGCTTAACAAAACCGAAACCACTTTTCAGGAAATTACTATCCACATAATGTAATATATCCATATAATTTTTTGCCACACTCTATGTAAATTTATTTCTATTATAGTCATACCAGTTAGTATAGTAAACTTTCGCTCAGCAGAACAATGCTAGGATGGTCATTTAAATAAACCATTCAACTATAAATAAATGACATTTATGACTTCAAATTTTCGAGTTCAATTAGTCCTAACTTTTACAAATATCTTATAAGAACTTTCTTTGTACGAATGAAAGTACATACAGATTGTTTTTTGCTGTATAATAAAAGTTTCAAGTTTTCCACAATATGTCCAAATCATCTTTTAATTCTTTGCATTAATACATGGTTTGAAATTTTACACGAGTATTTTAATGTTAAAAATACTTTATCTATAGCTTTCGTATTTTCTTTCACATACATGTGTTTAAAGAAAAAATAATTCATATTTATTTTAAATTATTTGATTCTACAGAATACAAGCTTTATAAATAATAATAATAATAATAATAATAATAATAATAATAATAATTCAACTTGTGCGAAAAATTGTGTACGTTTTACATTTATAAATTGTATTTTATAACACATTGTAGCGTATTCATGCAATTATCATTCTTTGTAAAAACATCATAATATGAAATAAGGCGCCAAAATATTTTATTTGCTCATGGGTCAAAAATTTCCTCATCGGTCCCTGCACAAATAGACTTATTAAACACACGTAAATTATATAAAAAATAAATAAATAACATATTATTGTACTTTCGTAAATCAGATTTCTGTGTACCACGATATTCGTGAAATTTTCAAAGAAAAGTTTACCGCATGTTGTTCATTTTATATTCTTTAAATTATGCAGCAGATGGCGTTTGATTCACATATAACGACTGCACGACATCTTTGTTTTATCTCTAAATTTTCTATGTTTACTATATAAAATGTGTTTTCAAATACACCGATTGTTAACACTTTCCAACATAGTTGAAAAGTGTTTAAAAATTCGGTTTGTCTGTCTGTTCATCTGACGTCTGTCCGTGCTCTAACTAATATAAATATACTCATATTCTCTTGAAACTGATATATGTTAGAGGAGTTTAATATGGCATGTTTGAAATTGAAAATCAAATGTGTAGCATTTATAGTTCTTTTACAGGAACACTAAAAAAAAATCCGTTACATTACGGTCTACGGGGAAAAATCATTTGCGACGTATATTAATGATGTTACGCTATTTTAAACATTCTCAAATTGGTGCGTATTACTAAGATGCACTTAAGGCGATTACTGTAGAATATGGCGTGCATAGAATGTATGGTTCGTTTACAGGGACCCACAAAATAATTCCGTTACGTTATGGTTCATGGCAAAAAATCGTTTGCAACGTATATTAATGATGTTTCACTATTTTATACATATTAAAATTGATAAATATCACTGAGGTGAGCAGCAGTATGCTTACTGTAGAATATGGTATGCATAGAATGCATCGTTCATTTACAGAGACACTCAAAAGGATTTGGTTACAGTACTGTTTATGAACAATAATTGCTGGCAGATCGTTTTCTTTGTGGTACGTGATTTTAAATGTAACTAATTATTTAAATATTAATTGGCTCATATAAATTCAATAGATCCTATACAGGGATGCTCAAAGATCTCACATACATTTCCGTTTATTGACAGGAATTGTTTAAGGGGAATTTTTAATTGTGCTATTTATATCCAAACGGCAGTACAATTTATAGTATATTGTGTAGTATATATACAAATCTATAGATAATATACAAGGCTGCACAAAAGATTTTGGCAATTTTGTTTGACTATTGGTAGTAATTGCTGAAATTGGGTTTTCAAACGTGTTATGCATTTTCTAAATTGTTAACTTCGTAAACTGGGAAGTTTTGTTACAGTATTCAGATTGTACTGGAAAGTGTTTCATAATCAATCCTTGGCGCACGATTTTTCGTTCTTGTTTTTATTGTTTTTACTTTCACAATTTAGAATTTCTAAAACTTTAATCAGCTTTGCAAACGCATTTTTAGTACTTAAATATTGTAATTTATTGTATAATAATTTAAAATTTACCCAGATGTATTTTAAAAATGCACGTATTTTGTATCTGGATTTTGTTTTTTCGACATGAAAAGTATTTTGTATTTTATGTTCTAAAACTGATATGTTTTCTAATTTGTAGCCGAAATGTTTTTTCGTTTTATTTTATCGAACTCTGGTCTGTGCATAGCCGCATACGATTTTCTCGTCATTTCTTTAAATGACCTTAAATTCTAGAAATGCCAACTGACGTATTGTATTATGTTTAATATTACCTACACTTTAATTCTTTCTTTTCTACTCTATACGGTGACAGTTTAAAAATAAATTTAGAAAAGGGTGTAAAATAAGATTGTTTAAAACAGGAGAGTATGTGATTTGAAATACCTGAGTGAACATTTTCAATGAAAAATCCAATAAAATTCAGTGCAAATCTGTCATCTTATATGGGGAATAAAATAATCCCCCAAATTCTAGCGAGTAGGAAATTGTGTTCAACTGCACACATTCGAATTTCACAATTGTCCTCTGGTATATATATATATATATATATATATATATATATATGGCAAATAATCGATGAACAACAAAATATGCACTTTAATTTCAACTAATAACACTTTTGGTCGAAACTATACAACAAATTTACATTACGATAATCCAACCAGGCCTAACGGCTATATCCATTTTACATCTCGCTTCATAATAAAAATTAGAACACTGGCTCTTAGCCAAATCTCGCGATTCAAACCATTTACAACTCGCGCATCAAAGTCATGGATAATAATAGAGTGTCAGTTCAGTGTCAGTTCATTTGATGATCATTTACGTGAAGTGTTTCAACTGAAATCCTACAAATCGGTCATCCTTACGTGATGGCGTCTCGACATCAGCATCTTGATTTGTTATGTTTTTTTCATGTCTAACAGTTATTATTTTGAGATTTTTATTTCTTTCTGAGTATTGCTCTCTGTCTTTAGGATCAGCATATCTAATATCTCTGTGATTCCTTTCCGGATATTGCTCTCTATATTTAGAAACTACATAACTATTGCTTCTAGAATGATAAGAATTTGAATAAGTATCTCGTTCACTATAAGCTCCTTTAAATCCATGATGAGAATTATTCTTATGTGATGGTTGTGAATATCTTTGTTCATTATAACTAGCCTTGCACGATCGTCGGCCACCATAATTATAATTATTTCGACCATGATAGTAGCATGTATCTAGGGGGAAATTTTGGATTATATCTTGCTTTTAAATTAGGTGAAGCATTTTCTGTTATGTCTTGAGGTATCAAAGAATTTTCAGTCTCAAAGTTTTCAGGAACCACAGATTTATTTTGGTAAGAATTCTCGGAACTCTGTTTCCCATATCCACATTTATTGTTATTTCCATGGTTAAATGACTGTTTAAAATATCTCTGACCATATCTATTATTGCTTCTGTTATCAAATGACCTATTAAAATTTCTGTTCTTTCCCTTATGATCAAAATTCCTATTGCGATCTTTCACATAGTATTTTCTACCATGTGCAGGACTAATACTTTCATAATTTTCTTCTGGAGATGCATTCCATTCATCGGATAATCCTGTATATTTTGTCCTATTCGGCTTATACGGTTTTATAAATCTCCTTATTTTCTTTCTGTTCACTAAATTCGTAATCTGTGTCAAATTCACCCCGTCATTTACGCAGTCGATTTTAACCATATCTTCATAATCTCGATTTGTTTATACTTGCTTCATTAATTTTTGTCGGTACTTCGTTAATTTTAATGTATCCTACTCGAACTTTGTTGTCGCTTGCTATTCTAACACCATCTTCCGTTACTTTTAACGGTATGCCTTCTACTGATTTTCTACCTATTATTAAATCGCAGTCCTTCTCTTGTACCACGTAAAATTTATCCTGGATTTCTGTATCGTCCACGTAGACTTTATGCCAGAAAAAACCTGTTGGCTTAATTTTTCCTCCACCTATGCCTGATATGTATATATTGTCGCTAGTTAGTTTTGGCGCGTTTATTGCAGTACGATATCTTGAACTGGCGATTGAAATATCGCTTGCTGTATCGATTATTACGTATTTGCTTTTACTCCGCTAATATCTAAGATTCTTCCTTTTTTACCATTTAACATGCCCATATTAACTATTTTTCTTTGCGTGTTTTGGGTCTCATTTTGGTATTTTGTTTCTCGCCAATTTTGATTACGTTGCGGGTAAAAATTTGAATATTCTTGTTCTGTATTATTCGCCATGGCACATTTCGCACTCATGTGACCAGGGTTGCGACACGCAAAACAGATTATATGCGACTCTTTGCTTCCATAATTCATACTGTGTCTATTGTCAATTTGGCGTCTTTTCAAATTGGCGTAATCAGCCCCTCGCGATCTTCCGTCATCAAAATCGCTACTTGTATCCTTAACTGACTGTTTATTGTAAACCCTTCGTGCTGTTTCGTAATTATCTAATTTATTAACTAATTCATCAATTTTCTTTATTACCAATAATTCCTCTATGAAATGTGTCTTTGTTTCCGTAGGTAAATTATGCCTGATTTGATTAACAACAATTAATTCCGCCAAATCTTCAAAGTTATTTATGTGAAGGCCTTCAATCCATTGTTGAAAATACACCTTTATCTCATAAGCGAAATCTCGCCAATTGGCTGATGGCTCCTTTTTAGATGAGAAAAATTTCAGCCTAAACTCCTCTGGTGATAGCTTGTAGCGTTTTAGTGGAATATTTTTTATATAATCATAATCGTGAATTTCAGGTTCGTTTTCCCAGCTATATTGATCACATCTAACGGCATTAGATTAATTAAATAATTTACCCATTCTTTTTTATCAATGCCCGTTTGCGCCATTTGCCTTTCGTACATAGCTAAGTATAAACTGATTTCATTCGAGCTATCATATTTAGTTAATAATCTAAGCAATTCAAGTTGCTTACCTGGATTGGTCTTTGGATCTTCCTTAATATGTTCTCTTGAATTTTCTTGTATCTGTAATTTCTTAATTTCAAAATTTTGCTCCGATTCTATTTTCCATTTTCTCTCTTCCATTTCCACTTTCAATTTCTTTTCTTCTGCTTGTAATTTCTTCTCTTCCAGTTCTGCTTGTAATTTCTTCTCTTCCTTCTTTTCTTCCAGTTCTGCATGTAATTTCTTCTCTTCCTTCTTTTCTTCCAGTTCTGCTTGTATTTTTTTCTCTTTCTCTTCTGCTTCTGTTTTCACTTTTCTAGTTGCTATCACTACTTCCAATCGATCTTTTATAAATTCCTCTTCATAACTTTCCCAACTCTTGATCAGCTTTATTAGGACGGGTATTGTCGGTTTTTCTGGTGTTTCAATTCCGCATTCTTCGCAAAGGTTTATTAGATCAATTCTCTTAGCTTTATTTAGAGTTCCCATCTTTCAAAAATTGTGCTTGAAGTGATACGATTACTGTTTCACCTTGCTAATTCGTAACCGAACTTTTGATACTGGCGTTTTACAACACTTTACGTTTGGTTTCCAATTCACTACTAGTGGCTTTTACTTTTTAATAATCCCGGCATCCGAGCCCCCAAAAATGTAAGTAAATTATATATAAATAGTCACTTTACTGAACCAATATGACAAATAATCGATTAACAACAAAATATGCACTTTAATTTCAACTAATAACACTTTTGGTCGAAACTATACAACAAATTTACATTACGATAATCCAACCAGGCCTAAAGGCTATATCCATTTTACATCTCGCTTCATAATAAAAATTAGAACACTGGCTCTTAGCCAAATCTCGCGATTCAAACCATTTACAATTCGCGCATCAAAGTCATGGATAATAATAGAGTGTCAGTTCAATGTCAGTTCATTTGATGATCATTTACGTGAAGTGTTTCAACTGAAATCCTACATATATATATATACAAATATAAGGAAGAATGTTTATTTCAGTTTGAAATTTAAAGTGATATAGATTAGAATAACCAAATGAATAGAAAAAATAGAATCATATACGAATAAAATATTTATTTGAATTCTGATTTTTTAGGTCTAAATAGTTTAGAAACATATCTTAAATGTTTAATTTGGATATTTTATTGATTTACATAGATAAGTTAATTTATAATAGATTTGAAAAGAGTGGTGATTAATTTGTAAATCGGTTAGCGTTGTTAGTGTTGATCGGTTAGTGTTGATCGGTTAGTGTTGATGAGATAAGTGTATATGTCAACATTTGATTATTATTTTTTAGAAATTTCTTCTCTGAATTTATATTAGTAGTTTAATTTTACTGATATTAACTTTAACTTTTAATTTTACTAATTTTAACTTTACTTGTTTAATTTTAAAGCTTTAGCAAGAGTAAAAAATGATAATAATTAACACAGTAGTAAGTGTCATCGTTCGAATTTACTGCACCTTATGTAATATATGTTTATTAAGATCTGTAATTAATCACTTATTTGAAGTTATATTCCTTAATTAAGTACAAATTGTTTGGCGCCATGTTCAACTTAGTATTAGACAGGATCTGTTTTCTATTTTTTAAATGTTGAGAAAATTTATTTTACAAGCAATTGTATTTCATAAGATCTCAAAATATAGCCTCTCTAAATAAAAATGGATGAAAAGACAGTGATGGTCAAGAAAAAAAAGTCCCAGCTATATATTAGAGGACTGAGGAAATTAATAATTAACAGTTAATTAAGAAAAAATTATTTCACGTTATCACACCTTGTAAAATAAAAATAAGTAATATATTTTCAAAATACGTTTGACTTAGTTTAAAAATAATAATTTACAAGAGAATGTACGTAGCGTATTTCATTTTTTCCCTATTTTAGTAATTAGTCTCTTATTTGCAATGTTTTCATACTGTGTTCCCTGATCCACTGTCATAAAAAGCGGGATAGGGTTACAAAAAATAGGGATAGTGACTTCTAAGTGGATATAAACATATAATAAATCCTATGAAAGCCCCGAAACCTCTCTATAACGGAATCCTGTCTAAAAGTAAAACATTCAAGATTCATACGGAATCAATACCACACAAATATACTTGCTAATCTAGAAATCTTTTTAAAACGTAATCTTTTTCCGTTTCTTCAGATTCTGTCTTATTAAATTTTACTGCACTAAATAAACTCAACAATCTGCATAAAGCATAAACGCAAGGAAACGAAACAAAATTCCGTTTTGGAGATGTTTTTGATTAAGCAAATATAGTTTTATAGTATCCCTTCTGTAAGGAGTATAAAATAATTACATTTATGAAAGGGATAGGTAGTATTAAACAGTTTCGTCTTCTCAGGTTTTCTGAGCAAAGTACAGTAAAACCTGTAAAAAAAGAATCGCTTGTAACTGGAAAAGTATTCTGATATAGACAGGTTCCGTGTTAGTTCATAGATTTGCACAGGAGGGCGGACCATAGTCTTTTAAATTATTTTCTCGCTAGCGCGGAAAAAGTTGTGGAATGGTCTCAGAAATATGCGCACAAAATTTCAAAATAATCAATAAATAGCTTCTCGTTCCACTTTAGGGTCTAAATGTCCAATTTTAGACGGAAATGTTGTAAACATTTCAGTAATATTGTTAATTTCCGTTTTTTTCTTCCCGCTAGCGCAGAAAAGTTGAAAGAGTATATAAGAAACATAAGTTCAAAATTTTAGAGTAATTAATAAATATCTTCCGGTTCCACTTGAGGGTCAAAATATGAAAATTAGCCGAAAATGATGCAATTTTCGCATTTTAGGGATTTTTTTTTAATTCCGTTTTCTATTCCCGCTAGCATGGAAAAGTTGGAAGAATGTAGTGGAACCGGAAGATATTTATTAATTACTCTGAAATTTCGCACTTATGTTCCTCATATATTCTTTCAACTTTTCCGCACTATGGAAAAGAAATAAAAATCTGAAATTAAAAATATTACTGAAATGTGAACATTTAAAACATTTTCGGCTAAAAATGCATATTTAGACCCTAAAGTGGAACCGAAAGCTATTCATTGATATTTTGAAAATTTGTGCGTTTATCTCTGAGACTATGTCACAAATTTTCCGCGCCAGCGGGAAAAGAATCTCGAAAAAAAAAATGCTTCGCTCTATTGTATAATCTTCCTTTTTATGGGACTATAGACATTTCCCTTTATAGACGAAGTCTTTCTTCACAGGTTTTGATATAATAAGTTCCATTTAATAAAAACTAACAAATAGTACTAAAATTCATTAAAAAAAATGGTTATCTTTAAAAATCAGGACTTTTGACATCCCACGCAATAGTTTCACGTACAAGCATGTTTTTAACATTAAAAACTAACTACATGTCCTCAAAATATTTTGACATTTATTTTAAATCTATTATTAATGTAGCGTAAGTTCTGACACTTCCAAAAATTCCTTTGATTATTTTTCTTTCTAAGATCAGTTTTAGACATTTTAGTTTTACGAGAAATAAAATTTAAGTTTGAAGTTTCCCTAAATTTATAAACATATTTGTGCAGGAAAGATTATGTAAGATCTGTTTATTTTGGTATTAATAATGTATTTAAATACATCAAATAACTTACGAAAAGGGATAGAAGTGAAAGGTATAAGACAGCTACAGGGTTTGCCCGAGAAGTAATGTCAGTGAGTGGGTTAGAAGACATTTATTGATCCGATCGGTACACTACATTAAATGGTTTCAAAATAGGATCATCCTGTGTCGATTCATTGTTCCCGGCGAGACTGCAGGGGTCGAAGGCTTCACGATAGGCCTTTTCCGGAATGTCCTGTCCCAAAAGGATGTTTTTGTATGGGAGTTTTCAAGCGCGGGAACATTAAGTCGGGGACAGTCACGTCGGGACTGTAGGGCTAAATGTTGGCAACTTTGAATGGCCAGTAAGCCGGAAACGAGGAAGCCGGTAATTAGTCATCGGCGATTGTCGCGGCGAATGATGAGCCCTTCGTTTGAGTTTCTTGAGTTCAAGAGTTCAGTTACAACGTGTCATATTTTCGTCAGTGGTGGTCTCTAATGGCCTTCTAGTGCTGGCTTGATCGCTGAACTTTTCAGGGCCTTCAAAACTGTCGTGTGCCACTGGTAGGCTTGGTGTTTTGCCGAGTTTCCCACAAAACTTGATGGCAATCCTTCGCTTAATCGAGAGCTGTATCGTGGCTTGCACTTAAAACGAAAACAAGGTTCATGAAAATGCTGTCCTTACTCACCGAATGGTCGGAGACGACTGAGCAAACGCACATGCGTAAAATAACTCCTCCCGTCACCTATCCCCACTGCTTCGAACGCACTGCAACGTGTATTCGCTTCACAGTAAAATCACTGACATAACTTCTCCGAGAAACCCTGTACAAACAACTTTATAAACCCATTGGATAAAATAAGATAATAAAAAATAATATTTGTTTTTCAAGCAAATACGTCTTTTCATAAACAAAATATGTAAACACAATGAATTTAAAATTATTGACAAAAGATTAAAATTGTAATCCCATGCATTTTTTTTAGAATATAAGAAACAGAAGAAAATTGTTCTTTACTTCGTTGTTTTTAATACATTTACTCATATTGAAATGTAAATACTGAATTTCAACTAAAGATTTCAGAGATTATTTTTGTTTTTGTTTTTTTCAAAAGCAGTATTGTTTAAATACAAAAAACAGTAGGGATTTAAATTGGAAAAATTTAATCATTACTGCGAAATTATTTTATTTCTGTGGCTTCTCAAATATTTTCAAAATATTGAATCTGGTTCAATTCTAGTTTTCTTAAATAATACATGAATTTCTTAATATATAATCTATATATATTTTACGACTTTTGACAATTATTTTTTTCAATGAAAAACTGTTATTTATGTACTAAATAAAAAGATAAAAAGTGTATTAAAATTATTTTAAAAATATAATGTATATTTTAATTTTTTTATTTGATATGAATTTTAATTATGTGATTTTTTTACTGATTTTTTAAAAAAGAGCAATTAAAATAATTAAGTTTAAAGATTTTTCTAATTTGAATGTAAAGACTCAAAGAGTGTATATATTTCACTGTTCGGAAAAAAATGTAAAAATATTAAAAGCAAATATTTTAAGCTTATTACTACTACTTTAAAACATCCAAAAATAAATTCTTTATCTAGGTGAAAGTTTCAAAAATTTTGTTTTACTTATACGATTTGAAAAATAGAAACACGGTCATAACTCGGTAAGAGAATATATGTATTTTGTAATTGTTCTTCATTGACGTCGGGTAATATTTTTCTAAATCAAAATTAGTGGAAATTTGGGCAAATTAATAATATAATTTCATGTTTTAACACGTATACATCCCTTGAAAAGCAAATTCCATATTTAAATACTATACTTGATTTGTATAATTTTTGAAATTGCAAATACGTTTTTACCAACAGTGGTAAAAGAGATATTTGTCTGTACCTCTATTTTGAATCACCTGTTGTAGAAGGTTGCCATAATTAAAGCACTTCTTTTAAGAGTTCCATTGTAAAACAGCCATGGAGAGAACTGCAAGATTATTTTTTAAATTATATTTATGACATGCAAAATACATTTCACAAAACATAAAAGAAGATTAAATTTTTTCCAGCAAGGCCGAAAACAGTACTCCCATGCATACACTGTTAAAAATAAATCCGGTAATTCACGGTAAAACTACTGGCTGCAAACTTTTTCCGTTCCGTTAGTAAATTTTCCATTTTGAGTGATAAAAGAAGGAAAAACTCCGCTTGAAGAATTGGTAACTTTCCGTTATGAATAAACTTGGTTTAAAAAAAATGACATCTCTCTTTGTGCTGCCTTCTGTTGACTGTTATGGGCGTATTTAATATTTGATATACTTCAAAAATATTTCCTGGCCAAACTGAGGACGTTAGTTCCTTAAACCGAGTGTCTTACCGTAAGACCAGCGGGTCCTTGCTAGGTTAAGAGTGAACGATGACGATGATACGGGATTTCTTCAAATCGCGGCTTGGGACTTAAACAATTTGGGGTTTAGAAAACAGGTAAATTTGCAGTTAATTGCGGGGATATTTCATAATGAGATGATGGTTGAAAACTATAGTATTAATAGAGGATAAAAACATGAATTATATATATTCTTAATTTGATTGTTAGATGTAAAATATGAATATTATATTTTGAATTAAATTCGATAAAAAAAGTTTTGCTTTTTTCAGAAAATCGATTTTTAATCAGCTATTATGTATTTCCTAAATGTGTTCGTTTAGAATATATTTTCAGTGCGAGTGTTTTTTATAACTTAAAAAAAATAAATTGCGAATAATTTTAAAGGAATGAGAAAATTATTTGTTATTTTTTTTAATTCGAAAGCATTATTTTTGTCTGTTGCTTTTTTGAATAAAATCGATTGTTTTTCACTTAATTTAACTATTGTATATTATATACACACACACACATATATATATATATATATATATATATATATATATATATATATAGAGAGAGAGAGAGAGAGAGAGAGAGAGAGAGAGCTTTTTAAATTCGAGAGCACTATTTCGTTGTTGTTGTTGTTTTAAATGTATCGAAATTTTAATTTATTGAATTTTTAGTTTTTCTGTACAACAACATGTCAGTTTTTGAAACATTGAAAATAAATATGCAGCAGATAACGGAATATCTCATTTGGCTGCTTTCTTCTCCGTCCGGTCTGTTGTTTTCAGGAAATATGAGGAAATTTTCTGCTTTTAATGGAAAATGTCCTTTTGTCGTGAAAAGCGACTTTTTCTGTGAAATTCAGGGGAAAAATACCCGTGAATTTCAGATTATTTTTAACAGTGTAGGAACTTCACACTGCTAAAAATCTCTAGCAACCTATCTAGTCATTTAACCGTTTTATAGAAACCGGTTATATAACCGGCTTTCCTATTCTGGTCTATGAGAACGTTTCATAATATGGTTAAGTAACCACTATATATAAAAGCGGTGGAATGAATAGGCATTTTACTGTAAATTTTTAACAGTATAGATAAAATGTCAGACAATTGCTGAAAATGTTACTTTTGTTAAATTTTTGTGCCCATTTTACATCTGAAAATCAGCCGAATATAACAAAGAGACCGTTTTGCCGATGGAGAAAAAAGAGATACAGTTCCGTAATAAATGTACTCCGAATGCTCTAAATAGAATTTATTCAAAGTTTTGTTGCGCTCACCAAGTGGATTTTTTTCACGATTGACCTATAAATACATCTATTTCATTTATCGATACTCTCTATATTAATGATTCTTAACATACCTGATTTTTTGTACTTATGAAGCAAAAATAATACAGACAAAATTTTCATTAATAAAGCAAACAATTTGACATCAGTATTAAAATCTGTATTTCTGATTATGTACATTGTTTTTATTACAAAACAAAACTTAACTTGAATACCAGTTAATTTTCAGAAGATAAAAATATCTAAATTTATTGAAATCGAAGCAAATAATTATCATTAATTTTAATTAATAAAGCAAACAATTTGACATCAGTATTAAAATCTGTATTTCTGATTATGTACATCGTTTTTATTACAAAACAAAACTTAACTTGAATACGAGTTAATTTTCAGAAGATAAAAATATCTAAATTTATTGAAATCGAAGCAGATAATTATATTGCTATTATATATATTTTTTTTTTTTGCGAAAGTAGTTTATTTTATCCTTACTGATCTTCAAAATGTCACAGATTGTGCGTAGGTTTATGTTTATGTTTATTAAAATATAGGTATGTGTAGGTTTATGTTTATGTATGTTTATGTTTATTAAAAGATTTTTTCAAGTCTTTATGTTTATTACAATCACTTTTATCATATATATTTTATTTCAAGATAGCAATAGATTTGAATGAAGGATTGAAACTTAAAAAACAAATTATTATTTAGTTATCTTATTTACAAATTTATAACGTTTTATTAGATTAGAATTATAAAATTGTGAATTTTTTTACCAAAAGATGGTTTTGCTATTTTCATCACTTTCCGATTATATATAATCTCAAAAATATTTAAATTGAGTTAGAGTGGGTTTAAATACAATTCGCTTTAATCTATACAGAGTGCATCTTTTGTCCATTATTTAAATAATCTAGATGGGAAACTCGTGAAATAACCTTGAAACACAATCCTCTAAATTTATTCCGATTGATATTTGATTATTCACTATTCCAAACACTGCAGCAGCATACTTATTACTTACTCATGTTTATTCTAGTTTGCAGTTATCTGAATTACAAACAGCATAAATTTAAAATATAACATTCAATGGTAAATGTTGAAAGTCATCAATAAATAATTCCAAATTATGCAACAAATTTGCCTGATAATTTGACATGATTAAAAATTAAGGTTTATTGGTTTTTCTTTTTGAAATTGTAGATTAAATGTTTCGATTCAATTAATATGAATTCAAACAGTCACTGTAAATAAAAGACAAATATTTCTTAATCTTGGAAAATATGTTAAAACCACAAACGATAATATATAATAACCTATTTCGAGTTATCTGTGTTTTTGAAAAGTGTTTTTTATCTTAAGAAACCACAGGAATTTTTTTAGATTTAAGTAAGCAGCTAAAAATAGAATGTTTTTATGCTGCCACTTATTCTTCCAAAACGTTCTCGATTAATTTTTATAGCCATTATTATTAATGTTCGCAAACGTCTGTGTGTCTCTCTGTCTGTGCATCTGTACCCCGATAAACACTGCGAGCGCAGCGAGCAGCAAGGCGATTTTGGTATAAAAAATTCGGAAAAATCCGGTTTTCCAGGAGTAACAGTTTCTAAGAAGTCGGCCCCTACTTAAGAACGTTATTAATTAAAAACCTCATCAAAATTAGCAAAACAAGAAACAGTTTTATCTAAACCCGAAAAGAATTTTTCCGTTTTGATAATCGCAGACACCCAAATTTTTTGACGCACCATCGAATTTAAAAAAATCTACGGGATATATCGATTCGAAAATCGGGGAACACACGCGACCGATTTTTGTCGTTCCAAAAATTTAAATTGTTTGAAATTCGGACCGTAACTTTTCTTTATTTCGGCCAAAAACTGACCAAACTTCCAATACTGACGCAGACAGGAAAGAGAGTTGTAAATGTTGCGGGGTTGACTTATACGAGATCAAATCGCTCCACTCGCTTTTCGAAACAAGTAGAAATAACTACTATACGTCCACGAAAATTTGCAAACATGTGAAAAAAAAAATCGCAAATTCAACAACAACAAAAAAAAATTACAAAAATTGACCAGTAACTTTTAAATTTATTAATTAAAACTCATTAATGAAACGGGAAATAAACTTATTTCTATTCCAAATAGACACATGCTTTTTTATTCCAACACTCAACAAATCGTCTGCGAATAATTTATTTCTGAAAGAGATAAAATGATGCATTTGAAAATGATTGCTGTTTTTATACGCTATATCAAATTTTCAAATCTAAAATGTATGCATCCTTGCTCAGAGTGAGCTGACATTTCAGGAATTCAATAAAATTTCGAAGTCGGAACATAATTTTTTATTTTAGCAAAATTCCGATTTTTGTATAGGAGGAAAAAAATAAAAGAAAGAAAAAACTAAAGAATTTGCTAATTCTTTTCAAAATATCTCCTGTCGTATGGGGCCCATCACGACGCGGTTTGGCTCATTCGACTCGACATCGATAGAGCTTATCTATTTTAGTTCCGAGTTTCACCACTAGGGGGCGCTTTCCTATCTCTGTTTCTATGGGCCGGATCACGACTTCGTATGGCTCATTCGACTCAATATCTATAGAGCTTACTAATTTTACTTCGTTTTTTTTCACCACCAGGGGGCACTTACCTATCTCTGGTTCTATGGGCAGGATCACGACTGGGTATAGCTCATTCGACTCGACATCTATAGCCTTAACTATATGAGTGCCAAAGATTCGTATAGAACAGATTGCGCCCCCTGGTGGAGGACAGTGGAACTTGCAGCGCGTGCGCAGCACGACTGCTATACTTTGCCGCAGGCAGCGGGGACCCGAGCCGGAGGTTCGTTCAGTTAGGGGTTTAAATTATTCGATGTGCAAATTAAGGAATTATCCGGTGCCGAAGGCAGCAGGGAACCCGGGTCGGATGATCGTTCGGTTAGAGGTTTATACTAATACTATTCCATGTGCAAATTAAGGGATTATCCGGTGCGTGCGTGGCACGACCGGTATACGGAGCCGAAGGCAGCGGGAACCCGCGTCGGAGGTTCGTTCGGTTCGAGGGTGACGCGAGCCAGAGGTTCCTTCGTTTCGAGGTTTTATACAAAGGGAGAATTCAGTTAGATTCGAGGCCCCGATGTAAATTAGGGGACCGCTAGCGGGCGAAGCTAGCTAGTGTATTAAGAAGTTTCCTCAATCTGGAATATAAGGTTTTCGGATGCATTAAATTTTGAAGTAAACAATTTCGGATATAACAAACATGTTTTACAGACAAAAATGATAAATTAGCAGCATTGCATTAACATTAAATATAATATTATTTAGTTACTCTTGCATGTATATAGTCAAATACGCAGTTGAAAGGGTTTATTTGAGAATTATTACACTTGTTATATGATTGTTCACTATTCCAAATGCTGAACCGGAATAATTACTAATGTTTATTCTGGTATGCAGTGATCTCAGCAGCCAACGATTTAAATTTAACGTTTAATATTTAATGGTAGAAGTTGAAAACTATAATCTAGTAATAACAAACAGTGAAACTAATTATCCAATAAATGTGTTCTGCATGCAATCTGGATAATTGGAGAAATCGCAAAACATAGTTGTATTCAGAAATAAAAAAAGTAACTAAAATCACTCTTGTTTAATAAAAAGAAAGGGTAAAAGGATTCAGTATACATTAAGCCTACCTTTTAATGATATCATTTTTACTCGAAACAATAAAAAATACAGTATTTGCATGTATTAGTCGAACATATTAAACAAAGTTAATTCTGCAAACGATATAAAAAAAAAATCATGATTGAAATTTTATTTAAAAGCCATAAGAAATCAGTCAGTTAAGATACTGTTTTCAAACAAATTGCATTTGAAAGTAGATTTTTTTCCATTATAATGGTGTAAAAATTAAATGTGTGCAATGTTTAAAAATTTTAAAAATTGAAGTAGCAAAAATCGCAAAACCGAAATTTCCCCGTCAAATGTTGCCATTCGCAAAATGACGTGAGCGTTACGCAAGGACACGTTTGTCTTTTATAATATAGATAGTCCTTTATAATACAGATACTCGGAAAACTATCCAATTTATTTTATAGAGCCCTAAGTGTAATCTATAGATTTGTGCATATATATACTATATGGTATGGAAAAAGTTAGTTTGTCAGGAAACAAATAACACAGTTGAAAATTCACCTTCAGCAATTTTCGCCGATAAACGGAAAGGTACTTGAATTATTTTGCTCAGCCCGATGTATGACCTATGGAATTTTTACTAACCAAGTCGAATGAAGAGTTTCAGCAAAGGGATTTTATCAAAAGTGCCATGAATTACATGTCACTTTTCTTTATGGGATAAAGTCACATTTCTTGAAAATATTGTATTGACAATATAAGTAATATTCACAAAATTATTAAAGTATAAAAACACACAAAAACTGAAATGGCACTTCCAGCAATTTTTGCTCTTAGACATTATTGTAACCGAAATACAATACAATTCTTTTATGTATCCCTGTAAATGAACAGTAAATGCTATGCACACCATATTCTATGGTACGCCTCTTGTAGTGCGCCTCAGTTAAGTATATCAGTTTTAACATTATTAAAATATACGGAAAACTAGTGCTCCTATATGCGAACGATAAGTGCTATACATTTCAAATTCAATCTTTAACATTCCATCACATTGATGGTATTTTATTACATGGATTCCGAGTATATTTACGCCAGCAAAGGCGTGAACAGAGAGATAGGGAGAAAGACAAACCGAACATATAAACACTTTTCAACTATGTTGGAAAGTGTTAAAAAGACAAAAAACTGGAAATAAATTGAATTTGCATTAAAAATATCATATGCTAATCTACTTAATTGGAAATTTCAGCATCTAAATAAACCAACATTTCAAAACGAATGCACACATTATGAGAGTGGTGGCTCAATAGCGTTTCTTAAAATATTGATAATGTTGAGCAAATATACAAACGCATGAAACATTTTTATGTATGAACATTACTGTGCAATAAAAAAATTCATTTGAAATATACTTCTGATATGTTGTTTTCATTACATATCTTATATTAAGTATGAAAATAAACTTTCTGCCAAGTATATGGCATATATTGATAACAAGTTTTTAACTTTAACAATACATTTTACAGCACAAAAACGAACATTTGTATTTTTTTCTCTTTTCGAAACTCGCCATCTTCTCAAGAATAATAAAACGCTTTTAAATATTTCATAATAAATATGAAAATTTCCCAATTTCGTACATTTTGAAAGTTATGCTATTAGGTTTTGATAAAAACTAAAATATGTTTATGTAATTACAATTTTCTTTATTTTCAAAATAAGAACAAAATGTGACAGATATCGGGAAGGCGGCAATTATAATTATATGAAAGAGACAAAATGTGCAAGTAGATTAAGAATGAATCTTAGTAATTTTTATATACAAAATATTGCTATATCTATTTAAAAAGAAAAAAAGAAACGTTTCTAAAACGTAGAAATTTAACAAAAATTCTTTAAAAAATAGTTTAAAAAATAACAACGAAATTGTTTGCATTTTACTTTGAAACATTGCATATAAAATCAGTTAAATAAATGAAGCATAAATAAAAATAAATGTTATTTAAAATCGGATTTTTTTCAAATTTAGATATGAAGTTTAAAAAAATTTTGATAAAAAAAAGTTTTTTTTTATTATTATTATTATTTCTTAAACTATATACATATTATAAGATATATGTGTATCAATTTTTAAACAATAGAGTTAGTTATTTAAAAAAAAAAACTGGAACAAAACTGTATGTTCATTAAAAGTTCATATGTTAATAGACTATATTGAAAATTTGAGCACCTGAACAAACCAATATTTCGAACGTTTTTTTGAACGATGTATGAAAAATGTTTTTTTAGCAATATTGAAAATCTTGAAAAAAAATGAAAACGCATGGGACATTTTAAAGATGTGAAGAATGTGGAATTCGTTTTCTAGATAAATGCATTTGAAACACACAATGATATGTTATTTTCATTTCATACATTAAAATAAAGTATGAAAGTAGACCTTCTGCCAAGTACATGACATAAAAGAAAGTCACAAACACACAAAAATTTGTATTTTTTCTCTTTTCAAAAGTCATAGACTCATTAAGCTAATTTTTTTGGCCAAAATTTTAGCCAGTATTTGTCAATTTCTATTGACATTCTGCAGTTCAATTTTATTTTATTTGTTTCTACAAAAACAAATTAACTTTTCAAAAAAATAATTTATCCAATATGCACTGCGTCCCAACGTCCTTCTTTGCCTTTTTATGGTCTATTATAAAAAAAAAACATACAATTATAAAAAGCTTCATGATATTTAAAGCAAGACTTTCCTTTTTTTCCCCCGTCTTAATCTGAGCTGAAAATATAGCCATCGTCCTTTTTTGAAAAATGTATAATATCTCTTATAATATTTTCCCCTATATTAATCTGAACTGAAGATATAGCCATCGTTCTTTTTTGATTAATGTATATTATCTCTTATATATAAAGAACTATAAAATCAGCTTTTACAAAATTTAATTATATATACTATTTTTTTCGTAAAATAACCTAAGATTTGCATTTTGTAGTGTGAAAAAGAGAAAAATTTTAAATTTAACAATTTTATCCTCCAAAGTTCCAGTGCTAATAATGAAAGACTGTTTTATCATTAATAAATAATGTTTTTTTTTTCGTTTATCTTATTTTTATTGAAAGATTGTGTGTTAGCGCCTGGAGAGAAATCATTACAATTACACCCTACTAGCCGTATAATGATACATTATTGGGCACATACTTACTTTTTTTAAATAAATACATAAAAAACAAAAATTAGTCTCTTGATTAGAAGTGCTGCTTGAATTTGTAACATTTTAATAAAAATTTAAACAATCAGTCATATAATCACTTCTTTATTTGTTTATTGTATTAAAAAATTGTTATACATATTAATTAAAATATGTCTTTTCCATAATGTTTGAAAAAAAATTATAATTAAGATAGACATACACTTGAAATTAATTTCATTTCAGTCTAAGAGTACTTTTTGTTCGATTTATAGAAATATATATTCTCATTAAATTAATTCGACTCACTGAACTGGATTTAAAAATCGATATCTTACTTATTGTTTATAAAAACCCAAATGACGTGGTTATCATTCTGCCATGTATTATATTAAAACTTCGTATTTTGCATATCTTAAGTTTCATATTTTTAACGCTACGTCTGAATGGGATTAAATTATTATATTTTAGTTTCTTCAGGAATTTACTTTTCCTAAATATTCGTATACTGTTTTCTTTATTAGGACACTCTAAATAAAAACGAGTGACTATTCACTCAGAAGGAGTGGATATTCACTCTATCGCAGAGTCAAAATTTGCCCAACCTCTTAAGAGTGACTATTCACTCTAGGCAAAAGTGAAATTCTTGACTCTCTGAAAGAGTGAATACTCACTCCTGAAAAGTGAATATTCACTCTGAACAGCAGTGGATACTCATTCTTTCAGAAAAGTGACTATCTACTCTTGCAAAAGGAGTGGGTTTTTTCACCCCTGGTACGAGTGAATAGTCACTCTTTCAGGAATGAATAGCCACTCTATCAGGAGTGAATAGTCACTCTTTCAGGAATGAATAGCAACTCTATCAGGAGTGAATAGTCACTCTACCAGGAGGGAATAGTCACTTTTTCAGGAGTGACTATTAAAATTCTTGAAAAAAAAAAACTCATTCTTCACGCTTGTTCCTTCCGGTCCTTGCGGTCACCATCCCAAGTAGTAAACGAATTCATTGCTGCTTGACTTCTGCGTTCGGACGAGAACTGGTATCTACAGCATGCTACAGCCTCTGACAACAATGAAATTCTTATTACATTATTTTAATTTTGTTTCTTTTGTGATATTCGTGCACAATTATTAAACTTGTGTAGAAATCACAAATATTTACGGTACGGTGTTTCTCAACTGTGTAAATAAGAAAACTGAAACCTTTTTTTTTTATCATATAATACATTTCCGCTAGGACAAAAATGCCGTTACAACAAAGCATTTATTTACTTATTCATTCATTTTTTCGTGCTAATAATTTTTCCATAATTAGAGCCAGATTAAGATCGTTCGAGGCCCAGGACCTGTTTACCAAATAGGCCCGTGAAGCCCGAGATTACAAACTGAAATATAAAGGGGACCCCCAAAATTTACTTTTCAAAACTAACTTTTAGTGGAAAAAATTTCAGTCAGGCTAAAAAATGTGTGTTTTTAAAAAAAAAATTTAGCTAATAAATTTTTCCTCAGACTATTACCGACACATTTATATACTCTACTTTTTTTTGTTGTTGCTATAATAAATGGTATAAAAACAGTGATTAAATGCAACGTTTTTCATTTCTCTTATGTTTTACATTTTAATTTCAAACGTGCTAAAAATAACAGAAAATTTCATCTGTATAATTATATTTTGTTTATATCCATAAAGAGTGGAGAAATGATATAAAATATGCAGAATAGGTTATTTAAATAAAGAGGAAAGTAATTAGCATTCAGAGATATCAAATTTCTGTTTATAAAATAGAAGCAAAATTGTGTTGCAGCCAAGCATAAATTTACTTCAAATATTTGTTTTCCATGCACTGTTCTTAGCCCTGGCAAATTATGCAATTTGTAAAGCATAAAATATATTTTGAAGTTTAAATATACGCACCTGTTCCATATTTGTAAATTCATTTACAAAATTAATTTGTTATGTATAATTATGTATATAATAAAATATTTTTTATAACTAGTTTAATATTAAAATTGCTGTTTACTCAAAATTTTGATGGTAAAATTTCAAATTGTTGAAGCATAATTGGTAGAGTATAATTATACTTTAGGGGCCCCCTGTGTGACGTCGGGCTTCCCTGTTTCAAAGTCTTAAACGGGGCCTGTCGAGATCCAAGGTCTAGCAGCTTTTCAAGCCCCCCCCCCCTCCCACGAAAACAAAATATGTTTTAGAGAAAACTAGAAATGTTTTTTGGAAAGTATTCGGAAATTTTCCCTCGTTTTATAAAAATGCTCACGAAACTCAGGTTAACGTAAATTTCCTTTTGCTGTTTGATACTATAATACTTTAATGTTAAATATTTCTTTAAAAAAATATCCCAGAAAAATATTTTATCTTTAACATTCCTAATTTAAGTTGATTTTAGAAATCAGAAAAGTACAGGCAAGACGTTTATAGAAGTGTTTTTCTTAAATATCGATGATTGAAATAAAAAAATTTGTAGAAGAATTTTTTCTACATCATTTTACTTCTTTTGCGGGATCTCGTCTCCAATGGGCCCAAGGCTGCGGCCTAGTTGGCGTGGTAATCAGGCCCTGTCCATAATTCTATCGATTCATTTATTATTTCAATGTCTTTTTCAGTTTTTTTTAAATCGCACTACTATATAAACGCATTTCATTTTAGGCGTTTCGTTTCGCTAACTGGGTTTCCGAGAGCTGGTGCCATCTTGTGATTTTATTAGAAAGAACTATGTTTCTTTCTTTCGGTCTTCGTTTTTTCACTGTAATAAATGCATGAGCCGTTCAAAAATTCCAGGGCTGAAACGTAAGCTGTACCAAAAAAACGAAGTCGGAAACAAAAACATATCGTTTTCCCAATAAAAACGGTTTATTTAACACGAGCGGTTCTACGCCTTCAAATAACTTGCAATAAAATTTGAATTAACATGTTGACATTGAAAAAAAAACGAAATAATGATAATCTCAATAAATAAATATGGACAAAATTATATAACGTCAGCCTTTCACTCTCAACTGAGTGAAATATTTCACTATTGTCAACGGAGTGAGACAGTCACTCTCGACAACGGAGTGAGATATTTCACTCCTTTTTAGAGAGTGGAAAATTGCACTCTTTAAAGAGTGTATATTTATAAAATTCACTCCAAAAAGAGTGAAAATGCCTCTCACTCTTCCAAAGAGTCAACTTCTCCCTCCTTCCAATTTTAGCCCTCTGAGCGTTTTGAAAATGGGTAAAATTGTAATGTTGTTTTCTCTGTGATTTTGTTTTAAATGCTAAAAAAATATGATTCTTTCAGCATTATAAATAAAACTTAATTACAAATATGAATGTAACCCTTGAGAGTATTAATCATTCTTCAATGTTTTGAAAATTCATTAAATCTATAGAATTATATTATCTTAAACATTGCATATATTGCAGTGAAACCTGGAGCTTAGTGAACGGAATATTACGTTCCACACGCTTAGAGGGTTAAAGTGCATATTACGGAATAATTTACAATGTAGATAATTAAGGACATTTTAGTTTGAATGATAGAAGTTTATATATTTTATCAATATTTGAAACACATCGCAAAGTTCTACTATTATTTTCAAAAGTATCGTAGGCATACCATATTAAATAATATTTTTTAATTTTAAAGCTTACTATCAATATTTTTCTCAGCAGCACATGGCCATTATTAAAACAGCATACTAAAACATTACATAAAACATATTTAATATTTACACTTTACCTTAGGTGAATAAACCGTTATGAATACTGTGATTTAATAAAATTAAGCCAAATCAGATGGTTTAAATTTATATATATATATAGGACGAAGAAACATCTTTTATGAACAACTAATTTAGATAAAATAACCCTATAACCCCCCCCTCCTCCCCTTAATGATATTCCATCATCTAGATTGATACAAGTATGTTAATATTCTCTGTAGCAGAAAAAAGTTTTTGTATCTCCAATTTCAACATGCTTTTGGAAATTTTAACTTTGTATGTCATCATCAGAAATAGTGGAGCTGGAATGAAAGGCTTGAAAAACTCGAATGAAAAGTTTCAGCAGAGGCATTTTGTTAAATTCCGTGAACTTCCAGTCACCCTTTTTATGGAATAAAGTCACATTTATTGAAAGTATTTTATTGGCACTCTAGGTTTCAGCAATATAAAAATTGACAGCAGGCGTTTAGATTTCATTATATTCTTTTACTCTAGGTGTAGCGAATTTTGACTTATTAAAGTTTCTACATTGGTATGCAAAGCAGTATTTGAAAGTGGATATTGTATTGAGGAAGTTTAGAAAAATGGACATACATTTTGAGAAAGAACGATGTTTTAGAATATCCGCGGTGCATTTTTATTTATTTATTTATTTATTTTAGTTCAAATTGGAAACGATTAACGTTTAATATTGCGAACAAAATGTTTTTTTAAATATGTTTTAATTAGTTTTTGATTGAATTTCTAATTTGAAATAATTAGAAAAGAAAATGTTATTCTTGTTAGATATACATTAATGTACTGAACACTGTTTCGGCAAGTGAAATTTTATGTAATGTCAACTACATTCGGAAAAAGGGGGCGTCTAGTTCAGCGCAAATTAAGTGTGGACGGTGGCCACTTTTACTTCTTCTCTTTACATTGTTATACTTCACCCAAGAGAATGTAAGTCTTTTGCAAATTTCGTTAAAGTATTTTGGTGACTGTAAGAGGTATGAGTAGAAATTTCGAGATCATATTGTAGTGAGCAAACATTTATTTTCATTGAATAAAATGATTGTAACCTTAGATACTTACACAAAATTGTTTGTTGTAGTGTTGCTGTACCACCCCTTAAAGTTTACTCAATCTTTTTTTGAATCACCTTGTGACAATTTAGGAACATTCTATAACATTTCTCGTAAAATTATCAAACGAACATAGCAAGCACATTTAAAATCCGTTCAAAAGGTATCCCTTCCGAATTCGTTATAATATGCTTATTAAAAGATATTTATTTTAAATATCCTAATATTGTTATATTGTTTATTGGAGATGGTTGAAGCTATTTTATTTGTAAGATCGTAAGTGGAAATTATCATTGCAATTATGTAAAAATCATACTCAATTTTTATGAATTAGAGAGGCAATAACCCCTTCAAAGTTATTCTTTTATGGTCACTAGAAATGATAAAAAAAACAATATCACCAATTAAAGCATGTTGATGATGACACAGGAACTATGTTGAAATTAACAAAGTTCTTTACTTCACCAATTAAAAATGAAGAAAAGAAGGCTTTCCTCTTGGCCACTAATTTTAATCACTAAACGTGTCATATTTAAATTCCTATATTAATACATCGTAGTTCAGCGAGAATTCGGTACTTACAAATTTAAACTAAAACAAAATGACAAAGATTAAAATAAAAAAGAATCGGCACAACTTTTATCGACAGCTCCCATCAGAAAAACTGACCAAAAAAAGAAATGATAAAAGTATATATATGACGAATAGGGGAAAAGCCAAAGTGAAATCACGGGCCTTTCAATTTAATTGATTAGAATTTAAAGCCAACGGTGTTTAAACAAACGAATAAGCATGCCTAAAACGAAACCAAAAGTAAAGTTGTTTTCTATTCGTTGACACACTTACGCATGATTTGAAAACCGTACGTATGACAAAGATGTAAAACGCCGCTCAAGCGATGAATTCAAGGACACAGTTATGGATACTGAGCATGCGCGAGCCGGCGCCGAAACAGGAGAGGAGAAATGAATAAAAATAAAACTGTACAGTTAAACTGAGGGCATTGAGCTCACAGGCTATTCACACTAATTGTATATTATACTCTTATTTCAAACACGAAAAATAAAGAAATCGACAATATATTAAAGGGGGATCATTCCCCCGTTCCCCCCTCTTATAATTTACCAATGAACCCCCAAAAATTTATCGGAAAATTCCTTATTACAATGAACATATATACAAATTTTAAGCAAATCGGATAATTCTGTATGAAAAACCCATTTATCTAAATTAAGGTGAGGTTACCCCCCCCCCTTTCCCCCTTTGTATTTAACCAATGAACTTCCCAAATAATCAGGGAAGCGCCTTATCCCAATGAACCTATATACAAAATTAGAAGAAATTCGGATAATTCTGCAGGAAAAACCCATTTATCTAAATTAAGGGGGCATAACACCCCCCTTTCCTCCTTTATGCATAAAAATTTAACCCCAAAACTAATCAAGGAAGCGTCTTACCACAATGAATCTATTAAAAAAAATTAAGAAAATCGGATAATTCTGCATGAAAAACCCATTTATCTAAATTAAAGGGGGTTAGCCCCCGTCCCCCCACCTTTATAGTTAACCAAGGAACCCCCGAAACTAATCAGGGAAGCGCCTTATCACAATGAACCTATATACAAAATTAGAAGAAAATCGGTTAATTCTGATGGAAAAACCCATTTATCTAAATTAAGGGGATTAGCCCCCCGTTCTCCCCTTTATGCTTGACCAATAAACCCCCTAAACCAATGAGGGAAGTGCCTTATCACATGAACCTATAAACAAAATTTGAAGCAAAACGGTTATTTCTATCAAGAGTTATCGCGTTACGTACATATATACATTCGTACATACATATGTACATATAGAACCGGCGGGCACATTAGCTCTCATGCTTAGATAGCCTGTGAGCTAAAAATGCTGAGGATAGCGAACGATGCGCGCACAGCACAGTGGTTCTGATAAGAATGTAAACAAAACGCGTAACGCGTACGAAGTATCGCTTTAAGGAATTAGTGAAGCAATATTTAATAAAAACAAGGGGGCTGGAATAAAGATAAGCATCGAAGCACCGTAACGCATATCGTACGAAGAATGCCGATAAACAAATTAAAAGCACGATAAAAGAAATAATGTGAGAATTTATCTCACAAATATTATTTTTATATCCTTGTATGGAGGAAAATTTGTCAAATTGTTTAAAAAACTTAAAATAATGGAATTGTTTTTTTAATTTATTTTTACAGAAAGTAAGACAATCGAATGTTTTTCTGAAGAGTGAAAAAAATCCGTAGTTTAATTTAACTTCCATTTCGTTTAAACGACACTGGAAGAATTCATTTAAGCATCGCCACGTGAAGCACGATCGTGGCAATTTGAATTTGAAGATTTGTACCATTGTTATTTGTAGTCTTCTGTTTGAATATCGCCAAGACATACATCAAAACAAAATGTTTAGATACTTGTTCCTGTGGCAGTAGCTATAGCTCGACACGTCAAATTCCAATGTGAATTTTTTTGCCTAAAGCATTATAGTAGTTAGAAAATGACAAATTCTGCTGACAATCGCAGGGTATTGAATATTACTATCTTTTTTTTCTTTAAGTTCAAGACTTAACGCACATTGTACTTTAATTTTGTTCATTGCATAACCTCTGGCTATGAAGTATTTTGTTTGTAGTAATTGATTGACGTAAATATGCATCTGTTTTGTTTTACGCTTAACAGGAATATACGTGGTCAGATCCCCGGCTACAAAAGTTACTATTTATTTAAATATGTCCTAATGTTAGATTCATTATTCGTAGTTTTAACTTTAGAAATATTTATAATTCATAATTAGGAACTATTAACATTATATTGAGTATTATAACACACAAAATTATATAGGGAAAATTCACAAATATGTAGTCAAAAATATTATAGAGCAAAGTCAAAAATATGTCGGCATACTAATGTAAAATATCAATTATATTTCGAAAGCGGATATTTATTAATACGTAAATGAGCAGCAAATCATCAAAATTATAAGAGTATCACCTTATCTTACGTAAAAACACCGTTAGATACAGACTGAAAATCAAAGCTCAGATACACTCAAATAGAGTTTGAATGAATAAAGAAGCAGTGGAAAAAATATTTGATTATATTAAAACGTCAAAACGAGTGTGAACTATCATATGAGAGTGATTGCTGCATGCCAAATGTGAAATTTAGAAATTATGCACCCTATCTTTAAAGATATGATGGACAAAAAACCTAGTCGTGTACAAAAGCCTAGAGCGTCCTCAAGTTAGTATGAAATAATGTTTTGCCTGTAAAAATAAACTTTTTAGAATATCTTAAATATTAATTTTACGATATCCAATCGCCAGATTAAATGCATCAAAAATCGTAAGGTAGGTACCCATTTACTAATAAAAGAAGCATTTGTAAGCCAGGTGAATTTATTTTGATTAGAGAATTGAGATAACTGTCCATAATCGACAGCCATACATGTGAACTACCATAGAAACACATTCATCGATGCGGTATTGTTTGTAAAATAATTTCAACGTTCTTGTGTTAAGTTTCAATAATAAATATGCATCTGACTTATAATGTCGCAAATTTAATACAGATTAATTACGTATTTAAACTAATGAATCAAATTTTACATTTCAGAGATACTCAAAAATGTTATTTTTACAAGAAAAATAGGATTTCATTCTAAATTAACGACGCTCTACACTTTTCTAATTGATGTTTTTTGCTATTTCTCACAATATTCGAAATAATCAGTAACATTTAAATCTCACCACTAGGAAGGCGCTACTGCCAATCTCCTATGATCTCATATCGCATAGACGTTTTACGAAAGGCGGATACTATTTTGCAGTTATACATTTAAATGCTATTTTCGTGTACCTGTATTTTGCACAGTTCAGATGGCAAAAAAAGAGTATTACCAAAGTATTCACATAAATTTTATTTATGCATGTATCTATAAAAATGATTGTTTTTGAATGAATACTTTAGATACCGTAATCATTTCCCTTTGATGCATTTCATTTGATATGTTTATGCTATGTTAACATTCTCTGCAGTCATGTATTTTTTTTCTATTTCTCATGTTCTCGGAGTATTATGAAAATCTGAACACCGCATGCACGCGTTCAAAAATAAAATTTAAAAGAAGAAGTGGAAAACTTGAAACGCTCAAAAACCAAATTTCATCAAAAGAATTTCAAAAACGTACCATGAACTCGCAATCTCTTTAGGAATAAAATCACATTTCTTAACAGAGTTTTATTGATGTTATACGATTCACCGGCAAAAAACTAAAAAGGCGTTTAGATTTCACCCTTTTCTTTTCGCTTAAGTGCCATGAAATATTACTTTACTGTAGATTTTTAGATTGGTACGCAAAGCAATATTTTAATGTGCATTTCGTATTACAAAAGTGAAAATAATGAAGAATTTTTTGGGTTTAGATTTTAAAACTATTATGTATATTGTACTTTTAGATTTGAAATATCTAGTATTAATCTAATTCAAAATTTAGCAAGTATAAAGTAGAAGCATTATATGTATTTTCATTTTAACAAATTATTTTTCCGAATTTAAAAATTCATTGAAAATGTTCGCTTTTCCATCGTATCCCAGATATTTTACTATATTAATTATTATTATTATTTATAATTTCAGAGTGTTCAGCTAGTCTTATTTGACTCAGCTGCTCAAGTTTAACAATATAACAATATAAAATCTTTTTATAATTATCATTAAAATTTAAACGCCAAATAAATGTATCGTTCAATATGCTGTAGAAAAATTGCATTATACCAATTCAAATATTTTGCATTTGTGTATAATGTTAGAAATGAAAATATTTCATAAATTAGAATATTTATTATGTATAATATTTATTATATATACATGCATCAATAATTATTTCCCTCCTCAAAATAGAGGTCTTCTGGATATGCATGTATAACTTTAAATTCGCGTTACCTTTTTATAGCTCTAATTCTCACATGTCAATGAAAATCTATACATTGTCTGCAATTTACAAATAAAATTTAAAAGAAAAAAGAGGAATTCTAAAACACTTCAGTGGAAAATGTCAGCTAAAGAATTTTATAATGGCACAAGGAACTCCCAGTTACTTTAAAAGAATAAAGTCACATTTCTTGACAGTGTTATATTGCCATTATACGAATCATTAATACAACAATGTATTAAAGGCATTACTTTCATTAATATTTGACTAAAAAGCACAGGTCCAATAATACTGAGTATTAACTTTAAAGACGTATTTGGTGAAAACGAATGTTTATTTCCAACCAAAGTGAAAAGTACATGTTATTCAAAATCTGTCCATCGTTAGCTACAACTTTTTGTGATATGTCTAGTAAAAGGCAAATTTCTCGGTTGAAGAATGACTCATATTTTGATGTTAACTATGATTCAAGCAATTTTTTCTATCTTCAAAAGAACTAAAGTGTTGGTTAGAAAGGTGGTTCTGAATGGACCGAAATAACTGAAAATCAGATGTCTATGGATTATGGCCAGTGGAGTAGAAAATCATATCCAAGCACCTCTAGCGTTCTCATGATTTTGAAATATCCCTTTATTTATCCCCCCCCAGTAATGGTTAAACCAGTTTTTAGCAACTCATAAAAGACTTATTACACCTTTCTTATTACATGAAATATCGAACTTCACTTTTGAGTAATCAATATTCCACTTTGTAGTTAATTTTGATATTTGTCCATGATTTTCTACTCTTGGGATTATAGTAATGTATCCAGTTTTATTCGGCTGTAACGATACGATGCAAAAGTGCCTTCCTTCTTTGACGTAGTGATAGCAATTCACACGGGAAACTTATTCAATATCGAAATGTATAACAACAGCGTTCTTAATCTGGAAGTTACTTTTAAAATACCCTTAAAATTTATCTAGCCACTAAAACCATGTAAATTTAAATAACTGCAGTAACACGCAATTTGTATATATTATGTAAACTTAATGAAATAAACACATAAAATATTTCATCGTTTATGTTTAATTTAATTAAGTTCTGTACATTTAAACACTCATTTCACAAGCAATTTCCAAATGCATTAAAATCGTTTACATTTGACGAGGAAAAACTGTTGCTTGCTAAATCTCATTTTGTGCAAAATGCTCAAAAGTATTTTAAAAAGAAATTCTAGCTTTTATATTGCAATTACACAGCTAAATTTGACTTATCCATTATAACGTACGTGGATAGTTTCGTTAGCAATTTTTTCAAAATATTTTTAGTATGCGCTTTTAGGAGAGCTACATTCTAAGTGGTTTAAGGCCCCAATTTCTATTATTATGCGCATAAACACAACCATATCAGCCAATCCACAGGTTCAAATGTCATTTTACTCATATAATGCGAAATAATTAGAGTTTACATATATTTAAAATATATATTATCAGATCTTGCTAATGTAGACTTTACAGCGCTCAGCAGTTAAATGGCATTTATAATTGTGAAATATAATGTAATTTATACAAAAAAGAGAAAGAAAAGTAAAAAGTAATAATGTAATCCATAAAACAAAGAAAAATATAAAATATAGAAAACGTCAGATTCATCTGGATATTCTCATCAGTAAGACAGTAAACAAAATGAAGATTTGGATGTTTTTTCAAAAACTAATGATTGCATTGTAAAATGTTCACAGAACTAATACTTTTCTCGACAAGAAAAGGTTTACATCTGATATGTTAAGTCCAAAAACTATCTGATATATTAGGGGATTTACGGATATCGAAATGAGACATTTCGAGACAAGATTTATTGTATCGAATGGGAGTCGCTAAAGCACAACACACAAATAGAGGGGAAGGTGATTTATTTGTTTTGAATATATATGATTAGAATTAGACATAATTTGTAAAAAAAGATAGAGGTGTCATTAATTGAAAAGAATGTCTGTGCTAACTTAAGGTATATGTGTATAGCATGTCGGTTAAGAGGGTATTCTAAATCAATTGCTAATCAGCTAGCAATTGTAATTTTAGCTTATATTTTAAGAAAGAAAGAGAGAAGGAAGAAATATAGAATTCTTTGATAAATTAGAGCTGCTGGTTAGGCAAGTTAATATTCTCTCTAATTTCCAGCTACAACGGAACGTGCTTTTACCCACCTAAAAACAATATGCTTTGTAGAGTTTTGTAAAATTTGTACAATGTCACATACAAGAAATTTGGGAACTGAAATGTTCTTATGTTTTCAAGCTCGAGTGGCTGTCCGAACAAATAACAGTTTCTATAAAACCATTGGAAGGCCTATTTAATGACCCAAATTTCTGTTTTGAATACAGAATTACCCTCATATAATGTAACATTACATGCGTTGAACAAAAACTTGAAGTTTGAGAGATAGTGTAGGGTGTCCAAACTACCTTACGAAATATTATGTCGAGTGACTACAGCAAAATATGCTTCTTTATAAATGCTGAGATGTTGTGGGTTTGAGTCTGTAACAATTTGGAGGGCTGACGTAGAAGTTGTTTTGTTTGCGTGTATTATTGGAAGTTGCGGCAAGCGTTTATTGGAAACTAATGAATTGTGTCCATGTGATTGTTGCATATTTGAAAAATCCCTACACATGAAGTATATGCAATTTTCCTTGTTATTATTGATTGGTGTCAAATTTTCATTATACCTTGAATACTCCTTCTTGATTTTGTGGGATTTTATTAAGGACTTCTTTTTGTCTGACGTGTGGTCCTCACAGAGTGAGATTTATAAAAGTATACACATAAAAAGTTAGAAACATGAGTATTTGAAATTTTATGGTTAATAATTTTGATACTTTGGCCCCGTTTAAGATGACTGTGATTTCCGAAAGTGAACGTTTCACATTTTGTAAAATAAATTTCATTTTGTTGGTGGTTCCCCAAATTGACACATTTTACATTGCGGCATTAGCAAAAGCCTCTAGTTTATGGCATGCTTTGGTAAATATCTTAATGAGACACTTGCAAGTATCATTTATCATAACTGTGAACTTCATCAAGATTTCGCCAATTTACAATTGCATTTTTCTCAAGCATGAAAGAATGAACTATATTTAGGTATTGAGGTGGAATATTCATCTTTTTGAAATAATTTAAGTTATTGTTCCAAGGAAGACTGTCAAATGAATTTTTCAAGTCAACTGAAATTAATGAGATACAGTTTCTATTTCCATTGCTTAATCTTAATAATCATGAATCTTCTAATAGTGCTGTTTCCGTCGACTACAAATGTGTAAATCTGTACGTTTTATTGGATAACTTCGAAAAGTTATGTAAAAAATATTTTACACGTGAAAGTACTATTTTACAATTTTTTATCAGGAATCGGACGAAGACAGGCCTGTAAGAAAAGGGATAATGACCACTCTATTACTTATTTTTTAAAATACCAGTTCACCTATTTTCAAGGCTGAAGGGAATTATTTTCAATGCTGAATTATCCCGTCAACGAAAATCTTTTTTTTTTAAAAATAGACTTCTTATTATCGCAAGGTCAATGTTGTCTTAGGTTGCTGGAAAATCGTAATATTTTTTGACAAAAGAAGTTTAATTTAGATGGCTCAGATGGTTGACATTTTCACTTGTATGACTTCCACAGTAGATGGAATGGAAGAGTAAATGGTTCCATAATATTTTCTGCAGGCTTTGAAGTCAAACCATTTGTCGTATTTTTAAATAATTACATAAATGCTAGAGATTATCGAAATATACTTTATCACCATTTTTTGTCAATTTCTGAAGAAAACGAATGCCACAATTTATGTTTCAACAAGTCAATGGCCCGATCTACACTACATATTCAACGTTTGATTGTTTTCTGTCAAATAGTGTGCATATTATTAACTGACTTCTAATTACGTTTGATTTAAAAAAAAAACATATGGTAAGATTGACAAGAACTGGATATGCTGCTGCAAAACTATACGACTCGACAAATGATCTAAAACAATTATTTATGTTTTAGTGACGTATTGTAGGCTTGCATCATTTACAGAAAGTTATTAATTGTACACTGTCAGAAAAACTCGTTTGTATACACTAAATTATTCCTCATTTTTCGACAATAAATTTCCGTATTCCTAGAAAACATATTTATTCTGTGAAATCTTCCCGAAAGTCTGAAGAAGAGGGTAAAATTTCATTTATTACCTGCACGCATGCGTAATGGTGTATTAATACTTAAGTTCAAATTAATTTTAAAAATAAAAAAAATGAAAAATTAAATAATTAAAATTTCGAATTTATTTTAAAAAATAGTGCTTTTGAATTTGAAAAAGTAACAATTAATTTTCCCCTTCATTTAAAGTTATTTGCAATTTATTTCTCTCTCTCTCTCTCTCTTATATATATATATATATATATATATAATATTTAAATTAAATGAAAAAAAATTACTCGGAAAAGCAGCAAACAAATATAATGCTTTCAAATTTTAAAAAGTAACAAATATATTTTTTTTCATTCATTTAAAATTATTCATTTTTTAAAGTTATAAAAAACACTCGCACTGAAAATATATTCTAAACGGACACATTTAAAAAATATATAATATTTGAAACAAAAATCGATTTTACTAAAAAAAAAACAAACATTACTTCTGGAATTTAATTAAAGTAAAATATTTATATTTTACATCTAACAATCAAATTAAGTATATATATAATTTCTGTTTTTATCCTCTATTAATACTAAAGTGTTAAAACCCCAAACATCATCTCGTAACGACAAAATCTTCCAGAAATTAACTTCAAAACTGCTAAGTTTCTAAACTCCAAATTATTGAAGTCTCAAGTCGCCATTTGAAGAAAACCCGTATCATCCTTTCAAACTCTTATTCTAGCAAGCGTCCACTGGCTTTACTGGTAAGACATATGACTCAAGGTACTGCAGTCCTTAGATATACCCCAATATCAGTTAGAAATATATCAAATAATAAATACTCCCGTAATATAGTCCATTGATGGCGGCACAAAAAAAGACGTAATTTTTAAAAAACGACGTGCTTCAAATAACGGAAAAATTTCTCCATGTGACTGATAAAAAAATAAACGAACATTCTTCAAATAACGGAAATATTCCGGCAGGAGTTCTGACAGGAAAATTTCCGTGATTTGTAGGTAATATTTCTGAGAGTGTATACCAAAAGAATATTTTAAATGATTCTGAAAAAATGAATAAAAATTTCCTATTAAGTATAATTTTATAAATGCATTTCTTTTGAGGGGCCTATCATATTACAACACTCATTTTTCATTTACTGCTTTCATTTTTGTAAATATATATTTTGTATTTTGTATTTATAATAATATGCTGTTATAAAAGTTTTATAGCTTGTACAAAATATTTTTTACATTCTAGGGCAATAATGCAATAGAAATATTAAAATTTTGGCGTGGACCTCTCACTTTGCAAAGCACTCCATGCAAAGTACTCCTGAAATAATACTCAGATTGCAAAGCACTCTTCTAATAATACTCAAATATATCATTATATTCTAAAGAAATACGCGTCGAGCAAACAATTTACCGGTCACGTGTAACACGTATAACTGCTTCGCATTTACTTAAAAAACCATTCTTTATTGAATAAACAGGATTCTTGGATGTATGAGAAATAACAACAAAAAATTTAAATCGTAAGTCTTTCAACTAATATTTACAGTCTCAGAACATAGCTGAGATTTCATAGTATGGTGATTGCGTTCATTCAGCTATGAGTCATTATTAGATATATTTCGTCCAAAAAGGGTAAATTATATTTATCACTTTGAGGTCTCCACCTTTATTCACAAACACAATGAAACTTCTGACTCTTTAAACGGGATTTGTGAATAGAAGTATAACGATTTAATGCCTAATTGGGACAGATCGGTCTGAGTAGCCAGACCGTGGACATTTAACTTTGTCATTTAACGTTGTTGGACCTTTAACGATGTCATTTTTTAAGATGTTGAGGTCGTGGGTTGTGTTACATTCTATTTCGATGCGATTTCTCTTCCTTATGATTTTGTTAGGTTGGATAGGTGCTGTACATGTGTTTTGCTGAAGGGCTTTATCAATTTCTGTACATGTGATGTCTTCTTTACCTTTTATTATAAGTGTGTTTCTGATGGCGTTGTTGGGTAGCTTCTTCTTGCGTTTTTGTGTGACTGCTTGGCTGAAGGTGAGCTCTGTGTCCTCGTCCTGGGGTGTTGGTGCGTTGTCTGTAGTGGTCGGTGTTTTCATGTTGATCGTGTTTTGTACTGCTTCGATAATTTCAGCTGTGTTGGGGAGCTTCTGTATTAATTGCTGGTAGTTCTTTCTGGAGTCTTCAAGATGTTCCTCTAGGCATCGAGCCCGTTCTGCTAGTGCTGTATTTTGATTTTGGAGGGCGAGCCTCCCTTTAGGGGTGACCCCTTAGGGTCAATAGAGCACAAGAGACTTAAGATTGGTCAGCTATATTGATCTTCTAGTATCAGCGGTTCCCAATCTGGGGTACGCGTACCCCTGAGGTACGTCGTGAGCCTGTTGAGGGTACGTGAAAATAATATCGGTAATGGCGGAAATAACAAAACTGATTCAACTGAAAACGCATGAACAAGATGGATTGATTCGGATTACGAAGTTAGTCTCATACGTAACTCCAATATATTACTCTTAAAATGAGGGAAAAGCAACTAGATCTATTAATTCATTGATAATTCAATGTCGCTACATTCGCCCGCCTCTAATCATATTGCATGATTACTTTTGTTGATCCCCATCTTCGCAAAAATGAAAGAGAACCAAAAACTCGGTGAAAACATCAAGATACTTGTTACCTTTCACAAATACAATGTTTGTCGGAAGAGCATTTTCGTCTTATGCATATATTAAGCTCGACGCTGCTTCTAAAATGAGATTATATCTTTTTTCGTTTGAACCTGATTTTTAAAAACCTCAGCACCACGGAACAATGGAACCACTGTTTTAGATGAATACGAAGAAAAGTTTCCGATATGGTTTTTCACTGATACAAGTAAAATAATTATCAGAAAGGTAAGAATTTTCCATGAGATCTTGACCGAACTCACTACTACTTATTATAAGTTGTCACCCTGAGTAATTATCCTCTCATTAATTTAAGCAACGGCACATCTTATGCCTCCAGGTTTCCTAACTGGAACCTCAAATAAATTTTTCATGAAGAAATCTTATTTCTTCTGAAAACTTTCAAGAACTGCTTTTTTGTTTCTTTTTAATTTATTACTCGCCTAAATATCAAAGTTGGGGGCGATTTTGTCTGTCCTCTCACACACAAAAAAAATGTCAGTCATCCTCAACAGAAATGTTTACTGGCTGTCCAAATGGGTAGTACCGTTTCTGCACCACCCGTCAGAAAAGGCTTAACATTTAATCAGTAATTTACTAATTATTAATCGTCAGTAATGTTAAATATTATTCTCAGCATCTGGGATAGACACTTTTTTGGAACGTCTCATTGCTCTTTTGTGGTTTCTGTTTGACCTGTTCATTCAAAACTAAAAATCGATGACCATTTTTTAAAGGAACACAAAGGTGGGAAAATATTTCTAGAATTTCGGGCAAACACCTGGCAGGGTTTAGGATTCATCCTGTGCTCTTAAATTAGTCCAGATTCTCATTAACACAAAATTAAAGCTGGAAAGAAAATTTCTTTTCAATATTAATTTTATCTTCTTATTAATACATTCATAATCTAAGATCTATTATTATTTGACTGAAGAGTATATGTCCAATAACATTACACCATAAATTATTACTTAAAAATAACATTAAACGTGTGATAAATTTACATAGAAATACCGCTTAATGCATTGCCGGAAAATGACATAGTGCCGAATCAAATATTTTACATTTTTACATAAAGTTAGAACAAAATATTATTCATTAAATATATAGAAAAATTTTAATATTGGAACATAAATTTACCTTATTATACCAATTAAAAACATGAAAATATTAAAATGAATCACAATTTATTTTTTACTAAAATAGATGTAAAATGAAATATAGGTTCTAAAACATTAAAGCCATGCTAAGATGTTAAAACATTCGTCGGAGTCCCGGGCGCTTTCGACCAAAACCTGCCCATCATCACAGGGCAAAAATGAGAAAAAATTCTGTAACTTCCGGAATGCACGCTGGTTAAATAACAGAAAGCGAAACCACAAATTAAGAAGAGATGGGGGGGGGGGGAGTGGATGAGTCTATTGAGCGAGGTGGGTTATTCCAATCCAAATGTACCATGGACACCAAGTAGATTAAACCAATTTTTTGGTTTATTGCATGATAACATACCATTACAGGATTTCTTACCACTTGACAGTATTTCCACAGGCTCCTTCAGTACACATGTAATATAATTATTCATTTGCGCTATAATCTTTACATTACTGAAATATATATATATATATATATATATTTCTGTTTTCAATTTTAAACGAGAAAGTGTTGCAGATGGTTTTCCTTTTTTTATGTCTGCCATATAAAATGCCATGGTGAAATACAGGGTGTCCCAAAAATCTCCGTACTACTTCAAAAATTTATTACAAAAAAAAATAATAGGCCTACAGCAAAAATAATTACACCAGTACATAAAATAACTTAAAAAGTTTTTTTTATACTACCTTAGTACACTTGTACATGAGATCCTTTCGTTGCACGATGAATATCAAATCGATATTCCAATTCCAACCACGTGCGTTTCAGTATGCTAACATCAACAGTAGTTACAACTGTTTGATGAAATCCGAACAAAAGTTAATAGTCTCATGGAATTGAAACAAAAGATCCAAACAGCAGTAGCTACTGCTGATGCTAGCATGAAAAACGTTCGTGGATTGAATTGGAATATTGTCTTGATATTCTAGGTGCTACGAAAGGATCTCATGTTTAAGTTTACTAAGGCAGTAGAAAAAAAAAAACTTTTTAAGTTACTCTATGCACTGTCGTAATTATTTTTGCTGTAGGCATATTATTATTATTTTTTTTGTAATAATTTTTTGAAGTTGTACGGAGACTTTTGGGACACCCTGTATTATTCGCTAGTAGTTATTTTTATAATATAATCCTTCTCTTTTGCAAAATACAGATCTTATGAATATCTATAGATATGTTAAAATTCTGTGCGTCATTTTCTATTTTTTTTTTTCAAATCCGGCATACGTTTGGAAATCTGAACGCCTTATGCATCCGTTCACACATAAAATTTAAAAGAAGAATTGAAAGGCTTGAAAAACTTGAATGAAAAATTCCAACTAAAATATTTTATAAAAGTAGTACTATGAATTCCCAGTCTATTTAAGGAAATAAAGTTAATTTTTTTTTACAATGTTTTATTGGCATTATTCGGTACTACATGTGTTTGGTTTTCATCATATTTTTTTTAACTTAGATGATGTGAAAGCTTACGTTTTCGTAAATTTTTAATGGTATGAAAACCAGTATTTGAATCGGTATTTCGTATTAAGGAAGTTTAAAAAATGAAATAAATTTTCAGACAAACGAGTTTTTTTAAATATCAGTGAAACTTTTGATCGAGTTTACTTTAAAAGAGGATGGATGTGTAATATTTAGATTTTAGAAAATTGTACATTTTAATTCATAGTTTTGAAATGTAACATCAATTTTGAAATAACTATTATAATTGAAATTTCAAAATAACTTCTAAATATAAAGACATTACAGATAAAATATTTCCGATATCAGAGAAATATTTTATCGCGTTTCTCAACACCATGAAAAAAGGTTACTTTACTGTTGTAATATATTAGAGATATGCCATTATACTAATTTAAAATTTTTAGGTCAAAAAACTGAAAGGAGACTAAATTCAATAAATATATACAAAATTTCTTCTAATCTTGGAACTTAAATTCACCTTTGTGTACCAATTCAAAAATATGTTTCAGTATATGTAATAATATTTAATGTTTTATGTAATAATATGTAATACTATTATGTAATATAATAATAATAATTAATAAGATATTTAATAAAATAATTATAAAATAATATTATGTAATAATATGTTTTATGTAATAATATGTAATATTATTTAATGTTTTAGAACCTCTATTTTATTTTTCAGCTATTTTAGTAATACATAAATTGTGATTCATTTTAAAGGTTTTTATATTTTTTAATTGAGAGTAAATCTATTTACTATTTGACTGCATAATACAGAATTAAAAATATAACACGCTATACATTATTATTGCTTAAAAATAACAAAAGTGTATCATAACTTTTCATAAAAATAACGTTACATATAATAAAAAAGCAATTTTCAAAAATTTAATTTTCAAAATATTTTATGTAAAAAGAAACAAAGAATATCATACTTCAGAAAATACTTTTTTTTAATTAAGTAAAATCCCCCCCCCACACACACACACAAACACAGGTATTCTGAATATGTATAGATACATTAATATCTCCTGCAGCAAAATAACTTTTTGAGGTTCTGAAATTCGAGTCTGCTTTTTCTCTTATCTCCGCATTCTTTTAATAATTTTCAAGCACTATGCAAGCGGTCTCAAATAAAATTTAAAACCGAAAATGGAATGTTTAAAACAGATCGAAAGAAAATCTTCAGCAAAAGAATTTTATAAAAAATACCATGAAATCTCACTTTTTTTATCGATAAATTCACAATTCCCGACAATGTTTTATTAGCGTTATACACTTCAGAAGAAGGCGTTTGAGTTTCATCACTTTTTTTTTTTTTTGTCTTAGGTGAAGTAATTTTTTTCGAGTTGTAGATTTCTACAATGGCATGTAAAAGATTATTTGATTCTGAATTTCGTATTTGGGACTTTTCTTTTTTAAGGACAGAGCAATTTTCTGAAATACATGTGCAACACAGTATTTCAAGTTCGCATTATACAAAGACGAATAAATAACATTCCAGCTAAAGAATTTTTGATATTTTTAAATTATCAATTTTAATATAATTTCAAATAAAATAACGTACTATAAAAAAGCTATAAGAAACAATATATAAAAGAAACAAAGTATCATACTTCAGAAAATACTTTTTTTTAACAAAGTAATATCACCCCTCCCTTCCCCCCCCACACAAAAAAAACAAATTAATTTAAAAAAAAAAACAGAGATATTTTGAATATGTATATATATATATATTAACATCTCTTGCAGCTAAATATCTTTTTGTGGTTCGGAAATCTGCCTTTTTTCTGATCTCCGCATTCTTTTAGTAATCTTCATGCACTATGCAAGCGGTCTCAAATAAAATTTAAAACAGAAAATGGAATGTTTAAAACAGATCGAAAGGAAAACTTCAGCAAAAGAATTTTATAAAAAATACCATGAAATCACACTTTTTTACCGATAAATTCACAATTCCCGATAATGTTTTATTAGCGTTATACACTTTAGAAGAACTACAGGCGTTTGAGTTTCATCACTGTTTTTTTTTTTTTTTTTTTTTTTTTTTTTTTTTTTGCCTTAGGTGAAGTAATTTTTTTTTTTCGGACTGTAGATTATTTCTACAATGGCATGTAAAATAGTATTGGATTCTGGATTTCGTATTCGAGACTTTTCTTTTTTAATAACAGATAAATTTTCTGAAATGCATGTACAACATAGTATTTCAAGGTATAAAGGTACACTTTGTGCGGTTATCAATACGAAAAAGCTAAAAACAACGTTGAAGCACACAAATTAAAAAACTTTAAAACACATATGGCCGTTTCAAAGATGCATAGATCCCCTTCATCAGTGTAAGGTGTGGGGAAAAAAATGTTAAAAGGGTTCAAAAGACCCACGCCAAAAAATCTTTGGTCATATTACAGCCAGTATTCGGGGCTATAGCCGAGCGTGGGTCTTTTGAACCCTTTTAACATTTTTTTTTCCCACACCTTACACTGATGAAGGGGATCTATGCATCTTTGAAACGGCCGTATGTGTTTTAAAGTTTTTTAATTTGTGTGCTTCAACGTTTTTTTTAGCTTTTTCGTATAGTATTTCAAGTTCGCTTTCGACAAAGATGAATAAATAACATTCTCGTTCAAAGATTTTTTTTATATTTTTAAGTTATCAATTTTCATATAATTTCAAATAAAATAACATACTATAAAAAACTTTTTACTATAAATATTTAAAGATACATATTTTAGGGAAATTAAATCAGATTTTATGATTGTATATTTAATAATATTCGATTAAACAGCACAAATCCAATAATAAAAAATCCCTGACGGCTCGGACTACAGGCACAGGTAGATTTCGAAGACGCAGAGCGTAGAGCGCCTGTTTGTTGGGAATTGCAGAAGAAATTACCTTTTTGTCATGATGCGGCAGTTGGAACAGCCCACTTCAAAATCTACCTGCGTCTGTAGGCGGAGCCGGCAAGGAATTTTTGTTTTTATTTTTATTTATTTATTTATTTATTTATTTATTGCTATAAGGGTTGGTCCTATAAAAACTTGTCACTAAAAAAGTTGTAGATAATATTAAGAGCATTTATAATAAATTTAAGCGGATTTGATATCTTGTGAATTGACGAAGTTATGAATATTTTTCTTCTTAAACTCCTCCTTTTTTTCCCACTTGGAGCTATTTTTAATTATATTAAAAATCTGTCATACATAGATTTTTGGCCCTTTTCCTAGAAGTAATAATAACTATAAACGGATTCGATATATATCAAAATTAAGAAGTTATGGGTTTTTTCTGTTTTCACGAAAAGCCCCCCCCCCCCCCCATTTGCCCCCCTTGGTTCGATTTTGCCCATTAACGAACTTGACCGAGATTTTATGCCCCTGGATTTTATATATCAGTTTGTAAGAGATTTGTGCAGAATTATTGAAGTTATCGTGTCCATAAAAAAGTGATAAAGATAGATAAATAAAGTTTTGAACTGTGGGTGGTTTTGGGTTCTGGGAATCATGATTGGCGTAGATCCGCAATTTTTTTCAGAAATTCCAACTTAGGGTAGAATGTAAGGTATGATGTAAGGGTGAATGTTAGGGGAGAATGTAAGGTAGTATTTCTTACGAAATCTACCTAAAATGAACATTATTATTTACTGTAAAATATAAATAAATTAGCATTGCCTCACAAAAACATACTCTTCAATATATACTGCAGGCAAATATCAATATACCGATTCGTATAATTAGCATTTAGGCATAATGTTACAAGTTATAATGATTTAGGAATTAGTATGTTGTATTTTGTAATATTTCTCACTTGAAAAACATAGGTATATTGTCAATATGTACAGATTTGTTAAATAACTTCTATTGGTGTGACTTTTTTTCTGATTATGAATACCGTGTCTAACCGTTCACAAATAAAATTTAAAAAAATAGAAAGGCTTGATTGAATTTGCGAAAAAAGATTTGAATTAAAAGTATCAAGAAATAAAATTATATAAAAATACCGCGGACTTTCACACTTTTGGAGAAAAGTGTTTTATTTGCGTAATACGATTCAGCAATATAAAATCGAACTACATGAGTTTACATTTCAATACTTTCTTTTAGCGTAGGTGAAATGTTTTACCATGTTGCAGATTTCTAGCTTGGTCATATAAGTAGTGTTTGAAGCTGGATTTTGTAATCCATATTTAAACAAAAATAAATAAAAATTTTCAGAACGAAGAATTTTTGAAATATCTGAGGAGCATTTATTTCGAGTTTTCGCTATACAAGGATGAAATTTACATTTCATCTTAAAACGGTTTTATTCTTTTAAATCACCGTTCTTTAATATAAATTCTAATTTGAACTTTTTATAATATAAAGGCGTTTTACTGTAAATACACGCAACATTATAAAGTCATTAACACTTTCGCTACTGAACCGCCCAAGATGACCGTCCAATCCAGTTACTACCAGACCGCCTGAGCGCCTGAGAAGTATGTTTTCCATTTTCTCCGCCTTGGAAAAATCCAACTATTGTCGCAGAGCCGGGGATTATTGCAATTAAATGGCCTTTTGTACTAGTGATGTCAGGGAAGTTCCACTTTCGAAGATAGCACCATTTTTATTCTTTTGTTGACAAAAGGCAGGCAGGATAAAGGGGGGGATAAATAATCTCGGAGCATATTTCAGCGTTTGGGCTTTTATCTTATTTTGAATGCTTATTGTGTTTATATTTATTGTGTCATTTATTGTGTTTTTAGACTTTAGTATTCAAACGGTTAAAAATTGTAAAGTATCATGCATTTTATATGACATTACATATTTAATACCCCTCGCCCTCCCCCAAAAAATCTCATTTTTATTTTAAAACAATATGATAATGTTTTAAATATCTTTGAAAAAATTACATATTTTTAATGATTATTATTATAAGTATACTGCTTATGAGTTCGAATACATCATATTTTAATACGAAATGTAGCCAAATTTATTTTGAGAGCAGTCAAAATTAAATAACAATTTATAAAAAAAGAACTTTAAACAATTCAAATTTAATAGAAATATTTTAACGAATATTTCCATTCCTTTTAAAATTTTACAATGCTGTCCTATTGTTAATCTAACGTTAATATGCAGTAGTATTCATTCATACTCTTAATTACACATCATATTTTAATAATTTTCATTGGAGTCATGAACACAGAATTAATAATATAAAAAATAGAAATTCGTACTAAAATATAATATTTAATTTATCATAACTTATAATGTATCATAGCAGTATTAGAAATGTTTAGAAAAGATAGAATACTTATGGATAAGTTCAAATTAAGATAGAATGCATGGCCGTAATTCAAGCAGTAATGGGCTGAAATGCTCTTTTTGATAATGCTAAAGGACATGTTTTTGTTGTAAAGTGTAGCAAAGAAGCCGCCGCACTGCGTTACACGTGGAACACTTTTGGGACTGCTTCAGTCACGTTACGTTCATTTCGTGACGCAGGTGCTAGAAAAGCGTGTATGCAGGTGCACCATAAGACCATTATGTGACTCCAGCGGTCCGAAAAGTGACAAAGTAGTGCGGTAGCCTATCTTTATCCTCAACCTCGGTGTAGCATATTATTACTAAAGGTATTTTCATGTAAATAATTTAGCGAATTAAAACTTAAACTGAAAAAAAGAAAAGAAAAGAAAACGCAAACGAAAGCAAAAAATGTTTTATTGATAAAACTTTAGAGGTGGCATACTGTGTAGAGGCGAAAATTTTTGGTGTTCTTATGTCTGTCTGTCTTTCTCACTAACACTACCTCAAAAGTATCCGATTTGTTTAAATTGGGTATAAATGCTGATGAGGGATAACAAAATATCTGTATATTCTTGGTTTATTTTGGTTGCTGCGTTTATAAATATTGACCCTTAACTTTCGCATCACAATACTGTTCTACAGGTATTTCAGATATTTTTTAACGAGCAGGGAAGACCGAGCTAAGCTCGGTCAAATTTAGCTTTGAACGATATTTTTGATTTGGCGCCAAGCAAGTGTTTTGGCATTTGTAATCTTAAAAGTCAATTTTCCCTATCATATGTACCCTGATTGGTTGAATTGTGTTTTCGAGAATGTTCTACGGACTCTGATTTGTTGAATCGTGTATCTTGGCTCCAATTGGGAATTTCTAGAAAACTCCTTCAGATTCTGAAAGCCAACGTTTTAGCCAAATATCGCAAAAATGTCGCCAAGTTTGGCGAATTTTTTTATTTAGCGCCAAGCATGTGTTAAGAAATTTCTATGTACCCTGATTGGTTCAATTATGTTTTCGAGAACATTCTATGGACTCTGATTGGTTGAATCACGTATCTCAACTCCTATTTGGAATTGCTAGAAAATTCCTGCAGATTCTGAAAGCCAATTTTTTCGCCAAATTTCGCCAAATCCGCCAAATTTGGCGATATTTTTTCATTTGGTTCCATGCGTTTTGGCATTGATAATCTTAAAAGTCAATTTTCCCGCCAAATCTCGCCATGTCATCAACACTTTTTAAGATAAAATAGCTTGACCCATAATGACCCATGACCAAAATGACCCACTAATCGAATTTCCTCGAGCATGTGACCTAGCCCATCATTTTCTCGTTTCCTAAAACTGTAGGATACTAAATTTAGTTCAAATCCTTTGAGCATTTTTAAAATTAAAATAGCTTGACCCATAATGACCCATGACCAAAATGACCCACTAATCGAAATTTCTCGAACATGTGTCCTAACCCAATAGTCTTTTCATGCTCTAAAACTGTAGGATACTAAATTTAGTTTAAATTCTCTGAGGCGTTTTAAAGATAAAAATAGCTTGACCCATAATGACCCATGACAAAAATGACCCACTAATCGAATTTTCTCGAACATGTGACCTAGCCAAGCCGAACAGTCTTCTCGTGCCCGAAAACCATAGGATGCAAAATTTAGTTTAAATAATCGGAGCTGTTTTGTTAAATAGAATTAGCGTGACCCACAGTGACCCAAAAATGACCCACTAATGGAATTTTCTCGAACATGTGACCTAGCCCAATGATTTTTTCGTGCCCGAAACTCGTAGGATACAAAATTTAATCAAAATCCTTAGAGCCGTTTTTAGATAGAATTAACTTGACCCGCGTTGAATTTTATTAACGTGAGGCAATATTAGGTTATTAAAGGTTTCGTAATATAATATCTTTGCAAATTATTGGTATCGAACAAAACTGATTTGTCTTATAAATTTGAGAATTAAACTAAAATTTATTATTTTATAAATTATAATTTTAAAAAGTTTATATTTTTTTCTTTAAATTTATAAAAATAATTAATGATTTTTTTCTTTACTTTTATAAAAATGAAGTTTATAATTTTATAAAATTTATAATATATTTAGTTAATTTATAATTTTATAAATTAAACTAAATTAATTCAGACTAAATTAATAAATCCAAATTTAAACATACCTATCCCAAGGTCATTAATTTCAAAATTTTCGCTAAAAATCTTTTCAATATTTTTAAGGATTCATAAAATAATATTATTGCAAATTATCGGTATGTAGGTGTTAAACCAAGCTTATTTGTCTTATAAATTTCTGAAGTAAACAAAAATTTATTATTTTATAAATTATAATTTTACGAAGTTCATATTTTTGACTTTAAATTTATAAAAAATAATTAATAACTTTTTGTTTACTTTTATAAAAATGAAGTTTATAATTTATTTCGTTAGTTTATAATTTTATAAATTAAACTAAATTATCAAGTCCAAATTTAAACTTACCTATCCTAAGGTCATTAATTTCAGAATTTTCTCTAAAAATCTATTTTTTTGTTTTGATTTTTTAAAATTATTCAGTTTAACAGAATCGTACACAAAAGCTCTCAGCAAAGATTAAATATAATAATTTAATTTATTATAAAATTGTTTATTCACATAAGTTTTTAAAATAAGAGACAAAGAAAATTTACTTTAATAGCATGTAATAAATACGTCTACTTAAGAAAATATAGTTTCTACTGGAATTGATAAATAGATCAGCAGACATAATTTTAAAAAGTATATGTACTATTGCAAAAAGAAGCAATCATTAGTATTAATGCAATGTTTTACGCATATAATACATAAAAAGTTAAAATGTATCTGTTATAAAGCATCAAATAATAAAGCAAGATATTAAAAATTATGAAAATAAAATATTGAAAAAATCCATCTATGAAACCTTCGTTTTTGAATCCTTTATTCTAAATAACATTTGAGAAAACGAAGTGTCCGCTCGTAGCGTAACGGTACAGCCCACCAGTTTAGTACACAGAAGTTTCCGCGTTCGAACCCCGTCGTTGGTTATTTGCTAAACACTCGCACAGAAGTGAAAGAAAAAATTGAAAAGTGTTATGAGATGTTCCTTGAGAAATGTTTTTTTGGTCCTATAAAATTTATTTTAACGATATAAAAATATCTAAAAAATACGGAAGATATCTGTTAAAAAACGGAAATTTAAAAACGGATATTTCAGAAATCAAGGAAAATTTCCTGGAATTTACGGAATTTTTTTATCCGTTAAAATACGGAAATAGTACTGGCGTCTCGATTGCCAGTACAATTTCCGTTTTTTTTCAGGATTTTTTTTTTTTTACAGTGTACGTATTTATCGAGGCTAACGATAAAAACAGGCTACCGCGGTGCATTCTGCATATCTTTTTTTACAGACCGCGAGAGTGACGTGAAGCTCTTTTCGTACACCTGCATTGGTGGATTCGAGCATCACGTGATTCCGCCGGTCTGTAAAAAAAGATACGCGTAAAGTACCGCGGTAGCCTTTCTTTTTCGTTAGCCTCGGTATTTATATAATTACGAACGCATCTAAAAAAAGAAGGCAAAACTGATAAAATCGCCCTAAATTTCAACAAATTGCTAAATAGAAATATTAAGTGCAACATTGGAATTAAAATACCTATTTTTAATAACATTTAGATAAATAATAATATTTATTTATTAATAATATTTATGTATTTTCAAGATCATTTTGAAGATTTTGCAAGTGTTTTCTTTATTACTTTTTCAAATATTAATTCTTTATTAACTATCAAATTATTATATATATATATATATATATATATATATATGTTTTTTAAATTCAAAGATGTTATAATTATATATATATATATATATATGTCACGATTTCACTTGATTCATATTCCAGGCACGGGTTTCCACCTCAGGAAATTTTCAGTCGAGCACCGAGTCTTACTTCATGTGTATGTAAAAGAAGGCAGATAAGAGGCAGTCCATTTCCTTTTTACTTTTATTCGAAAACTCAAACATTAATCGATTAGGCTTTACTCTATTTGAATCTCACTCCATACTTGCTAAATTTAATATCGTGACATTGCTTGATGATTAAATTTTAAATATAAGAAGACATCTTGGATCTTAAAACAGAAGACAGTTGTTTTTCGAATTTACCGGCGGCCAAAGAGAACATTCTATGATCAGGCAGGCATGTCGGGGCCGCATACACCGCCGAATCCCGGAACCTTCTGCCGCAAACGCGGGAAAAAACCGTATATCATTTTCTGAGCGCTCCAAAATACATTTTTACTAAGAATTCTCTCAACCAATCAACGTTCACGGCTTAATTCCTTTGGCGCGTTAATATAGAAGTGATCTTACCGTAAGCTGGAAAAAGCGCGCAAACCAACGTTCTAGAACAAACTCGAAATCTAATTCCTTCGAATAAATAAGAGCAAAGAGAAAAGAAATACATATGTTTTATCAAGTATGGCAATATGCCAAAATAATTTTTACATTGAGACTAAAGTCTTTCATAATTTGAGAAGTAATATTTTGTCAGGAATCGTAGGGAAATAAAAAATAAAGAAAAGAAATTCATAGGTTGTTATTTCAAAAGAGTAAAATATTTTTAGCTGGGAGATTGGTGTTTTTTAGAAAAATTAAATTCTAGGATGCATTTTATTTAAAGAAATAAAAGTGCGTAAATTTAATAGAGCATCTATCAGCGCCATTTTTTAAGAGAATGAATTTGGAATAAACTATATTTTGCTAGATGTAATTTTGACAATCGAAATACTGGAGCGAGAAAATAATTTAGAATAATGTTTTTTACACAGAATTATAGTTTTAATGAGGTCAACGGCGAAATTTTTTTAATTTGTTTCATATATAATGCATTATAATAAAAAATTAATTTTGGTAAATAAATGTTTCCCACACATATATATATATATCAACGTTCCTATGTAAAAAGATCAAGTATTCATAAAAAGTACGATTCATTGATATAACTTTTTCGATACACATTTGCGTGATAGTGCAGAAATCAATTCCTCTTGCTTAAACAAATTTCCTAAGCAATCATTGAATTTATTGATTTCATGTCATCACTTAGCCCATTCTTAGAATCTTATATAGTATTTCAAGAGACAGCCTGAAAAATCAATTCTGTCAACCATTTTTTAAGATCATCCATTATAAATGCATTCAGTAGTTGCTAAGGGTCCAGTTCCAGATTTCGTAGTGTTATAGGTATATATTTATAGAATATGTATACATTTATTGAATGTGTGTACATTTAGAATGCTTTAAATATATTATTTATTTAAAATACACATTTAATTGCTTAAGTGATAAAATTGGAGCACAAAAAGGCTTATAAAAACTTTTTAATATAATGTTTCTTAATGTATTTTAATATAATGTAATAAAAAATGTTTCGCCTTATTTAATCCTAGTTTTCTGTGATTAAATAAAACGAAAACAAATGGTGGGAGATTGTTTAGGCGGTAATCATGCCCTGATTTTGTACTTTCCAAACTGTCACTAATTATGCATTTCAATTTACTACTTCTCTCATTAATTACATATTTGTCATTTTCCCACAATATTCTATTATAATACAAAGAAATCGTAAATTGTATATGTGACAAAAGTTTTGATTTATCACCATTTTGATTAGTATGTGGTATAAAGTCTACTTACAATCTACTTCATGATAAAAAAAATCTCAATTACAAATTACACCAAACATAATGATTTGACACGTGTGATATATTAATCAATTAACTTTTCTATGTTTTCGTTAAGAAAACAATTAATGGAATTATTAAGACAGTTTATTCCGAAAAAACATTTTTAGTCATTTTGATTGATGGATATTGCGAGAAAGAATGACTCATCAATCTGAAGATAAAAATTTGTTTATATAAACATGATATCTAATGTTTAAAGACACGCATAACGTAAGTTCTATATAATATTTTATGTTAAACGATTCACAATCTGATGAACAAGCAAATCAGTTCTTAATAATTATAAAAGTTCACTGCAATCCATTCAAATTTTGTCCATCCAAGAACATTATAAAACAATTTTATAAAAGTCCTCTTTTGTTTTAATACGTAAATAGTATATATTTCCCACGGTTTCCAGGCGTACCGATTTTCTGACTGAATTTAAATATCCCGCATGGGGTATATAATTTTACGATTTTCCACAGTATAAATTGTTCAAGCGCGTAATACATAACAAATAATTTCCTCTGAAGTTCCCAAAGATTAAATATGTTGCAACCTGGGTACTTTGGTTCGAGTCCTGGTCCCGGCATATTTTCGCTCTGTTGGAAAAAATATCAACTATGATACTCCAACCATTGGATAAAATTTACCTAGTTGAATATACTTTCCTCTATTCATTATGACCTAATTACATAGTATACAGGAGTTTCCGTGCTATTTCAAGATTCATCATGTAAATGCTGTAGTTATAGCTCGGATGAATGAAATTAGCGCTGCAGTTCGCAGCCTTGTCCAACAAATAAGAGTGAGATATGCCAGTCCAGGATATCGTCCGGATAGCTCAGTAGGGAAAGCGTTGGTACGGCAAAGCAAAGTACCCAGGTTCGAGTCCTGGTCCCGGCAGATTTTCGCTCTGTTGGAATAAATCTCAACTATGATACTCCAACCATTGGATATAATTTACCTAGTTGAATATACTTTCCTCTATTCATTATAGTCTATACTTATTGGTGTGAGCTGCGAGCTAAAAAACGAGTATTTCATCATAAACTACTAGTATTTATTTGTAAATTATGCTTAATTTCAATGAAAAATATTACTTCTAATAATGAATAAAAAATATTGAAAAATTATCACCTGAAACTTTCCAAAGACGAAAAACAAATATTTATTCACACAACACGCTCTGACACTGACCGACGAACTGCGCGTTCTGGGGAGCATTCTAAGAACGTTCTTAAATAGTTTTTTTTTTATTGCTGCTTGGTGGCAGCACTTTTCCGAAGAGAAACTTTGGTGTTCCCGACTATTCCATAATACACAAAGTTTATCTACTATCATTATTACATGCAGATAATAACAAAAATATTTCTTAAGATAAAATTATCTTATTAGGACGTCCTATTAATAGGACGTCAGATATGAACGAGTTAAAAGGAAAATTGTTGTACGTTAACTCATATGATCATGCCAATATTTCAAAATATTTATCTAAATCATTCACAAAGTCTACAATCCGAAGGTCTCCAAACAGTCTTCATATACTGTATCACAATGCTTGGCATCTGCAGTTATTGATAGAGACACATTCTTACTAGTCACTAAATGTGAGATATCACTTCTTTCTATGGCTGACGATTTAAGTTTATGGCTTAACTAGACTATTTACAACAATTTGTTTTTGGAGTTATCACTCTTTTTAGAAAGATAATTCGTTCATGTTTTATAATCCAATGAATGAAAGGGAATAATTAGAATAGAGTTTTTTCTAGAAATTACTACTTACTAGAAATTCTTAAAATTAATTACGTATGAAGGGAAAATATTTAGTGTAATTGTGAAAATAATAATAATATTCAGAAAAATTCATCTAGAATATTTGATTAAGCATAGAGTGAATAGATAATTGAAATTTCTATTTTGTTTCGACAACATTTACAGGAATTTTTTATGTTTAGTGATAAATTCAGAGTGTAAGACGAAAGGGAGTGTCTCTGTAATTTTTAAAAACATACAATAAAGTCTTCATTGGAATCTGAGAGGAAAAAGATAACTGTACTGGGAATGGTTCCATTTGTAATAAATAAAAAACTGAAAATAAATAGCGTCTATTTTGTGCCTTACTGACTACTGTTTTTGTAATATTTTGCCCGCGATTATTTCAAAACAAAAGTAATTACAATACGTTTCTGCTAATCTTTAAACTAAATTATTTTTGTTGGAAAACAGTGTTAAAATAATTAAGGACGGTCGCCAGTGGCAGCACTGCGTTGGAGACTTTTGCCTATAGAAGAAATAAATCAGAACACTTTCTGTAATATTCTTTCCGCCAGAGCTTATGTTCTAAATAATCTGTAGCCCAAATTGTATGTAATCATCACACATACGACGGCCTACACAGTCTCTGACATAACGTCAATAATACAGTTTTTTTTTTTTTTTGTAGTTTAGTTTTTTTTTTTTTTTTTTTTTTTTTTTTTTTTATACAAGATTCTCATAGGTACTTACTTTTGAATGTCATGGTTTCCATATACAGTAAAACCACTTGGAAAGAACCTGTCTATAACGGAATCTGCTCATTAGCTGAAAATTTCCATGCTCCCGGCAAACGGAATACCATACAATCAGAGCTGCTACCGTAGTAAACCTGTCTAAATTGACATTTTTTGTGGCGCGTAGAGTTTCATTTTTCGCAATTTTGACTTTAGCGATAACCATCTAATTTAATCGAAAAATATCTGTCAAAATATGAGGCAATATTTACTATAGCATCCAAACAAAGTACCTGTAAAGCATTGTTTTGATAATACCCATTTATTAAGATCGAAACAGAATGCGAAAATTTTAATAATTGAAATATATTAATGATACGATTGTTTTCCTTTAAATCAACTGAAATCCATAATTTAAATAAATATATTGAAATAGTAAAATATTTTATTATATGGTGGTATAACAAATGCAAGCTGAATCTTCCAAGCATTATTTAAATCACCAGCTGAAAAGCTAACGGATTAAATTAAAGAGACAAACCGCTAAATTTATTCCGATTGCTATTTCATTATGTACCATTCTGAAAATGTTAGTTTACTTTTCCTTCGTCAATGTTTACTCTAGAACTGATGCGGGTTTAATCTGTAATCAGATTTTCTTTTAAATTCTGAGATAGTACAATGATTAGTAAAAGAGAATATATATTCGTTATATATATTCGTACAGAGTTTTTATAACGAACATCCAATTTTTATAGATAACTACCAGAAAATGGTTTGTTCAGAATAAATTACACTAAATATTGATCTGCAAATGCATAAATTTTAAATATTTTCTATTTATTTCAGTACAAGATTTGAACAGCCTTTATGTATTTCGAAAGAATTTAACAGCGGTCTGGCATCACTATTTCAAATTAGAATTTTTTTTTTTTTACTTTTTAAATAAATTCGTAATCACCGCGTTGAATCACAAGATTTCTAATATATTTTTTTAAAGAAATAGGGCGACGATTTTTATTAAAAAAATTTTACGCGCTCTTTTAGTAGCAAATTTTTCTACAGATGGAACTGAAATGTTTCATCATAATTTTTTCACCGTAAAGTTCGAGAAATAATTTTTTATATCCTATAAAGGGTGAACGTCAACTGTTCTTACAAAATAAGAGGGGTGATATTTTTGTATACGAAAAAAGTTTCAAAATCCCATTATTACTACTTTATTTTTCATGTAACAATATCACGAAGTTATCGCCATCAACATGTAACCAGCGCTGAGCTAGACACGCCATATTTCGGAATGTAGTTCGCACTACATTCGCTGTCGCTAATCAAATGTCAGTTCACTTCTAGCACTTTCCGTGATGCAATCACAAATTGCACAAAGCAAAGTTAGTAATGTTGAAAATTTATTTTCTTTGAATCATAATTATTGTTAAAGTGACAAACGAAAATTCGGGTTTGTCTTGGAATGAGATACCTTGTATTTTTGGTTGAAAATATGTACTGCGTTTCTGGTTTCCTATACGAATATTGTTGCTTTTGAATAGTAGTATCACCCATCATATTTTATAAAAACAGTTTACCAACTTTCTGTATAATAAGTGCAAAGTTAAGGTAGAAATGTAAAATTTGGATGCACCGGCGGCTAGAGAAAAAGAAAAACTGAGAGCGAATAAACACTCTTAAATTTTAATGATTAATTTGTTAAAAAATATGTAAATTAAAATAAATAAAACGGAAATAGCCATTCTACTGGAAATTATGTTTAACTGTACTAGAACTTATGTTAAAAAATAAGCCAATGCACCCAGAAAAAAGTTTTGTTGAATCAACAAAAATTTGGTTGACCTAACAAAACCAACAAAACTTTTTGTTTAAAAATAGGTCAATGCAAATTTTGTTTGAATCAATATTTTTTTTTTTTTTTTTTTTTTTGCAATTCCAAAAAAAAAATTGTATCGTCAGCAAAAAATGTTTTGTTAATTCAAGTAAAATGGTTCAATTTTACTTGAATTTTGCTAAAACAGCCAAAATGTACCCAACAAAACATGTTTTGTAATTTTAATCAATTCCTTTTTCTGGTTGTGGGATTGTCCTCATTCTGAAATGTCACCAAACTCTGAAGTTCTGATTACCAAGATATAATTTTGAGAGCCAGCTCATATTTAGTTTTTTCGGTAAATTTTATCTTATGAAAACACATGGTGATCATGCAGTCATGTACTTTAGGAATTATGTTGGTTAAATTTTTTAACTCCTATTGTTAAATTCATTTGCAGTTGTTGCAAAACAAATTTAAATATTGTTTAAGCAATACTCATTAATTTATTTCACGGAATTAGCTATAATTTTGGATTGCTGCATATCTGAAGCTTCTAAAAATCGATTTTTGTTTTTAAAAAATCATAGAAAACATTTTTTTTTTTTAAGAATTTACATTTTTTTGGCCGACTTGATACACTGGAATTTGGTATTTGTAACTCCAGTGCCTTTAACGAAATGCCTATATGATAAAATAGAAGGTGATTAAAAAATCGTTTAATAAATAAAAAATATATATATTATTTGAAATGTTTTTACAGAAGATCGATACAGTTTTCAAACAAAGTGCATCGAAAATCATGTATATTTTTAATAAAGAAATTTGTATGGCCAGAATAATTTGCTACCCATCAGTGCCATCACTGATGCAATAATTAAGTATTTACATTCAAATAGTGAAGTATTTCAACATATGGTGATTTAATAAATACAAACCGACCGTTATTTAATTTATTGGATGAAAGGCTTATGGATTAAATTTAAAAGACAAACCGCTAAATTTATTACGATTTATATTTCACTATGAACCATTCTGAAAATGTTACAATTTGTTTTCCCTTGGTCAATGTTTATTGTAGAATTTATACGGGTTTAATCTAATATCGTATTTTATTTAAATTCGCAGATAGTACAATGATCAGTTATAAAACACTTTTATGTTATGAATAATCATACAGTGATTTTAAAAACGAAATTCCTTTTTTTTATAGATAACTACCGGAAAAATGATTGATCAGAAAAACAGATATTTTAAACTAAACATAGATGTACCAACAATTTAAAAAACCTTTTTTAATATAATCAAAATATTAATAAACTAATTAAATAAGCAAACTTTTGTTTTTCAAATTTTTAAAAATGACTGTTGGTAGTAAAATCAGCTCTTCTTTCAATATTTTTTTGCAATATCAAAACCTGTCCATACTTTTCGAATAATTGAATTTTCATTTCTTAAGGGATTTTTGTATCAACCAGTCTTTTTTATATGCACTTCATTGGGTATCTTTTAAGTAATGTCAGCCGAATATTTTGAGAGAATTTAGCAAACACAATTGAATTCTTCCTAATGCAAAAATATTTAGGTAAATAGCAGTGCACCTTTTCTGGGAATTTCTACCTTCTAAATATTTTTATCGTGCACAGTTCAGCTTGTGTTTTATTATGTTAGAACCAAAAAGCTATTTTTCTTGATATGCTAGCTTGAAAAAAATATTTATAAAAAATACATACTTACAATTTTCTTCATTCTCTTAATTTTTAATGAAAAGGTGAAATTTACTTGTAGGTTTGTCAGCTATATAAAATTTCTAATATTATGCGTTACAATACCTTAAATTATATAAAATAAAATTGTGTTAAACTACAAATGTATAAAAATTAAACTAACCACAATTTGATGTATCTATGCACCCCATATTTAATTTAAATTTATGTTATTAAATATTTATTCTTTACCTGCTTCTATTTATCGAAAATCATTAGGTAGTACTGGAAGCATTATTATGAAAATTTATTATTAAACAGAAATTACTTCACGATCATTTATTAAAAATTTCAAGTGAATTCCATAATTTATTCAATGTCAAGAAATATCCATATCGTTTTAATTATAATGAAAATGGTAATAAAGATAATTATATAATCAATACTGTATTGGGAAAATTTACATAGAAATTTATTTTTCATTAATATGATTGGGGATGTTGGTTGTTTAGAAATTATTTTTGGGGTCGTATTCATTGTCATTAAAAAGTAGTATAAGTAATAGATAGTAAATGTAATTAACTGTTTTATTATACTGAGGTCAATTTGATAATTATTTAAAAAATACAAAATCACTTTTGTACTTTTAATGATACAGTTTATACATTTATTGATCTAATGATTGAGTCAAATGATTAGAACTAATTGTTATTTTATGTGAAACTATCGCCACAAAATTTTACAATCAGTTTTAACTATCCGACAATGAGAATTGTACCCCTTATATTTGATTTTTTTTTACACTTTAATAAATAACTTATAAGAATAACTTAATAAGTTATAACTTAATAATTTATCAATTTTGCAATGTACTTATAATAACTTAATATACTTTACTATTACTAACTTACTAACTATTACTAATTATTACTTATAATAACTTAATAACTTTTAGTTTAGACTATTTTTTTATTTCAACGAAGTTTAATTTCGCATTATAACAAATACATTTTTAATTTTGGAAAAAAAAAACATTTTTAAAATGTGTGTATTTTCTTTTTTTAAACAAGACTGAAATTTGATTCTTATTCAGTATATTGAGGTAATTGCATAACCAATTTAAATTCTAAAAATTCGTTTAGGAATTTTCTATTTAATGTAACAAAAACCGCTTTAGGTAAATTATCTACTTTGTGTGAAAAAAAAAATATTATTTACTTAATTTTCCTTAACACAATTAATAAGAAATTATAATTTTTAGTGTTTTTAAAAATAAATTATACATCATTACAAGTCTATATTTTTTACTATAAAAATACTAATGAATAGTGTTTTTTATATGTATGAAAGAAAATTATAGAAAATGAAACTTAAAACAGCATAACCCTATGTGGGACAGTATGCATCACAAGGAAATTCTATTATAAAAATAACAAATTGGAATTTGTACATCACCTGGGACGTACAGAGTAAAGTAGTAGACGAACATTAGTACAGAGTTCGTACTAATTAGTTTTTTTTAAATATTCAGATGTTGGTGCAATAGCTGTTGCAATCTTAAGCAAAAATGCATGAATACAAAATTTATTTTATGTGCAGATTTTGATATTATATATATTAATTTTATTTTATAAAATTAAATATCAATAAACTTTTACAAACACTTAATTACACTTCTGTTACATTAAAATTACACTATGCGCAAATATCCAATACCAGACAATGTAAAAAAAAAAAAAAATCGTTATTATTTCACTGAAAAAGGAATTTATCGTGTGTTATTATGATACTAGTAAATAATCCCGTCAAAAATGACGGATTGTTGATCTGCGTTAGCGTTCCATTTTCATAAGACTTCATACAAACAGCATGAAAGGTTTGTATTGTAGAAAAGTACATTTTAAAGCCGGTAGATGGCACTAAAACAATATTGTTCGCAGCAAACAGTGTTCGTCTAGGATTCCTATGATTGTTTAATCTGGATTTTTAATTAAGAACTTAAAACATTATAATAGGATATGATATACATGTTTTTAGGAAAAATACGCTGAACAGACATGATTTCAAGTGGAAGATTAGCTGTGATATGTTAGCATACGTTTTTCATTAAGCCTAACTTGGCGTTTAACTACAGTCGATTCGCAGACCAGAGTGGTCCGGCCTGGAATGGTTACAGACAGTTTCTTGGTTTCGGGTTTTATTATAAGTAGATGATTAATTTCTGTAATAATATAAATACATGTCAAGTTATCAACAATTTATCTTTTGTTGACATTTACTGAAACTTCCAATGGGAAACGTAAGCTTAGCATTGAAAATTTCAGAACTTGAAATCCATATTTAGACTCTTTTTCCATTTAATATATATTTCTCCGGAAACATCTATCCAAAAAACTGTCGGTAGATTATATGATTGCCATAATTAAACATTTTTAGTATACAAAATCGGTTTTTAAATTCAGTAATACGGAAATAATATGACGTAATCACCATGGCAATCTAGAATCATTACCTATCATGGGATATCGTTGAATTAATTACGTATGATAATATTTAATAGAATGAAGAAATTTTTTATTAATATCTCTTTACATTTTGATTCGATTTTCATAAAATTTGAAATGACTCGACAAATTTCTGCAACTGTTATATATATATTAAATTTCAAACCATTCGGTTGGCTGGATTTTGCAATGATGACTATCGGAGCTACATATTTAGATAATTACGAACGCACCTAAAAACGGAAAGAAAAATTAAACACGCCTATATTGAAATACTCGAGAAACATACAAGGAATTCTTTCATCTATGAAAATATTAACCACTTACTCATTACATGGAATGTTCAGCAATCTGGTGAAGTTTTGAGATGTGTAGATCTGTGTGTTCAAAATACTTATTTGAGCTACGTAACTACTAGTGTTGTAAATGGCAAACAAACAAATCAACTTTTCATGCGATCTAATCTTAGCATCTTTTTGAGCAAGGTGTCTTTTCATACTAATTCAATGCTGCTCTCACAACTTTTTAACGGATTATTTGCCCGTATTTCGTTTAATTTACGAGATACGCAAGTTTGTTCCTAATTTCACCGCTTAGAGTCGCAGTAAACAGTCTCAATAAAGAGTACATAGTTATTTAGTTATGGCTAGGCAACATTTTTATAACTGTAGCTGTCAGCCTTCAACAATTAAGTACGGGAGAATTGAAAAATTTCTTGAACTGAAATATGTAATTTCATAAGTTATTTATACTTTAATTACGATGAAAATTTGAGTTATGAATAAAAAAATCTATGTTTTTTGTAAAATTTTAACATTGGTTCAAGATCTGTGTGTGCAAAATACTCATTTGAGCTACGTTCATTTGAGCAACATTCATACTAATTCAATGCTTCTCTCACAACTTTTTAGCGGATTATTTTCCCGTATTTTGTTTAATTTACGAGATAAGAAAGTTTATTCCTAATTTGAACATTAAGTGTCGCAGTAAACAGTCTCAGTAAAGAGCACATGATTATTCAGTATGCCTAGACAACATTTTTAAAACTATGGCTGTTAACGTTCAACAATTAAGCACGGTAGAATTGGAATAGTTTCTTTATCTGGAATACGTAATTTCATAACATACTAGCTGACCAGCCCGGCGTTGCTCGAGCTCGTGATAATAAATAAATAAAAAACAAGTTTTTATTATTTTGTATGTTTAACGCGATTTTGTATAAAATTATATTTTTAAATGAAAAAATCGCGAAAAAATATTGATATTTAGTGATAAAAGCGCTCATTTTCTTGTTTTCTCACGTAGTGTCGTTACATAGTTTTAAAATAAAAAATTCTTTTTGTCCGAACTCTTTGACATCTTTACTGGTTATAAATAAAACAGTTTTACAGCTCGTGCAAATATTTCGTGAAAAAATATTGTTATCTACTTGTAAAATAAATGGTTTTCTTCTCCTTTTTTTTTGTTTGTTTGTTTTCGTGTCGGCTTCTTTAAACATGGCAATAAAAAAATAGTTCTCAACTTCCGAACTCTCTGAAATTTCAATCGGTTATAAATATAACTGTATCCAAGCTCTCTTGAAACTTTTGCGAAAATATATGCATATTTAGTAGTGAAAACATGAGTTCTTTAATAAAATAACTTTAACTTTCAACCTCAGAGCAAAAATATATTAGAAGGTCGACATTTAATAATAGCTTTCAATGCAATGGTACACATCCATCCATTTTCAATCAACCCTTTTCAGCCACCTTAGGCTAAACAGGTGAGGGTTAAATATGTTTCCCGTTTCTGAGGGGAGAAGCTTTAAAAAATACGTTGAAGCAGGCACAATGAGACCATTTTCGCGTGGAAAAAAGAATGTGGAATTTGACATAATGCGCTTTTCGCTTTAAATATGTGGATTTATAGTTTTGTTACAATGAAAAGTTGAGTTATCAATAAAGAAATCTTTTTTTTTTTTTTTTTTTTTTTTTTTTGTAAAATTTTAGTATTGGGTTATTCGACGATATTGCATCACGAATCATTCAAATCGATGAATAACTATTTCTATCCGAAATAGATATCTTAGTGCATTTTACTAAAGGTCTTGTTTTGTATCCAGAGAGTCCAACAATTGGAATTTGGATAGATTTAAAAAAATGTATCTTTGTGATATCCCTTTTTTGACGCACATTCGCAATTCTGTATGAATAATCCTATTATCTTAAAAATAAACCTAAATCTGACTAGGGTTGGCTGGGTTAAGTGGGCCACCCCCCTCAAACTATAATATGTACAGGATATTTCACATTTCATTGCATTGTTCATGTCACATTTCGTCACACTGATGAATTTTGCATACATTTGATTTCTGTTTCATTTATTTTTCGTGTCATAGAACTAATGTAAAATAGATTTCCAGACTAGTTTGTTTAACCCTTTTTAATCTGACGGTACTTATAAGTACCACTTTAACCACTTCGCGACGAGCGTCTTTTACAGAATTTTTAATCTGTTACCACCGGTTTTTCAAATGAGAAATTTTCACCTAATTGAATCGCAAAAATGCTACGATTAGATAAGGAAAACTTTACAAAAAAAAAATAGCTGGTGGGAATAATCGAGGATTCTGAGCATCTAAAAAGTAGCTAGAAAATTAATTCAGGATATAAAGGATTAAAGAGTTCAAGCTACATTTTTCCAAGAGGTGTTTAAAGGTTAGTCTTCAATATCTTTTAATGTTTATTAAACTGTTGTGCAAAGTTTAACCTAAAATACATACTGTAATTTGGATTTTTACAAAAACTGTTATTAAGAAGTGTTTAAGAGGAGGGGTCCCACTTACCCTGTAATTTTCGACTACTAGGGTAAGTGGGACCCCCAGTTATTGGGTAAGTGGGACCCTTCATAATGGGGTAAGTGGGACTCCTCATTATGATGAAACTAGGCTAGGGTTTCCCCAGTTGCCCCACTAAGTAAATTTAAATAAATTTCTTCATTATGGCTTAAATAATTTGTCTTAAATTTCTATAGTACTTGTGGTTATGTTTCGTTTTTCAAATTGAATATAGAGGGTGTGTCACATTTAGCCGTACGTCTCCACGTGCAAACACAATTCCATCAAAGAGATCTAAAGCATCTTCAACTGCTCAATTCATTCCGAATGAAGAATACATACAACGATTAAGATAAAAAAGTGATGGAAATATAAAGAATAAAGAGAAAACTTAAAGTAATTTTTTTAACTAAATATGTAGAAGAATGTAGAAGATATGTAGAAGACAAGGACGAATTTGATGTGAAAAGCAATTCTGATACAGAGATTTGTATGGATGAATTAAAAATCATGAAGACCTAGAAGGAATTAATAGTTTAGCTTAAAAAAACTTCTAAAGCTGGTGACTATGTATTTGTGAAACTTTCACAAAAAAAAGTATTATGTAGCTCTAATTTTAGACGTTCATGATACAAATGAAAAAAATAACGGTTAAATTTGCAAGAAAGAACAGAAATAGTGAGACTTTTTGTTGGCCGGATGCAGATGATGTTGGAATTATTACTCAAGATGAAGTAATAATGATTCTCAATCAGCAAACTATAAGTTGACGCTGCCATTTAGTGTTTTCAATTTCGATTTAAAGTTACAGTGTTTGCTAATGTGCCAAAATTACTCTTAATAATCAACCTTACTATGTTTCTTCAGCTCTGTTTTTTGCGTTAAAGTAAAACATATTCCTTTAGGGTTTAAAAAAATTTCATAGATGTACTTGTTTTGTTTTTCATTCTATAATTACATGTCATACTGTTCTTAATGTGAGTAGATATCTCGTACTTGGATACATTTCCAATATTGAAAATTTCTATACTTTATCAAGTAACACCCACTTACCTCTTCTTTAGTTATGCTTGCTTTAAATTTAAATAAAGAGCGGTGGGCCCACGTACCCCTTATTACGAGGTAAGTGGGACACTCATTTGATATTTTAAAAGAAAAGCAGTTAAAAAAATATTTAAAGCCTCTTTTTAGAAACTAATGATAAATTTTTGTTTGTTAATGTTGTCTCAAATAAAATAAGTTGATAAGTTCAAATTAAACTGTTTAAATTTTTTTGTATAAGGCTTCAAAATGAAGTATTCCAAAAAGGGGTTCCACTTACCCCAACCAACCCTATTTATATTTTTTCCCAAAATTTTCTTGTCATTCAACATAAGATTATGTATTATTACTTATAACAAAAAATATGCACTTTTTCGAATGCAATATCATTCTGGAACTAAAGATTTAACTTTCTAATATTCCTGCTTTTTATTTTACATCATACTGGAGGTATGATATACTGCACTTAAACCCTCCAAGTACCAGGTTTTAATTTTAAATGATCATTCTGTTTTGCACGGTTCGTGTCATTTCGTGGTGCACAATTCCTCGCGGAGAAATTCATCGCACGCAATTCATCGCTGTATCAATTATCGCAACGAAAATGCTTTTGAAGGCGATGATGATAAAAAAAGGGTCAATTTAGTAAATTTATTTAATGATAATTTGTTTTTCAGATATAGAGAATTATAACTAACAATGTACAAGCCGTACTTTTATCTTAAATCTCACTCCATTTTTCCGATGATCAGAAGAAATATATACTCCATCTCTAATTTAAATAAGAAATCGCTTGTTTTAGACTACTGCACTAAATACATATGTCTTTATTGGGAACGTCCCAAGAACAACATATTTAAAAAATCCTCTCTATTTTAATGATTGATATTTTTAGTATCTATTTCCGAAAAAAAATTAAATCATCATTAAATAATTTTACAAAATTATCTTTACTTTTATCATCATCGCCTACAATAACATTTTCGATGTGATGAAATGACGCCACGACGAATTGATGTTGCTATGAATTGGCGCTGTGATGAATTGTGCGCAACGAATTAACGTAGAATCGTTTAGCATGATTTTAACCAGGATTTTTTTTCTTTTTAAAGTAACTTCTGCCTACGAGGTGATCATTTAATGATAGTTACTAAGTTTGTATGATTATTATTTTTTCTATTTCAAAAGAAAACGATAAAAGTGTCCGTGATGGTATTAGAAGTATATAAAAGAACAAAAGTTCCATATAGACAATTCTGTTTCTTTTAAAAGATATCATAAATTACTAGACCATATCATTTAACAATTTTTTAAGTTGTTATTTTTGCATACTGTGTTTGTATAATACAAGTTATTTAATTTAAATTATAAACAAAACTTTTGAACAACAATTTTCTGCATTTTCTTAGTTTTTAAATTTTAAATTTGTATATTTTTTAAGAAAACGGTATCATAAAATCTAGACAATTTAATTAAAATCAGTGAATTATTTTATCTCTATAATACAAATTTTTAAAATATAAATAATAAATAAATTTTTTAAATAAATTTTTAAATTTTCTTAGTTATTTTCGAGTCACCGATAGCATAGAATAATAGTCTAAAGAATTTATTTTATTATATTTTTAAATACCTTATATATATATATATATATATATATATATATATATATATATATATATATATATATATATATATATATATATATCCCTCTGTTGAATGCGTCTTTTTTGCAGGATTTATTTTCTAGTATTTTTTTTTAAACCAATACCTTTTATTTTTATAGTTTTTCTTTGCTTTCAAATAGATAGGTGGATTTTGTTCAGCTTAAAAGATCTTTACGAGTGGTTTCATCGTATTTTAATAGAAAAAATTCTTCTTGTAATTCCACAAAATTTATGGTCTATTCATTCTTAAAAACCAATTTCAAAGTGAAATTCTGTGAAGTATGTGCTATGTTGTAAAAGAATATTTTCATTTAATATAAAGTGTTTCGTGTTTTGATTTTTTCATATTATTTCTTTTAAAATACAAAAGTAAACATCAGAAGATTTGGTGTTATTATGTTATTAGGGTTCCGTACTTAAAAAGTAAAAACAGAACCCTTATAAGATCAGTCCTGTGTCTGTCTGTCAGTCTGTCAGAGCCCTTTTTCTCGAAAAGTATGGAACGTGGAAAGGTCAAATTTGGAAAAGTTCTAAAGCCTTCTTACACATATATTTTCAGATTATTAGCAATTCAGAAATATGTGTAGGAAATCTTTAGGGGGCTAATTAAGTTACATGGAAAAAATAATTATATTTCTATATCCTGTAGGGTATGGTGTGAAAAATCTCGTAACGCCGAACTCAAAAATGTATTTGTTTTAATTTCAGGTATTGTATTTTCAGAGATATCGTCGAAAACGCACTGCAAAAATATGTTCCCCTCCTCTATTTCCGAATCTACTGAAACTAGAATTATGAAAAAAATAGGTGTTGTAAGAGTTTATTTAAACATTTCAGGCAAAGCAGTTACATATCAATTGCTTGGTATATACGCTATATGGACCATGGGGAAGAGACATATCTAACAAATTAATAGTTCAAATTTTGACCACCTGGATAAATGGTGGTACATAAAGAACCGGAAACACAAACTGGAAACATAAAACTTTATTTAATCACAGCATTTGTTCAATGCACATTCCATTTGTGTCAATGACATGTTCAAAGCGTGTTAAAACATGTTCAACAGAAATCAAGCATAACACGCCATGTAACTTCAATTTCTGAAGAATCAATTATCGGTTCTGTTGAACATGTTATTGACACAAATGGAAGGAGCATTGAACAAATGCTGTGATTAAATAAAGTTTTATGTTTTCAATTTTTGTTTTCGGTTCTTTAGGCGCCATCTTTTCACCAGGTGGTCGAAATTTGAACTTTTTGTACTGAATATTTCCCCACGGTCCATAATCTTAGAGAAAATGTTGTTCTGTTAAATCGCAGAATGTTCCGATTAAGTAAAAAACTTTTTTCTGTAAGTTTATACTGGTATGCAAAAAAGCGGAGAAATCTCATCCCTGGTATACACCTTCGCAACACAAAAAATATGAATATCCGATAATATTTCGCTTGTGGAAGATGGGATATGTCGCTGGAAACATGATATTTGACAGATTACAAGAACTGACATTTAATTGAGAAAATGAAAGAGAGACAGTTTAGCTTGTGTATTTGTAAATCTAGCATTTTGTTCAGGGATGTACACACACATTAAGATTTCTTTTCTGAGTACCACTGAAAGGTTGTAACAAGTGACACAATTTTTTCACTAAACCAATTGTTATCACATTAGAAAATAAATTATGTTCAATTTTGTATGTTTTTTGCATCTTTGAATGTATCAAATTCAATCATGCGTTCATACATCCATGAGTAAATTATGAGACAATTTTACACAATTATAAAACGATCTTCATAAGTTGTTTAGAAGCACTTAAAATTTATCACTAATAATTATTAAACAGTTTTTTTTCTGTTAATTTAAACTTTAAATGCATTTATATAATTTTTTTTCTACGTACCACTAAAAAGTTGTAAAATGTAACACTATCTGTTCCATGATCCAACTTATATCACATATCCTTTATTCTTATTTAAATTTATATATCGCAAAAATAGCATATTCTGCATTTAGAAGTTATGTCAGGCATGGCAATATAAATCTCTTCTGCAGCTTCCGTTTTTTAGATGCTATTAGATTTAGATGTCAAATCATTCAAATTACAATATTTTAATTTGTGTTCCTATAATTTTTTATCATTTAACTCTGACGAGCCCGTGTTAGTTTGCCCACTTAACCGGACCATATGCCACCTCAGAGCCAATGGTAAAGAAAACAGAGTTAGTCACCCTAGGCCAAAATCCTTACTGAATTGTGTCACCGTAAAGTTCAATTTTGTTGTAGATAAGCAAATTATTTTAACACTAGAAATTTAATTTATCAATTTTAACCCTTTAATGGACAGTGGTCTCATATGAGATAGTATTGAAAAACAGTCCTTAAAGATCTATGATCCTTTATCATGTATAAATCTCACTTGAAGTTCAGTAATGCTTGTAATATTCAATCAATAGATATCAGCACAATTTTTTTTTAAATACTCAGTTAAGAAATCGTCTTTTGTCAAATTTATATACTAAGTTTCAATGAAATCCTTCAACCAAAACGGGCTTCTGATTGGTCCGAGTACTGTAACTTTAACTATAAGCACCCGGTACAATCAACTAAGGTATTTCAGCATATGTTCCCTTTTTATCTCAAACAACATCCAAATGGTAATCAATTTCATCCCATATGTTAAAATATGGTAGCCGATTTTACAAAATAAAGCGTCAGTAGCTGTTTATCTTCGTTTTCTGTTTTTTTTACAGCTTTGAATATACCTAAGAAGAACTCAACACTTTGTTGGACCATCGTTGATAGTTTGTTCAAACCGTTGGGAAATGATGGAATTGGGAATGGGGTAGGATTTTCAAATGGTTAGGAAATAATAGTTGCAGCGATTCCTATAACTTGAAACGTATCTAAGCAGGATTCTAAGCAAGAAGCGGTTGGACCACTGTTGGGCCTTTGTTTGCAAATGGTTAATTGGTAATGGTAAGGTAAGGCAGACATTTCATATTGTGGATCAACGTTGAACGACAATTAGCCTACAAATAGCCACTGTTTGCAAAAACATTTTCATCTACTTTGATCTCCATCTATGAGCAACAGATTATACAACCTTACACACTTATAAAACTAACTTCATATGATATATAGAAGTACTTAAGAGTTATTGCTAATCTTTATTAAGTATTTTTTTCTGTTAATGTGATCTTTGGATACATTAACACAAAAGAAAAAAAGAAAGCATTTTAATCACAACATTATTTAGATCCAAGAGCAGATTTTTTTTAAAGAAAATTATCTCTGGTGCAGCACCGAAACAAATTTGACAAAAGACGATTTCTTAACTGAGTATTTAAAAAAAAATTGTGCTGATATCTATTGATTGAATATTACAAGCATTACTGAACTTCAAGTGAGATTTATACATGATAAAGGATCATAGATCTTTAAGGACTGTTTTTCAATACTATCTCATATGAGACCACTGTCCATTAAAGGGTTAAAATTGATAAATTAAATTTCTAGTGTTAAAATAATTTGCTTATCTACAACAAAATTGAACTTTACGGTGACACAATTCAGTAAGGATTTTGGCCTAGGGTGACTAACTCTGTTTTCTTTACCATTGGCTCTGAGGTGGCATATGGTCCGGTTAAGTGGGCAAACTAACACGGGCTCTTCAGAGTTAAATGATAAAAAATTATAGGAACACAAATTAAAATATTGTAATTTGAATGATTTGACATCTAAATCTAATAGCATCTAAAAAACGGAAGCTGCAGAAGAGATTTATATTGCCATGCCTGACATAACTTCTAAATGCAGAATATGCTATTTTTGCGATATATAAATTTAAATAAGAATAAAGGATATGTGATATAAGTTGGATCATGGAACAGATAGTGTTACATTTTACAACTTTTTAGTGGTACGTAGAAAAAAAATTATATAAATGCATTTAAAGTTTAAATTAACAGAAAAAAAACTGTTTAATAATTATTAGTGATAAATTTTAAGTGCTTCTAAACAACTTATGAAGATCGTTTTATAATTGTGTAAAATTGTCTCATAATTTACTCATGGATGTATGAACGCATGATTGAATTTGATACATTCAAAGATGCAAAAAACATACAAAATTGAACATAATTTATTTTCTAATGTGATAACAATTGGTTTAGTGAAAAAATTGTGTCACTTGTTACAACCTTTCAGTGGTACTCAGAAAAGAAATCTTAATGTGTGTGTACATCCCTGAACAAAATGCTAGATTTACAAATACACAAGCTAAACTGTCTCTCTTTCATTTTCTCAATTAAATGTCAGTTCTTGTAATCTGTCAAATATCATGTTTCCAGCGACATATCCCATCTTCCACAAGCGAAATATTATCGGATATTCATATTTTTTGTGTTGCGAAGGTGTATACCAGGGATGAGATTTCTCCGCTTTTTTGCATACCAGTATAAACTTACAGAAAAAAGTTTTTTACTTAATCGGAACATTCTGCGATTTAACAGAACAACATTTTCTCTAAGATTATACTGGTATGAAAAAAGCGGATAAATCTCATCCCTGGTGTATACCGTACTACTACATCATAACATTGTACTTGAACTATAGCTGATTACATTTCATTGGACTTCACTCAATAAAATTAACATAAAGTTCGTTCCTTTAATATTTCGCTCCTGTATGCTTACAATGGATAACTCGCTTTACATGCATCAGTGAAAAGTTACTTCTTTAAATTAAAAGTTTTATATTTTTTCTAATACAAATCAGTAAAAAAAGAGAAATTTATTTACGGAACATACTATATTTTTTTGTGTATTTGTAAATTGTCTTGATGGTACTGAATAATACCCCATCATAATTCTAAAATAAAAAGTTAAAAATATGTTTGTTTTACACACACAATATTTATAAAAGCTTTCTGGAATTCGCGTTTGCAAAAATGTCCTTTCCGATATCAGCATGTAGGAAAATGTGAATGAAAAAGAAGAGAAAAGAAAGTTATCGTTTATTTTTCATAGCGCTATTTTAAAAAGGATTGATGATGTAAAATTAGTTCGAAAGCAGTATACTGCTGCGTTTTATTAATTCTTTGACATGGCATAGAGCCAAATCTGATGAGCAATCTTCGATGTATTATTTCATAATATTATTTTTATCAGTACGTACTTATATAAACTTTGCTATGCCGAATGTTGAATCGTATTTTCTATTTAATTTTAATTTTCTCATTCATTCTCTCTCCCATTTTTTTTTAATTAAATCATGTTACTTTTCTTTTCACCGAAAGAAATTAAAACTATATGCACAGAAGGTTAATTGGTAGAAATAAAGTATTTATTGTTCTTGATATAAAAGGGAGATAAATAGAAAAAAAAATGGTAAAATAAATTTATGCATTTCCTATTTTTTATATACTGTGTGAGAGTCTTCAAACATCAGTCTACTAAAAGATGTCACTTTTGCATCTAATGTTTTAATCAAGAGGTATTTCCTGCACATATTGCCCAATTTTCTGGTAGGAAATTATGCATTTTATAAATTTTAAACTTGAGAAATGTATTGAAATATCTATAATGATGTTGTATTTTTAAAAGATCTCTGGTTTGTGAAATGTAAGAAAAATATTGTTTGCTAAAAACAAAAGATTGTTAAAGTTTTTTGTGGGAAACAATACAGAATATATTCAATGGTTGGAGTATCATAGTTGAGATTATTTCCAACAGAGCGAAAATATGCCGGGACCAGTACTCGAACCTGTGTACTTTGGTTTGCCGTATGAACGCTCCCCCTACTGAGCTATTCCGACGACATCCTGGTGTGGCATATTTCACTCTTATTTGTTGGACAAGGCTACAAACTGCGACGCTAATTTCATTCATCCGAGCTATAACTATAGCATTTACATGATGAATCTTGAAACAGCACGGAAACCCCTGTATATCATGTATTAGGCCATAATAAACAGAGACTCTGTTTATTATGGACTAAATACAGAATGTTTTCGCATAAATTACTGGATGTTTTTAAAAGTTGTTAATGATATAATTCCCATCTATCAATTGGGTTCAATTCTATCTCATCTAAATGGAATTTTTAGTACAAGGATATTTAACTAAAATAAGAAAAAGGCATATTATTAGACTTTTTTAAACTAATATACATAATATAAGTTGTTTACTCAATTTAACAAACAAAATAAAGATTTCTTATTGAAAAAGAAAAGCTTAAACTGTTTTTCTTATTCGAAATGTAATAAGACATTGATTTAGAAATTATATGAATTTTTTTATTGATTTCGAACAAAATATGCTGCGCAACCTATGAAAATTTCAACATAAATCGATTTTTAGCAGCTTCAAATATGTGGTTCCAAAACTGAATCTCGTTCTGCCAACTATTTTTGTATTTATTCTTAAAAAACGTTCATCATTGCAATATATTTCCAAACGATTAAAATTAAATTTAACATTCGAAGTTATAAACTTCAAACCTAAAATAATCCTAAACTACTTGACCAAATGGCATCACGTTTTGTATCCGAAGGTGAAATTTACCGAAGAATCCAAAACTGATGTCAAAAGTAGGTGTTAGTATTAAAATTTTTTTTATTTGTTACAATTTATATTTGTTGGCGACCCTCTAAAGAAACTTTTAGTATAGCATTGATTAGTATACGTTATTACTATTCTATTAGAACCAGTCAATTTTTATACCATAATTTAGCCCAGAGTTAGTACAATGTTGTGCGATTTTAGCGATTTTAGACAATCCAAATTTCACTGTTTGGCTTAAAATAATAGAAAAATTGAAAATAATAACAAGAAAATAAAATAAATCTGTCAAGTGTGAGTATAACTCGCGCACAAAAGGTTCCCTACATTAATTTACTATTTAGTATTTATTAATTAATAAACTCTAACTACCCCTAATTTTTTTTCATAATTTTAGTTTCAGTAGATTCGTAAATAAGTGGGGGCACATATTTTGGCGTATACTTTCGACGATATCTCTGAAAATGTAATAACTACAATTAAAACAAATATATTTTTGAGTTCGATGTTACGAGATCTTTTGAACGATACATAAAAACGATATATAATTTTTTTTTTCATGTAATTTAATTCATATCTCGGCTAATTACTGACATTTTTTTCGAAAATTATTATTAAATATCATTGGACGATTCTCCGTCGATAGATACCTCGAGTGCTCGAGACTTCCTCGCTGACCGTCCGAAAAGTACAGTTTGCGAGTAACAGAAAAATGCTTTTTTCTCAAATACTGTGTTATCTAAGAAAATAGCTATAGTTTTCCTTCCAAGTTTAATCACAGTCCAACTACCCCTATTTTTTTCATAATTTTAGTTTCAGTAGATTCGGAAATAGATGGCGGGGAGTAACATATTTTTTCAGTGCATTTTGGACGATATCTCTGGAAATATAATACCTACAATTAAAACAAATTTATTTTTGAGTTTGGTATTACGAGGTTTTTCACAAGATATCCTACACGATACACAAAATAAAACTTTTTTCTTTTAAAAGTAACTTAATTAGCCCCCTGAATTTTTCCTAAACATATTTGTGAATGTCTAATAATATGAAAATATGTGGGTAAAAATGATTTATAACTTTCAAAAATTTGAACTTTCCACGTCCCATAATTTACAAGAAAAAGTGTTCTGACAGACGAACAGACAGACACAGAAGGGATCTTATAATGATTCTCCGTTTTTACTTTTTAAGTACTGAATCCTAAAAATAAGAAGGAAAAAATCATGCGCCACTCATAGATTATGAAATATTTTTTCAACACTTCTAGAATACTGTAACGGAACTTTGCCGTTTAAAAAAGATGGAAGAGAAGTAAACAATTTAGAAAACGCAAAACAGGTTTCAGCATTTACCGCTGATAAACGAAAAGTACTCGATGTCTTCTGTGCATTCCTTTATATGATCTTTATATATCTGTAGATATGCTAAATAGTGTATGTATTTAACTTAGTACATAACACAGTCTAAAATTAACCTTCAACAATTTCCGCCATTAGACGGAAATGTAGTATTCAAATATTTTTGTATAGCACTCTTTGTATCTACTAATTTTGATACACGACTCATATTAAACTAAAATTCAATTCAAGGATAAAATCGCATAACATAAATAAAAACGTACATACAAATTTTATCCCCTAAAGATCTCATTGTATGAAGTTATTTGCGTAGCTCTGTATGTAGATTGTGTTTTATTCTACAAACAGCTTTTAGTTATTAAATATAGTTCAGCTGAAAAATGCTATTAAAATATAGTAATTGAAAAACACCCTTAAGCAAAACTCACGCTTATACAAAGTGATGCTTACGAATTATTTTGTGTAGTCTTGTGTATAATCTATAGAATTTATACACACCACATACTATGCGAAAATTTAGTAAAACTTTAAAAAGTATACCACAGCTGAAAATGCACTTCTAGAATTTACCTCAGTACTGAAACTGAATTTTTTTTTGCGTACCTTTAAAGGAATGTTAACAGTTATGTCGTTATATTCTGCACTAAACATCTTGTAGAATGATGACGCCGTTTTATACGATATATATGTATTATGCGTTTCATACGTTCCATTGATACATAATAATTCCCCAATAATGTATATAAATTTCGTTATTTTTGAATTAGTATAATATTATTAAATTACGCTGCAAACATTTCGCCCCCTTAGACCATTATGTAACCAAAATAAAATTGAGCGATCCTGTAAAAAAATATATTTTTTTTTTTGCACTCCAAATTCTAAAGGAAGCATGTTTTAGCGCAACTTTGAAATGCATATAAATTTTATTTATGTTTAAAATATATTAACATAGTTAAAATACACCGCAAATTTGTTTTCCCCATAGATGCTATTGAAACTGGAATCTTTTGAGTGCTCTTTGTAAACGATCTTTAAATGCTACACACTCCATAGTAAACCTAAATAACATACATAAATTACGTGGCAATCTGAATACATTTACGAGAGTTGAGTGAGAAAAGACGGCAGACGGAAAAACCGAAGCATTGAAGATCTAAGTCGATTGAACACAAAGTACCATTTTGATAAACATTTTTATGTTGGAAAGTATTAAAAAGGATCCTTCCCTCTGTGTTTTGCACGCTAACCGTAATTCCCACTGCATAAAGAGGAATATTTGCAAAAAATAAATTGTCGCATTAACTCAAAATCACATTCACTGAAACGCATAAAGGGAGGGAAATTTGTAATTTAATTGTGGAGTAAGTATTTGCTTTCTTACGTTCGGCGAAATTGAGGCATATTTTTCCATTTATCGGCTTTACAAAAAAAACTCACTTATTTAAGTGCCATTCAATCGCATTAATGCGTATGGAGAGGAAAATATTATTTTTTCGGAAGACGCTTTTCTTGGATGCTTCCATTATTTAACAGATATTAAATACTTGGAACGTCACTTAAGTTGTCAATATTCATATTCTTACTTTTATTGTGACAAATGAAATGCATATATGTTAACCATTACGCTTATTTCTATTTGGGATACATGTAGGGTAATTTGTTAACTTGCTTAAAAGTACGTTATAAAACTCGTGTGTTTATATATTTATGTTTATGCATGTTCACTTATAACTTTTGAATAAATGCCTTACTTACATAAATGCTGGACAGACAATTACACCTTGAAAAAGTATTACAATAAAGACGTTAATATAAAATATCACAATTCACTAAACGGTGTATAAAAATGTCATAAAGTTAAAGCTACACAAACATTAAAATCAAATTAAAACCATCAACGTTTCAGCCATTATCTATGGCCATCCTCAGGAAAAACCCGATGAAATGTTATTATGGTAAACAGAACTATTTTATATTCTGTAAATATTCTTTATAGATTTTTATAAACACTCATTAAATATGTAAAACAATATTTGCTTCATATCTAATGTTTCTCAAACTTTTTATCTGTTTTGATCAAAATTTGAATATATTTCTCACTAACAGGGCCAACTAGTGTTGTTAGGGCCCAATTCTTTCCGAGTCTGTCGAGAAAATTTCTGGTCCCCGCCCCAGTCTAGTAAGAATAAAATAAAAAATAATAATAATGAGATGAGTAAAATAAATATTGAGGATACAAAAATCCCTTCCCGATCCGTGTCTGTCCAGGAAAATAAGGCCGGTCCCTAAAAATGTATAATGACAGAAAAACTGCCTGTGGGCCACAGCAGCAACTTTCTTTAAGTTACCGTATATTTCAGCGTACATGCCGAGAATTTATACACGGGTCTAAAAAATTTCCAAAATTGATATTATAAAATAAAAAGGATAGTGAATATAAAAATATAAAAAATACTTACAAATTTTAAAAAATACTTTAATGCTCAATTATTTTACAATACATTAGACATCAATCATCATTCACAAGTTACAATAAACCCACTTTGCCGAGATACATTCACCCAGTCGGCCCGCGACCTACGTTATATACGGCCGGTGCATGACGTTTAAAACGTAACATGGAGTGGATCAATTTTACATGGCGATTGGTGCAAAACGATGGGCTCATCACTTTGCACCAATCACAGTGTAAAAATGATCCACTTCATGTGACGTTCAAAACGTCATGCACCGGCCGTGTATAACGTAGGTCGCGGTCTGCCAGTGTTTCTCCAAGTGAAAAAGTAACAGTTTGCGTTCACGTGCATCTTTTATTATTTTTAAAATACTTGTTTTTCAGTGATTGTGAAAGGACGAGCATCCTCTGAGTTATTCGACTGCTCTGCAAAATTTATGACGAAGTCCGCATTATAAGCCGTGCGCTTTTGTCTAACCATCTTTTCTTGAGCCAACCAACTTAACCATCCTACTGTACTTGGTTTTTATAAACGAATAACTCCAGGATGAACGGATACCAATTAAAAAGATTTAGCTGCGCCAAGACAGAATAGGATTCATCAATAATTTTGGAGAGCGCATTTTTTTCTATTATCTATAAACAAAAAAGTGCTAAGTTTGAGTTCGCTGAATTTTTTATCGGCTTATATATGAGTTTCCGATTTTGGACGTTTCTTCACTGAAAAATCGTACACTCGGCTTATACACGGAAATATACGGTATTACATTTTAAAGAAAAGATAGAAACAAGCTCATTACCATCTCAATTTTTTTCACACGAGCCACAAAATAAATAAATAAATAAAAAGGCTACCGTAAGGTAAAGAACGAAATCATTTATTTTCTATACAGTTTCCGTTTTCACAATATCAGGCTTTTTGAAGATAAAAAGGTTGAAAGAGCAATTCAAAAACTAAATAAATAAATAAATAAATACTCTTCTTAAATCTTTAATCTCCCCAATAAAAGTTTCTCATTTTCTTTTCGGTTTTAATAAATCGGAAAAGGTTCAAATTATTAATATTTCAAAAACAATTTAAACGATTACCGGGGGTTTCTCTATGCGGGAAGATAAAATATAAAATTGGACGGCTAATATATCAAATATATATAAGATGACAAAAAACAAAGTCTCCTTTTTATTGTGGATTGGGGACCATGTTTTCAAATTCAAAAATCACTCTACGCAAATCGAATAAGCTTTCTTGAAAAAAGTCCAAAATTGACTAAATTCGGATTAAAAAAATTAATTTGGATTGCTTTTATGAGGGGAAAAAATGGGAATACACGAATTTTTCCGTTCAATACAAAATAACAAAAAAATTGAAAAATTGAGAGACAGGTTCATTTCGACATATCTTCGTCTATCCTGAACTCCATTTTCAAACCTCTACGTGCAATATATTTCCATAGGTATCACGGCAAATACACTCGCCTACACAGAATATATACGAAAATGTATTATTAATGTAGATGTAAAACGCACTAATATTACTCTTGAAATCGAAAACCTTATCACACGCAATTTTACATTTTAAGGATAAATCAAAAATTGAACAATATTATCATTTACAATGTTAACTATTAAAAATTTCACTACGCATTTTACATTATAACATGTGCATCACAATAATACAGTAATAATAATATGCAATAAATCTCTAACAGAGTTTCCAAATTTCACAGCGTGCTGTGCAGAAATGATGTGCAAAGATTATTTGCGAGATTGGTGTTTAATTGCATGCAATTGGCAAAATGGAAATTTCATTTATGATCATTTATGTACAACAGCATTATGATGAAAATTCGACGTTTTAAATTTAAATATGGAATAAAACGGGGATTAAAAACAATGGGTGTCTATTCTACATTTTAAAAAATATTCATTTTATTACAGATTTTTAAGTTAAAATTGTAATTATTATAAATTTTCAATCATTTTCACACAGCATGACTATTAGGGTGGGTCGAAAAAAAACGAAATTTATATAATCGAAACATAATAGTGCGCACTAGTTGCCATCGGTAATAAGGAATAAATTCGCAAAACCAAATTACACCAAATGGTTAATATCTTTTACCAAAATTTCAAAAAATTGCAAAAAAAGAAAGGATTTCTTTCGAAAAAAAATTTTAATTAACCAAATAAAGCAATACAATGTCTAACATATTGCAACAGTTACTTCAACATGTTAGTAATATTCCAATAAAATTTTATTATGGTGAAATCATTTCTATTACCGCCGCAGGGGCTGTCAAAATATTGAAAAAACGGCAAAAATTTCAATTTTCAGTTTTTTCCAATTTTTTCAATTTTTATTATATGTATACAATTAAATAAATTTACATTATATCTAGTAATAACTTATAAATGTCTAGTGATTTTGATCATGGTGTAGCCAACCGAGGTGGAGAGGAGCCCGCCCCCTCCTAAGTTTGAGAGAAGGGGGCCTTTTGAAGGGATCCTGGGAATTTTCCGGCAATTTTTAGGGAATTTTGTAGGGTGCCCCCAAAAGTGGAAGATGATGGGGAATTTATGTGTGGGACCCCCCTACAAAAAAAATCACCAAAATTTCCCGGAAATTCCTTAAAATTCCTTCAAAAACACTTTTTCTCTAAAATTTAGGGGGGGGGGGTTACCCTCCTCGCCCATGGTTGGCAATGCCCATGATAAAAATCACTAGACATAAGTTATTACTAGATATAATGTAAATTTATTTAATTGTAGACATATAATAAAAATTGGGAAAATTAAAAAACAAACTGAAAATTGAAATTTTCCGGGTTTTTTCAAAATTTTGACCGCTTCTGCGACGGTAATAAAAATGATTTCACCATAATAAAATTTTATTGGAATATTACTAACATCTTGAAGTAACTGTTGCATTCTATTAGAAATTGTATTGTTATGGTTGGATAATTTAATTTCTTTTTCGAATAAATAATTTTTTTTGCAATTTTTCAAAATTTTAGCACTTTTGTGGCGGTAAAAGATATTAACCATTTGGTGTAATATTTTGCGAATTTATTCCTTATTACTAATGGCAACTTTCCCGCAGTATTATGTTTCGATTATATAAATTTCGGTTTTTTCGACCCACCCTTATGACTATTTCGGAGATATTTACTTTGATAATCTTAAATCAAAATGGACATCTATTTCAATCACTCAACGTGTAAAAATAGGAAATACTCTGAATTATAACATATTATGAAAAACCATAATAGTTACTAAAGAATTCGTATTTTAGATTAAAATTACAAAACTTTTTTTTCTAACCTTTTAGGCACGCTAAGTATTCGTTAACATTTATATGTTTTTTGAATTCTCAGGATTTTTACTCTCAGTCAAAAGTTATTGTTCATTCAGCTATTTAATTGTCTTTAATTAATAGCTATAACATAGTCGCCAAATACATTATAGTTCATTTTTAATTTATGTTAAATATAGAGAGTCAAATTTGTTTTTCCTGTTTAAAAGGAACTTGAAAAATCGAACAAACCGCTCACGACCGCTCACGAGTATACTCGTGTTTTAAAACCTACACCGTTGACTTAATGTACGTTCGAAATACATAGTTCCGCCTAAGTATTTTTTCTTGCATATAAGTTTGATAAATTGTTTTCAGAACGAATATGTATTTATATCATTTATTTGGGGATATTTTTATAGACTCTATTAAATAGATAAATTTTTTTATAAAAAAAAACTACATGATAACACATAAATTCGATAAGTTTATCTAGAAATTGAACTTATCAAAGATTTTTTTCAGAAAAAGGCGGGGCTTGTATGGTTTCAAAACCATGATTTCATTTTAAATTTCCGGTCAACAAACATTTTTAATAGTGTAGTGTTCGTACTGAAATAATTAAAACTCTAAATAGATGTAAATATAAAGGAAGTCACTGAACACAACAAATTACTATTAGAAACATAGAAAATGATAAATAAGTAGAATTTGTAATAAAGATGTTGTAACATGCCAAGATCTAACATTTTTTCTCTTTGAACTTATATTCCTGCTGTTATCTGACATGTCTTTTAATAAATAACACGTTTAACCCATTCGCTGCTAACCACGAGTATAAACGTGGATTTTAAATCTAAAATTACGAATTAGTACCGGAAATTTCGAAAGAAGAGTTTTTTATTTTATGTAATCACGAATAGTCTGTAATTAAATAAAGTAAATATTGATTAATAAACCAAAACCAATAACGACGTTGTAACGCACCAATATTAAAAATTGGCACAAAAAAAACGCATACGGAAGTTTCAAGGATTTCTCAATCCCCTTCCTCAGTGGAAAAAAAAAAAACAAGAACGAAAAATCATGCGTCAAGCATAGATTATGTAACACTTTCCAACGCTTCCAAAATAATTTTACAAATCATACCGTTTAATAAGCTAAAAGATAACATCTAAGTAATCCGAATACTTTTATTCCGCCCTGTATAGTATCTATAGATTTGTATATATACTACATAAGATGCTAAAATTTATTTCAGTTAGGAAACGCGTAGCACAGTTTAAAATTCTCCGTCTGGAGTTAAATAATACGGAAATGTGTTCGCGAACTTTTGTGCTTCCCTGTATAGGATCTATGGAATTTATACATACCACGTAATAGACAAAAAGCGAGTTAAAATTAAAATCGCTTTCAGTAACTTAAAACGCACTTCCAGGAATTATTGTTAACATACAGTAGAGAATTCTTTTGTGTGTCCCTGTCAATGAACGATGACTGCTATACACACAATATTCTGTAGTAAGCCTCTTGTAATGCACCTTATATAAATTCCAATGCGTTTAAAATAGGGAAACATTATTTAAATAAACCGCAGACGATTTTTCTCCATAGACGTAATGTAACGGAATTCTTTTGACTGTCCCTGTAAAGTAACTATAAGTGCTATGCACACCTTATTCCATATTAAGCTTCTTCTAATGCACCTTAGTGATATATATAAATTTCAATGCGTTTAAAATAGCGAAACATTATTAAAATAAACCGCAAATGATTTTTCCCTATAGACCGCAATGTAATGGAATTCTTTTGAGTGTCCCTGTAAAAAAACTATAAGTGCTACACACTTCCGTTGAAATAGGGAACATGCTATAGATAACGACTATAACATATAAAAATTGCAGAGCAATCCGAGCATATTTACGGGAGTTAGAGCACGGACAGGCGGCAGACGGCCAGACGGCAGACGGCCAGACGGCCAGACGGCAGACGGCCAGACAAACCGAAGTCATAAACACTTTTCAACTAGGTTGGAAAGTGTTAAAAAGATAAAAATGGATTCAAAGAACCCCTCGGTTATAGCCCCGAGAACTGGCTTGAAAGAAAATGCTAAAGCAAGAGTACAAGCAAAGTAATAGTAAATAGTAAAGCAAAGAACACCAAAATTATGTTAAAAAGCAGGAATGTGAGAAATCTACAATAGCTAAACATTGTTGGGATTCCAACCACAGGTTTAATTATTCAGAAGCTAAAATTATCCAAAAATGTAATTCATTTATAGATCTCGACTTTTACGAGGATTACTATAGTCACAAACATAGTACATCCTTGGTGAATGATATGACCAGCACCAATTTTCTCTGGTACGTGTGGAGGGATCCTGCGCAGTAACTAATTTTTTCAGTTATTTCCGGTTAACTACGTCATTTCTTTGGGATATATAATCTCTTCCTTTAGCATTTTCATTCAAACCAGTACTCGGGGATATAACCGAGGGGTTCTTTAAAACCATTTATTTCCGCATTGAGGAAGGTGATCGAGGAATCCTTGAAACGGCCGTAGACGGTTTTTTGTGCCAATTTTTAATGTTTGTGCGTTACAACGTTGTTATTGGTTTTGGTTTATGAATTAAAATTCGCACAAAGTATTTGATCTATGCTTAAAGTAAATATTGCTATTAGGATTTTCTGGTATGAATTCGAACTTTCTAAATAACATAAAATTCCAGTAATTTTAACCCGGTAGTGAACGTGTTAAACCAATGGAGTATGTAAGCAAAATCACTATTGAATTTTGTCACATCTTTAAATTTCCCCTTTCTATACTTTAGCAACTACAAGTACAATCTTCTGTAGAATATAATATTATTTGCATAAGCAATTCGTTAAGAAAAAAATTAAAAGCCATCTTTTTGAAAGTTTGATCATACAATGGTCACATTTATTTAATAATGTAAACATTTATGCAGTGTGAGTTTTTATAATATTTATTTATTACATGAAATGTCATAAATAGTTTTCCCTATGAATATGTGACAAATTTAAAGAGATTTAAGCAAATAAACTACGGATTTCGGTTTATTTTTTTCGACGATTCATGTTCAGCTATAATGATAAACCCATTTATCTTGTTTCACGTTCCTTTAAAGTTTTTTTTTGCATTTCTTATTTATAATGAAAATTTACACCTCAATAAAAATAATCATCTCTATTGTTGAAAAAAATATCTTGCAAAAGCACGGGCGATTTTCTGATGAAAGGAGAAATTTTCTTTGAAAAGAAGAAGAAACAACAAGCATTGCTTTACCTATTGAAGTAATTTACCTAACGTAATTTTTGTTCTTTGGAAATAAAAAATAATGTCATTTATTTAGATTTCCTTGAATTATTTTTAAGCAAATTCTTTTGTGCATTTATCTCTAAAATTCTCAAGGGAGTTGCTTTGTATATATATATTTTTTTTCATTCTTTTCTGTTATCAGACTAAGATACAAAGCAAAGAACACAGAAAATTTAAATGCAGAGAGTGTGAAGCATGAGAAGTTGAGATAGAATAGGAGAAAAAATTAAAGTGAAACCATTGTTTAATTAGAGGAACAAATTAACAATTAATATACTTTTATTGTATTTATGAAAAAAATCATTGGGAATATTTCAATGTTATATAATGCTGAAAACACGTATGCTGTTTTAATGTCACATTCACCTTGAAATTATATCGAAATAAATTCAAAGAAAACTTGCTAAAAAAGTGCATTTAATGTCACAAATATAAAAAGATGTCACAAATATAAAAGATGTTGTTACATAATAAAATAATTTTTAAAAACTTACAAACTTCCGAAATTTCGCGCCGAGCGCTTTCGAAGACCTTCAAAGTCTGATAGAGAGCGCTTGGCACGTACCAAGTATAGTAAAATATGTATAATATATAGTACTTACTTAGTATAGTTATTATAGTACTTAGTATAGTTATTAATATAGTACTTACTTAGTATAGTAAAATATATAATATATAAATATATATAGTAAAAAAAGAATATTTAACGGGATAAAAATCTAGATATTGATGTAATAAAAAGGTAATATATTTTATACAAAATAAATAAATACAAAAATCCTAACTAGTTGGATAGTGAAGATTTTAACTATATTGAATTATTGCTAATATCATTTTTGGATTCATAATAAGATATTTGCACTATAAATTACATTATATGTATTTTTTTTCATTTTAGAATACAGAATTTAAGTGCATAGAACTGTAGAATATAGAATAAAAAGCCTAACTTTATTTTAAGTGACACAGTTTTGGAGACGGTTGGTAGAGAGTTAGATACAAATTTTAATAGTAAACGTATATAATTATATAGGATATAAAAAAAATACCCAAGGTTTAGCTGATTGCATTTAGTGGAACAAAGCTCTCATAAAAATATTTAAGTATCAGAAAGAACATACGTATAAAAATCTTACATTATTTGTGATATTTTATTCCTCAAATGTTTGCGTGATAATCATATGAGCATCGTCTCAATTGCCTAACAATTTCCTAAATACTCATTGTATTTATTGATCTCGTGTCAGCACTTTCCGTATTTTGAGAAATATATATAGGTATTAGTAGAGAATATTCAGGTAATCGATTCTGTCAACGGATCTTCGAGAATATTGATTGTAATGTACTTAATCAATTCTGGATAATTTGTTTGAGGATCTTGAAAAGATATTTCTCATTTTAGAGCATTATATGCGTATATTTCATAGCTCTCGTATTATTTAAGAATAAATAGAAAGAAGCGTCTTCTATGTATTTTTATACTTCTAAATAACAGTTTTCGAATAATTTATATGTATATTTATTTATTAATATTTTATTATATTCATTATTGGATTACATTGTTTATTGTTCAATAATAATTGTATAAATATTTCATATTTAGTTGTTCATCTCAGAAGAAATATTTTGAGGAAGTAAGCTTGAAAATATATATCATATGAAATAACCTGTACTAAATGCATTAAATACAACAATAATTTTATAGAATATTCTGCACTATTTATTTTTAAGAAATTGATTTATTTTACAATATTAATGTATATGTTTATAAAATTGTTGAACCAAAATTCAAAAGTCAAAAGATTTTCAACTCTTAGATTTAGATTTAGATTTTCAAAATTTCAAAATTTTGAATATTATGTCTTATTTATTTATAAGAAATTGATTTATTTTTCAATATTATTGTATAGGTTTATAATTTTTTTGATTTATATTTATATCTCTCTATATTTTTTTTATTTACATATTATCTCTCTCTCTCTCTCCATATATATATATATATATATATATATATATATATATATATATATCCCACAGAATTCTCCAAAACATTGTTGTTGTTGATATTCAATTGAAAATGAACGAGTTTTAAAAATATTTTTTTTGTAATAACTGTAATAAAAACGTTATTATTTCCAAAATAGTTTTATTTGTTACAAATATCATTCATTAAGTATAAACATAAGTTTTAAGGCATATATATTGTTGAAATCGTATTCATGTTTTTGTTTAATTTAAATAAATTAAAGTATCAATTATTCACGAATGTTGACGTTCTATATTTCTTACAGGAAACACAGTTATTAAATGAGTGATTCAACGTTTGAAAGCTAAAATGTTGTATTTATAGTAACAATAAAAAACTACATTGTATTCTACAAAAAACTACAACGTATAGTAAAAGAAGATGCGAACCATTTTATAAAATTAATAATTTTTACCCACTTCTCTTTTACAGAATTTTGTCTCTGATGGTACATGATAAATATATTTCCTTATGCACATTCTAAGATAATAAAAGAGATTTCAAATATATTAAGTAATGTATTCAAGCACATACTCTAGTCTATAATCAAACTTAGATCTTTGAACATCACTTCTCGTTTGTGATTTTAGAAATAGAAAACGTTTCTGGTTGTTGAATTTTAAAACAATTTATGAAAATGTTGTATTTTATAAAAAATGTTTTATAATTGGAAATAAATTTTGCTTTCGGTCGTTATAAAATTACAACAAAGCCATACTTATTTAAATGACATTTTTAAGAATTTTAATTACACACACGCAATAAAGAAAGGCTTCTTTAAAAATTACAGGAACAGTTTATTTAAAAATTAATTGTCTTTACAAAAAAAATTAGAAAATTAAAAAAAAATAAGTATTCGGTGTTTGTGTAGAAGATATGTATTAAATTGTATTGAATTCTCCCAAAGCATGTTAGTTTTATTACATTTTCTTTTTTTCACTGAGTATTCGGTAAAATATGTCGTATTGAATAGATGGACCCGTAGTGGGATTCCAGAAGTGTTGACACGATCCCACGCGGAATATCACTACGATATTCCAATCCCTACTTCAGAGGTGTAGCTCCAGTTGCAAAAATATTTTAAATGTTCCGATTTCAAATGTTGAAATTTCAGATATTGGTCCAATTAAAAGCCATTTATCCAAAATAGTTATACAGTGTATTTAATGGCATAGACAATTTATTCGCTAATAACGGATGTGTTATTCTTATGCTTCCACATTTATTTATTTTTTAATGTCTGAAACTAGATTAATCTTTGAGTAAAAGAAATTAGAACTAAAGTGTTACTGAATGCTTGAAAACGTAGTTCAAGTGCAGAGGCACTTTTATAAGAAGTTTTGCACAGATCTCCCTACGCAATATAAAATTTGAGGTAGATGGAATTGTTGAAAATATTCATAAGCAATGCTCATGAAAACTGCGGTCGTTGAAAAAACATGCTTAAATGCTGAGAAACAAACCCAGGGCACAAATTCAAAAAATCGGTTCAACAAGCGGCTTGAAAGGTAGGGCTTCACACTGTATGTATATATATATATATATATACCTCAAAATATGGGTGCGAACGAAAAGTAAAGAAAAAGAAATGTAATATGTGGACGCAGGTGATTTTGCTGGGAACTTGGGAAATATTTTTGGCAGGATGACCACATATCGATGACTAAATCTAAGAAACGAAAAATGTTTATACTTGCTAACACACACACATACACTACACATACATATACAAATTCAGTTTTCCATACATTAACAAGTATGTTTTACAAAATAGAAAAATGATTTTCATACCGTAACAAGTAAAAAAATACAAATTTCTTTTTTATACGACCAAATGATTTGAATTTTAAGAATGTTTAACGTTCTCTGGCTTTTTAAATATTTTTAGTGAGAGAATACTCACAAATATCAGTAATCATAAAACTGCCTTTAGTCTTTGTTTCGACAGTATAGATTGTTTTGTGATTTATTACACAATGTAAACAGAATTTGTTAGCATTTATTAAATTGGTTAACATGCTATTAAACATTTGTATGTACCTGAATGTTCATTATCCTAAATAAAACATGATCCTTAATAACGAAAATATTTTACAAAATTAAAGACAAATTATTTTTCTGGTAAAAATTAAAATTATCAATAGATATTTTTTCATTTTATCTTTAGATAATAAAAAATAAATTAATACTTTTATTTCTAAAAAAAAACTATTGAGTTTCCGGAACTTAAAATAACCACCATAATCTGAAGTGTTTACTGTTCTGAGAAATAATGACAAGAGCTAAAATTATTTTATTATTATTTTATTATTATTATTATTTATAACCAAAGTAAACTTAGTTCTTAAAATCTGTTATTTCATACATTATTTAATATCTATAACTTATCAAGTATCATTTCATGTATAAGAAACATTTTAAGGCACAAAAGTGTGGTTCATAATTTTTCTTACACATATATACTAGAAAAATGGTTGTACTTATTTATCTCGAACAGTTACTATAAAATGGACAAACTGTCCACGTAAAGATTTATTGTTATTCCTGTGTTCCTTGTACTACATTGATGTTTTTTTTATTACATTGCTTTATAAAGATTTACACTGAGTAATTTTGAACTGTATGTGATAAATTGTAAATCATATTGTCAGTTAAATCTTCATAAAACGAACATATCTCGAAAATTCTCTATTCACGAATGATTTACATTTAGGGTATTATAAGATAAAGCATGTATTTGCATTAGGACAATACTTATTTTGATCTAATGGCAGATAGGGAATAACTTACTTTGCACTTTTTGCACTTTGTTTCGGAAGAAACTAAAATACGTCGTGCTATTAGAAGTTTTTTTTCTGCTTCAGAAATATTCTTAGAAGTGAATGTCTTGAAGCACTAAAATCATTATGATTCGCTGAGAATTTTAAAATTTTATTAATGCATCATATATCTTCTGGATTCATCGAGAAATAATTTTGTTGTAAAGTAATGCTGAAATTAAATTATTTTTTCATACGTGTCATTAAGTTAGACAAACAACAAGCAAAAATTACAAAATGTATTCATTTTTTCGGTAGAACAATTAAGTGTAAATATAATTTTAAATTATTTGAAACTATTTGTCACCACGTTTATTCTTTTTATTAACAAGTTGATAAAAGAAACTTTGTAAGCCTTATTTCTTTGTCAAAAAAGTGACTATATACTCCTATTCAAATTAGTCTGATATTACTAATTTATCAAGTATATATTTAACAAAAATTTTTACTACATATTGATTACTTTATGAGGAGTTTAGCAAAAATCATAATTAGAATCCTATTGCAATGATGAAATTAGTGCACTATTTATTTTCTAAGACACATTGTGAAGACGGGAAAAATAAAGAATAAATAAAATTACAACTCATTCATGTTAATTATAAAATTGCCTGCAAGGTGTCATTTAGTAGGAATTTGTGTGATCAGTGATTAGTGAATATCAAATTCATCTTCATATTTAAACAATCTTTAATGTTTTCAGAAAAATACCCAAATTGTAGAAAACTATTGCTAATAGGTTAAATCTTAACATTCTGTGAAGAAGATTAAGAATTATGCAAGTAATATAATTTTGAATTCCAAATATAAAAATGTGTTTTATTATTTTAACTACGTCTGCTGGATCATCAAACATTTACTCGGTAAGGCACTGATTTACACAGGAACAAAAAAAATGTAAAAGATTGAGCGTGGTCAATATATTTGCGAGGGATCTGAGAACACTGGAGCTGCATTTGACTGATGTGAGGTATTCACTTGCCTGCACGTAAAGTCAGTGGTATGAAAAGTTTTGCTGGTGGTAGGTAGAGGGCGGTATCAAGCTGGAAAATTTTCCTTCTTGCGGCTAGAATGAAAATTATAGGTAAGCTTTGAAACCAGCTCTCAGACTTTCACATATTTGCCATTCTTTAACATACAAGCATCCCACACCTTCGACACCAGATCTCACGTATTAGCATAAAACAACAATAGCAACACCATATTTCTTAATTTAATTATATTCTCGCTTGTATTTCTTTTTATTATATTATGATAAATAAATATGTTTGGAATTATTAAGCATCCCAAGCATAATTACGTAATTTTCAAGACCATTTTATAGTTTTTAAAGAAGAATAAAATTAATTTTAAAAGCGATATACAAATTTTGAATTATATGTGTTTTAGCAGAGATTTATATTGAAGGGCGTCAAAAGTTAAACTGCTTCTTAAACAAAAAAGAAAAAGGATACCTTAGAAAATATCACAATTTTCAAGTCCATACAGCCATTTCAAAAATATTAGTTTAACAAAAACAGTTAATAACGGTGACTTATTAAAACAGTTAATAAAAGGAGTTATTCAATTTTTTTTAAATGTAAATAATAATAATAATAATAATAATAATTGAATCAGTCATTCTAGTAAGGGCATTCGTCCTAAAAATGAACTTTTCAGGAGTCACGAAATTTTTTTTTTTCCTGGGAAATATAAAAGCACTTTTTTTTTAAGTATGTACTTTAAATTACAATAAATATGAGTTAACGTTGGTTGACATTGTTGAAATTGCTTCATGCTCTATAAATAATATAATAGAAATAAAATAATATTTTGGACAAGTGTTCTTCCTATAATTAAATATAGATAAATTATACGAAAAAAAAAATAGTTTGACATAAAATAGATAGAATATGTTACAAAACTTACAAAAAAGATACATTGAACAAATATAAGGGTACATTTATACATACATGGTGTGAGGCATAGGAAAATTATGCTGTAATTAATTTTTTTATTCATCAATAAGTTGTGCAATATCATTGGTTAGTCATAATGGAATTTCTTCATAATTTTTTTAATTGATCAGTGACATAGGCCATGAGGCGTTTTAAGTCCTCATTTTTTTTTACATTAATTGGGACTGGTCATTCATATACGTGTTCAGTTGGCAGCTCAACTTTATCTTTAAGCTTAAATGAGAACGAGTCAATGTTTAACTCGTCAATGTATTATCTTGCAGTGACTCTTGTATTGCCCGGACTGGCAGTACATTCAAAGTGCATAAAGGATGCTCGCTGATATCATACATTAGCATTTCTAAAGGTTACTCATCTCATTTGATTCTTTTGAAATGCCCGCTCTTTGGTAGAGGGATGGCCACAAATTAACAGATTTTAATATATCATCCGTATGAACAAGAGTCATAGTAAATATTCGTATACATTTTGTTCGTACATCGTTCATGTATTCGTTTAAATATTGTTATAAAACTAGTAAACAAATGTATTTCACACAATTTAACTAAGATGTCATTTTTGAATATACATTTGTCCATGGAGAGGTGTCTTTTCAATACTGAAAGTTGTTTTCATCTTCCTTTAAAGAAAAAATATAATATCTAAAAAACAGACCAGTGCCCACGCTTTTCAGAAGGGACAGAATATGTGGAAAATATCATAATCTGGAAAAAAAACATTTTTGATATTTTTGAACTAGTACACTATAAAAACCTTTTCAAAACTAAAACAATACCTATATCTGAATATGTCGCATAGTCAAAATGGCTCCGAATCAAAATTACTCAAGTTTGAAACATGTATATAGTCATTTCTGAAAACATGCATACACTCAAGAATAAAACATCATGTCCTCATATTTTAGTATGTCATTGTTTCAAAAATGAGAATGAACTGACTTCTATGTGCTCAGTTTTGAATATGTCCATGTTTCAAAAATGAGTATGAACTGACTTCTATGTGCTCAGTTTTGAATATGTCCATGTTTCAAAAATGAGATTGACCTGACTCTAATCATTTTTTAGTATGTCCATGTTTCAAAAATGAGTTTAAACTGACCCTAATCATTTTTGAGTATGTCTATGTTTCAAAAATGAGTATGAAATTACCTTTATGTGTTCAGTTTTGAGTATGTCCAAGTTTCAATATTCTGAGTATTTTTGGTATTTCAAAACAGTTCAGTTCATAACAAAATGAAAACATCGATGTACTCAGATTTGAAAGTGTCATTTTTCTCAGTGTGCCCTTGTTAGAATGACTGATTCAATTATCTATTCATTTATTAGAATGCATTGATATCCATGGTGTTTTGCAATTACCGTAAATATGTATATACAAAATAAATCAACAGAATCATTAATAATGTATTAGTTTACAGTTTGCTTTAAAAACAATTGTGTAATAAAACTTTATTATTCGCAATAATAAAGTAAAAATATGGTTGAAATTTTGTACGAAATCAATATACAGTAAAACTAGAGCTATCGAAACCCCCTGACATCCGCTAAATATAGCTAAATATTCGCTAAATATCTAATTGTAAAAAATATATTTTTTAGAAAAAGGAAAAAATAGAGAAAATAATTTAAAAAAACTTATTTAGGTGTGAACTGTACATATCCATCCGTATAATTATAACTACCTTGAAATTCTTGTTTACAACGTCTGCAAAGCTTAATTGGTTTTTTTAATATTAGAGTTGTAATATTTGCAAATTTCTTATTTCTCTTTCGCTTATTCTAAGAAAATTCAGAGATTTCACAGTTATTTTTTTTAATTGATACAGGGATTTTAAGTGAAAAATTGATACAACTGAATATTGTTAACAAATGTGATAAAGAATGATCTAGATTCTCCACTACATTTTTATTCTTATAAAAGCTGTAGTTCACTCTCCATATTACGCCGGTAAACAAGTTAAATGTATGTACTGTGCGTAGACCTGAAAATTATTTGCAGTGGATATTATCTTATTATAACATATACTACACTCTCAGAAAAAACTGTAAATTTATGAGCGTTTGCCCTTCAATTCTCACGGGCAACAGCCTTATTTGATGAAAAACGGTCTGATCCACTAAATAAGCAGCCTTATCCCTTAGATACTTAGAAAATTAAGAGCAATCCACATATTCTTACAGTTCTAGCCCATATGTTAGCAAAAATACGGTACGACCCCATACATTGTCCTCCGCTAGGGTGTAACCCTTCATTTTACTCGTGTTTCGAAAATTTTAAACCGCCAAAACAGCGATTCTGTGCTGATTATCTAACGTGCTACGTGCTACGGAACAGTAAGTAAAGTGTTATTGTGTTTTAAAGTGCATTATATCCTGTGCAAATGCTGTATTACTTTGCCCCGTAAAATTACGGGCTGCAGAAAACGATGGGCATGGACCTTTTTTTTTACGGGGTATGACTGGAATATCTGCTGCCGGCCTCTGCCCGTAATTTTACTGAAATTTTTTTCTGGGTGTAGGCTTACTTTTTTAATTAAACAAAGGTTGTTTCCGAGTGTTTTGTTCCATAACACAATCATTATTTGATTATTCCCTAAAATAACGACTTCTTCGTATACAGATGGCGTTCAGAACACAGCAAAACTAAATAATTGTGGATTAGAACCGTAATACTACTATTCAGCGTCAGTTTCACAGTAGTTTTCGCAGCTTAACATTCATACAAACAAAAAGTTCAGTCTTTGTGCAATTAAGTTTCAAATATCTCTATGAAAATGCTTCATAAGAAATTTCCGAGATTTTCCGAGAAATTTCTGAGTTAAAAATTCTTCAGTTAAGAAAAAAAGTTTGAATTTTTTGATTTAATAAAAGTTGTTTTATAGAACTGGTATGTTTAATTAAAAAAAAAAAAAAAAAAAAAAAACGCATTTTTACTTGAAGATTGCAGTGAATAATGTTTTGCTACAATGGAATAAAAATATAAAAATATTTCTAATTAAAAAATACAAAACAGTTAAACCAGATTCTTCGTTCAAATTTAATTCTGTAAGCCTGCTGTTTTAAAATTCTGAAATTTAATAGACAACGTTCACATCTATTCCAAAACAGTTTAGGTAATTTCGGAAAAAGTGTAACAGAAATTTATAAAAAGGAATTTTCGTTTTAATATGTCTATTTTAGTTTATTTTAATAAAATTCCCTGTAAAATTTAAGTCCTAATTGAAGAATAAAACATTTGGATAGTATTGTTTAATTGAAGGTAATACATATGTACGTTATCTATTAAATTTCAGAATCTTAAACAGCTGGCTGACAGAATTAAATTTGAACAAAGAATCTGGTTTAATTGCTTTGTATGACTTTATTTGAAGTATTTTTATCCCATTGTAGCAAAACGTTATTATCTGCAATCTTCAAGTAAAAATACGTTATTTTTTTAATTAAATATACTAGTTTTATAAAACAACTTTGATTATTAAATCTAAAAATTCAAACTATTTTTATTCTAGTTTCAAATTTCTCTATCAAAATTCTACACACAGAATTTCCAAAGTACATTTATTTCTAAAAGGACTTTGAATACCTTATACAGAGCTAGGAACTCTCCTGAATAAATTTTGAATAGAAATCAGCGGTCTCAAATATTTGTCTTATTTAACCGCAGAATTTACACGTTATGTAAAGCGAACGATTTCTTTTGAAAATTACTGCTATTTTAAAAATCCGGATTGTTGGCAGCTCTGTAAAACTAAATGAGGAAAAAATTGAAAAACAAATGTTTGAAATTAAAAAATTTGTTTTTATGAGTCTGAATGAAAGATTCCAAGAATTTGTTTTAGTAAATTTCTTTAAAAAAATTCGATCCTGATTAGAGAATAAAAATATTGAACGCTGTTACGTGTTTCAAGCTAGTGAATAAACCCGCATAGTTGCTGCTTATCGTTCCCAGGCATTTTTGCATTCTGAAACTTCAAATGCGTCCTTAATATAAATTTTTAATTGATGTGTAGAAAAGATGGATCCATTATATTTTAGATTTCAAAATTCATTGAGAGAATCCCATTCAAATATGATTATTTTTTAAAGACTTTGTGTATTTTGATTAGAAATATACTCATCGCATTACACATTTTACTATTTTTCTCATATTTACACTGTAATGATTCACAAACGGAAGTAATTTATTAAATTTGTATTTTTATTAATTCATATATCTGTATGAAAATGCCTCGCAAGTAATTCCCAAGAATAGATCTATTTCTAAAAAGAAATTCGAATACATTAAAATACTATTTTGATTATTAAAATATTAAAAATAATTTTGAAAAAGTGTATCGGAAATTTGGAAAGAATTTTTTTGTGTGTGTGTGAGTGTGTTTTTTACCATGTAGATTTTGAGTTACTCTAAAAACCTATCAGCATTAAAGTTTTAAGTACCATATAGTTTATTAAAAAAATATTATTTTCAAAATAGCGTTTAATAAATGACTCGCATAAGAAAACGATGTATAATATTTAAATAATATGATTTAATATTTACATTAAACGCTTTTTCAACGTTAATATTTCTTATTAAAAGTTTTTTTTTAATCTGATATGAATCATGAGAATAAATGTAACGGATTTCACTTTTTTAAAGCATTTCACAAATTAATAAAATGCCAATTTCTGGCATCAAACTTTCCTGAACTATTTATAGATATGTAGTGCAAATTTATCTTTAGGCAGATTTCAGAATTTAGATTCATTTTCTAGTGTCAAAGTTAGATGTGTGTATTAAAATGCTTTTCAACACAGAGTTGATCAATTGTTTTTCTATATTACACTGTTAAAATTTTGCAGCAAACTGTCCAGTCATTTGACCATTTTTATAGAAAATGGTTATATAACCGTAATTTAACTTTATTCTGACCATAATATGGGCTATAATATGGTAAGAATGGAGTTAAATAACGGTTGTGTGACCGTTTTCGATAAAAACGGCCAAATGACTGGACAGTTTGTTGCAAAATTTTAACAGTGTAGGTTAAATGAAACATAACTCTTTTGAAATGCTTATTATCGTTTATCTCTGTGATTTTTTTTTTCGACTACGCATTAATAAAATAATTAGCTCATCAGAAATTTATTTTTTGGTAACAGCATCCTTGAAAATGTATTATAAATGCTGGTAAAGAATAAATTACCTGCTTTTTCTCAAGCTTTTATTAATTTTACTTATAAATTACGCGTCTATTAGCAAGCACTTCATAAACAATGTGAGACTATTCCAAAATATAACAGGGTTCGTACCCTTTTACCATAATTTTTAATAGAATTTTTCTATTTACTATTTAAATAGCAGAAATTGTAGATGCCTCGCTTAATTGAAAGATTTTTCTGCATTTCAATTAGGCGAAAAATTATTTTAAAAATTGTGGTAAAAGCGTACGAACACTGTATAATAGCAAAATAAATTATTGTTTAAAGAATGGTGATAAATTTAAAGTGGAAATTTCTATATATTTTATGTCTCACTGAATTTTATAAAAATTAGAATATATTTTCTGGCATTTTTTGGTGAAGTATGAAAATTCTCATAATTTTATAAAAAGTTTTTGGTGTTTGAGAAATAAGTTAAATAGATTATACTATTGGGAAAATTGAAGTATGTTTAGCAATAATATTTTTTTTAAACAATTTGAGTTAGAAAAATATTTTTTAAGTATCACAGATAAACAAGCTACATTATTAAATAATTATATTCATTACATTTTATTGTATCATCTATGTGTTTGAAATAAAAAAATAATGATAACAGCTACGTATTTTACAAATACCGTTGGAGTATAATAATGTAAAACCAGTGTTTTAACCAAACGTGGAATTTTATCTTTATTATGCAATATGATATTTTTTATTATAATAATAATTCCTAAATTTCAGTAAAACACGGTTCATAAAAACAAATATCCAATTAAAAAAGTTATACAAAACAAGTATAGATTTTATATATGGCAGTAAAATTACGAAATTTATTTTTGTATACTTTTCTTATAACAACTGTATACTTTTCTTATAAAAATGCTGCACATCCTCTAAAGGGATCCTCTAAAGATCCTCTAAAAATTAAACGAAAAAATCTCAATCTTTTAAGATCAAACCTTTCCGTGTCATGAGCTTTTGCATTTTATGCATTTTCCAACAATAAAAATGCTTCTTTCAGTTTTTTCCTTTAAACTACTCTCTTTTGGTAAATACTTGACAACTGTAGTCATTAAATGGAGTAAGGAGGAGGGGGAATTCTTTCCTAAATAAATGTTATTAGGTGCAGCGAATGTGGTACATATTTATCATCTTCCGTTATTTTTTCACTTCAGGAAACTTCAAGGAAAACATCAATCGTATTAGATGAACTGGAAATTGATTTATTAAATGTCTATAAAAGTTTTTTTCTGATGTTTCTATTACGTGACACATGTTCTGTGTTAGGGATGTGACACGAGATTGTACATGAAACGTCCGTTTTTCATTTTGAAAAATGTTTTGGATATTATAAGCATTATATAACACAGCCATGTGACTTCTGGAAAGTTTACGAAATAAATGTTAAATTAAAGACAGGGATTTATAGGGAAGCAGCAATGTTCTTGGTATGTATGTATGTGTGTTCTTTATACATATCTACAGTTTTTGACAGATTAGCACGAAACTCAGTAAACATACGTTTCAGAACACGGGTAAAATTAACCCCTTAAGCACCATGACGTACCTGCGTGCGTCATGAACACCTCTATCTGCAATACCAGGACGTATGGGCGTACGTCCAGGTTGCCAGTTTGGCCTTTTTTTTAATTCAAAATTTTGAATTCATACCAGAAAGTTATAGTAGTAATTTGTATTTTACACAATGACAGACTTTTCGCGATTGCATAAATTAAAATTATTCTTTTAGAATTTCCGGTATGAAATTTTTATTTTTGAATTTTTTTGTATTTTTCACGAAATTTAACATAGCTGGTATTCTGCATACTATCACTAAATTGAATATGGTGCTTAAGGGGTTAATGTCAACTTTAATAATAAATATTCCTTTTAAAAATTAAAATCTATGCATAATAATGATGTTTTATTTGAAGTGTTGGCATGGAAACTAACGTCAATCTTCGATATCGAAGAAATAATAAGTTTCGGGAAGATGAAAAAGTATTGTTTTCATGGCAACGAACATCTTTCTCTGACATGGAATGTAATGATTTTGATCAACGCCAGAATTCTATAAGTAAGCCACTGCATCCCTGGTGTTAAAAAGAATGATGCGAAACTTCTCGAATAAAGTAATTTTCTTCAATCAAATTTATTCTAAAAGATATGAGACACATTTTAAAATTGCAAGAGATTTAGCCACTGATGAACATTTACAGACCTATATACCGTATTATAAAATTATTTTAACTTTATTTTAAAACACTAATTATCTTTTTACTCTATAACATAGATAAACCTTAAAAATAATTACAATAAAATTTATTCTGCCACATGTCGGCCGTGGTTGAGGCAATGCAGACTAAGACAATACTGCATTACTGGATGAGTGCGACATTTTACACATTTGGTTATTCATACAACATATAACCTAGTTTATGCATCAATAAGTTCACTGGAAGTAGTTTTAATTTTCGGCTTAGGCCATGCTTTACAGTTGTCAAGACCTGGACTACTTAATTCCCTTGTTTTTCTTCTTACTTAATTTGTTTCTTTTATCTGATAACATAGGTTTTCATTCGGTTGCCTCTTTGCAAAAGTACATCTGTTTACAGCAAAACTAGGTTGAAACCACTTAAACACATATCGCCATATTGATGATTTTCTGGAGTCATACGCATTGTACGTTTTGACGTCTTTTTAAGTTAAAACGTACTGTACCAATACTTCTATATTTTAGAAATAGATTAAAAAATCGTATAAATATTTCTATAGGCTATTCTGTCTAATTTCCTGTAATTCTGTTGGATAAAAAGCCTATCACTTGAATCACTTTCTCAATTCTTTATATAAGCAGAATTTTATTACATTTTGCACTAATGTCAGTACGTTCAATGTACTTAAATATACCAGTATGCAATAGTTGGAAAATATTTTGGTGCAAAAAGCATTGTTTTATCTACTTATGCAGTACTAAATAATATCCATCAAAAGTTGACGGTAATTAACTTAAATCGTCCACAGAAAAAAAGGTTTATAACAACATTCATAACATCATTAAATTTTCATCATTAAAACGTCCGAAATTTTTACAGAATATTTGTTAGCAGTAGTTAAAATAAATTAAAACCTCTCCTTTTATACCGGGCTGTGGAACGGCTGCATATTAACTTATCTTTACGCGGATAAAGGCAACAGAAAATTTCAGAAGAATTCAGTTTTGAGATCCAAAACAGAACAACTTCAAGATTTGTTTCTCAAAAATTTTACAAAAAACGAAACTTCTAAAGTTTACATTTTAGAAATCTAATAAAATGTTAACATTTGATTGCGCCACAATAGCAAAAGATGGTACCACAGTGTTTTATATAATTTGTTTTTCTTCCTTTTTTCTACGGAAATAATCTTATACAGTTCTTACTATATATGTCTTATCGACCAATCGTAATAAAACATATACTAAAAATTGTATATCATTTCAATTTATTTAGTCGATAATTACTTGTCAAATCTTTAAATTTTATATTTCAAATACATAATCATGAATTAAAATAATATTTGTAAGGGAAATTTTACCATGAAAATAAAGTACAATAAAACAAATTCATCAACAATTTCCATCTGAAATAAAATATAATATTGAACTGAGTTATCAGATCCCTAACAATATTTGAGAAACATATGTTATGCCATGATCGGAGATCAAACTCCCGCTCCTTAAAAAAAAAAAAAATAATAATTCCTCTTTCTGTCTCCTTAAACCACATGACCATCTCGACTTAGCTCCATGTCCCTCGGAATTAATTCCAATTCAAAATTCGTTTCCGACTGTGTTTATATACAGCAAAACACCATAAAGTGCGCATTGGATCTGCTCAGATCGGCAAAAATCGGTCTTAATAGATAGGCTTTTCGTTTTAAATATATAGATTGCACCATGTCGTCTCACAGTTTTCACCTTAAGATTTTACCTGGCTGATTTCTTTTCAGAATTAAGTTCAAAAGATATACTTTTTGGAAAAACAAATATTTTTAGGAAATTATAAACGAAAATAGCTTGTTTGATAACTAATACTACATCATAAAATTAGACATTTATAACTTTTTAGACATTGAGATTCATGAATTGAAAAAAAAGGAAACGTATATTTAATTACCGTAGCATTTGAATAATAAATAAATATTTACAAAGTCTTCATCTATTTTTTACCATAAATGTAGAAAATATTTTAATTATTTTGATTCTCTTGTACAAATAATAAAACTTGCAACGATTCTTTTTAAAATAGAGAATATCAGTTTCCTAAGAAATTTATTCGTAGTTTTTTTTTTCTAAAAGAAACAAAGGATTGCTAAAGTTTCTTTATATTTTTATAAAAATATTGTTTATATATTTTGGAAATCAAAATAAAGTTAATTGAGTTGAGTAAATAACGTTAACTTTATGAATTTATTATCTTAACATTAAGGCAACCACAAAGTTAATTTTGTTGTGTTAATATATTTGAGTAATGGAGGCATTGTATATTAATTTTTGTATACAAAAATATGCATGAAGAATGACGGTTATTATTTACTTCAGTATATTACGACCAAAGGATGTCCTAGACGCATAAAGATATAATTTTTTTTTTTCTATCGGCAGTATAATTATTCAGAATAATAGTGCTTTATGAATAATTAGGATGAAAAAGTTACGAACTATAATTGATAAATTGTGTAACAGCATTATTGTATTTAACTTTATAAAACTGTCGTTTCTGAAATATGTTTTCATTCACCTATGATTTAGAAATTATGTGGATAGCATATTATAAATCAGTTACGCAACTCTCAAATTTGCGGAATTGTTTAAATATACCAATTTAAAAGATTTACTGCATGTATTATAATGCAATATGAATAGCATTTTTTAAAGGAATAATTGAAATGAAAAGTGTCAACATGATTTTATGGAATCTGCATGCGAAATTCGAAACATGGTTACAAAATGAATGTAAGATTATTTTCGTCTTCTAATGCAAAACACTTTCGCTTACATTTAAAAAAGATACATTTTCAAAATTTTGTATTAAAGGAAAAGTAGCATATTTATTATGTGGACTCGCCACCACAATTTTTTTTAATCTAAATATCACTTATATTAATGTTTTTGAATCGCGTTTCAATAAAACAAAATCATTGGTGAAAATAAAAGTCATTAAATTGTTAATAACTTAATAATTTAAACATATTTTCTTTTTTAATTTAAAATTTTAAAACGCTTTCTTCTTTTCCAACTTATGTTTTTTTCATTCACTTTCTTATGTGCTAGAGTTCTAAAAATTAAAGTTCGATCAAGAACATCGAAACGAACAATTAAAAATATTTTAAGTACATATATATTAAGGACAAAAATATAAGGATAAAAATAATTTGAGCTCAAAAATATTTTAACCAAATAAATACACATCGAAAAATAACGAAATTCATATAATAAAAGAAATAACTATAAACTCTCTTATTTTAGGAGAAAAACCCTTTAAAGCAACAATCGTTTCATTATGTTTCTTTCTGGAACTTCTTCGTATTTAAAGAAAATTACAATATTTCAGACGAGATGAGAAACTCAGCAAAAGCAACGTTAGCAAGAAAAATTCCCATATAAAAGTTTTATTATTGTCAAATACAAATACAATAAACTTATAAATTTTGAAAATACATAAGTTAAAACAAATGCACTATATCTAAATCATTATTAAAAACAATGAATTACACATCTCATTCACTTGTTATAACGTAGAAATATTCACAATGAGTGCATTCTACAAAAAGGTATATGTTTTTATTTATAACACAATAATTCAGACAATTTAGGTTTCGCTGCAGAGTAGCGTGAAATTGCTTTGCCATTTGTTTACATAAGTTTAAAATCCAGCAATGCAAATCCCTTTTGTTCCATCATTTTTAAAAGTCTCGTGAGTATTTCAGTTCACTATAAAAGAAAGTATTATTTTCCGAACTGTATGCGTTGCTATTCTGAAGCAAATTTTGAAAAAGTGTCTAGAACATTTGAAACGTGGGAGTACGTTATTTGAAAAATGTGATGGAATGATTTCATAAGAAAATCCAATAAAATATACTGAAAATATTATTTCCCTTGGGTAATAAAACACCCTTTCCAAAGCATTATCTGATACGAAAAGTTTGCATATATATGCCACACATATATTGTAATTTTGCGATTATTTTAAGCATTATCTGATACGAATAGTGTGAATATATTTGCCACACATATATTGTAATTTCACGATTATTTTAAGCTTATCTGATACGAATAGTGTGCATATATTTGCCACACATATATTGTAATTTGGCGATTATTTTAAGACTCATTATAAGAAGGAAATTTATTTTACTTGGCAATATAAATAGATAAAGGAGACAGTGATTTAATGAACATAAAATAATGAATTTAGAATTTTTTAAGTTACGATTTTCACATACAGTGATATGTCGGTTTTCGTCAATAATCCGTCCGAAAACAATCGGCGAAATCCGAAACCGACGAAAACCGAGTCCATATGTTTAATATATCCATGATCTATAAACGAAACCTCTGACGAAATACGAGTCCATATGTATAATATATCCATAATCCAGAAATATCCATATGAACCTACGTAAATCCAAATAATTCGTTCTAAACACTCCAATATACGTATCAAACACAAATTTTATAGAGAATACGTACAGAGTTTAATATTAAAAACAATAAGAAAATAATATAGTGTTCTTAGCGTATGGTATCAAGGTACTGCATCTGGGATCACTTCCTTTTTCGATCTTTTTCAAGTAGGAATAGCTTCAGAATCAGAAGACTAATGTTGGTCAAAGAAGCTGTCCTAAATGGTCTGTTTCTGCGGCTTCTTTAAAATTAGTCTAGAATAGGACAAGACATTATCATTAAATAAGTTACTTACAAGAAGCTTTCTTTGGTTCCATGATGGAGCACTCGCAATCAATTAAAGAAGCACAAAAACGGACAAATTGTCATTTTTTATTTTATACTATTTTCCAATTTTTAAGGATATTTTAGTTCTCTTTGAAAAACTACCCTAACGAGCTTATTCGGACAAAAAAAGAATTATCAAAATCAAAGGATCCATTCCAAAAGTATTATAACTTGGTGCAATAAAGTTTTCCAAGGCGAACTAAAGTATCAATAAAAATGAAATATAGTATAAAAATTAAACATGACAATTTGTGGACAATCCCTTATCATTAAGCGAGTTTTAGTGAGAAACTAAAAACAGCTCACTCTAACGCCGATATCTGTCTGAATGTTTACGATATTTGACGGATTTTTTTTAAAAAGTTGCTCCATAGAGTTGACTATTAAATTATGTAAAAAGTTCCTTTTTACCGTCCGCGCATGCGCTGATAAAAAATATTTTATACAACTGCCCATATTTCCTTAAATATTTAATATATTTACATTTCAATTGCACTATAGTGTTTCTACTATACTTTGTCAATTTTCCTGAAACAGGCGTTAAATTTGGTTAAAAACCCTGTATGTTATAAGCAAAAAACCAGCAAGATTTTTTTTAATTTTTTTACAAAATCGCTATATTTCTATTAATATACATGCTATTCTTACACAAATGAATACGCATATTGTACAATCCTCTGCCTATGTATAATCTGTAGCGATATATCATTTCGTGCATTTTATTTTACAGGGTGATCCCAAGTATTATTTTGTTTCTTTAATTATTTTTCGGCCCCCTAATTATACTCCTTATCAAATCGACGTTGATAAATATGAAGTCGAACCTGTACTTCTTAATTCTAAAATTCCAGAAGAATCTGACAAGTACATTTTTAACTATTCCACAAAATATCTAAAATTGAAAGTTGCCTGTCATTAATGGCCATATAGTGTATTTGTTTTCAAAATACAGCACATCTATGTTGAAAAATTAATTGTTCATTTATTTATATGATAATACTAAGTGCTAACATTTCTTCATTCCTATAAAACATCATTTGTATTTTCTCAAAAAAGAAAATAAAGTTTATAGCTGTATGTATAAAATGTTATACTTACAAATTTATTGCTTTTAGACCACAGCAAATATCATTAAAAAAGCCCTCTTTGAAACTGCACACACATATCATGTCTAACACAGTACTAAAACACACATTGTCATTTTAATACAAAAAATAAGCGTTAAAATATTAATATTTCGTTTATTCTAAAACACAATTGGTTGCTCAATTTTATTTTGCTTTTTCATGTATATGGAAAATGTATTATATATATTGCTAGAAAACTAAATAAAGTTTAATGCTTTCGATATAAAATGTTATCTTATAGTTTTGTCTTACAATTTGTCTGAGTAATGGCAGCATTTAATATAAACTCTCTGTACAGAAATATACTTGAAGAATGATGGTTGTTATTTACCTCAAGACATTACGACCAAAATATATTTTGACCATATAAAGATATATTATTTTTACTCTATCGGGTGTATTAATATTCAACAAAATACTGCGTTGTGAAAATATATCATGGAAAAGTTCTAAACTATATGTAATGAATTATATATCGAATAACTGTATGTAACATAAAAGAAAATGCCATTTCTGCAAGATATTTTTATTCAGTGACTATAGACTGATTATAGACTATTATGGATAGTGTAATATAAATCATTTGCAAGATTACAAGATTTCATGAACTTTCCATACAGATGATTTTAAATATTTACTGCATGTATTAAAATGTATTTAAATGCATTTTTTAATGGGGTGTTTCAAAAAGAAACTTTTTTTAATGAATTTATGAAATGTGTCTGAAAATATAATGGCTGTTCATAAATGGATATAAGATTTTTTTCCTCTCCTACAGTAAGACACTTTAGATTACATTTATAAAAGTAAATACTTTTTTATGTTCTTTTATATGAAGGGACATGTATCATATTTGTTAAATTATTTATAACCGTGTAAAAATTATGTTGATTTAATAAAACTAGTCGTTGGGGGCCACCATAATACTTACCCATCATGGATATGCATAATATAAAATATGAAAATAAAACGTGTGTAAACTATTTATAAAATGCATTGCAATTCGAATAAAATCGTGGCTTGATGACGTCATAAACTTTAAATGCTCTATTACTGAAATGCGTAAAAGAAACATCCTTATAACTCCAAATTTGATAACCATATTAACTCACGGTTTACTGAGTAGGATTAAGTGTATCATTTCCATTTAAAATATATCTTTGAATTGAAATTTGAATGAAATACAGGTCTTGGAAAATCAAAGAGTGTGGTAAATAGTATTACAAATATCTCGGCAACTAATTATCCGATCGACTTTATTCTGTATGAAAAATTTATGGGTTTTTTTACTGTCTTTTATAATCACTCCTTAAAAAACAATTAAAAATTTTTTTATATACCTTTTATCAGAACGAATATTACGAGAGTCCGAAAAACATAGTTCCGTATAATCGAGGTTACTGAAATTTAATAAGCTTCTTTCATAAATTCCATACTAAGTACATACCAAATTATAAGTCTCTATCTCAATTTGTTCGGAAGATAGGGCGTTTACAGACACACAGACACACACACAGATAGACGGATGGGATTTTTTTTTTTTTCAAAAAATATGTTTTTCGGAATCTCCAGTGTCTGAAACGTGTAAATCCGTCAAAATTGTTTTTTTTTTATTTTCAAAACGATTACAAGACTTACCCTATACTACGTATGATGGGTAAGTAAAAAGGATTATTTTGCTTCAAGACATAAAAAAATATTTTTCTTCTTTATGTCTTCAATTAGATTACAGCAATATAATTTTGAAAAAATACTTAATATTATTATTTTCATAATCGTGTAACCTATTCTTTAGAAGATTATGATATTAATAATAAACTTAACAGTTGCATGGTTTTTTAATGTATATGTGATGCCCACCACATACTGTACTATTTTGGAAGCAATAAATAAATTCAAAGGAGAGAAATTTAAGTTAAGATTCATAAGAAGTATTGTTTATTCCCATAGAAAAGGCACATTTTCCTAAAAAAAGAGTTTTATAATATTATGTAAAAAAAATCTTAAAAATGGCATGGATGCTTTCATTTATGATTGATAAATGCACTTGTATTGGTAATAAAGCTTTCTAATTTATTTTTCATAGGAGTTTGACATGAATTCTGATCTATCCAGGGAAAAGACTTGATAATCAAGGGAAGAAACTTGTACATTTTAAAAGTTTTAATGAAGACATAATCGAGTAATTATTTGACTTAAATGGTAGATTTGTCTTTAATAGTTAAATTGTAAATGTACCTATTAGAAATCAGCTTAAGAAAATGTACATTTTTAAACAAATAGCAGTTTTAAAATAACAACACTGAACGTTAGTAAATTGAGATTCGTAGACAATTTGATATAAATGAAAATCCTAATTTTTCAAGAAAGTAGCCATTTATTTACTAGATTTAAAAAATAACGGATTTTATTTTAATAATAAAAAAAAGCAAATATCATCCACTTTAAGGAGAAATAATTGCGATAAATACTGATACATCATGTCTGTTATATGTACTGATTGTTCCACATGAAATGGGTTAAAAAAATTATTTTATGATATTGTACAACACACATATTTATCTGCCTGTGCCTTTAACCAACCAAAATGATTAGATTAAATTTCTCTATTAAATTTGTCGAATGTAAGTTTCTTAAAAAACAATGTGCATCAGGATTTCATTAGTTTAAAACTTCTCTTTGTATTTGAGACATCTTTATACGGAACACAATGTTTGATAAATGATTGAAAAATTGGACAATTTCAGTAAAAATATTTTCTTTTTTAGTACTATTTGGGATCATTTAATATCACTTTTAATCAGCATAAGAGCATTTTTAATAATCCATTTATGAAACAGGATTCCTCTTGAAAGTCGTTTACTTTAATTTAATTCAATTTGTATTTATTACATTTCTGATTTAAGTAAAGTTCTATTTTGAGATCACAGTACATTGATTGATCTTCTAATGTATTCATGTTATTAATTATATTACAGTTATGCAACTGGCTTCTTAAAAGTAACTTGTTTTCCGGTACTACTTTGCTTTAAAATGTCTTTTAATGATTGATTGACATATTTTTTACATTTTAAATTGATTATGCATTTGTTTACCAAAAGCGCCAGAAAACAGCAATATTTGCAATGCTTTAGATTTACTATTTCTATTTTCACTGTTCAGTTCTCTTCTCATATTCTTTTTAAGGGATTCTTATTTACTTTCATCGCTTTTCATTAACCTGCTTCATCATTTATTTCATCTGCTTTAATTCATCTTTTGTAGTCTAGTATCTTTCGTTTTACTCTTCTAATTATTTTGTCCTATTTTTTTTTTAAATTTATATCGATTTCTTCGCTGTATCTTTCTTGTCATAATTATGCATTTATTATTTTTCTGGAAACTTCCATCATTATTTAATTCAGAAGATGAACTTAGAGGAATGTTATCTTTCATATGATCTTCAATTTCTGCAAAACATTTCATTTGTTTACATTATTTGTGTTTGTTTCCAACCTTTTCTTCCATTATTTTCTTATATTCATTCATTTCATTAAAAACTTCTAATTTTTCTAGCGGCCTTTCTTTGGTAGTATCATTCTCTTTCTTTTTTCTATGTTCTTCTTAACAATATATATATATATATATATATTTAATTTCATCCTAACACATAGCACATATTGTTTTATCTTCTGAAAGTGAGTATCAGAATGCTCAGGCTTTTTATTTTTTTCGTTTCCTCATTTTTCTTAAAATACAAAAAAAATACATTTAGTTATAAAAACCACTTGTCATACATTACTGAAACTAATATAAATAGTCTATATTGTTTACATTTTTTAATTAAAAATTTGGAGTTTTAGAACTAATTCGTTTTAAAAATACAGATGAATCTATTAATAATCATTAAATTTATTTCAAAAATATTTATCAAAGGGCGTTTAATTGATAATTCTCTAATTAGTAAAACTCTGTATTATGATTTTTAAGTTAGTGTCTCCTCCGTGGACGGTGCCATCCCCTATGTGGATACTTCTATGGTGGAGACTAAAATTAAGTTTTGAATTTTGAATTATTTTGGTTTTCAAGTTGCTGATATAGTGCAGTTCTTCTTTATTAAATACAAAACTAAAGTTGTCTAAAATATGCATTATAATTATAAATTGGCATTTTCTTACCTTATTTATGATGACCATGGTGTATACACTGAGAAATTTTCCAAACTCAGAATGGAACCTATAAATTGCAAATGATTCAATAACTTCACAATAGAACAGAGTTATATCATAACAACCTAATGATTATTTGGCATGTATTGTCCTCTGTGATACTTTTTTAGTTATTTTCAGTGCCCACGAAGAAAGAATACTTTGGCTGGGGACAAAATTTACAAGTTAAAATAATAAACAACTTTAAATTCCTTAGTAAACACAAAACTATTTTTTAAAATATTAACTTAGAACTCAACTAAAGATTTTTAACTAATCATTACTGAAAAAACGCAAAACAATTTCAGCTGTTTAAACGTAAATGAAAATTAGTTTTTTTCATTTGATGTAGGGACGTCCACTGAGGGGAGACTTATTTTCATTAAAAGATTAAAGCTAAATATTAAAATTATCTTGCCCGAAATCTATTTAAAAGCTTAATTAAAAATTCAAATATAGATATGAACACAAATATTAGAAAATTTGCTATATTTCCTGATATTTATCCCTTTGTAACTGTAAAACGAAAATTTATTGAGAATGCCTCCTGCATAAAATTAATTACTTTATGAAAAACATAGAATTTAAGTAATTTCCATTGGTTGATTGTAAATACTACTGTAGCTGACAGTAATGTTCCATGGATTTACAGTGAAGGTAAAATTTGGGAGCACAAATTCTAGTTCATCTAAGAATTTTAAAAAAGTATTAGTTTTTTGTAATTCAAAGACTCTCAAATCAAAGTCAATCCACAAACAATATGCAAAGTCCAATGCGTAATGTAAAAAAAGAAATAACAGTTTTTAAATTATTTAGTTTACAGTTAACTTAAATATAAATTGAGATGTAATAATTAATGAGTATTTAGTTTACAAAGGCAACATATCATTTGAAAGTTTTAATTGATTAGATAATGAAGTTACACAATTAGTAGTTTCCTTCCGAAAACTGTCAATAAATTCTGAAAGAGCTGCAATTGTAGTGCACGACCAGTGCTCCCTTATCCTATTTATATATAAACATATAAACAGATTATTATTCTCATACAAAAATTTTCCAAATGTCTTATTCAGGATAATTTTTAGACATAATCCAAACAAACGAACGAAGTTTTAGTACCGAAGTTTTAGTCTGTTTAGTACCGTTGTAGGTTTAGTACCGTCTGTAGGTTTAGTACCGAAGTTTTAGTCCCAAAAACGAAACAAATTTTCGTTTTTGGTTCAACGGCCAGTGCTCCCTTATCCTATTTATATATAAACATATAAACAGATTATGATTCTCATACAAAAATTTTCAAAATGTCTTATTCAGGATAATTTTTAGACATAATCCAAACAAACGAACGAAGTTTTAGTACCAAAGTTTTAGTCTGTTTAGTACCGTTGTAGGTTTAGTACCGTCTGTAGGTTTAGTACCGAAGTTTTAGTCCCAAAAACGAAACAAATTTTCGTTTTTGGTTCAACGGCCAGTGCACCCTTATCCTATTTATATATAAACATATAAACAGATTATGATTCTCATACAAAAATTTTCAAAATGTCTTATTCAGGATAATTTTTAGACATAATCCAAACAAAACAACTTTGCGATATAACAGAAATGACGTAAAACAATTCTACAAATTGAATTGTAGAAAAAGAAGGCTCAAAATAGGAAAGCTCTATAGGAAGGCTCAAAAGAGATCTCATACTTTAATTGTTAATGAAAAATTCATAATCTACTTCTGAAATTCCTCTTCAAACATGTAGTTACATTTTATAGCAATTCGTTGACAGTATTGTAAGATTTTATAAACACGCTAAGCGATAAAATTCTAAAAAAGGATAAAATAAATTTAACTACAAATAATTTCAAGTAATTAGAATATTTCATGAAAAACAAATTGTTTGATAATTTTGAAACAAATCTGTTCATAAAAATTAAAAGAGAAACCATCTTCATGAGTTGTAAAAACAAGGAAAGCGCAAGTTTCAGTTCCTGGTGATAACGACAAAAATACTCACAATGTGTCTTTTCTACATAAAGGTTAATATTATACTTTACAGCACAATAATTCAGACAATTTACATTTCAGTTCACAGTAGCATCAAATTTCCTCGTCATTTGTTTACATAAGTTTAATTTCCAGAAATAGAAGTTGCCTTTGCTCGATCATTTTTAAAATTCCAGTAAGTATTATTGTTCATTGTAAAACAAAGTATTATTGTTCATTGTAAAACAAAGTATTATTTTTTAAGCGCTATGTGGTGTCATTTCAAAGTAAAGTTTTAAAAAAGCGTCTAGGAAATTTGAATCTTGGGAGTATGTGATTGCGAGAATGCGGAAGAATGATTTAATAATAAAATGTGCTAACAATGTAACCTATAGGGAATAAAATACCATTCCAAAACATTACCTGATACGAATGGTGTGTTAAACTGAATATATTTGCGACATATATGTTACAGCTTCGCAACTATTTTCAGATATATATAAAGAATAATGTTTATTTCACCTGGAAGTGTAAATAGATACAGATGACAACGATTTTCTGAACATAAAATGATGAATTTAAAAATTTTGGAATGTACAAATTGAAACTTTTTTTTTCAGAACAGAGAATATATATATCTTAAAACGTTAATAGACCGGGAGGCGGCAGCACAGACAATCACCTATTCGAGTTCACGGCTGAAATTCCAGAATTAGTTAAAACTTGACTCGCATATTAACCCCTTCGCAACGAGCGTCCTTTACAAAATTTTTAATCTTTTATCACCGGTTTTTCAAAACAGAAATTTTCACCTAAATGAATCGCGTAAATGCTAGGATTACATAAGGCAAAGCTTACAATAAAAAATAACTGGTGGGAATAATCGAAGATTCAGAGCATCTTATGCGTCACGTATACGTGTCGTTCGTCCCCAAGGGGTTAAAACGCAATCGGTCTGCCAAGTCATATCTTGGTGGAAAACACCGGAAAACCCGATTTTAGCGGTTGGCTCGTAGGTTTACCATTATGTGTTCCTGCTCCCAGTCCTCTATGTTTTCATAACTTTGGGTGCAGGAAAACACAATGGTAAACCTACGAGTCAACCGCTAAAATCGGGTTTTAAGGTGTTTTCCACCAAGATATGACTTGGCAGACCGATTGCGTTTTAATATGTGAATCGAGTTTTAACTAATTCTGGAATTTCAGCCGTGAACTCGATGAGGTGATTGTCTGTGCTGCCGCCTCCCGGTCTATAATTCTTCGCTTATTTAAAAAAAAATATTGATTACTATATTTTTCATTTACTTAAAATATTATTTATATGTTTTTAAAAGAATGTCTATTGCGTTCAATACAAAATTTCTTATTTTCAAAATTATTGATGTAAACATCCACAAAGATTAGTCTTAAAATAATATTCTTTCGCACAGCAAATTTTGAAAAAATGGCTAGAACATTTGAAACGTGGAAATAAGTTATTAGACAAATCTGAGTAAATAATTTCATATAAAAATCAATAAAATATACAGAAAACATTGTTTCCCATGGGCAATTTCCAATGCATTACCTGATAAGGATACAGTGCATATATTTAGGACTCGTATGTTATTATTTAAAAATAAACTTTAAGAAGAATATTTATTTCACTTGACAATGTAAATAGATACAGAATACAGTTATTTTCTAAACTTCAAATGAAGAACTTATAATTTTTTAAATTTACAAATTGAATGTAATTTTTTTTTTTCAGAATAGAGTATATATGAGGTGGTTAGAATGACAGTGGTGTAAGTCAACATTTAGTAATTTGAGAAATGAAGAATTTTGTGAAAATTGTCGTATAACCGTTACATTTAGTGGTCCAATTTATTTTGCCCTGTAGCGACTTCCTAAGTGAACTATGAGTTATTTGACTGCCGCACTGAACAGAAATTAATATACGTTCAGTGAAAATATGGTTATCTAGATTTTTCAAATTTTTGACTTACTCCACTGTCATTCTAACCTCCTCACATATCTTAAAAAGTTATTTTTTCGTCTATTGAATAAAATAATCATTTCTATTTTGTTCATTTAGTTTAAATATTATTTATATATTTAAAAATATATATTTATAGCGTTCAATGTAAAATGTTCAGTTTTGAAAATTATTGCTGTAAGACATACACAAAGATTATTCTTAAAATACTATTCTTTCAGACTTTTCCAACATAGTACGTATCGTTTCTGTAACTTTAAAACATATACTCTTTTAAATAAAAATAAAATAAAAGCTACATGTTTAATTTTTCGTTTATTCAAAAAAACTAAATTTTGTAACGTATTTTTTTCTTTTATTTCTATAGAACATTATCTATATATTTTGGAAAAACAAATAAATTTAGATGCAAAGCATTATCTCTACAATTTGTTTTGTACAAAAATTATTTCATTTATTCTCTTGTATTATAAGTTATTTTGAGTACAGGCAACATCGTTTTTAATCTCGATATACAGAGATATACATGAAGAATGGTAGCTTTTATTTACCTCAGTACATTACGACTAAAGGGACGCATTAAGATATATTGTTTTATCCTCTGTCATCTGTAAAAATATTCAGTATAATAGTGCATTATTAAAATTTATGATGAAAACATTTTGAAATAAAGTGATGATTTATGTATCATAATATTGTATCTAACTTCATAAAACTGTCTTTTCCACAATATATTTTCATTCATTTATGATTTGTAGACTATGTGAATAATACAATATATTAAGCTGTGTCAAAAGTATTTTTTTATGTTTTTACACCAAAGCATGTTGCATTCAAACATTAATAATTGTTGAATGTGTAGTTTCGTTAATTTTTAACGACAAAATTTCTTGCGTAGAATAGATTTACCTCTATTCTACGCAACTCTTCAACAGGTCAAAATTCACTTGGCATTCTGGGTTTGATTTCAAATCTAAGATCCCCTTCATTAAAACCTTTGAATTCGTTTTAAACTGTCCGGACACTACTCTTATCTTGGCCTCCAAGTGCACGTGTTTTGAGGACAGCTTCATTGGTTTTTAGGCCAAGTTAAAATCATGCATATAGACTCATAAAATATCAACATTTGTATCACTCTTTACATAACCTAAAAATAAAAGAAAGAAACCTGTATGATTATAGAATATAGAGGGACATATATTCTCTTAAATAACATTTTATGTTCAAATATAAGGGTGATAAAGTGCCTGCTACAGCTTTTGGTACAAAAATATTTTTAAAAAAAAACGACAATGTGTTTGATACAGCCTAATATATTATTTGCAGGATTCCAGCATATACTGAAGTGTCTTTTGTCGCGTGGGGCTTTTCTCGGCAGGACCTAGTGATTTGGCGAAGTTTGTATTGCCACATTTAATCCCTGCGTGCCGGGGAGCTAGCCGGGGAAGACATTAAACGCTCAACGGCTAGGTTCGCCCTCAGCCGAGTGGTCTTCCGCAGGCATTAAATATACTGAAGTGTCGAAATATTCGTGTTAAAAAGATTACTGGAAGTATTAAACTACTTGTTAGTGAGGTATTTTAAATGACAAATGTTTAAAATGAACTTTTGAAATGTGTATCCGGAAATAATAAATGTTGACAAAATGAATGTAGTAATATCTAAGTTTTCTAAAGCAGCTCATTTTCGATTATGTATAAAAGAATAAATATATTTTATTTATTTGCATATTAAGGAAAAACAGTTTCTTAAATTAATTATCATGATGAAAACAATTTTGATTTAAGAGAAAACAATTTTTTGTTTCAAGACATAAAATATTTTTTTTTCTTTAGTTCTTTTATTAGACTATAACTGTGTAATTTTGAAATAAATAATAATAATTACAAAACCCATCATTATTTTCATAATCACATGATTTATAATACTTTAGTTGATATAAGTATAAATTATCTGATATATGTATAAATTTTACAATGTAAAAAAAGACACATATTTCTTGATCTGTGGAAATCTAATATAATCACGTGCGAAAATATTCAATAACATCTTTCGTATTACCCATGGTACCGATAAGCATTTTTTATCTCTGCAAATCACCGAAACCGATATATGTCTAATATTTCAAAAAGAAGTTATAAAAAGCAATGTTTCTTTTGCTAACACTGATTTTCGGAAAAGTTTTCAAGTGGTTTTTCTAGTGTACTCTTATTAATCAGTTTTATCAAACGGAATAACGGTTTTAAGGATTCTGTCAATTCTCAATAAACAGTTTGAGTTCATAACTAATTTATAAATGCAAGAGTAAAAAAAATAATATTAACTAGCTGTTTAATCCGTTCTACACACAGGACTTCACGAATTTAATTCTAAAAGCAAAATTAAAAATAAAAATCAGTACAACCAAACTAAAGTTTATAAATATAAATAATAATTATGAAATACGATTGGTGATGGATTTATGGCAGCAGACGATAAAACGATATATTTGGAATTAGGGAATAAATAGAATAAAAAGTTTTGTTGATGTTTGTGGTAAAAGGTTTTTCTTCATTTTTCAAAAAACGTAATAATTAAGCGCAATTAAATAACCTATAATTATTTGCATGCGAGGTAAAAGAATTATCGTAATAAACTGCTACAGCTTCTTAGTATTATAGCGTGGCGTACGTAATATGTATATCTCACATTGCAGCAAACATTTAGAACTGGTTAGAACTTGCGCGATTACGGGATGAACATAAAAAATGCAAAAATTCGTCAAAAACACAAAATTGAAAAGAATCTCTTTAAAATTTTATAATGTTTTGCCCCAATCGTTCATGGGCCCCCTACCAGTAACCAGTGTGCCAAATTTCGTAGCCCTGCGCCCTGTGGTTTCCGAGTTTTTGAGGTTACATAAATAGATACGCGCACGGATTTTAATAGGGTAGATTTTAATTTTAATGTTAACGCAGCTAATTTATCACGTTTGCCTATAAAACATGTTTTTGGATAGAAAAAAAATTACTTGAGAATTAATAGCATCAGAATACATATTTTCCAGTTTGATAAATAATTATTAATACACTATAAAAGTACTCGGAAACGTTTTCGAAAAATCAGTGGCAGCAAAAGAACTTTGTTTTTATAAATGTTCCTTTAAATCTCGAAAATATATTAGTTATAGAAGTTCTAAAGTCATAGAATGATTTTCGGACTCATGAATAACGCGAAAGAGAATATACTTGTGGTTATACTATATTTATGAGATTGAGAAAAAAAAATACAGTTTAAAATGGCTTGATATATACTTTTATTTACATCTGATGCACTGCACATACTATGTGGTTTTGGCGGTCAGACACAACTGCATGGAAGGTGAATTATAATAAAGATTCAGATCAGGTATATAGAATTTAATTTTATTTAAAAAAAAAGGAATCTAAATTGTTTCTTAGAAATTTCAACGAATAAACAATAGATACTATTCCCTTGGCCAAACTAAAATTTAAAGAATATTAAATTTGATACAATTATAAGTATTAATAAACATTATGTATTTATAATATTTTTATTAAAAAAATAATTTTAAAAAATGAAATATTACAATTTTAGAATAATCATAAATATAAGTACAGTGCTTATAAATTAGAATAGATGTAGTATTAATAAAAAGTGTAATAACTTTAATTTTGGAATCATTCAGTCATTCGCCATGCGTGAAAACAAATAATAAATATCACGTGAATGTAGTTTCCCAGGGTTTGTAAATATCTTCTTAAAGGTCTATAACGCATAAATATTGCTTTTCATTTGTATAAAAAATGTCACCATCGTACCTCATACATTTTTTATAATGTAGAATTCTTAGAGAATTTAGAGTAGAAAGCGAAACTTGCTATTATGAATTATAGTACATCTAAGAAACTATTATGAAATTTTAATACATTTCCAATAAACAGTTAAATTTATAACAAACAAACTCACAAATCAATATTAATCCACTAACACTTTTAAAATGAGTTTGTAAAAGCAATGACAGTTTTTAAATTAATTAGTTTATTCTTAACTTAAATAAAAATTGAAATTTAATAATAAATGTGTATACAGTTACAGAGGCATAATGAACATTGAACATTTTAATAGAGTAACTAATAAATTTTAAATTTAAACATTTACTACATTGTTTTTGCAAACTTTTAATAAATTCTGATAGAGCTTACGAACCCTGCGCTCTAATTGATTTATTTTTTTAAATAGATTATGGATTTTTCACCAAAATGTAAAAAATATATAATCAGATTTCATTAGGTACATTTTATACGAAACAGTTTTTCAATATAGCAAAGGGGGAAGAAAAGAATTCTACAAACTGTATTGAAATATATATATACATATATATGTACCATACTTGAACATAAAAAGCAATATCTTACCGTAATTGGTAGATGCAATATTCACAATCCACCGTATATACATTTTATCGCTGTTTTCGTTGAATGTTATTGTAAGATTTTTGTAAATACTATAAGCATTAAAGAAAAAAAAATAGATGAAAGAATAATAACCACTAATGACTTCAAGTAATTAGAACGTTTTATGAAACACAAATTATATGTCATGATGAAAACAACCAGTTCGTAATAAGCAAGCAGTTAATTTGAAAATTTAACAATTAGTAAATAAATAGTAGTATTACGTTAATATCCTTTGAAAGTTAAGTCACTATTCCTGCATGTATTTTTTTTTTAAACTTTTTAATAGCTTTTTCAAGAACTTCATAACGTAAATTACAGAAATGCATGTGTTTTTCTGTGTTTGAAGTAAATGAAGGAATTTTGAGATATAACGAAAAAATTGAACTAAATAATAATATCTACAAACAAATCTTAATAAAAAAACAACATTTATACGTGAATATTAATAAAAGGAAAAATATTTCAAACAAAAAACACTTTTTTATAAGAATTAATGTTTATTTTAAATATCATGCCTAATTTGGTGATTTCAATTCAAGTAATTAAAAAAAAAATTTCCGTTATAATATGTTAACTTAGCGTGGACAACGATTAGTGAAAATTCGGCGATTTGCTTTACACTTAATAAAAATTGCTGATTATGGAATTTATTAAAGAGATTATAATGTTTGCTCTGTTTATTTTTAAAGATATTTCAACAGAAAAGAACAAGATAAAGCGTTATTTAAACTATACATTACGGTTTTCATAGTTTAATTAATAGTTAACTATTAAATGATTAAAGTGTATTTTCATAAATTAATATATATTATACTTGCTATTTTTTACTTACAGTTTCTACTTTTTAGTGTTTAAAATTTTTTTTGTTGCAGTTTTCCCGCGAGCGAGTTGGTATACTTTGGCGAGCTTGGTTTGGGGAATAATTAACTTCATCGTTTTTGTCACTCGTAAACAGTTGTAACACTGAAGAATATTTGGTGATTTATCACCTGCGGCGGGCTAATAGAAAAATGTCTTAAATTTTATTGATTAATTTATAATTTAGTTCTTTAAATATTAAAACGTTGCATTTTCATTTGAAAAATACCTTTGTACATAATTTTCATAATTCTAACATATCAAGAAGTCAATGAAAAATCAATTTTAAAATTCTAATATTACATACAAAAATCAAGGTGACTTAAATAAAAGAAACTAATATAAAATCTGTAATTTAGAGAACAAAAAAACATTACAAAGCATCATTTTACAGAAAACATTACTATTTTCTTTTTTTTTCGAAGAGTCTTAATTATTAATAGAAAATGATTATTTTTCAGGTAAAGTGAGAAATGCAAAATTCTGGAGTAATAATAAAAAAAATCAGTATAATAGGAATTATTTATTAATACGGTTCATATACGCATTTAAAATTTGGTAATAGAGACGTTAAAGTTATATATAGTACCTGTTTATCAGTTTCAAAAACAAAGAGCGCAAATTTCCATTACTCTTGATCACATTAGAAACATTTCTCTTGTATGCATTAAGGCCAATTTTATTCTCTTTAAGAGAATAATTCAGACGAATTAGTTTTCGGTTCATAGTAGCATGAAATTGCTTCTTCATTTGTTTACATAAGCTTAAATTACAGCTATGCAAATCCCTTTTGTTCCATCCCTTTTAAAATTCTCCTGAGTATTTCAGTTCACTTTAAAACAAAGTATTATTATTATTATTATTATTATTTTACTTTCTGCATTTCCATTCTCAAGTAAAATTTGAAAAAAGAGTCTAGGAAATTTGAAACGAGGGAGTATGTGATTGGAAATATCTGACTGGAGTATTTCAATAAAAAACACTGTATAATGTCCTGAGAACTTCTTTTCCCACATAGGAAATAAAACACCCTCCTAAAGCGTTACCTGATACGAATACTGTGTTAGGAATATTTCCAATGCATATATTAGAAATTCGCGGCTATTTTTATACATTATACAATATAATAGAAAAGATCTATTTCAGTTCGTAGTGTAAACAGCTGCAGAAAGCAGTGATTTTGTGAGTTTAAAAAGATGAAAAAAATAGCATTAGATATGGAAATAAAAAGTTATTTGAATTTTTCAGCATTTTGGCGTTGGAATAGGAAGTAATACGAAGAATTTGTGTTATTTGATTTTTTTTGTTTATTTATTTTCGTTTTTGTATTCAATTATACATGTGCTTCTGTTAAAAAAAATGTTTAGTTGCTACAGTGCATATTAGTACTGGAACATAAATTTCCGTACACTCCTTAAGATTTCCTAGTAGTACGGTAACATTATTTCAGATCAAAAATCTTTGGCTAGTATATTTTCTTTAGAATAAGTATTCTTATCTTAGCCATTAGTTACGGAATTTGTAATATTTTTCAGTAAGTCACCAAGGCTAAAAAATTTATTCAAAAATTGGGAGAAAACTGTAAAAACCCTGAAAGAATTTTTTTCTCAAAAAAAATATATATATAAATAAATAAATAAAATAGTTTAAATACTCTATAGTCTAATACTAAATAAATTTTTCGTTTCATAAAAATTATTTTGTTAACACTTTCCAATATTTATGACTTCGGTTTCTTGTGTGTCAGTTCAAATCTGCATGCTCACATAAATATTTTCGTGTTGAAATGTAATTGATATGTTATTGAGGTTATAGTATGTTTGCTATTTAAAATGAAATGTGCAGAATTTACAGTTCGTTTACAGGTTCTAACAATAAAGGTTATTTGACGATATATCACCTGCAGCTGGCTAATGAAAAAATATCTTTCATTTAATTCATGAATTAATAATTTTGTTTTGAAAATATTAATACATTTGTACATAATTTTTATAATTTTAGCATATCAGAAAATGAGTGAAAAATCGAATTTAAAATTCCCACTTTATATACAAAATCAGGTTGACTTAAATAAAAGAGTATCAAAAAGAAATAAATGTAAAATCTGTTTTGAAAAAAAGAAAAATTACGAAACATCATTTTACAGAAAACATTAATATTTTCTTTTTTTTCCTAAGAATCTTAATTATTTTCAGAAAATGATTGTTTTTCATGTGATGTGAGAAATGCAAAATTCTGATGTAATAATAAAAAATCAGTATAATAGGATTTTTGTATTATTAACAAATATGGGACATATACACATTTAAAATTTGGTAATGCATACGTTAAATTTATATGTAGTACAAGTTTATAAGTTTCGAAAACAAAGAAAGCTCAAATTTACATTACTCTTGATCACGTTAGAAACATTTCTCTTTTATGCATTAAAGGCCAATATTATTCTCTTTCACAGAATAAATAGACGAATTAGTTTTCGGTTCATAGTAGCATGAAATTGCATCTTCATTTGTTTACATAAGCTTAAATTACAGCTATGCAAATCTCTTTTGTTCCATCCTTTTTAAAATTCTCCTGAGTATTTCAGTTCACTTTAAAACAAAGTATCATTATTTCTTTTTTACTTCCTGCATTGCCATTCTGGAGTAAATTTTGAAAAAAGAGTCTAGGAAATTTGAGACGCGGGAGTATGTGATTGGAAATATCTGACTGGAGTATTTCAATGTAAAACACTGTAGAATGTCCTGAGAACTTATTTTCCCTCATAGGAAATAAAACACCCTCCTAAAGCATTACCTGATACGAACTCTGTGTTAGGAATATTTCCAATGCATATATTAGAAGTTCATGGCTATTTTTTTACATTATACAATATAAAAGAAAATATTTATTTCAGTTTGTAGTGTAAACAGCTGCAGAAAGCAGTGATTTTGTGAATTTAAAAAGATGAAAAAAAAGTAGCATTAGATATGGAAATAAAAAATGTTATTTGAATTTTTGAGCATTTTGGCGTTGAAATCGGAAGTAATAGTACTAATTTGTGTTATTTGATTTCTCTGTTGTTTATTTTTGTTTTTGTATTCAATTATGCATGATCTTCTGTTAAAATTGTTTTTTATCACAGTGCATATTAGCAATGGAACGGAAATTTGCGTGCACTCCTTAAGATTTCCCAGGAATACGGCAACACTATTTCAGATCAAAGATCTTTGACAACTATATATTTTTCTCAGACTAATATATTTTCTAAAGACGTATCAATCTTACATTCCAAAATAATTTTTAAAAAAACATATAATATATGTAAATACATACAATTCTGCAACTTATCTACTGAACCAAAATAATAAACATAATAATAAAAAAATATAAATATTTTAAAATTAATTAAAACAATATTTGAATAGATTTAAATAGTATTTTAATAGAACTTATAATTGCTAGTAAATCAAATATAGTTTAACCGCTACCTCCGTAATACTTATTTTACGGGGGTAGCGGTTGAATACGGTTCCACCTAGACCCGCTTGCAGACATATTGGAAAAAAAATTCCTTTTTTTAGCTTGAACATGGGTAATCTTTGAATTTTATGTATTTACATATATTATATGTATTTTTTTTTTCAATTATTTTGGAATGTAAGATTGATAAGTCTTTAGAAACCTGCTGTAGTCAGTTGCTTTAGTGGGGGTGTAGTTTGTTTATATTCTTTACACCTTTTCAACCCAATGATGTAAAAAAGGTGATCCTCTGCTCTGGATGTTTGAATATTTAACTGTTAAATGTAATTGTTTCTAGTTCATTCAGTAATATTGTTCCTTTATATACACCTACTTTCATGTATTTACAATTGGTGTTTCATATTTTTGGTGTAATATATATATATATATATATATATATATATATATATATATATATATATATATATATATATATATATATATACATCAAATATATGCTATATAATGTCGAATATCTGAATTCGTAAAAATTTCTAAGAGAAAATCAAATAAATTGAAAAATGTCTCTTTTTTAAACAAGAATAGAAATTATCGATAAATGCGCAGGGACATATTACAATCCATAGAGTTATAATAAAATAGAAATTGTCATAGTCCAGCATGTACGATAAATTAACAATAATGCAAAATACTGACAAAATTTCAAAATAATTAAGAATCTACAGTAATGATGAATGCTTTTGGATACTGGACTTTTAAGATTGATTGAGCGATTAATGAATAGAAATGTACCTAATGAAACTAAGCATCACTTTTTGAAATTCGACATTTCACAAACTTAATAGTACTATATTATAAATTGTTAAATTGCAGTATAATTTAAAATTTGTTAAATTACAGAAGAGATTCTTAATTATTTTGAAATGTTGTCAGTATTTTGCATTAATGTTAATTTATCGTATAGGCTGTAAATATTTTTATGACAATTTCTATTTTATTATAACTCTACGGATTGTACTATGTCCCTGCGCATTTATCGATACTTTCTATTCTTGTTTCAAAAAGAGACATTTTTCAATTTATTTGATTTTCTCTTAGAATTGTTTACGTTTTCAGATCCGATGAGTATTAAGTGTAGTAAAAAACACTTCATGCCGTGATAATGATAAATATTTAAAACTAATATTTAATATATCAGTAAAGTATTGAGACCCCAGATACTTTGTAGTAGGGATATATTTTTACTTCTGCTACTTATCATGACTGCTACTCTTGTCATGATTAAATTTCAGCAGATTTTGATTCATATACATGGCTACGGAAAAATCTGGATATATTGCCATTTAGGGATATAGCAAATGCTTGAAGTGCGACTTTAGCTGTATCATGCGTTTCCTATCTGTATTGAACTTTTGTGTTATATGTGGTGTGTATAAACGTCTCTGGATAATACAGTCTGGAGACTATACAGGCACAAAATTTCAAGTTACATTCTATGGGCGGTACATGCTGAAAATAAATTTTCGAATTTGTTAGGCGTTCCAAAGCTGAATAAGACTTAATGGAAACTAATGCGACGACAAATATAAAATTAAAAAAATAATAAAAGCTTATTCGTTTACTTTTTACAAATGGTCCTGTATATAGAACAATGATGCAATAAACTACTGCAATATAAATTGAGCACATATATTGCTATGAAGTTTGTACATATATTTTGCGCAAATATTCAGCAATACTCAGTTTTACTCAGAAATAATATATAAAACGTGTCATGATTAAAATTGAGCAGAAGTTCGGCATTTTTTCCTCAGAATTAATTAAATTTAAAAAATGGGAACTTTATAGTAAAAGTAGCCTACAAAAATCTAAAAATATATATTATTAAAATCGATATTTTTATGGTTACAAGTGGCACTTATCAATCTTAAATCTCCTTTAGTAGCAAATCAGAAATAAAAAAATGAATTTTACTCGTGAAATTTAGATAAATATGAGCTGTCCTGCATATAGCACAATAGTAAAATTTGAGTTAAGCATAATATACATAAAAAGTTCAGTACAACTTAACGATTAAAATGAATTTTGAAAACTACGTGTGTATTATTTTACCTGAGTTATACAAGAATGAAGGTGAGAAATGATTTGCTAAGTCAGGTGGCAGAACTTTTCGACTAGAGACTGCCATTTATATGCATACATGGAGCATTCAGAGCGAAAGTAGATTTTTTTTATTTGGAAGTCCAACAGTATAAAAAATGTCTGTTGCGAATTAATACTTGTTAAATATGTATATTTTCAGAGCCGTAGTGAACCAAGTCCCATTTCCCTTGTGTGTATGTGTTGTATTCATTTGATCGACATTATGTAAAAAACGTTTCAGGGCCAAAGGAGATCAAGACCAGTAAAATCTAATTTAAAATTGAATTGCTACCTTAAATATTGTTTTTGAATTTTCAAATTATGACCCATATTTAAGTTAGTATTCATACTACAACAATAAAAAGAAAAATTATCCTCTAAATCACTTCAGGATTCAACTAGTGTCAATAAATTTTAACCTTTTAACCCTCAAGACTATAATTTATGGACTTGATCCACTTTAACTCTGAATGCCTCATATTAAGAATTATGAGCTTCTCAGTGACCTTATATGGGGAAGCGACCTTAATTTGTACACCTATCGTAACTAGTTCGATATGCCAATCCCAAAACTTCCTTCTATCTCACACAGGTTTCGCATACACTAAAATGAATCAGCACCAATCTATATCAAGGTCTAACTGAATCTAACGTTTTATTAAATTCCGTGCATTAGTTCTTGAGATAGGACTATCACTAAAATCGCGTAAATCCTGCAAAATGTTGCATAGCAGCGCCACCTGTTAGGAGATTTAGATCAAAATCTAATCAACAACAACTTATGTTAACCTCTAACTGAATCTGAAGTTTGATGAAAATCCGTGCACTAAGTTCTTGAGATATTGTTATCGTGATAATAATGAAACAAGTAGCATAGCAGCGCCACCTGTCTGGCTATTTACACCAAAATGTAAGCAGCATCTATTTATGTCAAGGTCTAACAGAATCTGAAATTGGATGAAATTCCGTGCACTAGTTCTGGAAATATAGCTATCGTAAAAAATCATGAAAAAAGTGGTATAGTAGCGCCATTTATGTCAAGGACTAACTGAATCTGAAGTTTGATGAAAATAACTGCATTAGTTCTTGACATAGAGCTATTGCGGAAATCGCGAGGCACCACCTATTGGACGACTTTCTCTAAAAACTATTCAGCATCAATTTATATCAGGAACAAACTGAATATAAAGTTTTATTAAATTTCATGCATCAGATTCTTGAGATAGAGTGCCGACAAAATTTTTGTCACCTACAGACAGACAGACATATACAGTCATAGACAGACAGACAGACATTTTATAAAAACAGTCAAATCGTGTTCAGGATCTTCGAAAACGTATAAATCCCTCGGAAACAGGAATTTGAAAATTTTCATGAATCCAATACTTTCTTCTTGTAAAGATTGAAGAAAGTAAAAATTGGGGAAAATGGATGCAATTGTTGGTAGCCTTTACCTAGTTTTTCCCTCACTTTCAATAGTTAAGAAATCTGAACACATTTTGTAGTTTGTTTATAAAATTGGTTTGTTTAAATTAACAACCATTTGTGCATATTATTAACTACAAAATAATTTATGCGTAAATATATTAGCACTTTATTAAAGAATTAAAATATACAAGTTATTCAATTTCTATAAACATTCCTCTTTTAAATTTCAACGATTTCTGTAAAATATGTAGCACACACTCTATAGAGTAACACAAAAATAGGCGACGAAATCAAACATTTTATTTTGGTTACAAATGCTAATAAAAAAAATTACTTTACAATAAAACTAAGATTTAAATATCATGTCTATTAAATTATCGAAATGTTTAGACAAAGGAAATTATAATCATACACATTCAGTGAAATATACGTCGGACAAATTTATCGGTATATATATATATACATATATCTTCATCACTAACATATGGCAGCACTAGCATTTTTTAAACTTGTCTTCAATTTTAGATTTTACTTATAATTTTCTGGGATAGATGGCAGCACTATATAATTTCATATTATCAATATTCTCAGCAAAGTTTTGGGCTTTGATATGTAGCCATTTTGACCAGGAGCAGGTGTCTGGCTAATTGTCAAGTAACTACAATCTTTTTACATCTACTTTCAAATTTGTCATTTTTGATGAGTCTTGAATATTATTTTATGTTCTATTTACTATTTAAGTTGAATATTTTTTTATTTATCTAATTTCTATTTCAGTTGCATATTTATTTATTTATTTTGCTATTTGAACCTCATGTCGGGTTTTAATTTTCTTGTTTCATTTTATTTTGTCATTTGAACCTCATGTCGGTCCTTAATTTTCATGTTTCATTTATATATGTTATTAGGGGCGTAATCTTGTCGATTTTAGGCATAATGTTGACAATATTTGTGGAAATAGCATATACTTACTTTGAATATTCTTATAAAGCCCTTCTGAAGATTCTATAAGATATTCATAGTTTTCCAATTTTGCTTTTCCATTTTTACTTTTTCATCATTTTAAGTATAATTCCTTCAGTGTCCATTCCATTGCTTTTTATGGTGTTTTATCCTTCGTTCTTCACATGTGTATTCATTTTTAAATATATATATATATATATACATCAGTGATATAAGACTTTATTTATAAGACCTTTATTTATAAGAATACCGTCAAACATTAGTTTAATTTAGATATGATTTTCTTAATTCATTTTTTATAGTTATTTTTGAAGGAATAAGTAATTAAAGAATTACTAACTTCTAAAGAAGAAGCATTAACGAGAATATATTGTTGAGATTAAGAAATGAAATAAATTAGCTTATATCCATTTCTGAGATAATGTTTTTTTCTACGCTTATTCCTTATTTAGAAGTAATTGTTGAAATGATTAAATGCGAGATTGTATCGATTTTCCTATTAAATACTATCTCTGCCTTTTGAATAAATTTCTAATGGATAATTTCTGCTTAATTTATATATATTTTTCTTATCTTCAAGGAGTCAATTTTGTGAAAATATTATGATTATTTTTTTATACATATTTAATTATTATTATTACGATAAATTTAAAATTTGTGTGTGATGCACAAAAGAAAACGTAATTGTATATGTTCCATAAAATATGTTTCGAACAAAAATGTTTCAAAATAATATTTTTTTACATGCAAATGATATATATATATATTGTTACTTATTCTTAAGAATTTAATTGGAAAAAGGAAAAAATTCCATATTTTTTAATTCATTAATAATATCTAATGAATTAATGAGTTTTTATTTATTTATTTATTTATTTATTTATAGAAGGAAACCCTATCGACTTAATTTACAGTCGAATAATAGTGAACATTTCTCTAAATTTGATACATAAATGTTTTTTGTGTTTCCTCAACTTTTACATCAGATGACTTTTTTCCACTATCACGTACAAATAATGAATGAATAATTAATAAACGGACCATTTACGGTAAAAAAAAAAAAAAAATTATCTCCCATCGGTTTATAAAATATACTTTTTTCTAAATTAAACCTTTCTTTAAAAATAATTGTTTCAAGGATTAAATACCATTTATGCCTTTTGAATAAATTTAAAACATTAAAAATCGTGAATGAATAAATAATTAACGACACATTAAGAATGATATATTACCGAGGCTGAAAAAAAATAGCTCATATCGGTTTTTGAAACATGTTTTCTAAGCTAATTTTGCCTATAGATGTTATTGCGCGAAAGATTAAATGCCAGATTGTATATATATTTCTATTAAATACCATTAATTAAATACCATGATTTTTCTCATTGAATAAATTTTTATGCTGTAATTTATCCTTATTATATATACGTTTTTCTAATCATAGGAAAACTGGTCTTGCGAAAAAGTAATGATAAAAAGTATTTTATTTTTACTATTATTAATACAAATATTAACTTTTTGTGTATTGCACAGAAGAAATTACAATAACACATTTTCAATGGAATGGGATTAAAACATAAATGTAACAAAATAGTGTATCTTTTATATTTAGATGATATAAGATAGAAAAAATATATATATTTCTCTAGAAGAATGCAGTGAAACATTAGATTCATCTAAATAATATTTTGTTAAATTCCTTTTTTATAGTAAATAAAGAATGAATTAAAAATATTCAAGAAGCATTAATGGTATTAAATTGCTGAAATGGAAATTACGAATACATTAGCTTATATTGGATTTTTAAATATTTTGTTCATAGGCTAAATCTTTATTTGGAAATAACTAGTGAAAAGATAAAATGCAGGAATGCGTAGAATATTTTATAAAGCACCGTATTTGACTAATTTTGATACATCTTAATTTCTTTTGGAAGTCATTTCTGTAAAAGATAAACAATCGAAATTTCTTTATTGTACTCATTACGAAATTTTTTAAATATGTATAATGTGCAAAAAAATGTAAAATCGTGCATATTCAATAAAATACGATTCGATCACAAATATGATGCAATAACGTGCAATCTTTCTCTCTCTCTCTCTCTCTCTCAGTCCCACCAATAGCTGAGAGGTTCTGCTCTCAAAGCTGGTAGACGGGAGGTGCTGGGTTCAAACCCCTGTCGCGCTCGTCGACCTAACCATTCGGCGTTTTCGGTGGTTTTCTGCGAACCTTGCCGTAAATACGGTTTAAGATCCCTTAAAAAGACCCCCAATGAGGGCATTCGCCCCTAGGGCCTATATTCCAATAAAACAGTAAGAAATAGTGTAAATCCAGCCTCTGTGGCATCTAAAATTGGATACAATGCTAAATGTTCAAGTTTTTTATAAGTTTCAAATATGATTTTTGTGTTTATATAAGTTGTCAGCATAATACAAGTGATTTTATGTGATTATAATTTTTATAAGTTTCATTAGAAAACACAGTTTATGTTATCTTTTTTCTTTCTAAATTATGTACTATTCTAAACTATGTAACTAATAATTCTAAAGTATGTTTTTTATTATTTTTTCTCAATTAATTCATAAAAAACTCTTGTGTTTTTTAAATCAATGAAGAGAAAGAGGATGGGGGGGGGGGGGGTTAATATTTTTTACTGCCGACTAGTATTTTTTTCTAGCTACCAGATTTTATCAAATTTGTAGAGCTCTGTATATATATATGTGTGTGTGTGTGTGTGTGTGCAAGTGTATATAAGGGACTATTGAAAACTACATACTTCTGAGATTCAAAATGCGAATAAATTAGCTCATATAAGTTTCTGACATAATATTTTTATTTCTTGTTTTTGTACGATAATTTTTTATTTAGGATTACATATCGTACAGATTAAATGCCAGATTGTGTCAATTTTTTCTATTAAATACCTTTTATGGCTTTTGAATAAATTATTATCCTGTAATTTCTTCTTAATTTATGTATATTTTTCTTATCTTGATGTAATAAGTTTTGCAGAAGAACGTCTGATAGAAAGGTTTTTGTTTTCTTTTATTACGATATTCAACAAAATTGTTACAAAATAATATATAATAACTTTTTAGAAGAAGGCTATTTAGAAGAAAGCAACGAAACATTAGTTTAATCTAAATAACGTTTTATTAAAATCCCTTTTTATACTTTTTATTATGAATGAAAAATAATATTTACGAAGCATTAACGATGATGTATAGCTTACATTATAAATACAAATAAAGTAGCACAGATAAGTTTCTGAAAAAAAAATGGTTCTTTTCTATGCTAATTATTTATTTAAAAATAATTTGTGAAAAGATTTAATGCCATATTGCAACGATTTTTCCATTAAATACCATTTTTGGGTTTTTAATACTAATTGTCTATACTAAAATTTCGGTTTAATTTATATTCAATTTTCTTATCTTCGGCGAATCCGTTTTGCGAATTAAATATGTATATATACCGGATACGTTATAACTTCGTAAAAACTTTAAAAAATCATTAATAATGAGAAAATGACGGTAAAAAATTACGGTTTGCAGGAATGGAATTAGAAGAAGGTCGGATTTATTTTTAATAACCAAAAAAGTTGTAGTTCAAAAAGTACCGATAGATGGCGCTGGCATGCATAATATGAATCAGGTGCAAGCAGGCCTTCCACTTCAGAACGATCCTTCTGACATTGTACCAAGAATATATGTGCATTGAGCTGTTTTCGAAGATCGAAGGCTCCGTAGACATAATGTAAAACGGCATTCGGCAAAAGTTATGCGATAGCAAAGTTGCATTACAAGGTGAACTCATTGGCGCGCTCGCCCGGATACTCGGATTAAATCTATTAGCGATAGGTTGCCAATTCTAGTTAATCAAAAGGTGGAATATGTTCGCGTTTTTTATTTCTTTTTAACACTTTCCAACCTAGTTGAAAAGTGTTTATGACTTCGGTTTCTCTGCCGTCTATCCGACTCAAATTTTTGTATGTTATTGTAGTTTACTATAGCATGTTCCCTATTTCAACAGAAGTGTGTAGCACTTATAGTTTTTTAGGGACAGTCAAAAGTATTCCTTTACAGTACAGTCAATGGGGAATAATCGGTTCAAGCGCATTTTGATGACGCTACGTCATTTAAAACATAATGAAATTGATATATAATTATGAAGCACATTAAAACATGCTTTTTGTATAATATGGGATGCAAAACATCTATTATTCATTTACAGGGTCAAACAAAAGAATTCATTTACACATCGTTATATGGGGAAAAATCGTCTGCCGTGTAATTTTGTGATATTTCACTATTTCAAACATAATGAAAATTATATGCATTGCTGAGGTCCACTATAAATTGCTCTCTTGTGTGCATTGCGTTTATTTACAGAATCACACTAAAAGATATTGGTTACAGTACATGTGTCATATTTACAGTCTATGTGTGATAAGTGCATTTTCCACTTTGGTTTGCATTTTAAACTTTTTATTTTCATAGTACGTGTGTCTTTATAAACTCGGTTGACCATATACAGGGCTACACAAGGAAATTCATAAGTACTACAGACTATGAGAGTGAATTGCTTAAGGGTAGTTTTTAATTGTGTTTACGCATTTTACTGCTGAACTATATTTAGTAGACTAATAGAAGTTTGTGGAAAATAAATAACTCATAGACAGGGCTACGAAAAAATATATACATTGTCGTTTACGTTTGGTAATTGCTGCAAGTGAGCTTTAAGTTGCCTTTTAGCTTAATAGGTGATGTGTACAAAAGTCTTCAGATAATCTACAGGGCTGTACAAAAGATTTCGAGTGCATTTTTATCGATTGGCGAAAATTGCTAAATGTGAATATTCTCACTGAACTAAATTTTACCATACTATATATCCACATCTATTGATCATATACAGGGCTGCAGAAAATAACTCGACTACTTTTTTGACATCGGAAGGTAATTTAGAAAACTTTATTTTTCAACGTGTTATGTGCTTTCTTAACTGTTTACTTACATATCTCCTTTCACCTCATTTAACGGCGAAGTTTCGTTACAGTTTTCTGGCTGTGTTGGAAAGTGTTTCACAATCTATGCTTGACGCATGATTTTTCGTTCTTGTTTCTATTAGAAAGAATCGTTAAATTAACAAGGCGTGTTTTTCATTATATTCAGAAAAGATAAATGCATATTTCTAAATCGTAGGTACTTAGGTAAAAAATATCATTAATGTTATAAAGATTATTTATTTTTTATAGACTCGAATAGATATATTCATTAGTTAAAGAAATTAGAAGCAGACGCACAATTTCTGCTGTAAAATACGAGAGAAAAAAAATTAGGATACATATACACTCGTTATCTTAAAACTCAAAAGAAATTTTACGTATAAATAAGAAATTAGAAAAGAACTTTAAAAAACCTAAATAATAAAAGCGAAAGCTCACTTAACACTGACCCTCGCTGGGGATAGAACCCTCAAGTAGTTCATTTAGCTGCTTGGTGTCTGTTATCCTAATCATTCAACCACTGTGCTCAGTTCCAACGAGAAAGATTGAATAGGGTATTTAGAATTCGCAGCAAACTTTGTACTTTGTACTTTTTTTTCTTTTTTTTTGGCTTGTACTGAAAAATGTAGACTTATTATTTTTATATTGACCTATACTATTTTGATGAATCTGGTTCGAACTAAAATACTTGTATAAGAAAAACGTATAATTTAAAATTAATTTCAGTTTATTAATGTATAATGACGGTGCGACGATAATAATAAAATTGTAATATTACTAAATTACATTTATATTAAGTATGTCTATTTTTTAAAATTATTATTATTAAAATCAGTTTAAAATATTTAAATAAATGAATAAATATATAAATACAAGATTTTGCTAATAATACATTTTTTTTTAATTAAGATCATTTGAAAATAATTTAAATAGGGAAAAATATAAAAGCAATGGAAATAATAATGATAAAGAATAATCTAATGACAAATTAAAATAATCTAAAAATAATCTCTTGACTAAATGTATTTTTTTTATTTTTATTTTTTTATTTTCAAGGGAGTGAAAAAAAATGTAAAAATTAAATCAAATAATTATATCTGTCGAAAAGTTTAATCATTAGAAAATATGGGATAACCCTCCCCCCCCCTCCAATGTGAATACAGTAATTAATACAGAAGTAATAAGTCTTCCCTATCTAGAAAATGTTTAATAAATGACTAAATTATATAAATAAATAAAACTGCATAAGTGAGAGACTTATAAATGGTACACTCTTGAACAAGTAAATTGCTTTAAAAATTATTTTATTAACATAAAAAATGGAATTTATTTTGTTCTCTTAAATTTTCTATATAATTTCATAAATAGATTAAATTTATTTCATTTTCTCGCTTCGTCGAAACTATAGTTTGGTTCTACAGCGAATAGTTAAGTTAGCACGTTGCAACCATTTGGCCTCATGTTTGGCGTACACGAATATTGCTCCTTAACCCTTCTTTGCATGAGCATTTCTTTTACAATTGTGTTTTTTATACATATATTAAATATTAGACACCAGGAATTTTAAGATAGATTTTTAACTTTGTCCAGCAACATAGTTCACGGGAAATTTACTGGATTAATATTTCTATATAAATATAGTGGTGGCGAAGAAGTTGGCTTATTTATTAAAAATTAAATAAACAGTGATGGAAATTTACATCACTATGCAATTAAGGGTTAAGATAACTTTTTTGCAGTACATTAATTTTGCTGAACAATCCAATTTGCACAATTCTGGCAACAGATGGCGCAGTCACTATTTCGCTAGCCTTCATTTTTTATCGTTTAATTTATTTGTAGTTTTATTGACAGCCTTATTTCCATACATCTGATTCATATTCTGCATGGCAGCGCCATCTATCGATAATTTCTCTAACCACATTTTTTTATATTAAAAAAATCCGATTTCCCTGTAATCCCATTCATGCAAACCGCAATTTTTTAATGAATGTTTAAAGTTTTCACGAATTTATGGCACACTCGATGTACATATATTATTTAGAAATAATTAAAGAAAAGATTTAATGCCAGATTGGAACGATTTTTCCAATAAATGATATTTTTGAGTTTTGAATTAATTTTTAAATTATATTTTTTATTTAAATTCTATGTACTTTTCTTAGAATCTTTTTTCTTTTATTATTTTCTATTTTCTTTTTCTTCGCGAATAAATTTTGCGAATAAATAGATCCACAGTTTTTTGTTTAAAATTACGAAAAAATAAAAATTGAAATGTTCAATAGAAATTTTAATCGTGCATCTTCAATGAAGTTTGTTGCGAACAAAAATATTATAAAACAATCTAATTTTATTTATAGAAATTAGCAGATGGAAGAAATTCTCCAGTCAGAAGAATGCAATCAAATATTAGTTTAATCTAGATACTTTTCTTTCAATTCTTTTTTTTACCTTCAATAAATAATAATCAAGGAAGCATTATCGACAATGTATGTTGATAAAATCAAAGTATGCATAAAATATTTCTTATCGGTTTGTGAAATTTTTTCCTAGCCATATGCTTTAATTATAGACAATTGCTGAAAGATAAATACTAGATTGTATTGATTTTTTTTCTTTTAAACACAATTTTTTTTCTTTTAAATAAATTTCTATGCGGTGATTTATTCTAAAGTTAGGTACATATTTCTCATTATTGAAAATAATTTTTAAGAAAAATAATTATCGAAATGATTTTTTTTTATTACGACACATTAAACATGTATGTGTAATGTTCAAAAGAAATTACAATCGTGCATATTTAATAACGTTTCAAACAAAAATATTATAAAATATATATTTTATATATAGACAATATCAAATAGATTAAATACCATTAATATTCAATGGTTGGACAGTTGAGCTTTCTTCCAACAGAGCGAAAAATGTCCGGACGAATGCTCTTAGCTCCTACCGAGCTACCCGAACGATATCCTGGAGGGTATAATAGTCCTGGCCCGGACATTTTTAGCACTATAGGAATAAAGCTCAACTATGATACTCCAACATTGAATATAATTTACCTATTGGGAAAAAACTTTTATTTCTTCATTATGACCTAGATTAAAGTCTTCATTTAGAGTAGAGCCCCACCAGTGGCTGAGAGGTTCTGCTCTCGAAGCTGGTAGACGGGAGGTGCTGGGTTCGATCCCAATCGCGCCCGTCGGCCTAATCGTTCGGAGTTTTCGTGGTTTTCTTCGAGCCGTGGATTTATCCATGCGTAAATACGGGTTAGGTTCCCTTAGAAAGACCCCCACGAAGGGCACTCCCCCCGGGCCTATATCCCAAGTGTAGATAATTGGCCGTCAATAATCAACCCAACCCAACCCAACTCATTTAGAGTAGAGGGTGATTTGGTTGGGCGTTGGCCCTAAAGCAATGATATTTGAAAGACATGTTCCTTACACAATGTAGGCACTCACTAAGAAAGTATTTTTGAAAAATCATAACCTAAGGGGTTAAATGGGGGGGTCGAAAGTTTTTGGTCATTTGGTCTTTTCGCAATATCTCAGTAACACTTTTAGGTAGAAGCATAAAATTCGGGATAACAAATCTACTAATGAATAGTTAAATATGTATTTCAGGCGATTTTAAAAATTCAACCACTAAGGGGGTTAAATGGGGGTCCAAAATTTTAGTTCATTTCGTCATATTTTAACAGCAGTATTAAGTAAGAGCGTTAAATTCGTGATAACAAATCTACTAAAAAATAGTTAAACATGGATTTCAGGCGATTTTAGAAATTCAACCACATAGGTGGTTAATTGGGAGGGGGGGGGAGTCGAAAGTTTTCGGTGATTTCACCTTTTCGCCATATCTCATCAGCAGTTTCAGGTAATTGCGTGAAATTCAGGATAACAAATCTACTAAAAAAATATAGTTAAACACGTATTTCACCGATTTTAAAAATTCTACCAATAAGGGTGTTAAATGGGGAGGGGGGGCGAAAGTTTTACGTCATTTCGCCTTTTTGCCATATCTCAACAGCAGTTTTAGTGAACAACTTACCACATACAAGTTTTTCTTTTCAAATTAAAATATGAGAAATTGATAAAAACCAAAGATGCCCGAAAAGATTATTTATATGGTTCACCGTAGTCTCTATTGCGAAACAATTACAAAATTTTATATCTTATGTTTTCGCTAAATTAAAAATAATGAGTCCAAATGAACTTTTTTTATTTGAAAATGAAATGTTAGAGGAAAATCTATACTTATAAAGGAGTAGCTTGATTTTCTCATAATCAACGTCGAGCATCAACCGTTTGTCCTAGAACAATGAAATTTGGAAGACATGTTCTTTACACAATGTAGGCGCGTATTAAGAAAGAATTTTTGAAAATTCACAGCATAAGGGGGTTGTCACGTTGCAAACGTGCCACTTTCAACTATTTTACGATGTTATCGTACCCACGTGCACATTTCCCATTTTTGAATATTTAATCCTAATAATTCTAATTGTTTCTCTTTTATATTAATTTAAATCATCGTTCTCACTATTCGGCATTTTAAATTCCCTTTAATTTGACATCTCATTTATGTCTCTACGTTAATGCCTTCATATTTTGCAATCCCCTCTTTAAGTTCTTAATTATTCTTTTTCATTGCGTTTCGCGATTTCGGAGCGATCGCACTTTCGGCCGTTTCTCCTTGCATTTCGTTTGGCACGGTCCGTGGTTGCCAGCGGCGTCGAGCGCATCGCCCTTTGTCATCAACACGGACTTACGCTTTGGCGTTCGCGCACCTGTTAGACAGGTTTTTCGGCGCCAAGCGCAGGTTTGCGCGGGTTTTTCGTACCGGCAAGGGGTTCAGTAGTAGAGACAGTTGAGTTCTGCCTGGGAACGAGATAGTGGTGTTCAGATTAGGCCTCCCGGTTGCTGTAACGGCTTCCGTGGGAGCCGAGTGAGTAATCGTATCTTAGTGATGTCTCCTTTTGGAACATATCGTGTGCGAGCGATCGCCACCAACATCCCTTTTAAGAGTATACAATTTGTACATAAATAAAACAAGTTTTAGCTGCATCTCTGTTTCCTGATTTCCCTGCGTAAGATGTCTGCTTCTTTCTTCCTTTGACACTTCCAGTAGTGATGAGCCTGTCCTTTGGTAAGATAAGAATTTATTCCTTATTTCATTTCCTCGTCTTGGAGCGATCCTGACAACAGCGAGTTATTTACAGAACCTGAGTTTTGCAGATGGACACCTCGCCGTTTTCTCTGATCGATCACGCCACGTCCTCCCTAGGCCTACTGTCCTAGCACGTGCTTCTACAAAGTTTTTCTCAAAGTAACTTTTGTACCAAAACAAGTTAACCACTTCCATGAGAAACCTTTACGTTATACTTGGTGCCGTGTCACCTCCTCGTACGTTAATCGTGACGAGTTTTTTTATCATCGATGTCTCAAAAAAAAAAGAACTTTAGCTTTTCTAAGAAGACAACGTTTTTCATCGATTTCAGGAACAGGAATAGACATCGCGACATCATATTGTTATTTTCTTATGATGAAGTAAAAAGGACACTAAAGACGTTTTACAGCATATGAGTATGAGTTTATGTCTAGTGCCAACAGTAAAGGAACAGATAAGTGCAGACTAATTTTTCAGGCTTGTTTTAGATCGTCGCTTTCGTATTTACTCATTTTTCTTATATTTTCATATGTGTTTAAGTGTTTTATTTAGCTCAAAGGTATCATTTTATAATTTGAAAATTTTTCATATTTAACATTTATGATTATTTTTATAAGTTTTTCTTAGTGTTGTATAACAGTAATCAATTCAAATTTAAAATGGTTTTCTTGTAATATGTTTTTAAATTTTTCATGGTTGCAATTTTCAAGATGCCTTCTTATCACAGTGAAAGTTCCTTTAAAAAAAAACCCATGCATTGGTATTTCTTCAATAGTTAATTAAAAAAAAAAAATCAGTACTTTTCACTGAACTTCAATAAAATTTTTCTTAATCACAGGAAATATATTTTATCTGCTATTTTTAGTGTGTATTTTTGTGTTCTATGCAGACAGGTATTTCTTGTTTAAATTCAAATATTTTCATCGTGCAGGATCAGATGAACTCAAAAAATCACTGTTCCAAGCTTGCACACTTAAGTTCATATTTCTAATTTTTTATTGTGTCCAAGTAATACTTAGTAATATTCTACAATTATTATTATTTTTACATGTATTTTTTTATCAATTCATTGCTTGAAATTACGTTTTTACGATATTTCTCATTTTAAGTGTTAAGTCATTGATTGTTCATGAGTGCTGTGAATCCTTTCATCTGGTTGTTTCATGGCCAGGAACAATCTGATGAAAGTATTTTGCGTTATGCATTGCTTGTTTACCGGTAGCAGGTATTGTGTAACAGTTGTTCATTGCTCTCATGCTCAGTTAATCTTTTTAAGGTTTTTATCAAGCATCATTTTAATAAATTTCTTTAAGTATTTCATTTTAATTTTTCTCAAAACTGTTTTTCACTGTGTCATGATTTTCAAAATTGCATTTAATAAGGTGTTTTATAACTTTATACTTTCATAAAGTATCATTTTTGCATGATTTGTCAATCATATTATTTATGTATTGTGTTTATAATCTTGAGAAAAGTCTCAAGTAAGAAAAAAAAAAAATAGAAAGTGTTTGAATTTCAAAATAAACTATAAACTTATTCAAAAAGCTTGTTTTTCAAAATAATAATAAATTTAAAAAAAAAAAAAAAAAAAAAAAAAAAAGTGCTTTTTCAAAATAATGCTATCAATTTGAGAAAAAAAAATCAAACATTATATTTTTATGTGAGGGAACACCAAGAAATTTTATCTTATGGTATTGAAGCAATTAAATTTTTTCAATTTTATATGTGAAATACAGTGGGAAATTGTTTCTCAGGTAGTATAGTAGCAATTAACGGGTTTTTCAATAGTTTTTTTTAAGTGTGATGAAATATTGTAGATATAAAATTTTCTTTGGTGTTGAAGCTATTAAATTTTCTAAATCTCAAATTTTTAAGTGATCTTTGTATTTTTCTGTTGTAATGTTGAAGAAAGTAAATTTTCTTGCATAATTTTTAATTAAGGTTACAGTTTCTGAACTTCTAGGTATATAATTTCTTTTATACAAATATGCAGCATTTTAACATTTATTTATCTTATTCCAATTTTGCTTATTTTAATTCATCAGTGCATCATTCGTACCAATAAGCATTGTATTTTAGTGTATTTATTTATTCATTCTTGTGTTTTATGTGTGATATTTCAGTAGTGACACACACAGTGTTAGGTTGTTGGGCGATCAGCCTTCACAGTGTTTTTCGTTATTCACAGTACCATGCATTAATATTCTACTAGTATCGTGTATTTTTGTGTTTTGTTGGTATGATGGCTTTAAGCACATGGTCGTAAATTCCATAGAAATATTTAATTTTCTTTCATAATTTTTAATTTTTAAATTTTTCTTACATGTGATCCATTCGGACTATCCCAGTCCAGTAATGCAACTTCTGTTTGTCCTCCTAACTTGATAATTGTTTGAAGTGGCTCTTGTCAGGCAACAGTTGACAATTGTCTGTTGCACTTACCTTTGGGTGCTTGTTTTCTTCAATAAGTTCTGTCACTTTTATCTTTTGGTTTTTGTGTTGCAATCTTTATTTACATACAGGTCCTTTACACGCACACAGTGATTGGTTGTTTAGTGAGTTGCCAACCAACATGGTGTCCACTTTTTGTTTTTTTTTGTACACCAACACTTTTGTGACACACATTTCGCATTCGATGAAATGTGCTGGATTTTTAAAATTTTCATTTTTTCATAATTTTTGCTCACAGTTGCCTCTTTCAGGATTTTACTTACTTAATTTATCTTGCTTTAGTCATTGGTTTTCTTGTTAGAGTGTATTGTAATTCTGTGTGTTCTAAACTTATAAAATACTTCATGTTTACAATTTTTAAATTTCAATTATGGTAACGTTTAAAGTTTCATATGCTGCTTATTATTTGTATGTGTATTTAAGTGTATTTCATTATTGCCTGTTCATTTATGAAGCTGTGTTTTTCAAAATATATATATTAACTTTTATTTACTTTAAATCTGTGCACAATAGTTAAAAATTTAATTGTTTTTGTTTGTTTTAGTTGGTTAACTAAGCACTTAACTTTTATTCATCTTTGAAATCTATTTTTAAAGTGTGTTCTAAAATTTTGTTATGATTTCATTGAATTTTTCAAAATTGGATTTAAATTTTGCACAAGGTCCTAAAAATATAAATTTTTTGCACTTTTCAACTTAATAATTTTCAATTGCGCATGCAATTCTTTTCAAAAGTATGAATTAAGCTCATACAATGCCATTTTTCATTTAAACTTAGAGCTAAAATGTATGTATTATTATTGTTTTTTGTATTATGTGTGTAATTACTTGCAGCTTAACTTTAAAGTCTATTCAACACTGTATCAATGTATTTAAAATTTAATCACCAGTTTCTATTTGGTGTTAATATAAAATCAAATACTTTAGAGCTGAATCTTATGTATAATTAAGTGTGAGTACCACACGTATTGAATTTTTAGTGTTTTTGTTATAATGTAAGTCACCACATTCTAAAGTCAATAAAAAAAAGTATTTATGATGGCAAATTTCTCAAGCTACTATCAATGAAATTTTTAGTGAAATAACAATGTTTATTTAGCAAGTCAATGGTATGACTTCACAGATCTGTAAAGGTGTAGCTTAATTTGCAATTTTTGATACAAATACTACTATGTTGATACTAATATTATATATTGATTTGATACTGATTGTTCTTTAATACGACTGATTGTCAAGTCGTCCTGTCAACCCCATGTAGCCCTTGGTGATGGCTCGCACATTCCAAATTTTTAAAATTTTGTAAAATTTTTCTCTCGCATTCAAAATTTATCCTTATTCCAAATTTTTCTCGAACGTTCAAAATTTGTATGTCAGTCTAAATTTTTCTTTCCCTTTCAAAATTTTACAAATTTTCGTTTGCCCGGGAATGTATCACGTTGCAAACGTGCCACTTTCAACTATTTTACGATGTTATCGTACCCACGTGCACATTTCCCATTTTTGAATATTTAATCCTAATAATTCTAATTGTTTCTCTTTTATATTAATTTAAATCATCGTTCTCACTATTCGGCATTTTAAATTCCCTTTAATTTGACATCTCATTTATGTCTCTACGTTAATGCCTTCATATTTTGCAATCCCCTCTTTAAGTTCTTAATTATTCTTTTTCATTGCGTTTCGCGATTTCGGAGCGATCGCACTTTCGGCCGTTTCTCCTTGCATTTCGTTTGGCACGGTCCGTGGTTGCCAGCGGCGTCGAGCGCATCGCCCTTTGTCATCAACACGGACTTACGCTTTGGCGTTCGCGCACCTGTTAGACAGGTTTTTCGGCGCCAAGCGCAGGTTTGCGCGGGTTTTTCGTACCGGCAAGGGGTTCAGTAGTAGAGACAGTTGAGTTCTGCCTGGGAACGAGATAGTGGTGTTCAGATTAGGCCTCCCGGTTGCTGTAACGGCTTCCGTGGGAGCCGAGTGAGTAATCGTATCTTAGTGATGTCTCCTTTTGGAACATATCGTGTGCGAGCGATCGCCACCAACATCCCTTTTAAGAGTATACAATTTGTACATAAATAAAACAAGTTTTAGCTGCATCTCTGTTTCCTGATTTCCCTGCGTAAGATGTCTGCTTCTTTCTTCCTTTGACACTTCCAGTAGCGATGAGCCTGTCCTTTGGTAAGATAAGAATTTATTCCTTATTTCATTTCCTCGTCTTGGAGCGATCCTGACAACAGCGAGTTATTTACAGAACCTGAGTTTTGCAGATGGACACCTCGCCGTTTTCTCTGATCGATCACGCCACGTCCTCCCTAGGCCTACTGTCCTAGCACGTGCTTCTACAAAGTTTTTCTCAAAGTAACTTTTGTACCAAAACAAGTTAACCACTTCCATGAGAAACCTTTACGTTATAGGGGTCAAATGGGTGGTCGAAAGTTTTAGATAATTTTGTCTTTCCGGCATATCTCAGCAGGAGTTTTAAGTAGGAGCCTGAAATTTGGGATTACAATTCTACTAAAGAATAGTTAAACATGTATTTCAGGCGATTGTAGAAATTCAATCACTAAGTGGGTTAAATGGGGGGACGGAAATTTTGGTGATTTCACATTTTCACCATATCTCATCAGCAGTTTTAGGTAAGAACGTGAGCTTCAAGATAACAAATCTACTAAAAAAAATAATTAAACATGTATTTCAGCGATTTTATAAATTCAACCACTAAGGGGGTTAAATGGGGGGGTCTAAAGTTTTGGGTCATTTTGCCTTTTCACCATATTTCAACAACAGTTTTAGTTAAAAGCGCGAAATTCACGATAGCAAATGTACTAAATGTTAGTTAAATACATATTTCAGCGATTTTATAAAATTCAACCACTAAGCATGTTAAATGGGGGTCGAAAGTTTTTAGTCATTTCGCGTTTTCGCCATATCTCAGCAGCAGTTTTAGATAGGAACGTGAAATTCAGGATAACAAATCTACTAAAAAATAATTAAACACATATTTCAGCGATTTTAAAAATTCATCAATTAAGGGCGTTAAAGAGGGGGGTCGAACGTTTTAGGTCATTTTGCCTGTTCGCTATATCTCAGCAGCATTTTCAGTTGGGAGCTCAGAATTCTAGATAACAAATCAACAAAAAATATAGATAAATATATATTTCAGCAATTTTAGAAATTCAGCAACTAAGGGGGGGTAAATGGGCGGTCAAATATTTTAGGTCATTTTGCCATATCTCAGTAGAAATTATAGGTAAAATCATGAAACTCAGGATAACAAATCTACTGAAAAAATAGTTAAACATGTATTTCAACGATTTTAGAAATTTAGACACTAAAGGGGGTTAAATGGGGGTCGAATGTTTTACGCCATTATGCCATATCTCAGCAGAAGTTATAGTTAGGAGCGTGAATTTCGGGATAACAAATCTTCTAAAGAATAGTAAAACATGCATTTTAGGCGATTTTAGAAATTCAACTACTAAGGGAGTTAAATGGGAGGGGGTCGATAATTTTCAATGATTTCACCTTTTCACCATATCTCATCAGTAGTTTTGGATAAGAGCGTGAAATTCAGGATAACAAATCTTCTAAAAATAATTAAACACATATTTCAGCAATTTTAGAAATTCACCTATTAAGAAGATTAAATGAGGGGTCGAAAGCTTTATATGATTTCGACTTTTATAGACATATCTCACCAGCAATTTTTGGTAAGAGCGTGTAATTCAGGATAACACATCTAATAAAAAAATGGATAAACATGTATTTTGCAGATTTCAGAAATTCAGCCGCTAAGGGGGGTTAAAAACTGCTGCAGCAAATTTACTGCAGCAGAGATTCCAGGCAATGACCATAAGAAAACGGGTTTTGTCCCTAGATAAACGGGCTTTGTTCTTACAGAAACGGTTTGTGTTTCAGCGACTTTAGAGCTAGCGAGTTTGTGGGCAACATCGGCTATAAACCCTATTATAGAAGAGTAGACGAATAAGACAACTATTGCTGATTTCTTATTATATATTTTGCATGACATTTTTCTAAGCAAAAGTTTTTTTTTTTTTTTCATATTTTATAGATAGTTTTTGCGCTTTTCGTCTTTTAGCGATCGCATTTAAATTTTTATACAAAATATAATACATTTCCTCCTCTTTTCAAAATACATTTTTTGGAAGTAAAGATTCGCGATTTATATGCTGATCGCCATATTTATGGGCTCAGGTATGCACAAGGCCTCTTTATAATGATTGCCGTATAATCAGTTTACAGTCGCGCAACACAATGGTCTTGTTAAATGGATTTCATTTTAACGAATTATGCACGCAAAATAACTGAATCACGTTACAGTGATCGTTGCATTAACGATATATGGCTGAGAAATACACTAGAGCCCATTATTTTGATCACCGCATTAACAATTTATGGGCGTGAAACCACAGTGCCCGTTTACAATGATCGCCATGTATCTTAGGTATTTTTATTTATTTTAACTGAAAGTTCTCCATTCACTCTGTATAATCACGGGCAGGGCCAAACAGTACTTTGTCAGGCGGATCATGAATAAAAAATATATTTTTAATGTCGCGAAATATTTATTTACATGCTTTTTTGACATTTTTATTATTTATTTTCGTATAGTTTATAGTAAAGTATTTTATTTATATTTTTCTGTTTGCATGTAAAATGTATTTTCTGGGCCCCAAGTGAAGTCAAGGCAGTAGGCTGCAGAATGAATCTGGGCCCCACTAGAAAGCGAACAGCTAGACGGGCGAAGACTGGCTAATTATTTATTTAGACAAATGCAAACATTATTACTTTAATTTAGATAACGTTTTGTGAAAAACTTTTTTATAATTAATTATGAATGAATGAATAAGCAAGCATTTATACTGCTGAGATTAAAGTTAGGAATAAATTAGTTCCCACATAGGCTTTAAAAATGCTAACATATATATTATTTCTGTTGCCAACATACTGTTTTCTATGCATTTACAAAACGCAAAACGATGAATGAGGTATCATTTAAAAAGTTTTTGAACCGGCTTCTGACATAGTGTACTGACTTTTCGTTAAAACACGTTGTTGGAATAAAAAATGCAGTTAATTATAAATTAATGGTGAAACGTTTTAGAATTTTTCAATTACATTTGATTTAGACTAATAGATGGCGCTAGATAACCAACAGCTCAACATTGCTTTAACATTGTTCACATAAATTAAATTAAAGGTTTAACCCCAATCAATTTTGCCTCCATAATAATCACAGATTGCAGTGTGACAGCCTAACATGGATATATACTGGGTTTTTTCTCTCTAACCTTTATTTACTAGTTGAAGTAATTGTTACAAAGATTAAACGCAAGATTGCGTGGGATCTTCTATGAAACACCATTTTCACCTTTTGAATATATTTCTATACTATAATTTATTAGTATAGAAATATATTAGCAAATATTATATATATATCTTATGAATCTTTATTATAATGCCTCATGTATGTAATTGTGACTGGCCCTCAAATTTCAAAATCATATAGTATGTGCAGGGCATCGCATGTAAATTAAAACAACATGTAACCTTAAAATTTATTACTAATATCGCAATCTTGTAAATACCAAAACTTACACAGTTATGACAATAATAATTAGTATAATAATTATCATTAAATTTTTCATAATTATGCTGTTATAAACTAATAATTAAAGACTTAAAAAAATGTTTTTCTATGTCCTTAAGTAAAACACTTTTTTTTTAAATCCTTAAACCAATATTGTTTGCAACGTGGTAATTTATTTAAGAAATATTTTCGCTTAACAGAAAAAATATATAGATTATATTTATTCTTATAAATACAATCGAAAGTTGCGTTAGAAGAAGAAAATAATCTTACATTAATTTACTAATTTCTCGTACATATTTCATGAATTTATGTTGAACACATCTCATTTTAAATGCTCCATTAACAAATGCATTTCAGTGCATTATAGTACATGCAGTAAATCTTTTAAATCGTATATTTCGACAATCCCGGAATTGCGTAACTGATTTATATTATACTATCCACATAATCTATAAATCATGAGTGAATGAAAATATCTTGCAGGAACGACAGTTTTATGAAGTTAGATACAATAATACGATACATAATTCATCACTTATAGTTCAAAACTTTTTCATCATAAATTTCCATAAAGCATTATTATTCTGAATATTTATACAGCCGAAAAAAGGGAAAACAATATATCTTTATGCGTCCAGAATATATTTTGGTCGTAATGTCCCGAGGTAAATAACAACCATCATTCTTCATGTATATTTTTTTATATAGAGATTATATACAATGTTATCATTACTCAAAAAAAAAATTTAACGCAACAAAATAAACTAACTAAACTTTGTGATTTTCTTAAGGCAATGAATTTGTAAAGGAATGTTATGTACTGAAATCAATAAAATTAAAACATTTTAAAGAAATGTAAAAAATAAAATGAAAAATAGCATAAAAATGTTAGCAATCTTTTTTTTTACTTTTAAAAATACGACGATTTATTATTTTAATAAACTACACATTCTCTATTTTGGAAAGAGCAGTTCCAAATCTCATTATTTGTGTAAAAGTATCAAAATAATAATGAAAAAATTTTCTATATTTATGGCAAAAAATAGCTGAAGATTTTGTAAATATTTATTTAATTATTGAAATACTACAATAAAGTGATATCAAAACATTTCATGATTCAAAACATATCAAAGTTTTTCATGCAATTTATCTCAACGTCAAATAAATTATAAATGTGCAATATTATAATGCAGTCATAGTTATCAAACAAAATATTTTCGTTTATAATTTCCATAAATTAAAAAGTTTCCAAAATATATATTTATTGAACTTAATTATGAAAAGAAATCAGTCATCATAAATGTCAGCCACAATGTCAAATCACAATGTCAGTTAATACTTTGTTGGGAAACCTTTTCTCTCAATTACGGCCTCAGAACACTTTCTCATACAGTAAACCAAGTCTTTTAGTTCTGAAGTTCATATAATTTGATACCAAGAATGAATTATTGCTTGTATTAATGGGATTTTATTGCTTCGTTGCAAGATTTTTAGTCGCTCTATAGGCTTTGAATTATGTCAAGGTCTGGACTAGTAACGGGCATTATAACACTGGAGTATGACTATCTTGAAACCATTTATTGTAAACTTTATAAAGATGACATGTAGCTGAATCCTGTTGAAATAAAAATGCTTCGCTATCTTGGAGAAGATAAAGTGCGACAAGCTTCAGTTGGAATTGAAGTATTTCCTTTATGTATTTTTGGGCATTCATAGTACCAATAATCACACAAATTCTGCCCACAACTTTTGATGTCATACAACACCATATCATAACAGTGACTGGATGTTTCATGGTGTGTATAATAAAATAAATATACAGATTTTCTCCGATTTATTCAGTGTATTTTATGCCATCACTACCAGACTGGGAAATTTTGATCTCGTCAGAATATATAACACTGTCCTATTGTTTCTCTGTCAAATTAACACGAGTCTCGCAAATTAACATTTCCCCAGTTTAATATTTTCAAACTTTGCTGGAGAGATAAAAATGGCTTTTTCCGTAGAATTCTAGCACTTAAACCAGATCATTGCTATCAGCACCAAACAGTTCTTGCACTCAACATCACATTGGTTTGTACTCTCCTTGTATTCATCCAGATGATTTTCTTCTGTCACTTATGCATAGCCTCTTAATTCTTCTATCACCATTTGCTGCTGTACACCTTTTCCTGTCTTTACCATTTTGGTTTTGTAGTAACATAGTCTCCTTATACCACTTAAAAAAAAAATTAGAAATACCACCGTTGGTTACATTTCCACCAATTTGAACGTTTAATATCTTCATAACTGTAACCTTGTTCATATAATAATACTATTTTACAGCGTTTTCTAGTTGACTAGTAAACTCTCAGTACCATTTTATTAATTTTCTTATGTTTTACACCCAACTATAATATCAATCACATAGAACACTGACAATCTCCTCCAAAATATGACAACAGTTGAATCCTACTGTTACCTGATTGACACACTACCAAAAAAAGACACCTGATTGGCTCTCTAAACAATCATGATCAGTGGCTACATTCAAATAAAAGAAACTAGCTTCATTTTAGGTATATTTAAAGTTACCATCACGATCTCGGCAACGCCGGGCCAGCTAGTAGAAAATATTTTTCCAACAAAATGACCAAAAAATTTCCAAATGATCAAAAAATTTCCAAAAAAATCAAGATTAATAGATTTCATTAAATTGGTTGTACGATAAATGGTAATAATTCTGATTATAAATTGTCTGCCAACAATTTACAATGTATTTCCTCCATAACTTACTACGTTGCGACTAATCTTCACTTTGGAAACGATCTTGAAGGCAGTCATTATATATTTCAATATCGAAAACATTGTTGTTCTCATGGCATCAGTACTTTTTTCTATTGTTGTATCCACCACCAAGAAATGATGACCGAAAAAAATCACCGAAGAATCGGACACCAGGAATTGTATCCAAGAAATGGCTATATAAGTGAAATATTGATGACACGGGGTAATTTTAAAATACTTTATTATATTTTTTAAATCTTTTTTAAATCGAGTTTTTGCAGAAAATTTCGGTAACAAACTCCTAGGGTCAAAATAATCAAAAAAGTACATTTTTTATTTTTTGTCTAATAAAATACTACAATGTAAAAAAATTAAAAAAAAATAAAGCAAACCGCACATTTCCACGATGAGGACATCATCAGATATAATAATTTTTGTGTTGCACTATCAGTCCTGCCTTGCCTGTAAGTCGATTTATCTCAGAATTGATTTTTTCATAATTTGTCATGTTTAAAATGATATATCTAAACTTCTTTGCAAGATATGTCCAAGAAATTTAGTACAGAGTTTTTATGTTATGTACTTAATAAATTGTGATCATTTTTTTTATTTCATTAAAAATTTTTGAAAATATATCTCTGGAAGTAAAAATCACTCTCAAAAATCTTTTATTTTACTTTTAAATTTGTTTTACATTTTGTAAGCAATATTTTTATAAATACTGAAAACAAATTTACAAGAAACATTTTCTGCACACAATAGTGAATAAAGTAATAAAATAAAGCAAGTAGTTCAGGAATTATATCAAAAGTTATAAAAGTTTAAAATTTAAAATAAAAAAGTTTTCATTAAAAAAATTTCAAAGTTTTCAAGAACGTTTTATTTTAAAAATAATCTTTATAGAAAAACACAAATTCATTACCAAATACTTATAAACAAAGAAACTAAAATTTTGATCTACGGACTCCCATTGACCAACTTCTTCATTTCATATAAAGACGCTATTGGACCATAGATTGTCATCTAAATTGAAGGTCTGCATGCTCAATATAGATTTTTTGTCGGCTTATATGTTTATATATGAAGTGTAAAAAATTATATTTGAGTTTTCAGCCATTTAAAGAAAAATACCGGTGGAGCACTAAAGATATAAACTTCATAGGTTGGCAGTTTACTCGGCATGACTCCGACACCAGTGATAACGAAATTATAGAGACAGCGCTCAGAATCACGTATTTTGTACTATCCATTAATTTGTATTGAAATATCATGTGCGATATAGATGTATAAGAATGCAAAAGTGTTCTTATTTTTTTCTTTTTGCAGTAAAAATAAAAATTGTAACATTTTCTAATAAAATGTTAGAAAAAGATATTTAAGTTAATATTTTTTTATTAATACATATTAAGAAATATTACAATCTAACAGTGCTATAAAAGTGCTATTACACGAGGTGTCAAAGTTGCAGCTCATTTAGGGAGATACTATTCTACACATTTCGCTTCAAAAGAGCTGCTCGAAAACCAAGAAAATTCTTATTGTCGGAGCAATTTTGTCGCCTGTTGTGTCCATCCAAAGGGAGCAGGTGCCATCTCGCGTGGAACAACCAATCAAATACATGGAAATCTGACGAGGAAATATCCTTTATCCAAACAGCCAATGAACTGCTTGGAAAACTGACGAGTAGCGACAAATTTTGTCCCTTCAACTAATCCCGTATAATAGCACTTTAAGAAGGATATATATCCATAATTACACTGTGTTATTTGGAGTGTTGCCGTGGAAACTAATGTCATTCAAACAGTGCTATTACACGTGATATTTTGAAGCTACTCGTCAGTTTTCCAAACATTCCATTTGCTGTTCAATGAAAGCCATTTCTCTTGTTAGTTTTCCAAGCCTTTCATTGGCTCTTGTATTACCAAAGTGATAGGATTGCCCTGACAGTAAAAAGTTGCTTGGTTTTCGAGCAACTCTTTTGAAGCCATAGGTTTAACATGGTGTCTCCCGAAATTGATGGCAACTTTGATGCCTCGTGTAATAGCACTTTAAGATATCAAAATCATGATATAGTTCAGATACACGTAAAAGTATTGTTGTCAGGACAACTAACATCTTTCTCCGACTTGGAAATGTAACGATTGTGGCCAGCGACAGAATTTTACAAGTATGCCACATCACCCCTGATATTAAGAAAATGACACGAATACTTCCTGAATGACATAATTTTCTTCTATGAAATAGATGCTGAAAAATACGAATGCTAAAGGTTGATAGACCTTGATATTCCATCTTAAGACTATTTAACCTTAGATTACTTTTAACACAATTATTCAAATTGGTAAAATTACAACTCATATTTAACTTTATTTTAAAATGCAGAACAAAATAGGTAAACTTTAAAAATAATTACAATAAATTTATTTTTTACGCGTCCGCCATAGTCGTGGCAAGGCAGAACAGTTTACCCGTAAGGCATGGTAATATCAGTGTGAAGTCACACTGTGACTTTGTGACCTTCGATGTGACGTCACGTGACGTCGATGTGAAATCACTGTGACCTGAATGTAAAGTCGTTATAGCCGTTTTAGAGCTCTTTTTAACGACACATTGTGACCACTTTGTAAAGTCACTGTGTGACAAATTTGTGAAGTATTTGTGACGATTTTGTCATTAACTTTAAGATGAATCTGTGACGAAAGCGACAATGTTTTGAAGTAACATTATGACCAATTTGTGAAATATGTGTCATTTGTGACGATTTTGCCATTAACAATGTGATGAACCTGTGACGACAGTGACAATATTGTGAAGTCACAATGTGACAATTTTGTGAAATGTGTGTGATTTGTGACGATTTTGTCATTAACTTTGCGACGAAGATGTGACACCAGTGATGATGTTGTGAAGTCACCCTGTGACAAATTTATAAACAGTGTGTCGTTTGTGACGATTTTGCCATTAATTTTATGACGAATCTGTGACGACAGTGACAATTTTGTGAGGCCATTTGGGTCCTGCCTTGTATCGGATGATTTGAATTTATTCAAATGCGACCCAAGCAGTTAGTTGTGTTTACTATATTTATTTTACTCTGGATCGGATTTTTAGAGTATTTTGCTGCTCTTCGTGTTAAGGATGCATGTACCCAACACACACCGTGGGTTGAATTCGGTGGAGTTTTTTTTTTTTTTCGAGTTGGATTGACTGATTCTCTTTTTTATTTCAAGAGATGTTCGAGCTATTATTTGGTACTCGTGGATTGGTCATTGGTACTCGTCATACCTAACTCAAGCGTGATTTGCAGAGCGTCAGTTTCTGCTGGGAATTACAGATTTTTGTGTCCGTTTGGTTCAGGTTGTCTTTTATTTCTATGTGGATTAGGATTGGCTGTACCAAAATCCAACCTCCTAATTGAATTGTCTGCATTTTTTTTTTTTTTTTTTTTTGGGGGGGGGGGTAAAGTTTGTGTCAGGTTGGCAGATTATTTTTCTGAGCGTTGAGTTTGGGTTGTGCTGTGTTTCAAATGGTTCGGATTTGGGTAAAAAAAAAAAACATAGAGATTGTAACAGAAAAATACAATATGTAGCAATTCAGTATCATTTAATTTAACAAAATTGTGGCTCGAATTACTCCAATAGGAATAAACAAAAATATTTGCCTAATTTTTTAAATTACGTAGAAAATCCAATGATCGCGGTTCAAATAACTTCATAGACCGTGCATTTATAGAATTGTTTTGATAATGGCTCAAAATGATCTGAAACATATGTCAAGAGTCTAATAAAATCTATTTTACTGTTTATAATCTTTTTATTTTACACCTTTTAGCAATTAAAAAAATATATATAAATTTATTTCTTAAAGAATCAATAAAAAATCCGGAAATCCTAAATTTTCCCATCTTTATGCTTTTTACATTCTTCTATGTTTACAAGAAGAAAGTATTGGATTCATAAAAGTTTTCGACTTCCGGTTTTCGACGAATTTATACGTTTTAAAAGGTCCTGTTCACGATTTGACTGTTTTTAGAAAATGTCTGCCTGTGAGTCTGTGACTCTGCCTGTCTGTCTGTATGTAACAAAAATTTTGTGGGCGCTCTATCTCAAGCACTAATGCACGAAATTTAATAAAACTTTATATTCAGTTAGTCCCTGATATAAATTGGGGATGATTAGTTTTTGGTGAAAATCGCCCAACAGGTGGCGCTGCTATGCTGCAGTTTTCGCGATTTCCGGAATAGCTGTATCTCAAGAACTATTGTACTCAGTTTCATCAAATTTCAGATTCAGTTAGACCTTGACATAAATAGACGCTGAATACATTTTGGTGTAGATATCCCAACAGGTGACGCTGCTAAACCACTTTCTTCCTGATTATAACGATAGCTATATCTCAAGAACGAATGCACGAAATTTCATAAAATTTTATATTCTGTTAGACCTTAACGTAAATAGATGCTGCTTACGTTTTGGTGTAAATATCCTAACAGGTGGCGCTGCTATGCTACTTTTTTCATTATTAACACGATAACTATATCTCAATAACTAATGCACGGATATTTCATCAAACTTCAGATTCAGTTAGACGTTGACATAAGTTGTTGTTGATTAGGTTTTGGTCTAAATCTCTTAACAGGTGGCACCACTGCTATGCTGCATTTTGCAGGATTTACACGATTTTAGAAATAGTCATATATCAAGAACTAATACACCGAAATTTAATAAAACTTTAGATTCAGTTATACCTTGATATAAACTGGAGCTGATTCTTTTTAGTGTATGCGAAACCTGTGTGAGATAGAAGGAAGTTTTAGGATTGACACATCCGACTAGTTTATATCATAGAAAGAGAAAGTATTCAGTATTTTTATATTTAAAAGATTTCTCCACACTTTCATACTTAATATTTAAGGAAAATTATTGGCTTTGAGTTCACCCTTTCTACTGCTACGGATTGAGACTGATTTGTCGTAATTTTCTAAATAACTGACATAAACATCGTTTGCGAAAGAAGATACGTATTTTGTAACGAAACAATAATTTTTAAATATTTAAACATTATAAGAAAAATACAGTAAAATAAAAATATGTGCGGTATTAAATAAAATCAAATTTATCAACAAAAAAAAAAAAAAAAAAAGAAAAAAAAGAAAGAAAAAGAAAAGAAAGAAAGAAAAAAGAAATCGGTACTTTTCCGTTATACGGACACCATGCCAAAATGTATGCTAAGGCATAATGTATGTAAATGTATGTATGTACGTAAATGTATGTAAATATATAAAAATTTATGTATGTAAATGTATGTATGTACGTAAATGTATGTAAATATATGAAAATTTATGTATGTAAAGCTATGTAAATTTATGTATTAAATGTATGTAAATGTATGCTCTGCGGCAATGGTGTCCGTATAACGGAAAAGTACCAAATTTTTTTTTTTTTACACTTTATCTTATAGTGTGAATTAACTTATGTCTTTTTTGAAATAAATTATGTGTTTCTGAGACAACTCGTTATAACTAGGTAAGCATTAAACTTTATAGTAGTCTTAATCAGATTATTGTTAACATTATATAATAGTTTATCAATTAAATTAATGTGAAAACATCTGCAAGGTTAAGAAAATTTATGGTATTTTGATCTCCTAATTAATTTTCTCTTAGATTAATTCTGTTGTTTTATCACCATGGCAACCTGGAATCATTACCTGTCATGGGATATCATTGAATTAATTACGTATGATAGGATTTAATAGAATGAAAAATGTGTCTATAACTTTTTCATAGAGGTTATAAAATGTCATATGCGTCATATATGACTTATGACTATATGGTTATACATGTCAGATAACTCGGCAATACATCTCGATCGCCTGACGATTAATCCACGGAAGTTTTTATAACAAGGAAGTACCGATTTAAAAAAACAATCAAATTACTTAAAAATATTTTTATTAATATCTTTTTAAGTTTTGATTCGATTTTCATAAAATTTGAAAAGACTCGAAAATATTCTGCAACGAAAATATTCTGCCGTATTTTGTGGACCACGTGTTGCATTCTGTGCACAGCATTTGCAACAACAGATAATAACATGTCTGCAGGAATCTCCCGTACAGTTTGCGATATGTTATCCTTCAACCTAGTCAGGTCCTGGACACCTTCGTGATAGACCTTGGACTTTAGGTAACCCCATAGCCAAAAGTCGCAGGATGTAAGATCAGGGGACCGAGTTGGCCATTCAGTTGGAAAACAGCGGCTAATGACTCTTTCTATTGTGAATTGATGTCGTAGCAGCTGCTGTAACCGCAGATCAATATGTGGAGGGGCTCCATCTTGCATGAAAATGATTTTCTCCAGGCACTGTCTTTGCTGAAGTGCTGGAATAACAAAGTTGTTTAGCATTTGCCGATAGTTGTATCCGGTAACAGAACAAGTTACAGGTCCTGTACTTGTTACAGGTCCAGTAATGTTCTCATAGAAGAATGGACCTATGATCATATCTGCTGTGAAACCACACCAAACAGTTATCTTTGGTGAATGAAAAGGAATTTCCTTGAATGCTCTTGGGGATTTGTTATCTCAAATTCGGCAGTTCTGAGTATTTACAGTTCCATTCAGGTAAAAGTGGGCCTCGTCTCCCCATAAGATTTTCCAGGGCCAAGCATCATCTAACTCCATTCTGGCAAGAAAAGTGAGAGCAAAAGTCAATTGCTTATGATGGTCGGTGTGACGTAACTCTTGTACGCGGTTGATCTTGTACGGATAGAAGTGGATAATCATTCGTAGGATTTTCCATACCGTACAATAAGGCATATCCAGATTCCGAGCTATCCCACAAGCACTGGAAATGGTAGCAATATTGTCTGGTGCTCTGTCGACAATCGCCGTTGCTACTGCTTCGATTGTATCCTGTGATACGGGTTTTCGTTCTCTGCTTGACTGAACATTCAGAGAACCTGTTTTCTCAAACTTCTCAACCATTGCTTTTAAACCATTAACTGGCAAAGGACCGTTACCTTTACGCTTTTTTTTTTGTGGTTTCTAAAAGCACGAAGAGCGGCTGGCGCATTGCACTGGTTCAGGTAATAGAATTTGACTAGTAGAGCTGGAGACTAAAGAAGGAGACATTATGAAAGATAACTTCCAATGAGATTGCTTCTAACAGCAGCACAGTACCTTTTAAAGCCGAACAAGCTGGCACTGGACCAAAAAATGTAACTTGAATTTTGAATAAAAAACTTCTTTTTCTGCTGTTGCTTTCTTTGGGGCTCTATAAGTGAAATTGTAGATAAAGAAACTTTAGCAGTGTTTATGTAAATTTTTAGCTTTTTATAAACTGTTACCATTTTGAGCTTGGATTAAATTGCTAAATTCGTTAAATAAACGGTAATTTTATTTCAGTATTGATTCTTCATTTTTTGAAACTCTCTTTTTTGAATACACAGCGCCGCATATTCCCCTGGCGGTGACTTTTGGAACTATTTTTTCGCGGAATCCTTCGTCCCCCGTCTTGTTTAATCTTCCTACAAAATTTGGCGCCTTTCTCGCAATTAGATCGCGCTACAGAACACTCTGAGTACCGTCAGTTTAATTATGGCCACTTTGTAAATACCATATTAAATTTCACCATATTAAATTTCAAACTATTCGGTTGAATAGTGTTTGTCCTGTTATGTGTCTGTCTGACGGACAGACAGGCGACTATATGTGTTACGTATTTATATAATTACGAACGCACCTAAAAAATACCAAATTGAAACAAGTTAACCAAGATTTTTAAGAAATATTATGTATACGAGAGAAAAAATCAATTAACATTTTATCATTTCTATTTAAATATTTTTTAGTATTCCAAAATAATACATTCATAAAAGTGTAGTTAATTTTGTTTAACAGGCAATTTCATAACAAACACGTATTTTGTCACCATACAGAGAAATAAAATTACATTGTAAAAAGAAATAAAAAGATCATAGAAAGTATGCAAGGATGAGAAGTAGGCGATAAAACGGCGATAATTGGGGACCGGGGATAATTCGGTAGTAGAATTTTATTTATTTATTTATTTCATATAACCCTACCTTTTGGTTGAGGGCAATTATAAAATAACAGGCGTAATAGATACACAATTTGCTACACTTATAAGTGCTTGTATTTTTCCTTAACCAAGAGGGTAACATTATAAAAAAATGAAACACAATTATCCAATTATCCCCAGTCCCCAATTCCCCCGTATACCGTATTATTATTATTATTATTATTTATTATTTTTGTACGAAACTTTAAAATATCAATTCTAAAAAAAATTCGTAATTTAAGAAAAAAAAAAAAGATCGAAAAAGATTAAATTGGAATTTATGTTTTTCATATTCTAAATTTTAAAAAGTATATATTGTTACGTACACAGAACTTATGAACGTAGAGAAATACTGTAATGTAGTGTTTTAATATAATCACATATCGAAAAACAAAATAAATAAAAAATATAATAAAATAAAATAAGCGTAAAAGCATCTAAAGAGTGTAATATCAATAATGACTTTAGATTGATATGTATGCAATATCGACCTTTCAAGATTTCATACATATGACATACTATTTAAAAGTTTTTACGTGTTTTTTTATTCAATATTGGACAATTATTCTTTTTCCCAGATTTTTCATTTAAAAATAAAATTATCGAAACAAATTATACAGAAAATATTCGAAATGCTGAATTATATCATAAGTGGAGTTTAAAAAAATGTAGTGAATACTATAACTGTAAAAAAGGATATTCATTAAAAACAGTAGGAAATTATTATTTCTTTATATACTAAACTAGCAGGCTATGCCCGCTGCGCTGGTCAATTTTCCAAATGTAGCTAGAATAAAACGAAATGGTGAATTCGACCATGTATTTTGAAATAATTTGGACCTTCACTTGGCAAATCTTTTCGCACTGTTCAATACAATGCGAATGCCATTGCGATATTATTTTATCTTAGGTGTTAGACAAAATTCAGGCTATTAAGAAGCAACTCTTTTATTACATCATTTATAGTAGAGTTTGGTAGACAAATGTGGCCGTTATGACCAATAGAAATTAAAATGTCCTCTAGTTACCTTACTACTAAAAAAGAGACTATCATTGCAGAGATTGACCATTCAATTTAAATAATGTTCGGGTTATTCATTTCCGTTTGTTAGTTCTTGAACTCCGGGACTCTCAGCTTGGCGCTATGCGTGGTTCTGGTAGTTAAACTAAAATCTCACTCTACGTTACATTATATTTCGTAATACATGTCATCTTCTGGCAGATCTACTGCAGTTTTCTATCTTTGGATTCCTGCAAAGTAAATATAGCGAAGAAAGCAATAAATTACTGGCACATAAAGAACACTGTTTAACTTTCATACTTAAACAAAAAAATCTTAATCTTAAAAAAGTGGGTTTTTAAAAACGAATTGTTGAATAAAATTAAAATTACGTTATTTTTATTGCCTTTTTATTTTATATACCAGTTGCAATCATGTAACAATTAACCTGAAAAAAAAAAAAACCTCGAAATCTGATTCTGATAGAAAAATAATACTCTACTTTGCATCAAATAAAATCTTCCTAGTTTTCCGTAATCGGGTCCACAGCCAAGTTGGAAGTCAAAGCTTAGAAATTTTTGCAGCGATATGGTTACAAATGTACCAGAGTTATCTACAAAACGAAGTTATTACGCGCCAGACTACGTTCCATTAAATAATGTCAAATTGCTGTTGACTGAATTATAGATCTTTCACCAATAAAACTACTTGAGAATGATAAATGAAGTTAGTTATGCACCATTTTTAGTAATAATTATTTTGGTGAATACTTCAACCGATGCTTTTTTTTTTAACCATTGGAAAAATGCTTGTTGTTTTCGGTCGAGAATGGACCTCTTGACGTCGTCACTTTTTTGATGTCGTCACTTTATTTTTTAGTGTTTTTAACGAAGTTCTGTAACTTTAGAAGAATTTTTAACGAAATTCTTTAGAAGATTTTTTCTTTGAAAAGGCAATAGAAATGCATAAAATCGTTACAAATATGTTAAAGTTACAAAAAGGATCGATGCAAATTATCAGATATGAAAGAAAGCCGAATTAAAAAATTGACGTCGGATGAGAAATCTTCTTATACATATTTTTTGTTGTTTTTGTTTCTGTTTTCATTCATATATTGTAAATTTGGTATTTTCGTGGTATAGCGTCCCCCAAGGATGAATCGCCACCATTGGCATGTCCTTGATTTTTTGGTACATTGCAAGTATTGCTTGTTTAGTGATAGTAAAATAACTGACAGTGAAAAAATATATAATAGTAAATCTTCTTTTCTCCGTCTGCTTCATAATGAAAACATAAATTTATCAATTGCTGAGTACAAATTGCGTGTAATCTTCTCCATTCAGATTTAACGTCCAAAGTTCCCTTCAAATATAAAAGACATTTTGGTACAGATGTAGCAGACGCACCGGGATATCAGTTTGGTGCCAAAATGGTAATTTTATACCTGGGCAATCCGGCGATTTTGGCGAGATTTTGCTTCGTATGGCTATCCGGTAGAGCAGATTCTATTGGTTTTATATTAAATTAAATAATGTGTGTTTTATAAAAAATAAATCATTGTGTGTGTTTTAAAAAAAACTAATTTATGCGTGTTTATAATAAAAATTGTGTGTGTTTCATAAAAAAATCGAACTAACATGCTGCTTTACTAATGTAGGCCTAACGGGTGCAAAAACCGGGTTTTGGGTTTTTCTGTTTTTTTTTATCTTGGTTTTTCTGAGCCAAAAGGGCGAAAACAAATATGGCGCCTACCCCGGTGCGTATGTGGCAGTTGGTCCAAAATTTCCAACAATATAATATATACGCTAATTGACGGGTGACCCGATTACAGAAGATTATTCCAATATTTTTTAAAAACCTTCAAAAAGAAAAGAAAAAGGGGTATGCAAAGAAAACTAAAAACAAATGAATGGTGAAAAACTTTTTAAATATGTGTTATAATTTACACTAAAATTTAAAAATTTGACTTCATTTTTTATAATATTAACTGATATTTATATAATATACATTCGAATATAAAAAATTACACAAAAAATGCTGTCGTATACTTGAAAAAACACCATTTTTTTAACATCGCTCGGACCGATGTCACGTTTATGCCTTTTTGGTTTAAAATCAAATTATTTGGTGGCAAAAATCAAATCAAAATCGGAAATAAACAAATAAATTGTAACTCACAAATGCAGTCATTTTTATAATTGCAGCTGCAAGTTTCTTCTGTAAGTCACATGATGAAGGAGTTAGATTTATTAAAAATAAAATTTTAGAAAGAAATAAAAAACAAAAACAAAATTGCTACTCAGATTTTATCAAATCTTTTTAGAAGTATTTTTCTTAACTTGACGCAAACGATAAATCACCAAATAGGGTTTTAATTGCAATATTTCTCATTGAATAATTTTGTAAGCATTACGAACATTCTTTTTCATATATAAATTAAATATTTTCGTTTTACAACATTTTTTGTCATCAAAACTGTTTTTCGTTTTTTCCCCTTTTTTTATTTTAAATAAAATTAGTAACCTTTTTTCTTTTATTTTTCAATAGTGTTTGTATTATTTTCTAAATTATATAGCAGTTTCAATTCTTTCATCAACGATAATGATCGCCAAAAAACAACCTTTTCGTTAAAAATAACAGAACTTTCCATCATAATTCTATAACAAATCTACCTAGAACGTTGTTTTATATACTAAAACCTTCCCTGAAAAATTATCTGCCGAACAGTGCAATTTCCATCAAAATCCATACAGCGGAGCTCGAGCTATAAAGGAACGGAACGAAATTTCCGTTTGTGTTTTATATATATAGTAGATAGATGTTTCTTCTAACTATGTAGATTCAAACAGATAACACTTCCTGACGCAGTTAATATGCATTATACAATTTTCATTATACAATTTTGTACATAATACAATAGAACTTTAAATTTAAGCTGAAATTTAATGTTTCAATCACTCGCACTTTCTCTCTCTCTCTCTCTCTTTTTTTTTCTGTTGATAAATTAGTGGCATTAAAATGTGATTAATCAGTGGATTCACATGAAATGTATTTTTAAAAATACCAGAATACTTATAACAAATTGTTATAAGCCTTCAAATATTTTGCTTTTCTTTAAAAATAAAAATTTTACTTTTCTTAAAGGTGTTATTTTTTTTTTAATTCTAATATTTTAACAATAAAAAAATTTATTTAACTCATTCATTTATTATTATATTTTTGAAAATATTTTCGCAGATTACAAAATCTGTCTTTGGTTTGATTGACATGTATGCTCATAAAAGATTTACTTTAATCTTATTGAATAACGAAAAGATTTTCTTAACGTACGTAATTTCATAACTCAATTATATTCTTAAATATGTGTCTTATTAAATTCAAATTTTAATGTTAAAATTAAAAGTGGATATTTTAACTTTAAAATTAAAAATAGTAATTTCAAGAGAATAATTCAAATCTGCATATCCCAGTATAGCGATTGTTTGGTGCTGCCATCTACTGTTGAAAACAGATATTAAACATTAGACGGCTATGATTTATCTAAGAGTTCGGTCAACTGTATTATGCTAAGAGGATCCTCCTATCCTGATTTCTTTTTTTTTAAATAAATAATATTTAAATGGATAACTTTTTTATGATTATAAGTTATTTCTTGACAAATTTTTACATTTAAACATGCCTAATTATTAAGACTTAAGTTTTTCATTTTTAAGGAATAAAATCGAACATGTTGATTCCACAATACTCAAAATAATCAATATAAGCCAGTCGAAATGTGCTCATAATAAGGTATTGAAGCATCATTATCTTATTATAACAATTGCGAAACACACGTGATCTCCTTTTTATTTTGAAACTGAAATTTCACACATGATTCATTTTTATTTTGAAGTTTTAATAGGCCAGTGCAAATGATGATTTTGCTAGACGACAAAGTTTATTTCACAGATTATTGGTAATTTAATAGCACATACTTTACTTTTCTGTAAAATAAAATTTTACCAACAAGTTGGATATTTTATAGTTTAATCAAGTTTTCCTTTTTAAATTTAGAACTATTTCTGTCCGCACACATATCTATATCCCGAAAGGTGTTTTTTTTTTTTTTTTAAATCTTTGTGGAAAGATTAACGGATTGACTACATTGAAGTTCCTCACAAAATTTCTTGCAGAAGGCCTCGATATCGGTAGAGACAGTCTTGATCAAGTATTATCCAATTTATATTTAATTATTAATACTTTTAATTTAAACCTAAATTTTATCTCCCTGTCTCTTTCTCTTTTGGTAAACATGCAGTATTAAATTCCGATAACTAATGAAAAATTACCTTCAAGAATTTTAAAATATTATCAAAATAAATAAATAAATAAATAAAATAAAATAAATAAATATTTTTGAAATACTATAATAATTTAAAACATAAATAATGGTATTTAATTTATTCCTTTAATGTTGAATTTTTAATACTATTTTAACGGACTGCTAAAAATGTATATATTTTCTGTATTTTAATTACGATATGAAAAAAAAATATATATATATATACATATATTATTCAGAAATGGTTAAGTAAGTATTCTCTGAAATATGGATTACATTAAATTTCGTACTTAAATGTAGCAAATGAATAGATTTTCAATTATGAAAAATCAAAGTACATGGAATTGGATAGCTTCATGAATATACATTGTTTGGTGCTGCCATCTTTTATCGTAGTTAAACACCAATAATAAATCGTAGGTGATTTATCCAATAGTACTGATATCTATAACTTAAATTTAACTTTACCCTTTATTATTTTAACTCATTTGTTCTGCATCTTGTATATTGAGAGTCTTTTCATTTTAAACACACAAGTATTACTTTAGTCATCAATTATTAATGCCTGAGAACATTTATAGCTGGATAAACCGCTGTTTATCGCCATTACAGAAATCCTTGCCTCTGGGAAACAGCAGGGCCAAATGAAGTAAAAGTTCATGACACAACCTTGCTCGACTTAACCCCAAATCTACTAATGAGACTGGATGCGAAAAATAAAAAATAAGTACAATCATGAACAGTTGAAAAAACTGAAAAAAAAAAATGAATTACTGTTTCTTTTACATTCTAAGTATATATATATATAGGTGTAGAAAAGTAATTCGTACGGTTTTACCTTTTTAGTGCCACTATTTTAAAATTGTATTTTTGTCTTTTTTAAGCGCAAGTTCTGTCTATGAAATAATGCAAATATTGCCTTTGGAAAATAGTAAAACAAATCCTAATAATATACGTTGGCAGAAAATTTTCTCAAATGGAAGCCGCACCAGTGGCTGAGAGGTTCTGCTCTCAAAGCTGGTAGACGGGAGGTGCGGGGTTCACACTAGAGTTGAGGCGGGCTCAGCCCGAGCCCGAAAGCCCGAGACCGGGCCCGACACGGGCTCGAGCTCGATTTTTATACCAGCCTTCGGGCCCGGGCTCATTCTTTCTGAAACTGACAATTTTATTTATTCTATAATTATAAAAAAAAATAGCTTTTTCCCCTAAAAAATTACATATTCCATTTCAAGTAATTTTAATGTTATTTTGAGCCGAATGAATAGGAGGAAAGACAGAAATGTTATTCTTCTTTTCTAGTATTAGAATGCTACTTTAAAAAAAAAAAAAAAATTACGATAGTTGCGACGGGACTGAGGACTGGGTGTTGTGGCGCCAATAATATTTAATTTTATTTTTTTTTAGAGATCTAATGCGAGATGAATTTTTCGTTTTCGTTTTTAGTCAATCAGCTTTAGTTTAGGTTTGCAAAATTTTAGTATTATATTGTGTGCAAGCCATACTCGCTATTCATATGAAAACAACGTTAGTGATTCTATTTTTAATTGTGAACTTTGCTCATGCCAAAGCTCTGCTCTGCACATTTACGAAGTCGCTGTCATTCGTAAGTAGATATAATTGTCATGTATTGTTATTCCAATAAAAAGCTATAGAAGATTGTTTCAACTTTTTCTATAAAAGCACAGCATATTTCAGATAACGGTGTCAAATTTTTAATTTAAGCTAATTTTCAGGAACACGAAATATTGTTTTAATTCAAGAATCAATTATAAGTTACGAAATACACCTTTTATAGGAAATAGAAAACGTTGTTCGATTTTTCGGCATAGAAATTGTAATTTCTACAAATTTCATTTACTTATTTATAAAACGCATTTCGTTAAAGTGTCCATCAGATTTGCTTAATGAGAGATTAAAATATTTAATTCCTTTTAAGGAAAGGAAGTATATTTTATATGATACAAAACTTCTCTTTTGATAAGATAGAATGTAAATTTCTATAAAATTAATTTTGTGTACGGGATGAACAGTTATTTTCGCGTACGAAGTTTTAAAAAATGAGATATTACTTTTAAAACAACTTTTAAATACTATGCAGTTTTTTTTTCAGTATCGGGCTCGGGCGGGCCCGGGCTCCGAAAATAGAGCCCGAACTCATCTCTAGTTCACACCCCTGTCGCACTCGTCGATCTAACCGTTCGGAGTTTTCCGTGGCTTTCTTCAACCTTGCCATAAATCCGCGTTAGGATTCCTTAACCCCCCCCCCCCCCGTTCCCGTAGGGCATCCTCGTGTAGATAATCGGTCGTCGTAAAATCAACTAACTTCGCAAACGGACTAAATGGGTTAAGAATTTATGTAAACTGCGTCGTTTGAGAAAAAATAAGGAAAATTCTAGTATATACGTAAAATTATCCCTATCCTCTAAATTCACAAAATATAAATTCATTTAAAAAAAAAAAATACTGAAATAAATGTTCATGAAATATGAAAATAAAATAGTGACAAAAGCTTTTAAATATCGAAGAACTATACATTTAAATCAGCATACAGGAATTGAAATCATTTAAAAGTTTTTGCTTTGACTCTTTTTTTTTTAATTAAAACTCTCAAAAAGTCTTTCTAAAGAAGTTCTTAGCTTGATTAGTTAATATGTTTATCAACTAAAACTCACAATTTAAAATTCGTTCGTAGCTAGAAATTAGAATGACAGAAATATCGAATGCACTTCTTATTCTGTTTTCATATTATTCTAAGAAAAAACTTCTTCCATTCATTTAATGCTTCTCTTCCAATAAATTAAAAATGTTTTTAACCCGAGAGAGATCGCGCGGGGCACAGAAACACCCCAGTCTTAGAAAAACATCAGTCCCACGAAAGATGTTTATCTGTAATCAATCAACCTTTCAGTGTCCTCCTGTCTGACTCTCCCCTTGCTAGGTGTAATGTTATTTTTACATTCCTTTCCTTTCTGTGTGTGAAACAATCGTTTTTTGGAATCCATCTAAAAAAGGGGGGACTCAGTCTCCCCACGGCACCGTTATTGCTTCGAAATTTCTCATTCTAAGCAGTGTAGTTTTATGTTCTGAAATGTTTATGTTGTTTTTGCGTTGAATTATTTAATAAATAATGGCGTGCAATCGTAAACTTACAGACGGATATTAAAAATAAATGGAACTTTTGAGGAATTTATTAGATGAAGTTGAGTCTTCTGAAGAAAAAATTTATCAAGCTGGTGAAAATGAACCTGATGAGAAATATACAGTTCTCACGACAGCCAAAGTGAGTTTGAGCAAAAGGATAAAGATTACGAAAATTCTGATTCAGAAGAAAGTATTTTTGTTAGCAAAAATAAAACATTTTTAGGAAAAGAAAAAAACAGATAAAAAAAATGAAAACGTGATCTTAAAATATAATAAGTCATTTAGCAGGAGTAAAAATTATCGCACGTAATATAACAGAACTAAACAGATTTAAAGACAATAAAACTACAATTTCTTGCATAAAGTATGATAATTTTATCTGTAAAAATCATTCTTCTTATGTTTACCAGAAATATATGTAGATTTAAAACTCTTGATAAAGATATGTAATTATTTTGATTGTACAGTTTTCTTAAACATTACAAACGTTTTTTTAACTAAAGAAGTATACTTTCTTAATGATTTAATAAATTTATTGTTAAAATCAAATGATATTTTTCTTGTTTATAGCACAATATTTTTTTTATAAAACTGATTGGGGTGACCCAGTCACCCCGATCTCCAACGTCACGCGATCTCCAACGTCAGTGCTGGGTGCGCGCCTTCTGTCGGGCCTTCTGTCAGTATCATCATATATATTGAAAATAAGTATAACACTGTGTGCATTAAACATTTTGTGTAGAAGATTTCCAGTGGATAATTTAACAGGATATTATGTTATTCCATCTAATCAGATAATTATACGAATGACATACAAGTATGATTAATAATTCCGATTCTTCCTCACATTAATTATTATATTTGTGGAATAATGAAAATAAAGTCTGACACACAAAGTCTGACAAAGTAATTATCGCACTTTTAAGTTGGCACGAAGTAGAGTCTTGCATCGCGTCATGTAACCCGATTTTATCAGAACCCGACACAATTTTTTTTCATCGCGTGTCAGGTTCAGGTTGGGTTGACTTTAAGTGTTTCGAGTCCGTCTCATTTCGGGTTATGTTTTCACACTTTCTGGTCAAGTTTCCCATTTAAAAAAAAAAAAAAAAAAATCCTGAATATTAAGGAAAAAAATAATATATATTTGAATATTAATGAGTGTATTTCATTTTTATACAAAAAAGATGAAATTAATATTAGAGATATAATTGTAGACCATTTTTTCCATGATTGAATTAAAATATGGATTAATTTTTGTAATTAATTCGTAACTTCAGTTCATGTTTGAATATTTCACGTTCGGGTTGAAGTGTATCAGGTTCGGGAACTGCAGCAGAAGGAACCAAATAAGAAACAGGTATAAGAGGGACAGTTTCACAACTAAAATATTCGGTGTTTATTAAAAAAAAAAAAAAAAGGAATAAATAACACAAATAACGTAAATCAGTGATTTCGTTAATAAGACTATTTACCCTTAAAAGGTGTATACCGATAAAATTATGTTCATTCTAACTTTTTAAAGTAACATTAATTAATGTATTCTGATATTCATGTAATAAATATGATACATTGGTATGTCATTTATAATTTATAGACCTTTATAATGATTTAACTTTGTTTAAACTGACGACAGTTCAAATTTAATTTGATATTTAGTTACAAAGTTTAGCGAAATTATAGCATAATCTCTATCGCGCAAAATATCCTTGATAGAAAAAAAAATCGCAGTAACCTGTGGCATTTCATCACCAAATTGTCGCAGAGAGGGAGAGACGTGAGAGACATTTTTCGACTAGAAATTGTGTTAAATTTTCCTATATGAATACAACATGTGATATAGGAGTCGTTTATAAATTCGAAATTGTAAAGGCTTTGAATTTATCAAATGGTAACATACAATTTTAACATCATATTTCAGTTTCTTGGATGAAGCAGTTTGAAATAAATTATAGTTACCTTTCCTTAAATCTTAATAGAGTTATACAAGACAATTATTATATGTTTATAAAAAAAAATTCAAAGAATAAAATTAATATCTTAAAAGGGAAAAACGAAAACATTTCACAGAAAAATTATACAGCAATTTTAATTATAAAATAAACGAAATTTTTATGAAAGAACAACCTATAATTTTTTTTTTCAAGTTACTCTCTTAGATTTTCTTTTTTGTGGATACTATGATAACAGGAGGCACTCGACTTATACTGTTGAAAATATAATTTATTATAATTATATCTCAAAAACTAAAAATTGGAATGAGTTGTAAACATACATACCCACGTTTTTGACAAACATTTTCGTTGTAAAAAAATAATCTAGGTAATAATTCATAAATGTTTTGAATATGAATTTATAAGAAATTAAAACATGGCTGTGAATCTCAAAATTCTTGGAATATATTTGGTTCTATTTATTGTATTCACTAAAAAGAAAGAAAAATCGATCAGATTATTTTTAGGTAGATTTAAATTAAAGTTTATCACGTCGATTTATCATTAGCATCCTCAAACTTTGACTTCTTCTAACTTCTATTAAGATTTAAGAAGCGTGTATGAACTATACCTTTCACCGACTTGCCTTGATACAAGAAACACTAATATATTGTCAAAAGTGGGTGTTACTATTTTAAAATTCAAAGGTAGCTCAATTTTGAATAGGCAAAAAAACTCCTAAACCTGTGGCGCTACAATCCATTAAGGATCTTGGTCTACAGTGTCCAGCCCAACTTTCTCGACCATGGTCCTTGAAGTACTAAGCAGCATGTGTGTCGGCCAGGTGGTTAGCCAAATGGGGGACCACCGGTGTTTAGTTCCCAAGCAAGTTTGATACTCATTTTATCGACCCAGAAAGGATGAAAGGACGTGTGAACCTTTCCCAGTCCGCAGCCAAGATGCAAAATTGCGTCGTGTAGAGTTGTAGACAGGCGCGCTGACCATTACGCTACTGGGCTTCATTTTGAATACGTAGGCGATCCAAATTGCATTCGTAATGGAAAATTGAACGTGATTCTCAGCAGAATGATACCTCTCACGTCTTTCTCTATGACAATTTAGGATGAAAAGGCATAAAGCGTTGTGTCCGTTTTTTAGGACTGTACATAAGGTGCAAATTACAGAAATTAAAATCATAAAAAAACGCTTAATTTGGAGACCTACGTTCCACTATCCATTCATGATCAACGTACCAAAAGCATCAAGCTTTATGAAAAAAACTTCACTAGATCTGCTTTCCCCCAACATCAAGAGATATCGGATAATATCGGCCTATTATAAGAATTCTAGGTAACTGAACGGTAATCGTAAAGAGCATTCACACGATATTGCCTCGACAACAACTGTCAAATTCTCTAGTTGTAAATCAAACGCAAACGTCGTTAGTAATATAGTAATATAGTACATTAATGGCGGAAATAAATTTGTCGACACATACTGTTAAGTTTGTAGCCGGCCGATGTTTGTAAACTATTCAAAGTTGAATCATTTGATTGTCTCAGTGGTAATACACCTCCCCCCTGCAGTGAAATGTGTCACGTGACAGAAACCCACCATATCCTTCAAGATCTTTATCTCACAACCCCTCATAAAGCTGTTTTCACGTTTCAAAGACAGACCAAACCGCAGTTTTAAATAGAAGACAAAAAAGTCAGAAGAAATCAAAACTACTTTAAAGGAAATTAATTTTTAGTGAATACTAGCAGAACCAGCCGGCTTTGCCCGGGTTAACATAAATTAAAATATAATAATACGACAATATGATTTGTGCATACTCAACCATAAATCGATAAAAATGACAATTAGAAAAAAAAAGCGTTACTTTAACTCAACCATACTAAAATTTCTCAGCTTTATAAATGATAATGCGCGTTTTGTTTGCGCATACAATATAAAAACATACGATTTTCCTGACAATGAAAAAGAAATTACCAAATGTCCTAACATTTTGCGAAATTCGCTTTCATATGGCATCTGTCTATATCTATATTATAAAACAAACACATATCCGTGAGTAATGTTGATATCATATTGACGGCATCAACGACCTAACCATTAAATTTTGCTTGTACTGCATTTTTGTAACTACTAAATATCGCATAGTTTCATTTTTTAAACTATCAATTAGAAAAACAAAATGCACTTTCAAATGTAGTTTGAAAAGTTTATCACAATTTACTATTTTATATGGATTTTAAAGTAATTTTAAAGCAAGTATATTTTTAAATCTGTGTCCAATCCAATTATTAAAGATTAACTTATTTGATCTTTATAAAAGAAAAAAAGACATTTTTTTCTAAACATAGCACATTCAATCTTTATGCGGTCGAATAAAATAAATGTACTCTTAATGTTATTCGTTTGAAAAGCGTATCTCATTTTACTGATGTTTTATGGACTTTAAAGTAATATTAAAGTAATTTAATATTCTGAAAAATTGTACGGTATAAAAGGATGTTAAACTTATACTTTGACGACCAATACATTCTGTGGAAATTACGCTGCTTTGTGTAATTGCTAAAAATACTAATACTTCGTGAATGAAAACCGGCACATGATTTAAAATATGACGACACTTTCACCGGGGTAGATTTTCCTCTGAACCGATACGTGTCTAGTTAAAACAAATTATTTCACTTCATTGATCATGTACAAATATGCATTTATATTTATAGATAATGTGCATGTTTGTCAACTTAACGTAGGCAAAACGTTGAGCTAAATTGCTTGCAGTTTCGCCAAGTTTCTCGTAATTTTCAAATAGTTAGAATGCTTTATATTATGTGTAGGAAATAATACATTATGAATTATAACTCCGCAAGAATTGTTACTTTTCGCCTGCAGTTAATTGAGAAAAACGACTTTACTTGAGTCCGTGACGTCACATGCACATTATCTATTTAAAACATGAAAGCGATTAAAGAAATCCAATACTACTGTACTCATAGAAAAATTTTAAACAATATTATTAAATATTAAATTTAGCTCCAACATTATATTTACAATGTAATTTAAACAGAATTTGCTAAAATTGCGTTTTGAAATTATGTGATTTTTGATGCAAAACATTTATTTTTCAAAAATATATTGTTCTTTTATGATTTGGATAATAATTTCAAAGCTGGTGAAATGAAAATGTCGCCATGTTGTTGAACTTATAAAAAATATATTAATTTTTTAAATTAAAATAAATGTTTTACATTAAAAAAAAATGCATTAAAATTTTTTTCTTCCGATAAACCATTTTCCTTTTAATCCCATTTGTTTTAACACCCATTTTTGAAGAAAAAATAATGGAAAATACTGTATTGTTTTCTTCAAATCCAATTTTTATTAATAGTGGGCATCTATTGTCCACCTGCATCCAAGGAACTTAAATATGCCTCCTTGGTTGAGGCTCAAGATGAAAAAAGTTACGATGTAATGATTGCTAAATGTCAATATTTGACAGACGATTTTTGATTATGTAGAATAAATTGAATCACGAAGTTTGAATGCGCAAAAATATGTTTTTATTTATTTAATATTCACAAACCAATGGAAACAATTTGCCTTTGTAAAATTAAAAGCTAAGTAATTTATTTTTCTCCAAACTCATTTAAATATAAGTATTATGCCGTTTAAAGCACTTATATTAATCTTTGTAATATGCGAAAAAAATTACAGCTGACAAAATTGACGTCACTTTCAGATTTCAAATTATAACGAGTTAATCTGAAATTGGTTTATAAAAATATTGCCCATACGCAGTTCCTTTGAATGGCAACGGGAAAGAAATTGAATTAGAAATTGAGGGAAAAAAATAGATTTCTGTAATGATAAACTATGGAAATTTTTTGAAAAAAAGTGGTAAAGAATGATCTGAGAAATTTTTAAAGTTGACAGTAATTTTACTCGTGTTCTAAAGCATATGTACATAAAGTTTTGTGCCAATCGGATAAAAACTGTAGATTTGTATAAGGAACATACATACATACCAAGAACGGCTTTTATAGATATAGATAAATAATTCTTTATGCACAAATCAGTAAACCCTAATTTGATAAAAATTTACAGATAGATATTGATGTAAAAGAAATCTAAGAGTTTCTTTCATTTAATTTTTAAATAATAATTACTTATAGTCATTTATAATTTTTAAAAATGTACTTTGATAAATGGAACTTAAAAAATTCACTGATATATTTGTAATAAGCGTTTAGAAAGATTTGCTGTTTTATTGATTTAGATAAATAAACTGACAAATATGAGAAAACATCCAAAATTATAAACTACAAATTATTTGCCCTAAATGCATTTTTTACATTATGAATTATTAAATACTAAGTTAATAAAGTATTTTTTTTTTTTTTAGAAAATATTAAGGTAAATTTAGGAATTAATAAAATACATCTTTAGAACTGAAATTAAATAAAATAAGACATTTTAAAAAATTTGGAAAGTTTTGTGATTTTATTTTCTAAATGGTAAGATGTAAATCGTTTTATACAGTAGCTCGATCATCTTTTTTCCTTTTTTCTAAAAATATAGAGAAATTTAATTTTATGCTTTTTTTTAAGTTAAGAGAATATTTTAAATTGTGAGATTCAAAAACTGTATAATTATTCAAAATGTATGAAAGTTCTTTTTAATTCAAATAATAATTTTTGCTAAATGGGAATATTTTTCACTATAATATGCAAAAATATTTACCTATAGAGTGTGTAATTAATTAAAACGTAAGAAATTTAGTTTTGATTAAAGTCTAAACATTGCTGTTTAATGATTTTACAATAAAAATTATACTTAAGTTACGTATAAGTTAAATATAAGTTACAATTAATTTTTCTGTGTAATTTGCAAAAATATTTATATAACAATAGTATAAGTAACTGATAAGTAAGAACGTAGTTTTTAATTTAATCGATATATTTTTTTTCATCTCACAATGGAACGTTAATTGCAATTTAAATTTTAGTTGTAATTAAATGTAATTTTTATTGTAAAATAATTAAACAGCAATGTTTAGTCTTTAAACAAAACTAAATTTCTTACGTTTTAATTAGTTGCACACTCGATAGGAAAATACTTTTTCATTTTATAGTAGAAATTATTCCATTTAGCAAAATTTATTGTTTGAATTAAAACGAACTTTCATACATTTGAATTAATTATACAGTTCTTGAATCTTACAATGAAAAATATTCCCTTAAGTTTAATAAAAAAGAATAAAATAAAATTTATACCTATTTTTAGAAAAAAAAGAGATTATCTACTTTATAAAATAATTTACTTCATAACTTTTAGAAAATAAAATCTCAAAATAATCCCATTTTTTTAAATGTCTTATTTAATTTAATTACAGTTCTAGCGGTGAATTTTATTAATTCCTAAATTTACCTTAACAATTAAAAAAATTACTTTAATAATTCAGTATTTTCTAATTCATAATTTTAAAAATGTATTTAGAGCAAATAATTTGCTATTTATAATTTGGGATATTTTCTTATATTTGTGTACAATTTTTCCTATGATATCGCTAACTAATCGACAAAATATCATATGATATCACACTGCACTCGGAAAAAGATTACCAAGTGAGCAAATGATCGAAAACTAATTGGCAAAAACTTCAAAACTGATTCAATAGTAGTCGGGATGCAACGGTCCAGAGGGGGGTTGCCGGCCAGTCAAGAAGACTTTCCTCCCGATCTCAGAGAGTGAGGTCGTCTGGACGGAAAAGTAGTCGGGTTGGGACATTCGGCGGAAGTTCGGCCAGGGATTATTTGCTTCTTGGGTATAGATCGGTCTTTATTACTATTATATTTATTATTTGATTATTCCTTATATCTCGTTATTGTTTTGTCGCCATATAGTCTACTGTGTATTTTTGAATTTTATTCTAAATGTTCTGTTGTAAATACTTTTGTATAGAAGTAGTTAAGTTTACTTGTTCAGGTTGTGAGACATTAAAAGGCTTTTAAAAATTAAAAAAAGAAAAATAATATACTGAAAAAAATATTTATTAAAATAATTATTTAGATATTAAAAAAAAAAAAGAAGGACATGTTATCTCTTCATACGTAACAGTATCATAATCAGAAGTTTTAAAGAATAAGATTTTAACAATTTTAATAAGATAAGATTTAATAAGATAAGCGTGGAAACATCCTTATGTGAAAATATATTTTTTGTACGATGAAAAATACCATAAGAAATTAAAATGTAAAAAGGTTCGTTTTAATTTATTCAAGATTCTTTAAATTTAAGAATTTAAGAATTTAGGAGTTATTTTAATTTAAGAATAAATACTGTTAAATGAGAATATTTTCTACAATACGATGCAAAAATATTTTCACAGCGACGATATAACTAAATAAAACATAAAGAAATTTGGTTTAGTTTAAAGTTGAAATATTACTGTTTAATGAGTTTAAAATGAAAATTACAATAAAATATAATTACAATTTTAATTACAGCAGCAACAACAATTATATAAATAGTATAAATATCTAATAAGCATAAACTTGATTTTTAATTAAAAAAAATAATGGTAAATTATAATATTTTTATTTGCGAAAAACTAGAATTCTGCAAAATATTAGCAAGTGATAAAATAATTGAAAACTTTGAGGCAAAAGCTTCGAAATTGATCAAATAATGGTCAGGATGCGATGGTCGAGAGGCAGATTGCCGAGAGGTTATTGCGAGCTTTGCAGTTACAGAAATGTTGTTGTCGATCGCAACCGAAGCTTAATCTACACCTAGAATGCTTTATTACATCTTTCATGGAAGTCATGCTTTGAATGGTCTTTGTAACATGACTTCTCTTTCATCTGCACACTTTTCATAAACCGCTTACTGAAAAAGCGATAACACTAAACGAAAAACTGATCACGCAAACCGATTGATGCTAGTGTAGAAATCAACAAAGGTGGGCTTTCCCGGCTGATTTCGGCAACATTAAGCGATTGATACCAATAACCGGATCACATTATGCGATATCTACTGGTTTGACTCACTCCATTGAAAAATCTTTTCCACATTGGTAATGTGTGAAGTAAAACTTTACAGAATAGCTTATTTTAATAAACTTTTTTAAACATCGCAACAGCAACACATATTTTTCTGATATGACATTAAAAATTTATTCTGTATCCAAAAACTAAATGCTATGTTGGCTACCTAAGAAGTTGACTCCGCTAATATTAACTACAATTTTATTTCCTAATATGATAGTATAAATTGTTTCCCTATTTAATCGAGTACATTTTTAGAATTTATAGACGTAAAAAATTAAAAGGAACTGTTGAGCTTCATTAAATCTGAACTAATCTCCCTTTAAAAGGACATAACTTCTAAATCACCACTAGGAACTAATAGAACATTTAGGTCTTAAATCTGCTGGTACTATTCTCCCTGAAAAAACACCTATAAATGCGCAAATGAGGAACGCGTTGAAAATTTTGAAACGGTGTATACAACATCATTCGAATAATTAAAAAATTATATGAAAAATTAATAATTTATTACTGTTTTTTTAAGGGAGATTAATAAAACTGCATCAAAGAACATAAGCTTTTATTTCTTTTCAAACAACTATCCTTACACGAATCCCTGATAGAAATAGCATTTGTAATTACCATATCAAAAATGTCATTGAACAAAAATATTTTAAAAGTATATATACTGTTAATAAACCATTTTCATGTTGGAATAATGTATGTTATTAAAATAAATGACATAATTTAAATATTTAAATTTTCCGAAACTAAAATAAAATTTTCTTTCATTTTCTTCCGAAATACAAATTTATTCGTAAATTTTCCAATTATGCAATTGAACAAAAGAATACATTTACACTACTTGGAAAATCTTTAAGCATTAAAGTTTATTCATCTGGATACTATTCTATGATATAATTAAAGAATGTAAATTAACTCCATCTGTGAGATGGTTTAGATATTTAAATTAACTTGATTAAGTTTGTTGTTTCTACTTTAAATGCTCTTGACATGCGGATAACATCTTATGACATTTGTTAAATTAATTTTACGAAGTTTTTATGCCAATTAATTTATTTTAAGTAGTCGTGTATATACGAAGAATAAACATTTGCTATTTTATCACCGACTGTTAGCAGAAAACAGAACTTTAATTAGTTCAGAAGGCTTAAGGGAGATTCAAATTGAAAATGTCAGTTGATGTGAAGTCAAGAAAAAATATTAATTGCATGAGGTTCTGAGTAAAAACTAAGTTTCATTTATTTGACGATATGGCACATTATCTGATGAACTTTTCACCATTGTTTTTAAATACATTTTTATGGAAATAAATAAAAAAATTAACATGTTTTTTTTATAATTATTTCTATATAGGATATTTTATTTTTCCATATCTATTTAATAAAATATTCTAATTTTATTAAGTGGACAAATATGCTTAAAATCAATTATTACTGCATGCAACTGAAAATGTCAGTTGATGTGAAGTCAAGAAAAAATATTAATTGCATGAGGTTCAGAGTAAAAACTAAGTTTCATTTATTTGACGATATGGCACATTATCTGATGAACTTTTCACCATTGTTTTTAAATACATTTTTATGGAAATAAATAAAAAAATTAACATGTTTTTTTTATAATTATTTCTATATAGGATATTTTATTTTTCAATATCTATTTAATAAAATATTCTAATTTTATTAAGTGGACAAATATGCTTAAAATCATTTATTACTGCATTTTTAATGCGTCCCTATATATAGAGAAAAATATTTTGCTGATTTACATTGAACTTTTCAGAATCATTAGGTGCGTTCGTAATTATATAAATACGTAGCACCTATAGTCGTCGCTTGGTCCGTCCGTCTGTCTGTCTGTCCGTCCGTCCGCATATAACAACGCAAAAACTACCCAACCGAATGGTTTGCAATTTAAACTATATTATCTTTGCAGAATTTTGTCGAGACATTTCAAATTTTATTAAAATCGAATCAAAACTTTAGGAGATATTAATAAAAATATTTATTAAGAAATTTGAATTTTTTTTTTTTTAAATCGGTGCTTTTTTGTTATAGGAGCTTCTGAAGTTTAATCGTCAAGCGACTGAGATACTTATTTTATTACAGAAATTAATCTGCAGACGATATAATTCATTTCACAGAATTAAAAATCCGAAAAGATCTGAATATTTATGTAACTAGCTATAGTACGAACGCACCTCATTTGTCACGTTTGACGTACAATTTCCAACTTGTTTTTCTTTGCAATTGAGGAGAATATTCATCAAAACACTTTTCTAATTTCTTGTCTGTAATCTTTAACAGGGCTCCACTTTGTTTTGGACTAAAAAAAAAAATCACACACTACTGGACAACCCACCTTTGCTGGCTTAGAGCTGAAAAGTCCAGGAGGGAAGGACCATTTCCATCCCCAGCTGGGCCACAGTCAAGACCGAGCCCAGAAGACATTTCAAAGGCAAAAGTAGACCAATAACACCATGCGGCCGGCCTTCCGACTTGCGAGTTTAAAACAACTTGAAACAATACCCACATGTTCTTTTAATTTCCTCCCAGAACATAACATATCGATGCACAGAAATTTGCAGCATTTGTTTTCCTTTCTGAAATATCGTAACGGATGCAAATCTTTCAATTGAGATCGTTACCAAAATTTAACTGCATCAATAAACGTTTGTTTCTTATTTGTTACTCTGGTCCTGTTGCGGTCATAGCATAAACAATCGCGGGTCTGTTTCTTATGCAAATGTATGGTGAAGGTAACTGAACAAAAGCTTTAAGAGGTCTCAGGAGTCTTTACTTTCCATTGAAGGTGCATCATGTCACATAACGTCAATAATTCTGCACAAATCTCTTCCAAACTCATACATAAAATCAAGGGGCATAAAATCTCGATCAAGTTCCTTAATGTGCAATAGCGAACCAGGGGGGGGGGTGCTTTTTGTGAAAACTGAAAAAAACCCATAATTTCTTAATTATGATACGTATCGAACCCGTTTACAGTTATTATTACTTCTAGGAAAAGGACCGAAAATTTATGTATGACAAATTTTTGATATCAATAAAAATGGCCCCAGGGGTGGGGAAAGGGGGGGTTTAGAAGAAAAAAATTCCTAACTTCGTCAATTCACAAGATATCAAATCAGCTTTAATGTATTATAAATCCTCTTAATATTATCTAAAACTTTTATATTGACAAGTTTTTTATAGGACCGTATAGCAAAAATAATAATAATAAAAAAATCTCTGTCGGCTCCGCCTGCAAACAAGTTAGGTTTCGAAGTGGGCGGTTCCAACTGCCACATCATGGAAAAAAGATCATTTCTTCCGCAATTCTCAACAAACAGGCACCTTGTTTGCGTCTTCGAAATCTACCTGTGCCTGTAGACCGAGCCATCAGGGATTTTTTTTTTTTTTTTGCGCGCAACATTTCTCAAAAACTTAGAATGCAATTTGTATGAAACTTGACAGATACATTCATTTTGATACAAGAAATAACTTATACTTCAAATTTAGTATTATAATTGAATTGGTTATCTAAAATTAGCATTTTTTTCAACAAAAAAGTGAATTTTTTTTCAACATTTTATAACTTAAATTTAAATTAAAAAAAAAATATGTTTTTAATTGCTTCAAAATGAAGTACACGTTCAAGGTACATTAGTTTTACATAATTATCAATATTATTTTAGGATCTAGAAACAATAGATTTGCTACAATCTTGCGCACAGTGGATGCAAGGCAAAAATTAATTTTAATTTTTTTATCAAAATTAATGATTTAAAAAAATAAAATAAAACATCAGTTGTAGAATGTTGAGATAATTATGCTGTATATAAAGTTATTAGTTGTAAAGATTTTATGTTTTATATGGAATTTGAAATAAAATTAAATGTGACATGACGCTCAATTTCACCTTCAGTGAAAAAGTAAGACTCCTTAGATATATTAAAACGCATTTATACACCTGATATAACAATTATAAACACTGTAAATTATATTATATTTTTGTAATTTAGTTAAAATAAATAAAAGTTCAACATTTATAAAAAGTGGAATTTAGTAAGTTGTAGTAGTATCTCATGCAAACATCATGTATTGGATTGCCCTAACCTGTTGTATAGTGTGTCCATGAAGCCTTTTTACAATTTCAAGCTTTTATTACAGATAAAAAGATAAGTACTACAATATTATAAGTATATATTGAAGTTTCATTTGCAACAATAATTGAATTTTTATTTGTGCACCACTGGTTGTATGAAACACGTCAAGGCGATAATCGTGAGTAGTACTGGAAGTTCATGGAGACCGGCCCAGTAGCGGACAAAGTAAAGAGTGGACGAAAAAGACTATCAGAGGAAAACGTGGACGATTATCGGTTTGACCTGCATCATGCAACAAATGGTGCACATATAGAAGTTTATTATTTGCGGAAAAAAACCCTTTAAAATATGCTCCTAATATCGTGCTGCTTTCCATATATGTATTTGTTCATTTGTGTTTGTAACAAAAGCTTTAAATTGTAAAGACATTGTGACCACGTGTATTTACTCGGGTGTTTCTGAAACTTTTGTTAAATGTTTTATGTAACACCAATAAAATAAAAAGAAAACTGCTCAATTAAACTGAGGACATTGAGCTCACAGGCTATTTACACTAATTGTGAATTATACTCTTATTTCAAATAATTTGAAATAGCCTCTCGAAAAATTAAGAAATCGATAATATATTAAGGGGGTCACTAATTATATATTATACTCTTATTTCAAAGAATTTGAAATAAGTCCCTCGAAAAATAAAGAAATCGACAATATATTAAAAGGGGTTATCCCCCCGCTCCCTCCATTTAATTAACCAATGAACCCCAAAACTATTCAGGGAAGCGCCTTATTACACACCCAGAAAAAGGAATTGATTAAAACTACAAAACATGTTTTGTTGAGTACATTTTGGTTGTTTTAGCTAAATTCAAGTAAAATTGAACCATTTTACTTGAATTAACAAAACATTTTTAGCTGTCGATACAAAACTTTTTTTTTTGGAATTGCAAAAAAAAAAAATTTTTTTTTGTTAATTCAAACAAAATTTCCATTGACCTATATTTAAACAAAAAGTTTTGTTGGGTCAACCAAATTTTTGTTGATTCAACAAAAATTTTTTCTGGGTGCAATGAACATATATACAAAATTTGAAGCAAATTGGATAATTCTGCATGAAAAACACATTTATCTAAATTAAAGGGGATTAGCCCCCCATAACCCCCTTTATACTTAACCAATGAACCCCTAAAACTAATGAGGGAAGCGCCTTGCCACAATGAATCTATATACAAAATTTGAAGAAAATCGGATAATTCTGAATGATAAACTCATTTATTTAAATTAAGGGGGGAGGAATAGCCCCCGTTACCCCTTTTATACTTAACCAATGAACCCCCAAAACTAATCAGGAAAGCGCCTTATCACAATGAACCTATATACAAAATTTGAAGAAAATCGGATAATTCTGCATGAAAAACCCATTTATCTAAATTAAGGGGGGGTTAGCCCCCCGTTCTCCCCTTTTTATACTTAACCAATGAATCCCCAAAACGAATTAGGGAAGTGCTTTATCACAATGAACCTCTAAACAAAATTTGAAGCAAAACGGTTATTTCTATCAAGAGTTATTGCGTTACGTACATACGTACGTACATACATACGTATATAGATACAGAACCGGCGGGCACATTAGCTCTCAGGCTTTGATAGCCTGTGAGCTAATAAGTAATACTACAGAGAAAGGGTCCAGAGACAGGTTTACCACAACTGGAAATTCATCACCCAAACTTGGTCAGATTACATTTTTTAGGGAATTATTAATATATTTATCCATTAATACTGAGCAATATAAGGTTTAAAATAAGTCATGCATTTTTCATGTCTCCGGCATTTCTCCGTTTCACAAATTTTCTTACATTTTTTTTACACAATTCTTTTATGCATTGAAAATTACAGACAATCATGATAAGTATATAACCCTTAATATTTTATCCCTCTGCATTTTATTCTGTGATATAATTAAATATTATAAATTAATCGAGAATATAAAAGAAGTTGCATGTTTTAATTAGCTTGATTAAATTTGTTAGTCTAATTTTAAATGTTCTTGAGATGCGGATAAGACCTTATGACAGTGGTTAAATTATTCTTTCTTAGTTTTTAAGACAGTTAATTCATTTTCAGTAGTATAACTCTATAGAGAATAAACATTTAATATTTTATCTATGGCTTGTAATTAGAACAGAAAACTTTAATTAGTTCAAATGGCTTAAAAGAGATTCAGATTGGAAGTGTCAGTTAATGCGAAGCCTAAAAAGAGTAATGTTATGTGAATCTAAGAAAATGTGAGTGATTATTTTCTTGATCGTATGGGCAGTAGTTGATGAATTATCTCAAGTTTGTTTGTATTATATTTTATGAAAATAAGTGAGAAAAACATATTTCTCAGAAATGTTTGTGTATAGAATATTTTTGCAAGTCATAATAGAATATTTTTGCATTCAAATCCAGTTTATTATATAATCACTATCTGATCCGTCTGGCGTTGCCGAAAAATCACTAACTTTCTTTTTCGGTTTCGATAAAAATAGTCATTTTCGGGCGCATACTGCTCTAAACATACCTCCTTCCGAACGAAACTCCGGCACTCGCCCCTCTCTGCCTACGGCGTTGTATAGCAGGCGTGATACGCACCCGCTGCAATAGCGTTTAGTTTCAATTTAAACCGATAGGAACGTAAAATCATCTTACTTATTTATCTAATATCTTAATTAGTTCATTTTAAGTTGAATGGACTAATTCCCGTTGTTGAAGATGTTTCTATGTATTTTTTCGAACACTTTGGTCGAAATATGAAAATGCCCTAGGTTGACCACTTGCAACCACCCTATCTCCCACACCCCACAGCTACCGACATGCAACCACCATAGTGCACGATGGGAGACCCCAAGCTACTACCACACACAAACACCAGTGGTCTGAGTAGGGTAGTTGTGGCTGCAAAGTGAAATATAGGGACACACACGTCTCTCTCCCCCCCCCTCTGTCTCTCTTTATATATATATATGTCTGTGTGTGTGGATTACACAACTACCAACCTTTCTTTTTTTTAAGTCAAATAAATATAATTTGAAAAAAATAAAAATAAAATGCGTCTTGCTTCTAAATAGTTATTACTTACCTTCTTTCATTTGATAAAATTTATAGTTTTATTTGCTTTATTTTGGCATCTATATCCGCATAAACACCTAATTTAGAAAAGATTTTAGTAATATAGGTGATATAAATAAAATTTAATTATTGTGAAACAATTCAATTTGGTATGTTGAAGTTTATAGCACGCAAACTTTATGCATTGGTTAGTTCAAACCTGCTGTATTCACACAGGTGTTTTCGAAATTTTTGTTAAATATTTTATGTAATCGCAATAAAATATGCAAAACTAAAGCGAATTTAAGAGGATTGCTACAACTGCCAATTTATCAGACAAGAGCCGAGGGTGCATTTTTCTGTTATTATTAACCGATAAGTTCATATTTATTAATTTTGAGTAATTTAAAGAATAAAATCACTCATATAATTTGCATATGCATGTTTCGCTGTTCCCAAAATTTTCCTAGATCTCTTAATAAAATATTATGTTTGAATATTTTCAAACAAGCTTGTATATTTACATTTTTATTTTACATTGTCTTTCTTGTATAATATACACATTTACACAATATGATAAGTTTATCAGACTAAATGTTTTACCCATCTGCATTATAATCTGAAATATAATTAAGGATTATAAATTAATCAAGTCAGCAAAATAGATTACTTGTTTTAATTAGCTTGATTATATTTTTTATTTAAATTTTAAATATTCCTGATATTTGTAGAACATCTTAAGACATCGGTTAAATGAACTTTTTCATATTTGTTAGACAATTAATTCCTTTTGAGCACTCAGGATTTTACAGAGAATAAACATTTACTATTTTCCCGATAGTTAGAACAAAACAGAACTTTAAACAGATCATAAGGATTAAGGGATATATAATCTGGAAGTGTCAGTTAATTAAAAATTCTAAAAATATATTAATGTTATGGTGAGATTAAAGAGCTTGAATTATTAGTTATTTGGTGGTATGGGACAATGGTTGATGAATTATCTTAGGTTTTTATTATATTTTATGGAAATGAGTAAGCATAACAATATATGTTTCATAATAATTTATATATAAGGTACATTATTTTTTTTAGAACTATACAAATAAAATTTTACTATTTTTTATTAATCTTAAATATTGTAATTTATAACAATTAGTTTTTAAAGCAGTTGATGGAAAGAAAACTGTATGCTATATAGGACAACAGAATCTGAGATAATCTCATGTGGATTGAAGTAATAGCTATTTCAAACCTGTTAGTTTTACTTTTTAGGGTTTCGTTCATCTCAGGAAACCCTATTACTCCCGCTCCGTTGTCTGTCTGTTACAGAGTCATTCTCAAAAACTATGTAACTTACTGAGTTGAAACTTAGTGTATAAATCTGAATAGCAGCTGTAAAGAGCTCAAAATATTAAAAATTGAAAAATTCGTATTATTTTAATAAATAGAGATAAAAAACCAAAATTCTAACAGCCTTTTCCTATTAAATTGAAACATTTTTCGTTATAGCCGATGCCAAAAATAAAAAATCCACGATGAAATTCTTTCTACAATAATTAATTTTCTATCAGACGATTTCCATGCGAAAAATTAAATAAAAAGTTTCACCAATTGAAAAAAAAATATTAATATGAAATAAAATTGATTGACGTCATAGTGGTAATAAAACTGTAACATTTCTCAATAATACAAGGAGTATGAGTATGTGTAATGTACACAAAGCAGATTAATATCACGTCATCAGAGAATTAAAAAGAAAATATGACGTCATATCGGAAGTTTAACGGATTTTTCAAATGTTTCAGAATAATACAAAGCGAGTATCAATATGAATAATAGAGAATAGTAAATATGTGATATAAATGCTGGACGATTACACCATGAAACATTTCTACATTAAAGACGTGAGTATAAAACATCATAAATTTACTGAATGGTGTGTACAAAACGTTTGTATACATATACACCATTCAGTAAATTTGTGATGTTTTATACTGACGTCTTTAATGTAGTAAATATATGAGTTTGAGAAACGTATTGAATGACGATAAAAACCCGATTACGGAAATATTCATATATTTTAACATTTTGAAGGTGTACAACATGTTAATTTTGATTTTTTTTTTAATATCGCATTTAGTCCACATGACAAATATTATTATGACAGAATATAATAGCGGACTTCGCCCGCTATCGAGCTGGTTTAGATATTCGAAATGACGAGAAAAATAGACCGGTAAATTTTTACTTTATAAAAAACATGACTTTTTTTTTTTTTGGTTGCTAAATGAAATTTATTTGGATTTATTAAAGAAAGGATAAAGTGTTTTGAAAGGATTATTAAACGAAACCCTTAGAGCGATCTTTGATCACACTTACTACACTTCTTTTTTTTTCTTCGTCATCAAAATATATTATCATTATATTTCGTTTTGCATATTTTTATGTAACTCTTATCATATATATTATTTCTGTTGTCAACATCATTTTTTCTATGCATTTACAAAACGCACGACAATGAATGAAGTACCATTCAAATGGTTTTTCAACCGGCTTCTCACATAGTACACTCACATCTCGTTAATTAATTTTTGTTGATTAAAAATTGCAGTTAATAAAAAATAAACCAGCGTTGTTTTCATAAATAAAATGGAAGCTTTTTCTCAAATCAGTGTTGCCAAAATAATAAAATACCGCATTAAATCGTGTTCAACAATGATTATAAAAAATAAATATTACAAAAAAGATAAAGTGTCCGCACGTTTTTTTATATAACTCTTATATATTATTTCTGTTGTCAACATTCCTTTTTTATGCATTTATAAAATGTACAATTTTGAATGATGTATCACTCAATGATTTTTTAACTGGCTTCTGACATAGTACACTCACACTTCGTTAAATCATGTTTGTTGATTAAAAATGGCAGTTAATAAAAAAATAAATCAGATTTGCTTTCATAAATAAAATGAAAGGTTTTTTCTCAGATCATTGTTGCCACCATAATAAAATACCGCATTAAATCGTGTTCAATAATGATGTTAAAAAATAAATAGTACAAAAAAGATAAAATGTCCGCACGGATTTATTTTAAAATCATAATTAAAAAACAAAATTGAAATTCAAATGTTTAGAACAAAAATACAGCACGATCGAAACAGTGGTATATTTAACATGTATCTTAAAACGTATGCTTTGTTATATTTTAAATTAATTTTTTTTTATATGTTTTCAATTTATTTTTCTGTACCCCGTGTTTTTACCAAAGCGGATGGCATCATCATCTAATGCAGTTAAAATGCGATTGTTAATATTTTTTTCACGCATTATTTAGATTCCTTTTGCTATCTTCGATCAGTTTTTACAGTACCTTTGATGGAATCAATGAGATGATATTCTGGCTTGATTAATGTGATTTCAGATATTTTTATCCTTAATTTTTCTTTAGAAGTTTAAAACTGCATCTGAAAATATATTATATATTGCTAAAAAATATTAGACTGTAGTGCGAAATCCTCCCACGTGTCCACTGGATAAATATGTAAAATTACGAAAAAAATGACAAGATTATCACAATAGCGATGTGTAGCTCAGGCTGGTTAGGATATTCTTCCGGTATTATTAACTGATAGTTTTCAATTTCGAGTTATGTGTGGGATAAAATCAGTCAAATAATTTGTCCATTTAAATTTCGACGACACTAAACATTTCTTACTATTTGTTTCACAATAATGATATTAAAATAATGGGTTATACGTAGCATGAAAAATTTATACTCATTAAAAAATTATCCTTTAATACATTGTAATTAATGATCGTAAATAACCGATGTCTGTAAGAAAGATTACATGTATAATTACCTTGATTAAATTTTTTGTTTCAAGAAAAAATATTCTTTCTTGACATGTGGATAATATTTTATGACAGCGGTTAAATTATTTTCGTTTCTTGGTTTTTAAGATAATTAATTCATTTTGAATACTCATGTTTCTACCTAGAATAAACATTTTTTAATTTTATCTTTGAGTGTTAATAAACATAACTTTAATTATATCAGACGGCTTAAAGGACATTCAAAGAGGAAGTGTCAGTTAAAAAGAGGCCTGAAAAACTATTAATATTACACAAGGTCTAAGAAAGTGTGAATGATTACTTACTTAGTGATATGCAGCACTGGCTGATGAATTACCTTAGTTATGCATTTTAATTAAATGTTTTTGGAAAACGTAAGACTAAAAGGGCATAGTTTTCGTAATTACGTGTGCATACGCTATTTTGTTTCTCTATATTTATCTAAAAAATTATGTATCTATATTATGACTATTATATACAGTAGGATTTATAAAAATATTTTCTATTTTTATATCCGATGTATATGATAATACAATTTTTAAGCAGTACTTCGATTAGTATTTCATGTGTTATTTCAAAGTGTTATATAATTTGAAACCTGGCATAGTTACGAAAATACTCTTTTTTCACATTTATACTATTTAATATTCATAAAAATCACATTTATACTAATTAAAAAATTATTCTTTAACGCATTGTATTTAATGTTTATAAATAACCGACGTCTGCATTAAAGATTACATGTATAATTACCATGATTAAATTTTTTGTTTCAAGTTTAAATATTCTTGACATGCGGATAATATTTTATGACAGCGGTTAAATTACTTTTGTTTCTTTGTTTTTGCGATAATTAATTCATTTTGAATACTCATGTTTCTACCTAAAATAAGCATTTTTTATTTTATATTTGAGTGTTAGTAAACATAACTTTAATTACATCAGACGGCTTAAGGGTGATTCAAAGAGGAAGTGTCAGTTGAAAGGAGGCCTAAATATTAATATTACAAGAGACTAGGAAAGTGTGAATGATTAGTTACATAATGATAGTGATACAGGGCAGTGGCTGATGAATTACCTTAGTTATACATTTTAATTAAATGTTTTGGAAAAAGGTAAAAAAAAAAATTGCATACAGTTTCCATTATTATTTGTGAATACGCTATTTTGTTTCTCTATATTTATCTAAAAAATTTACATATCTGTATTATGATAATTATATACAGAAGGATTTATAAGAATATTTTCTATTTTTTATAACCGAAAATATGATAATACAATTTTTAGAACAGTACTTCGATTAGTATTTCATGCATTATTTAAAAGTGTTATATAATTTGAAAGCTATCATAGTTTTTCATATTTTGTACTATTTAATGTTTATCGAAATTTCACATTTATGCTTAGTAAAAATTTATTCTTTAACAAATTGTATTTAATGTTTATAAACAACCGACGTCTGCAAGAAAGATTACATGTATAATTACCTTGATTATTTTTTTTGTTTCAAGTTTAAATATTCTTGACATGAGGATAATATTTTATGACAGCGGTTAAATTATTTTTGTTTCTTGGTTTTTAAGATAATTAATTCATTTTGAATAGTCATGTTTCTACCTAGAATAAGCCTTTTTTTATTTTATCTTTGAGTGTTAATAAACATAACTTTAATTATATCAGACGGCTTAGGCGAAATTCAAATAGGAAGTGTCAGTTAACAAAAAGGTCTGAAAAAATATTAAAATTACATGAGGTCTAAGAAAATGAGAATGATTATTTACTTAGTGATATGAAGCATTGGCTGATGAGTTCCCTTAGTTATGCATTTTAATTAAATGTTTTTGAAAAACGTAAAACAAAAAGGGCATATTTTTCATCATTACGTGTGCATACGCTATTTTGTTTCTCTATATTTATCTAAAAATGATATATCTATATTATGAATACTGTACACAGTAGGGTTTATAAGAATATTGTCTACTTTTTATTGTCTACTTTTTATCGAAACATAGTAGTACGTGCAATATTGTGTACGCTATCTTGGCACTAATCAACAGATATTTGATACAACCACTCATCTTTGTTGCTTCTTTTTGGGAACAACGGATTTCGAGTTTATTCTGTTGACGATAATTTTCAGAATTATCAAGCTATGATTTTGAGACTTTCACAAAAGTTACTCTATATATTTAGCTAATACATTATTCATATTATATTTTGATTGCATTTGCGCATGCGCAGTGAAACATGTTTTAGTAAACCTGCTCATTTTTCATCCAATTTTTATTATTTTTTAATTCTGATTGCAGAGTATTATGTACATTGTTGTTTGTCATATTTTCTGAATATGACTTTTTTTTATATTAAGAACTCTGCAAATTATAAGCAAAAAACTAGGCGAAATTTGGGACTGTTTTTAAAAAACCTTAATTTCTCTACGAGTATACATGCTATCCTCATAGAAATGAACACAGTATATTACAATAAGCCACCTATTAATAATCACGAGTTTTAACGCCTTTACTACATTAGTTTTTACAGGGTTATCCAAAAGATATTCGTTCTTTTTCAATTTTTTGAGAGTCCCCTATGGGGTTTCGTGAAAAAATCTTCGCGAAAATATACAACTTATTTTATACTGTGTACATACATGCAGTTTCAGGTTAATTTCTCATGTATTTTTCTAGATAGTTAACAAAACGTCTAAAATCACAAGTGACCGGTCATCTTTGGCAATGTAGTGTATATAACCCTTATAAAGACAACATATAATTCATCACACACAAATTGGAAAAAATAAAAATCACAAAACTGAAAGCTAAAACTGAAACGTGTTATAAACAATATCCATAAAATTTCCAAAAAGAAAAATACTGAAAAAATAAATAACTGTAGAGCTATGGTCGAACTCTTAAGCCTAAATTACCATAGTTAGTACACGGCATGTACGATTCGTGCTTGCACGAACTATAATAAGCTACAAGGAAGCCTAATTTGTATATTTAAAAGACCAGAAATTGTATATTAAATATGAAAACAAATACTATGAGAAATATAATAGTTCAAATAAAATGTACTACAAGGTTAAAATACGTAAGTATCTGGTTAAATAAAAATATTCAAAATAAAATAAATTCTATATTTATTTTCAAAAAAGGTTTTCTAAATTCTAGATTCGCAGGAATGTATGTAGACGTCACAGTTACGTCCAAGGAAAATTACCAATGTAGTTTTGTTTCAGATTTAAATCCTTTTCTATATTCAAAAGAAAGAAAACATTCCAAATGGATTTCATTCTGTCTCTTTTATATTCATTGTTGTCAATATTTTGAATAAAAGTATATTATAAAGTTAAATCAATTTTTGTAAGTCACTTCTGTTGCTGTTTTACGTGTTTGTGAAACACACAAATTTGAACTGACAAACCCGCATGCTATATAAAAAATCCTAGCATTGTTACATTATTAGTTGAAAGGGAAAACATTCTAAAATTTATTTTCATAACTTACAAAAATTCTATATTTCTTTGAATATTTTCACAGAAAGCGTCACATTTGCGTCACGAGGGCAAAAGAACAGTACCAATGTAGTTTGTTTCAACATTTGATTTTCATTCAATATTCCAGAGAAAAGAAGTATTCGAAATTTTATTCTACCGATTTTATGTTTTTCGTAGTCAGTATTTTGATAAAAAGTATGTGGCAAAGTAAATTCAATCTTGGGACACATTTTTGAGGCATTTTTCTAAATTATAATGGTGTTAGGAAAATTCATTATTTATACATATAAGTAATGATTCTGGGGATACAATTTGCAAAAATCTGGAATTTTAAAGTATATAATTAGCTCGTTATAGTATTATGTATGCCGTTTATACATGATTAATACATATTTTTACGCAAGCACTTTTACAATATTGCAATGGAAGACCATCAATATTAACCACACATTTAAAAATATAAGTTTTCACAGTTATTATGCTATAATATGCAGAACTTTAAGGGTTATTCTAAATGATGGAGCCATTTTCAAAAAATTGTATTTATTAAAGTACAAATCCAAAATGAACAATCATTACACCAATGAAAAAAGGAATTTTCAAAAATTTTTTAAAGACATTATAAATGTTCAACGTGTCCACCGTTTGCTGCACGGCAAACATCTATGCGATAGCCAAACTCATCCCACAAACGAGAAAGCGTATCTGCTGTTACAAAGCGATGATGGTTCCAGAGGCGGCCGGTAGAGGTCGCGCGGCAATAGGCCGTGATTTCGTTTCATTGTCAGTTGTGAGTGAGACTGCAGATACGCTTTCTCGTGTGACGCTTTCTCGCAAAACTTTGAGACTTCCTCTGTTCATTGGTATAAAGATTGTTCATTTTGGATTTGTATTTTTATAAATATAATTTTTTGAAAATGGGTCCATCATTTAGAATAATCCTGTATATTCATTTAATATACACCTACGTTTCATTATTATATTCGTACTTAACATTAAAAGTTAAGAAAATATTACAATTAAGAAACAAACTAAAAAATAATATTAACCAACCTTCTACAAAATACTACATCAAACATTTAGAATAACTAAAAAATCATGAAAAAGAAAAAATGCAAGATTAGCAGTAAATAAATATGACGCTAAATACAAACATTCAAAGAAACAAATATTTTACTATATTTATTTTCAAAATAAGAATTTCTGAATTCTAGATTCCCAGTTGGAATGCAGATGTCACATTTGCGTCAAGGAAGCAAAATAAGTTCACCAGCGTAGTTTTGTCCAAGATTTGTGTCCCATTCAATATTCAAAAGAAAAGAAGTATTCAAAATTTTGTTCTGTATATTTTATTTTTGTTGTTGTAAATATTTTGAGAAAATATGTAGTGCAGTAGAATAAAATTTTGAAACAACTTTTGAATCGGCTCTCCTGATTTATTATAAACTTAAATTTGAATTGACAAAAATACATGCTTACAGGCATTTTCTTAGTAATTTTTTTTTTTTAAAGATTTTGTAGGGTCGAAAAAAATATTTTTTTAAACAGTAGTTTGTTTTGAAAGCAGGCATTTTTACACAAATAGATAATTTAAATAAAGATACAATCGAGAATTTTCCCTGAATTATAATATTGAAAGAAAATGTAACATTTATAAATATAAATAAAGATTCCAAGCACACAGTTTTTACAGATCTGGAATGGTGGTTAATTTAGAGAGTTACGGTATACTTATGACGTTATTACATTGTCAATTAATTAAGGATTTCCTTAAGAAGTCTTGTACCTTTTAAACTCGCCGAAAATCAACAAAAACTTTCAAACTTTGAATTAGTGTATCTTCAAAACTTTTCTATGTATAAGCATGAAATTTTGACTATTGATTAAGCAGATTGTGCGTTTTAATATAATACCATTAGAAACTGACTGGTCTTTTACAGAATTTGAGCATTGTTGAAAATAAAGTTGCTCTTTTTTTTATTCCGTAAGTCATTGCGCGCATGATATCTTGAGAACGTATGACTGGATTGTTATGAAATTTGATATAGATAATAAGCACATATGTTTTTAAAAAATGATCTACTCTTATGTCACAATTATTTCATTAACCATGTAAAAAAAATATTTTAGTAAAAAAGTTTAAAATTTTGCATTTTTTAATGAATAAAAATAGTCATAAATAAAAATCTTATAATTGTAAATATTTAAAAGTAGATCATTTTAAACACGCATATGTGGTTATTATCTAAATCAATTTTCATAACAATTCATGCACACGTTCTCAAGATATCATGCGCGCAATCACTTACGGAGTAAAAAAAAGAGCTATTTTAATTTCAACAATGGAAAATTCAGTAAAATATTAGTCAGTTTCTAATAGTATTATATTAAAAAGCACAATCTATTTAATTAATAATCAAAACTTTATGTTTATACATATAAATGTTTTGAAAATACACTAATTCAAACTTTGATTGTTTTTCTCGATTTTCGTCGCACTTAAAATGTACAAGACTCCTTAATAACGGACATGATGACTGGCAAGATTGATTATACGTTTTCAAATGTAAGCCTCCACGATTGTTATACAATAAATTGCAAAAATGTTGAATTTTCTTGTCAGTAGTTACATGAGAATTACACCAAAGTTAGTTTAAAGACCTATATTTAATTATTAAATTCGTAGTTAAAATAAAAAGTTTAAAACAATACAAATGAGATGTAAATTAAAAATAATCGTAAGCACTTTTTATAAATTAATATACGAAAGGCTTAATTAACTTGAAGTCATTAGAAAATAATTTAAATTATCGATTCATAACTATCTAGCTATATAAAAATACTTAAAAAACAATTTTCTGTATTTATTTTTAAAAACAAATGTTTTGCATTTCAGATTTCCAGGAACGTATGTAGATGTCAAGGGTACACGATGTCACACGATGTCACACGGGCACACGATGTATGTAGATGTCAAGGGTCAAGTAGATGTCACATTTACGTCAAGGGGCTAAAAGAACTGTAGCAGTGTAGTTTTGTCCAAGATTTGTATCTCATTTTATATTCAAAGGGAAACAAGTATTCAAAATTTTATTCTCTCTATTTTGTATTTATTGTTGTCAACATTTTGAAAAAAGTGTGTAATAAAGTCAAGTCAATCTTGTAAGCTACATTTGTGGCTGTTTTACTTCGTTGTGACGCATTCAAGTTTGAATTGACAAAGGATTTTGAAATTTTTAATTTAAAATGTTTATTTTTTTTTAAATAAACGTATTATTTACAAACATTATTTAAAACGAATTATTTTATTATAAACAGTGTCTTAACGTGAAAGTATCAACAGCATTTTAATAATGGAACTAGACATATATTTTTTAAAATATTTTTTTGTAATGGAAGCCTATTAGACCTCGAACTTTTCTTCCGTAAAACATGCATTCATTTGAGGCAGGTTAAACAGGTTTTGAACCACATAATTTATTTGGTATATCATTATTTGTTTAATTTTTATGTTTCTACGTGGAGCACAGATGTCATATACGCACCACATTGGCGCGATTGTAACAAAATGGCAATTTTATTCCTCACATGGTAACCCGGTTATTTTGTTTATATTGCTGTTTATTTACTTTTATTTTTTATTTTAATTCTATGAATTGTTTTTATTATGTATATCAATATTTATTTATATCAAACTATCTTTTATTTATTTTTATTTCATTTATTTTAAATAATAGAAGCTATTTCATTATTACGTTATTTTATTTTTATATTGAAATAAAAATCACGTGCTATTATTGCATGCTATTTGTAACTAATATTCAAAAATAAAGTTTTCGCCAAATTGGCGGGGGAAAAATCGCGCCAATGTGGTGCGTATATGACATCTGTGCCCTACGTGGAACGTATTTGATTTAATTAATTAAAAAAAAAATATTTCAAAACGATTAGCCATTAACTTGAGTCAAAATAACTCATATTATACGGAAGATTAATAGGAGATAGAGAAGTATGTGATAGTAAGATAAATCTTTATTTATGTATATATATAAATAATCAGCTAAAACCGAGTACACTGTCTTGAAACGCAATAACAATTAAACGGTAACAAATATTGACGTTACTCTTACAGGAGATTAGTGTGTAAAGTCGGGCATTTCTTTCTTATTCTTACTTGATCTAATTCAAAGTGCCATTGATAAGTGACGCTGCATAAACGGTAAGAACGCTCAAACTAACATATAACAAGTTGGAAACTGTACGTCGAACGTGACAAATGAGTTGCGTTCGTACTATAACTAGTTATATAAAGATTCATATCTTGATGATTTTTAATTCTGTGAAATGAATTATATCGTCTGCAGATTAATTTCTGTAATAAAATAAGTATCTCGGTCGCTTGACGATTAAACCTCGGAAGCTCCTATAACAAAAAAGCACCGTATTTAAAAAAAAAATTCAAATTTCTTAATAAATGTTTTTATTAATATTTTCTAAATTTTTGATTCAATTTTCCTAAAATTTGAAATGTCTCGACAAAATTTTGCAAAGATAATATATTGTAAATTTCAAACCATTCGATTGGGTAGTTTTTGCGTTGTTATATGCGGACGGACGGACAGACAGACGGACGGACCAGACGATGACAATAGGTGCTACGTATTTATATAATTACGAACGCACCTAAAAAGGGATCAATGTTCACTCGGTAGTTAACATTCATTTGTTAAAACTGGTAAAACTCAAAATTAACAGTTTGCGTTTAAAAATGATAAGGTTATTTTGAGCAAGAAGTATTACAGTCTGAATTTGTGCAGCGCCATATTTCGGCGATACTAGGAACTAAAACAAGGAAGCGTAGTAAAACAAACCTGATATCGCACATTATTCACCAGAAAAAATAACTACAATAACTAGCACTGTTTACTTCTTATATCGTTTTAAAAAACTTTCAGGCTATTATGGGACATCCTATAGCTATTTTTAGGAATACAAATTGCACAGACGTGGCACTAACTTTACATATAATTTTATAATATCTGAACTTTATAATATATTTATCTGAGTATATCATTTCAAAATTTATTCAAAATTTTCTTTCCATGTGTCAGACAGAAATTGGTGTGTTATTCAGTATCACATCAATATATTTTATTAGACATACTGAAAATATCATTTTGAATAACAATAGTAAAAAAGCGTGATTTTTCATTAGTTCACTCTTTATTTTTTATTTATTTTTTATTTTCTACTGCATAGTGTTTAAAATATTTCAATCGTTTTAGTTTCACAGGAAATTGGCTTATTTTAGCGCGAGGGATTTGACGCATAATCAACTCCATTGGTGTTGTAATTATACTACAGCTGTAACTTTAAAGAATATTTGTCGATTTAGAACATGCGCCCAACTAACGGAATAATGCCTTGAAAATAATTTATTATTTTACAATTAAATTCTAAAAATATTAAAATTTTGTACTGTCGTCGGACATACCTCTGTTTACATTTTTTTAAAATAATTCAAGCGTATAGTGTCAAATTGCAAGATGTGAGAAAAAATCGATTGCAAAATTCCATGTGTACATAATGAGTCAAATTAAGTTTAATAAAAGAGTGTAGAAAGTTGCATTTTAGATGTTTCTGTGAGTATTTTTTTTTTATAATTCAGATGCATTGGTATTAAATTATCGAACTTTTCAATGCCCATTCTCTCAAAATCAAACATATAACGTTTGTCAATATTGATTATACATTTGTTGTTGTCTTATCGAAAGACATCAGAGAAAAATACGCCACTTTCATAAAACTCTTAAGAGGTTAAAAATTTCGAGTATTTGCTGAAAATTATGATCATTACATGAAGGGAGATAATACCTCGAATCGAAAACGTCCTCCAACTCACTAACCCTCAAGTGATCGTTTCTTCCACAATCTTCCACAATTCTTATTTCTATACAGATGTTTGTGACATTCGCACGAAACGTAGTGTCTAAAAGAAATCATTGTTCTAAAGACTGACCTCTCCCAATACTACTTAACAAAATTACTCCATATATTAATTTTAACTTTTAGTGGAATATTTAGAAATTGCAATGATTGCACTATCTTCTATCTCTGAAGTAAAGAATGGAACTTTAATTACGCGTCTTTTACTTAAATGTGAATGCGAAAACATTTTTATATCAAACTGAAAATAAGTTTATTTCATTCTTCAAGTGCAGTACTAGTTAGCTTTGAACTGGACATTTTTCTGTATGACATTAATACATCACAAATCACAAATCTTAACAGTATTACAAACATAAAGTTCTGTATATTTAAAAACATATAAAGATTTTTTTTCAAAAGAGAACTTTAAAATTCAGAAGTCATGAGAAACCAGATGTGTAAATGTCAATCTTGTGTCTTGGAAATGCATTGAATTTTCGTCCACATTACCATTGGTATAAATGTCTGAACACAGCACTGGGAGTGATTTTGGATGCGCTTGACATTCCAGAATGTTGTCGCAAAAAATGTATTATGTCATATGCTCACTCTCTATTTTCTTAAAATTTAGTTAAGATGAATTTTAGATACGGTTGTTAAATTTGATGTCGGACCATCAAAAAAAAAAAAGATTTTGTTAGATTTCATCTTAAATATTGAGGTAAAAGAAAGATTAACAATTTCTAAATGTACTAACTTACGCATCTTTAATGACGGAATTTCGCATATCGAAGAAAAATAACTAAAGGTCGATAAGACTGTTAAAGTGGCATATTTCAATTAATTTTAGAAGATTCTTCTAATTTTTTGAAATATAGTTTTAATCTTTTAACATATTTATTCCATTTTATACGAGGTGTTCCGAATTAAAGCTGATCAAATCCGTAAAATAATATCTAGAGATATTTGTAGGAAATATAATGGGATTTATTGTATTTCACTGAGAACTATAGAAAACAAATGTCCTTTATTTCTCACATTTCCATTTTCTATCACATTGATAATTTCATAAAAAGGATTTTTCAATTTCGTTGACAGAAAACGCCGAATATTCTGAACATACTGTTTTACTTACTAGAACATGGAAAAATGTTTTCTAGATATAACTTATAGTAACCGGAGACAGTATAAAAATTTAAATTTCCTGACTTTAAAAAAGCTATTTTTACATAAATTAATTTTCATTTTATGAAGTATAATATTTTAAATATTTTTACAACTGATTTTAAAACATTCATACCTTTAAAACTTACGGTATAGGAATTAGCTATTGCATAATGGTAAAAGGTGATACACTGTACGTAAAGGAATGATATATTCGTCATACACTCACACACTTATTTATTTTTAAACTTTGGTTAAGCGCAGAGATCGCCTAAGTAGTCGATATGCTGTTAACAGTAATTGATTCGGCCTAGTATTTCGTTTCAGATTGATGGGAAAGTACTATTTAAAAATCAAATATTACAATAAAAAAATAAGATGTGGAAATGTCTGTCGCACTATCGATGTAGTAATTTTATGCTACAATTGATATTAGATATACAAGGAAATGACCGAAAATCGGTATGTGCATTTCAGATTGAATTTTTTCACTACCATTTTCTACATGAGTTGAAACTATCGATTATAATATCCAGGAGGACGTTAATGATTTATGAATTGATCTTGAAGGTAAGGACCTTTTTAAAAATGTCAAATTAACTTATTCTTGGACGACCATAAATTTTGCTTGGAACAGTCTAAAGTGTCCAATTTTGAATCTAGTTTACATTTTTGTCGTTGCATGTTATACCCTAGTAAAAAAGCTATGAAGCAACTTAGACATTGAATTTCGAGAGGTTTGGAGTTTCAAACTCATGAAACCCATTGTCAAGAATCGGCAATCGCATTGATGCCATTGACAATGTCAATAAAATTTAGAAACCTCTTAAAAGTATCATTACAATGCATCTGTTTGCATATGTATATGTATGTTAAACGTATAGTAATATAAGACTAAATAATAAAAAATACAAAGCTTAAGCGCCTTTCTTATTGTTTTATCATAATTATGAAATAATAATCGATATATATATAAGAATAAGAAAATAATAATCGTAATGATAATAATAATTATAATTAGGAAATAATAATCGATAAATAATTGAGAAACTCTGGAAGGAGTCGACGGTCAAAAAAGTTTTTGAACTCTTATATTAAGATGACTCGGTTTGAACTATTTTTTTATTTAAGTTTTTTGTATTGCCTTTTGGAAATACTATTACATGATTCTATTAAGGAAAATTATTTAGTCAATAAAAGTGCTAAAGGTCAAAAAAATTATTTAAAAGGAATTGAGATAAATTTAACACTACCCGTCTAAAAAAATTTCATTTTATAGCATACCTTTTCATAATTGACTTACAAGTGTGCTCTATAACAGTATGGGCCAGATTTCAGAAAAATAATAATTCGATAAAAAAATAAATAAAATGTCATGAATATGTATAAATAAAATAAAAATGACTAATTACTAAAATTTGTATTTTTCAAAAATAAACTCTTTATATGACAGAAAATTCGTTCTTTAATATTTTGAAATGCATTTTTATAATCGTCTAAAAAATGCGGACTCAATTGAAAAACATACGTTTAACTTTTGACATTTAGAAAATGCCGATGTATTGAAAGACACAAATAGAAAAAAAAATGAATTTAAAGATTATAACTATGAAGCGCTAAATGAAAAATGGATGCAGTAAAAAGTCATTTTAATGTATTTTTTATTGCCCCTTCGTCCGAAATACTGCAGATGTCTAAATCTAGTTTACAGAAAAAAAGTGACTGTTGATTTGATGTACGTTTGGGCCGAAAAAGGGTTTTTTGCTAAACATTGAAAGTAAAGACAGTTACACTAATGTCTAAATGTAGCAAGTGATATTTGCTAACAGATAACAATTTATATGTACAAATTGTATGTAAACCAAATACATTTAATAGATTTAAATCTAATACTACATTTTTAAAGATTATCTTAATAAAAAATCTTAATAAATAAATATGAAAATTTGCGTTTATTTGAATATTTCAATATTTAACTGGGATCTTTTTCGCATTGACACCACCACTACATGTCACTTTATTTTGACATAATTTGCATTAAAGACAATCTCTACATTTCAGTGAGTTTTTAAATATTAAAATTGATTTTCCGTAGTTATTCATTTATTATTTAGAGCAGAATTACGTTAACTGAAAAACTTTCAAGTGTAGTAGCAAAAAAGAAAAAAAAATGTCTTACACAACATTTGCTAAATGGTACATACATTAAAATCGTGAATTTACAACACAATTAAACATCAACGTTTCATTCCGCATCTGCGAACGCCATCAGCATGTTTACAAACAAGTCGAAAATGTCAAAATGAGCTTACACGTCAGAGTTCTGGAGAAAACATGATCTGAGAGTGCGCAAACATCATCATCACAAACGTCATCAAGTTCCCATGGTAACCAAGTGGATCATACCACCGTAGTGAAACGAGGGGTTGGAAGACAAAATGAGCAGATTGTATTAATGGATTATAACATATTATGCCAGATTTTATGAATGTTATAGGATAAATTATCGTTATATGTATACTGCCCAAGCTTAATAATCGTAAGGGACTCTAAAATTTTATTAACATAAGAATTATTGCATGGGATTATGATTCTAGCCTCTTCAAAGTCAATTTTGCTACCTTCATTCGAAAAATAAAACCTTGCGAGAGCTGTACTCTGTTTTGATTGTGAAATATTTAATTGTGTTGTAAATTCACGATTTTAATGTATGTACCATTTAGCAAATGTTGTATTTGAATTATAGAAATTATGGTGCAATTGTCCTGTTTTTAAATAAAAATGTCTTACCTTTGTAAAATTATTTATATGGATTACTACTTAATGTCTAATGACAATCTGTCCAAATCTCAACTATCATACTCCAACCATTGGATATAATTTACCTATTTGAAAATGCTTTATTCAGTTTATATGACCTAATTACATGGCATTTGACATTTGAAGGAGGTTGCTTTGAGACCTATGAGCTACAAGGCTGTTGTCTCGAATGATCCAAATTCTTTATTCATAGAAATACATAAAGCACTTTGGCAAATTACATAAATCTTCTTCTTGAGGACCGGATAGACACAAGGAAGTGGACAGCACTGGAGATACACACACAAAGACATCCATGCCTCACCCAGGATTCGAACCCGGGCTCTCACCGTGGCTGTCGTCTCCGCTACCAACCACGCTACACGGCGGCTATTTGCATGGTATACAGCAGTTTCCGTGTTATTTCAGATTCATCATGTCAAACGCTATAGTTATAGCTCGGATTAATGAAATTAGCGCTGCATTTCGCAGAATTGTCCAAAAAATAAGAGTGAAATATGCCAACCAGGATATCGTTGGGATAACTCGGTAGGAAGGGCGTTGCCCGGCAAACCAAAGTACCCAGGTTCGAGTCCTGGTCACGGCATTTTTCGCTGTGTTGGAAAAAAATCTCAACTATGATACTCCAACCATTCGATATAATTTACCTAGTTGAAAATGCTTTCCTCTGTTCATTATGACCTAATTACATGGTATACAGGCGTTTCCGTATTATTTCAGATTCATCAGGTAAAATGCTATAGTTATAGCTCAGATGAAGGAAATTAGCGCTGCAGTTCGCAGTCTTGTCCAAAAAATACGAGTGAAATATGCCAGCGAGAGTATCGTTGGGATAGCTCAGTAAGTCAAAACGTTGGCCAAAATACCCATGTTCGAGTCCTGCCACCGGCATTTTTCGCTCTGTTGGAATAAAAATCTCAAGTATGATACTCCAACCATTGGATATAATATCTATTCTATAAAATTTACCTAGTTGAAACTGCTTTCCTCTGTTCATTATGGACTTCTTAATGTTTTTACTTTCCGTATATTTTTTATTTAAAAAGAAATATTTACATTTGCGTTTCGATATGATGATATGACGACAAAATTAATAATAAAATACGAAAAACTGTGCACAATGTGCTTGGAAATATAATGCAATATTTTAAGTTTTGATTTAACTGCATGAGTCAATTATTATTGATGCGTGAGTGGGTCCTCGAGGTCTTAGACGTACATATTTCATAGAAGAATTTTATGGAGCATGAAATGTTATCTATCTTGTATTTTCTGCATTATAAACTGAAACAAAAGACAAGTAAATAATGATTTTTTATTTATTTCAGGCAATTAAGAATGTCCGAAACTGTAGCTTGATTAAGAAATATAACAATTGTTGCAAATTACATTTCTGAAATTTTGTCTAATATCGATAATAAAATTTTGTATATCGAAATTTTGTCTAGTCTCGAAAATTTTTTTTTGTGAATCCAAGTGTTTTTCAATGTTTTGAAAATGGGAAAAGTATTAAATTTAATTCTATACATTATCTTAATAAGCTGAATATTTAAAATCAAATCTATAAGCGTATTTGTTTAGATTTATTATCGTCATTTTAAATAATATTATTTAACTTTCCAAATCAAATTCAATGTTTGTTATTTTCATTATCTTTTTCTGAAAATTGTCAGGATCTTAATTTAATTAAGTTTCATTAATCAACTTGAAATGCTATTCTAAAATGAATGCAAGAATTAATATTGGTTAAAATTTATCATCTATTTGCAAAAGCAGTATAATGTTTTAAGCCTTTTCATTGACTTACTGATATTTAGCCGTAAAAATAATATGTAAATTAAATACTTACCTTCTGGATAAAGGAATTAAAGTTCTACATTAATGATTTTCTACTTTGAAAGAATGAAAACATAATATTATGCACTCGCATATGCGTCATATGTATAATTACGTTTACACAAGGTAATTACGGTTTTTGTTTAAATAGTTTGTAAATTTATATAAAAGTCTTCAAACTTTAGAAAAAACTAATTTCTTTAAAATGGTTGAAGAAATTAACATATACTGTTAAACATTTCTCTGAACTATTTTAATTAAAATCTCTTAAATAAACATTCAGAAAAAATCACAACTATTAAAATTTCTGGATAAATATTATAATATTATATAATCTGCAATACTTTATTAGTTTTAACAAACGCTTACTTAAGACGTTAAATTTGTTTGTATAATACAGTTGATGTCCAAAGCAATTTAAACATATTATAATTATAAAGCTAATTTGACATAATTTGGACATAAGTATTAGAATAATCAATGCCTTTTACACCCTTTTTATTAGTATGTTATAATATACGTGGTGAACCTATATAATTTTGAATAGTAAAAATGCATATGATTTCGTCGTTGTCACATTTTAAATCAGAAATATTAGAATTTATATACGAGGTGTGTTAAAAAAATATCCCAACTTCATACACAAAAAATACTCCTATTCAGATTCAATAATTTTACACTAATATCCTTTAAAGTAATCCCTTTAGGCTGTCACACACATCTCCCAACTGTTCTGCCATTGATGGCAACAACTCTGAAATGACTCTGTTGAGGTGACTGACGTTCAGATGGTCCGTCATTCTGCATAATATCTTCTCTACACTGAAATAAAACAAAGGGAATGCAAGTGGATAATATGACGCAAAATAATCATTTACATAAATTTTACTTATGATTTTGGATAGCGTGGCACAAAAGATAAATCAATTTATTGAAATAAATACATTTCAATGCATAATATAGGTTCAGCGAAAGTAATATATTTAACAGGGCTTTGAAAATTTAAAAGTATTGTTTGTATGTGTAAATATACCTTAGAAGACAAACCAAAAATAATTTAAATTGAATTTTAAAACAATCCTATTAAATTCCCGTCAAGGTGTCTGTTTATGTAAGTATCGTCTGCAGCGAGCTAAAGCTCCATGGTCCTTGGTTTCATGTGCTCCGAATTCATGTAAGTTTCATTTTCTTACTTTCCGCGTTTGGCAACACTCAGTGTTCTGTTTTGTTTCTTGTATTTTTGGAATGTGAAAAACGATCCTATACAATAAGCCGTGTGATGGCTCGCTTTTATTTGTTTGTGAACAAACCGCTTTTACAGTCCATTGTGTTTTTAGTTAAGAACCAGCAGTGTGTGTGTGTAGTGAAAAACGCAATAACATTCTTGGTATAAGTCTAGCCGGAGAGCTAGTGAAAATAAAAAGTGTAGAATCGAACATTTTTCTGAACTGCCGTGATGTCGTTTGTGGCGAAAGATTACCTCAGCTTGTGAGGCAAGTTAACTTTGAATATTATATTTCGTGTGTAAAAATAATTTGCTATTTAAAACTGTAGAATTGTGATGAGAATATAGTTTAGATTTAAACTAAATTTCGTATTAACATATTTTAGAGCTAGTTTTGGGTTTAAGTAAAAATGAGTGAACTAACAACTTTTAAAACAAAAAGAACTGCTCTACGGAGAAGTGTAACGAATTACATTAAGAAAATTGAAAGTATAATCGCAGATGGTGAGATTAATTTAACAGAATTAGAAGAAAATATTGATTTGTTAAAACAGAAAGAATCGGAACTAAAGAAACTTGATAGGGAAATTGAAAGTTTAATTACAGAATCTAAACAATTAGAGAGTGAAATAGATAGCGCACAGGAAATCTCATATAAAATTGATTTGTGGAAATTTAAAGGTGAGAAAGTTTTGAAAATCGAAAATGTTAACTTAAATAAGAGTGAAAATAAATCTGCTAGTGTAATTTCAGAAAACATTTTTGAGAATATTAAATTACCTAGATTATCATTAGCATCCACCTACTTTTGGAGGCAATATAACTGAATGGATAGCGTTTAAAGATCTTTTCAATGCATGCGTAAACAGTTATACGACTATATCTAATGCTCAAAAATTGCAGTATTTGAAGGCTTCACTGAAAGGTGAAGCGTATCGCGTCATTCAGTCTATTCAAATTTCGGATTCTAATTTTGAAATTGCATGGAATCTACTAGATCAGTGGTTCCCAACCTTTTTTGGCCGTGTCCCACTAAAGCAAATCTAAAATGATGATGCCCCCCCCTCCCCCTAAAAAATATAATTCTTATAAAAATTTAAATGAATGAACTGATAGAGTAAAAAACATTTAACATTGATCCCGAAACATACCGAACGTAATGGATGAATCAAATATTTTTTATAATCATCTGATACTACTCGTAGTTTAAAGTATCGTTGGTACATAAAGGGTCACTTTTAATCTCTTCGCAACGGTCGCCACGTATGCGTGATGTATAGAGTGCTCAGAATCCTTGATTAGACCAATCAATTTTGAATAAAACATTTGTCTTATTTAATCACAGAATTTCTGCGATTAAATTACACAACAATTTCTAATCAGAATAAAACGTGATAAAAGATTCTGTAAAGGAAGGTGTCAAGTAATTGTTAAGTATACACTTGAATAGTTTCATGTGTAAAATTGATTTCCATGTGACATATTGTAGTGCGACTCATTCAAAAATAATCGAAAAAGTTGCTTAAAATTCTAAAATACTTATCAGAAAAATTATAAAGAATTTTTGAATAAATAAAAGGTATCTAAATATGTTAAATAATTTTCTCTATAATTATTCTGGTGGATATGTATTTAAAACTTTTGAATGGAGACTTTTTAAAAAGTAAATTAAATTGTTTTTTATTTTGTTTTTTTAATTTGAATGTGTAACTTTTATTTTCAGTCTACAGCATTACTATTACAAAAATAATTCAGAGGGTATGAGTTCACAAAAATCTGGGATTGCCCACCTGAAAAGTCCAATTGCCCCCCTGTGGGGCGTACGCCCCCCGTTGGGAACCACTGTACTAGATAAAAGATATTCAGATACGAGAGAACAAATTTATGCATATATTAAACGATTTCTAAGTTTATCAGCAATTGAAACAGAATCAGCTATTGCTATTTTAAATCTAGTTGATAACATTAATGAAGTCATTTGCTCATTAGAAGTTTTGAACAAAACCATTGACAAATTTGGTGGTACATTAAAGACTTATTTAATTTTGCAAAAATTGGATCCTTCTACAAAATTGTGGTGGGAACGTCTGCTTAAAAGCAATGAAATTCCGAAACTTAAGAACTTAATTGAATTTCTTAAGAATTACACAAGAACGCTTCAAAATTGCAAGTTAGTGGTAAATAAGGTACCTAAATCTGTATTTCCAAATAAGAGTAATTCTTTTGTAGCTACTTTGGGTTGTGATTACTGTAAAGAAGAACATAGTTCAGCTAAATCCTCGAAATTTCTTAATTTGCCTGTTCAACAACGAGTAGATTTCGTAAAACATAATCTTTATTGCTTCAATTGCCTATCTAATATGCATTTTCTCAATAAATCTAAGATTCTAAATACGTGCCATCATTGCTTTAAGAAACATCATAGTATTTTGCACATGGTAAATAATTCAAGGAATAAGACTCAGACGAATAGTGTGTCCCCACACGCACAAGAATTTATCCCTAAAAAAGTTCAGTCAGCGAGTGATAATGTTTCGTCTACAGTCTGTGCCTCTCATTATGAATCAAACACAAAGAGTAATCAAAAGAGTCATATTTTGTTGTGTACCGTTTTAATAAAAGTTCAAAATTGTAAACAGGAATTTGTAAAATGCAGATGTTTATGTGATACAGGCTCTCAGAAGTCATTTATTTCTAGAGAATGTGTAAACAAATTAGGATTAAAGGTAAAAGATAGTTCTATTTCTGTGTCATGTTTGGGAACATTTAATACTGTGAGTAATGGGGAAGTCGATTTATTATTCACTTCTCACTTCAAAAGTGATCTTAGAGTATCAACATCAGCATTCGTAATGGATAAAGTGACAGATAATATTCCCTATGTGTCTTTACCTTTAGTAATTTGCGATAATTTTAGTGATTTAATGTTAGCTGATCCATTGTTTTACAAGTCACAAAAAATTGACATATTATTTGGTGTAAATGTATTTATTCATTTAATGACTGGTGAAATTGTCAAACGTGAACTTAACCTTCCATTTGCCTTAAATTCGAGACTTGGGTGGACAATTTCGGATACTACAAATTTTGAAACGCTGGCAACTGATCCAGTACATGTAAATCATTTAAGTACAAAAACTGACGAGTTAGTAAATTCATTCTGGGAATTAGAAAAAATTCCAAATGTGCCACCTTTAACAGTTGAAGAAAAACATTGTGAAAAACATTCTGAGAGTTCTCATTTTAGAGAAAAATCAGGCCGTTATTTAGTCGCATTACCATTCAAACAGGATCGAGATATTTTAGGTGATTCACGCAAATGGCGCACAGAAGATTTCTTTATCTTGAGAAAAGACTAATATCCATGCCAGAAATTTACAACAAATATGTTCAATTTATGAAAGAATATTTATCTCTGGGCCACATGAACTTTGTTTCGAAAACAGATCGTGAATTAGAAACTAAACATTTTTACATCCCACACCACTTCGCTTTAAACAATTCTAGTTTAACTACCAAATTAAGAGTAGTTTTTGATGCGAGTGCTAAAACAACAACAGGTGTTTCTTTAAACGACACTCTAATGGTAGGTCCTAAAATACAAGGTGATTTAATTTGCATTTTATTAATGTTTAGATTTCATAATATTGCCATAACAGCTGATATAAGAATGATGTATAGGCATGTAAAAATTCATGACAATGATAGGGATTTTCAGAGAATATTATGGAGAGATAGTCCAGATAGACAAATACAAGTCTTTCGCTTAAATACTGTCACGTATGGAACTGCTGCTGCTCCATATCTTGCAACTAAAGCTTTGAGTCAGTTAGCAATTGATGAGGGTCTTAATTTCCCAAAAGCAAACACTATAGTTTTAAGAGATTTTTATGTCAACGATGTTTTAACTGGTGTTGAGAATAGTCAAGAAGGTACTGAATTGATATATGATTTGCAAAAAAGGCTAAAAAAAGGTGGGTTTGAGCTACATAAATGGTCCACAAATGAACCATCACTATTGAAAAATGCTGGTTAGCAAACACAATTAATGTACGTAGTGTAGTGGGCAATAAGGCCACAAAAGTTCCAGGAGTGGAATGGCATCCTGATAATGATATGTTCAAATGTAATTTCAGTGATATAAATTATCAAGGTGTCCCTACTAAAATCATTATTCTGTCATTTGTATCAACGTTGTTTGACCCATTGGGGTGGATTGTACCTTTTGTGATTTTAACTAAAATGATCCTTAAAGAACTGTGGAAATTACAATTATCATGGGATGACCTAGTACCAGAAAATATTGACCAAAAGTGGAAAATTTTGTGCCAAGAAGTCAAACTCTTAAATTCCATATATATAGCTAGAAAAGTAATCTTGCCCAATTATTCTCGATGTGAACTTCACGGATTTTGTGATACGTCAGAAAAGGGTTATTCAGCAGTTATTTACGTTAAAACTTGTGATAACTCTAACATTGATGTGAAACTTTTAACAGCTAAAACTCGCGTAGCACCACTAAAACCTGTCACGATTCCAAGACTTAATTAATATTCTGCAGTATTACTGGCACAATTAATACAGGCAGTCAGAGCTGCATTACATATAAAACCTGATTCTGTGCACGCATGGAGTGATTAACAAATTGTATTGTCATGGATAAGATCAAATCCTAAAAGATGGAAAGTCTTTGTAGCCAACAGAGTATCTGAAATCCAATCCATTTTACCAGCTGAGAATTGGAACCATGTGGACGGAAAAGAAAATCCTGCTGATTGTGCATCACGTGGCTTACTTCCTTTAGAACTACTGTCCCATGACTTGCGGTGGAACGGTCCACTATTGTTAAGAAGCAGTGAGGTTCCCGTGCATGAACCTATTCCCATAAATGAAGAAAAATTGCCAGAAGCACGTAAAACCTTATCATTTGTAGCTTCTGAAACTGTAAAAGAACTTGATGTTATATCAAAAATATCATTGTTTTTCAAGTTGCAACGCATATTTGCTTGGATATTGAGATTCGTCTCCAATTCAAAGGTAACACGTGTAGAAATAAATACATCCTTTTTATCAAGCAGTGAAATTCAAGCCGCAGCACTCTGCATTATTCGGATAGTTCAACAAGTGCACTTCAGTAAGGAAATTCAGAATTTTGAAGCTGGAAAAGAGCCACCTGCAAATAGCAGTCTCATTTGCTTGTGTTCAATTTTAGATGATAACAAAATATTAAGAGTAGGAGGAAGATTGAAAAACGCACAGCTGTCGGAGAATGAAAAGCACCCAATCTTATTATCATCAAAGCACCATGTGACTAAGATCATAATTAAACATTTTCATGATAAATATTTACATGCAGGTTCAGAACTTCTTCTTTCTTTAATTAGACAGCAATTTTGGATCATTACTGCTAGGTCTATTATTCGGAAAATGGTAAGAGCTTGTGTTACGTATTGCTCAAACTGCAAAACGAATAAAGGCTGATCTTACAGCATCCAGAGTAACACAATCACGACCATTTCATCGAGTTGGAAGAGTTTTTCAGGACCATTCATGATTAAATATCGTGCAGGACGCGGAGTAAAATCATTTAAATCATATGTGTGTGTATTTGTCTGCTTCGTCATCAAAGCAGTCCCTCTTGAAGTCGTCGAAGATCTTTCCACAAAGGTATTCTTAAGTGCATTAAAACGATTTATTGCAAGAAGAGGGAAACCTTTTGAGATTTTTAGTGACTGTGGAACCAACTTCAAAGGTGCAGAAAAAGAAATTAACAAATATCTTTTGCAGTGCAAGTAGAATGAAGAAATTCGCAAATTTTTGTCGTCAGAGGAAATAACTTGAACATTTAATCCGCCTTCTGCTCCACACTTTGGTGGACTGTGGGAATCTGTAGTAAAATCAATGAAATTTCATCGGAAGAAAACCGTTGGTGACACTGTATTAACCTATTCTGAGTTCCAAACCTTGGTTACACAAGTTGAAGCTTGTCTCAACTCTAGGCCACTGTGTCCCATGTCATCTGACCCAACAGACTTAACTGCTCTAACGCCAGGTTACTTCCTAGTTGGAACTTCGCTAACCTCCATACCTGAACAAGATCTAAGTCTCAGTCCCTTGAGTCACCTCGATAGATGGCATGTGAGACAGTTCATCTTACAGCAATTTTGGAAAAGATGGAGCCGGTAATATTTGTCTCAACTTCAGCAAAGACCTAAATGACAGATAATTCAGCGAAATTTAGAAGTCAATGACTTAGTCCTCATCAAAGATGACAATCTTCCACCACTTAAATGGAAATTAGGGAGAATAATAACTGTTCATCCAGGTTCAGATAATAAGGTCAGAGTTGTTACGATCAAAACTAGTAGTGGTGTAATCAATCGTCCAGTAGTGAAACTGTGTCCTCTTCCTATAGAAACTAAAAACTGTGAAATGAAAATTGTTTGATATTTTTCTATTTTATTTTCTTTTTTTGCATTAATTTGTTTGTGTTATTAATTGTTTTTTCATTATAGTAAGAAATTGTAAGCAACAAACTACATGTTGAAATCCCAGGGGATTTCAACAGGGGCCAGAATGTATATGTAAGTATCGTCTGCAGCGAGCTAAAGCTGCATGTTCTTTGGTTTCATGTGCTCCGAATTCATGTATGTTTCATTTTCTTATTTTCCGCGTTTGGCAACACTCAGTGTTCTGTTTTGTTTCTTGTTTTTTGGAATGTGAAAAACGATGCTATGGAATAAGCCGTGTGATGGCTCGCTTTTATTTGTTTGTGAACAAACCGCTTTTACAGTCCATTGTGTTTTTAGTTAAGAACCAGCAGTGTGTGTGTGTAGTGAAACACGCAGAAACAGTGTCACTCAAATTTTGATATAATTTCTTTTAAAACCCATATTTTGAATTCATGAGAGATGTGAAAGAAAAAGCATCACCGAATGAATTTTATATATTTTCATGTTATGGTAATAATTGTACCTGTGGATATAAATAAAACTAAAAAGAAAATGATGATTTAAAAAAAAATATTAACATAGCGTCACTCAAATTTGATATCATTACTTTTAAGACTCACATTTAAAATTCTTACAGCCAAAAGAAAGTGCTGCATCACAACTTTTAACACGTTAAGGGTTTTTGTACTGATTACCAATTCATATAAAATATTTTATTCATTTTCATCAAAAATGAATGTGTACCAGGAAACACGTTTTTTCTAAATGTAGAAATTAAACACTAGTGGATGTCAGAAAATACCATTAAAATGTGAATTTAAAACCACTGGAAACCATCTCCAAGATACTCTTAAATACTTATTACGAAAGAAATTTTAAGATTTCACAATTTTATTTCCACGCAAGATCAGAGTAAAAGAAGCTAATGAATTTTAAAATTCCAATCAAAGAAAAACATTTATAGTTTTAAATTTTTGTAGTTAGAATTTAAGTGATTATTATTTTTTTTTCTTTTGGTTTATTAAAATGGTTTGATAACTTTATGTTTTCATGCTAATAAGTAACTGATTGTACATTTTGAGTTATTGCACTATGAATGTTTTAATAAAACTTTCCTATTTTTTTTAAAATATGAGGAATATAATCATAATCATATATATTATTTCTCCTGTCAACATCCGTTATTCTCAGAAAATACGAAACGCAGAACGACGAATGAGATACCACATGAAAGGATTTTGAACAGGCTTTTGACATAGGACACTTAACATTTCGTTAAAACATGTTTTAGATTCAAAATATTTGTTAATTAAAAATTAAATCGGCATTGTTTTCATAAATGAAATGAAACGTTTTCCTGAAATTTGTGTTGCCACAAAAATAAAATACCGCATTATATCATGTTCAACAATAATTATAAAAAGAAATAAACAATACAAAAAAGATAAAGTATGATTTCTCCGCCCGGTTAATTTAATATTTATTTTTAAAAAGCAAAATTGAAATAAAATAAAAGATATGCTTTATTATATTAGAAATGCATTCAATTTTTTCATGTTTTTCAATAATAAAATGATAACGTCATCTTCTAATGCAGTTAAAATACGATTGTTATTTTTTTTCCTCGCGCGGGCGTTTTGAAAAAAATGTCGAGCCTTTAATCGGGTTTTTACAATTTTTATACGTGCGTCATATATTGTTATATTTATCATGTTTGTCATGCGTACTGTAGCGGAGTAATAGTACATTAACTTATTTAATAACTAGCTGTTACCCGTGACTTCGTTCACGCAAGATTAAAAGAAGAATAAATACATTAATTAAGCAAAATATTTCACTCCCGATAATTAAAAACGTTAATAATTAACTAACTATTTATCACATTTCATAGAAGACAATACGGTATTTTTTGTTATAGGGACCTTGACATAACTCAGTCTTAAAAAGGTGAAATTTTGTGCCAAATAATCGCGAAAATGAAATTGCAACCAATGCAAAAAGGAGGATCAAATAAAATCGTGGAAATAGACGAATTGGGTAAAAACAAATGTCAATTTCAACTGATAAACAATTTTAGTTTTAACGCCTTTGTGAAACGTTTTAACAGCCATCCTTCAAAAAAAAAAACTTTAATTGGAAACAGTATATATGCTTTTTTCTTTAAATTCAATTATGCCTCCTTGGATTAATGTATAACTGAAACAAATCTTGTTTTCTAAATGACAGTATGTTGACAGGCAATTTTTGTTCTCCAGAATAAATTGATCCATGAAGTTTCGGATAATTTACTGAAATCAAGATTTTGTTTTCATCAGCTATTCAAAGTGAAAATGAATTCTGTTTTTCAGTTTTAATAAGAAAATGGTGTAAAAAATATGCTGATCTGTTTTATTTCTCCTTTTTTATACACAAATATGGAGTAATTTACTTTCCGTTTTTAGAGAAACTTCGTTAAAATTTACCAAAATAAAATCTTGGTATTTAATTTAATTTTTTAAATTCTGAGAGTTTGTGTGACATCCTCGGATCAATGCTAACCGGTATTAAGTAAATCACGTTGTGTTCGATAGTCCAGAAGTAGTTGCGAAATACAAACACACGGTCAGATTTTAATATAATAGATTCGTGGTCATTTTTCTTTTCTTAAAATTATGATGTGATTTTTAGCAGAAAACTCTCATCTGCATATAACGGATACTCATGCTTAATAATCAGTATAGATAAAAAACATTTAAATTTTTCGTTATAAATATAGCGTGAAACTCATCTACTTTCTATACTTACTGATCCTTGTATTATTAATGTAAGGAATTGATTCACACTCATTTTAAAACATATTGGAAAATTCCCGTTTTATTTCAAATATGACGTCTATTTTTCCTCTGAGAAATCCCTTTTTAATGACATAATTCTTGTTAATTTTCATTTCCAGGAAATTAATTTCAATACTGGTATAGGGGAAATTATGTAACTTTAACGAAATAATATTAAATCTTTAGGTTTTATCAACAAAAATGGAACTATTAACATTCGTCATTTTTTTTAGGTAATCGAGTTATTTCTTTTAGTTTTAAGAATGAAAATAACTATTTCTCGCTATCCATGACATCATTTTCGACATGGATATTTTTGCGGAGCATATTATTGACATTTGCTAACAATTTTCTTTTGAAACTTCTTTTTACTTTTTAAAAAATTAAATAAAAAATACGGTATAGTTATATTAGCCGTGCGCAGACGGTAAACGCTAGTATTGTTACCATACAAAAGCTAAAACCCAAGATGATTTTATTTCACCAATCAAAGCATATCCGTTTTATTTTCGATGTATGACGTGACGTCATATTCGCTTGTTTCCTATGGTTACGCATATTGAAACCTTGTATTATTATCAAATCTAAAAAAGGTACGTTTTATTTCTAATAATATTATTTAATCTTCTTTTTAATTCTTTAAATTTTTTTATTTCATTTTCATTTTTCACGTGAAATTTTTTCAATTGAAACTAAATTGTTGAGCAAAAATTATTATTCCGTGTTTTGAATTAGTTTTGGCAACGATAAAGTATTAGCAACGGTAAAATAAATTTAACCATTTTAAAATGTATGTCTCTCATCTGGAATTGGTTAAAAATTAGGAGATCAATTTATGTGATATATGGATCATTCAAGACAACTGTAGGTCTCAAGCAATCTTCTTCAATATAGATCATGTCAGCTGTATAAAAATTAAAAGCTGCTCACCAGGCCCTTGGGCCAAAACCAACCACCCAACTAACCATTTTAAAATATTATACGAAAAAATGTCCATTTATTCTCTATGAAAATAACAAAATTCTGAATTATTAAGAAAAATATTTGAATAAAGTAAACAAAAACCTGCCTATGTTCATTTGAGGGTTATAATCAACTTATATGCAACGATACAGAATCATTAAATGCTCCATTTTGACGCTGGCTTCAGCCTAACATTTGCACACAATCAGATTTATAATATTACTAGCTGTTACCCGTGACTTCGTTCACGTATCATTCAAAGAAGAATAAATACATTAATTAAGCAAAATATTTCATTCCCGATAATTAGAAACGTAAATAATTAACTAACTCTTTATTATATTCCATAGGAGGAAATACAGTATTTCTTTGTTATAGAGGCCTTGACATAACTAAGTTTTTAAAAAGTGAAATTTTGTGACAAATACTGACGAAAAAGAAACTGCAACCAATGAAAAAAGGCGGGCCAAACAAAATCGTGGAAATCGGCGAATTGTGTAAAAACATATGTCAAGTTTTCCTGGTAAACCATTTTACTTTTAACGCCTTTGTGAAACGTTTTAATAGCCATCTTTCAAAGATAATGGAAATAGTATATTCTTTTTCATTAAATTAAATTCTTGTGAATAGGAAGCAATAATTGTAGACCTAAATGCAAGGAGCTTAAATTTGCCTCCTTGATTTAACCTATAACTACAGCGCCTATATTCTAGGCGCTGTACTATAACTGAAACAGAAAATCTTTATTTCTAAATGAAAATATGTTGACAGACGATATTTGTTCTCCAGAATAAATTAACTCATGAAGTTTGAATATGTGAAAATACGTTTTTATTTTTAAAAAATTTTATTGTAATCAAGATTTTTTTTTCTTTCACCATCTATTCAAATTGAAATCTTTTTTTCAGTTTTACTGAGAAAAAATATATTATTCCGTTTTATTTCTTCTTTTTTATCCACAAAATTGGAATAATTTAGTTGCCATTTTTTAGAGAAACTTCGTTAAATTTACAAAAAAAAAAAAAAAAAAAAAAAAAATAATAATAATCATATCTCCGAATTTAAATCATTTTTTAAATTCTGAGAGTTTATGACATCCTCTGCGAAATACAAACAGGCGGTCAGATTTTAATATAATAGATTCGTAATTATTTTTATTTTCCTAATAATCATGGTGTGGTTTTGGCAAAAAACTCTCATCTGTATGTAACTAATATTCATGCATAATAATCGGTATTGCTAAAAAAAATATTTAAATTTTTCGTTTTAATTATGGCGTGAAACTCATCTACTTTCTAAACTTACCGATTCTTGTATTATTAATGTAATGAATTGATTCACGCTCCTTCTAAAACACACTTGAAAATTCCCGTTTTTCTTTTCAAATATGACGTCACTTTTTTCTCAGAGAAATCTCTTTTAAATGGCACAATTCTTGTTAATTTTCTTTTTCTGGCAATCTAGACTTAAATTTTAACGGAAAACTCACATTTGTGTGTTACTGGTATTCAAGCTAATTATTAATCAGTATCGATAAAAAATATTTCAGTTTTTCATCTTAAATATTACGTCCATTATCTATACATTGATATTCATGCTCCTTGTATTATTACGAATATTTGAAAATACATGTTTTATTTATGACGTCATATTTGTTCAAGCCGAGGAGGATCCTTTTCATAGTTCCATGGTCCAAGAGAAATCTATTTTTTAATAATATAATTATTGTTGCACTTTTCCTTCTAATTATAACGCAGTTTTTGACAGAAAAATATCTTTTTATTTTAACCGATATTCATACTTCATGTACAATAACAAATACTCCATATTTTGTTTCAAATATCATGGAAATTCACCTTCTTTTGAATTTTTTTAATTTTCAGTTTTCACGTAAAAATCGTTCAATTGAAAATTAGCCCTAGCAACGATAAAGTAAAATGGTTAAATTGTATGGAAAAATGTCCATTTATTCTGTATGAAAATAAAGAAATTTTTAATTATTAAAAAAATATTTGAATAAAATAAATAAAAACCAGCCTATGTTCTAATGAGGATTATAATCAACCTATATGCAAAAATACAGGATCATTAAATGCTCCATTTTGACGCTGGCTTCAGCCTAACATTTGCACACAATCGGATTTATAATATTATTAGGATTAGGATTATCTTGGCAAAGTACAGAAAATGACATTGGCGAGAGAAGAAAATTTGACAACATTTTTTCGGCAACCTATTCACAAAAATTATTTTATCATAAAAAACACACAATGATCAATATATTATAAAACATCAATATATTATAAAATATATTATATATTAATTTAATATAAAACACACGCAATCTGCTTTACCGGGTTGCCATACGAAGCAAAATCTCGCCAAAATCATCGGGTTGCCTAGGCATTCGGCGCCAAAAAGATACCCCTGTGCATCTGCGACATCTGTACCTTATTGAAATGTACAAGCAGAAGTAAATTGTATACAAATAATATTGGTACAGATTCCGCAGACGCACCGGGATATATTTTTGGCGCTAAAAGGACGATTTTACGCCTAGGCAACTCGACGATTTTGGCGAGATTTTGCTTCATATGGCAACCCGGTAGAGAAGATTGCGTGTGTTTTATATTAAATTAAATATTGTATGTTCTTTAATAAATTGATCATTGTGTGTATTTTATGATAAAATAATCATTCAGTGTGTTTTATGATAATAAATAAATGGATACTTGCGTATTATACGGGAAGCTGAAACACAATTGCGCTAAACATGACGCCAATTAACTAATTATAGTAACCCTTATTTTTCGATAAGTATGTAGTTTATTTATGGTACTTTTCGGTTAGCCGGGTGCCAGTGAAACATATATATATATATATATATATATATATAGCTTTTTATGCTTTTATAATATCACACCGGTTTGTTCAATACTTTAATATATTTTATTTATTTATTTATTTATTTATTTATTTTATATTATTTACCATTTTTAACAATGTTATGTATTTAACCAATGGACCCGTGCGAGGATTTCGCACTGCAGTCTAATAATTTTTAGAAATATCTAATATTTTTTAGATGCAAGTTTAAACATCTAAAGAAAAATTAACTATAAAAATATCTTCAAACAACATTAGTCAAGCGAGAATATCATAACATTTATTCCTAACAATAAAATCCCATCGAAAATAGAAAAAGGCATGCGCGAGGAAAAAAAAATAACAATTGTATTTTAACTGCAATAGAGGATGACGGCATCTTCTTCGGAAAAAATACGGGACGAAGAAAAATAAATTGAAATATACTTAAATTACAATTCAATGTAATATAACAAATCATACCTTTTATGCTACACGTGTAAAATACCACTGCTTCGATCAATCAATAATATTTAATTTCTTCTAAACGTTTCAATTATAATTTTGATTTTTAATCATCAATATAAAATAACCCGTGCGAAAAGTCATATTTTACCTGTTTTGTACTATTTATTATTTTTTATAATCACTGTTGAGCATCATATAGTGCGGTATTTTTTTTTTGTGGCAACATTGATTTGAAAAGAGCTTTAATTTCATTTATGAAAAAACAATCCAGATCACATACGTTAGTTATGTTGTCAACATCCCTTTTTCTATGCACATACAAAACATACAACGTTAAAAAAGGTATGATTCGAAAGGTTTTTGAACAGTCTTCGGACATAGTACACTCACATTTCGTTAAAACGCGTTGTTAGAATTTAAAAAAAAAGTTAATTAAAAATTCCTGCTGAAACGTACCAGGAAATAATCTCAAAGATTGCAGTGCGAAAGCTTCGCACGGGTCCTTCTGGTTAATAATATTTGTGTTGTTATAAATTTCGATAGCTGTACAGTAAAATGTTTTGCGTTATTTCATTAATTCAGTTTTTTTTTTTTTTTTTTTTTTTTTTTTTTTTTTTTTTTTTTTTATAGCTTTTTAAAATTAACTAGATAAATGAAACTTTAATACTTTATTTCATCAAAAACAGTTCATTTCAAAATATAAAATTCGAAAACATATTACCAATTCATTGAGAAGAATTTCCTAAATGTAAAAATTGAATGTTTGTGAATCTTAGAAAGTACCATTATAAAGAAATGATGTGAATTTCAAACAAGTGGAAATAACCTTCAAAATATTCTTAGCTACTAACTTTGAAAGAAGTTTTAAGATTTTACAATTTTTCTTTATGAAGTTGGAAAAGCTACTGAATTTTACAAATTCCATTAAAAGATAAACCTTTCAGAATATTTATTTTGTATGTAGTTAAAACTTTTGTTAGTGAATTTTATTCTTCTTCAGTGTTTTATATTGGATTTATTTCATGTGCTTTATATAGTACGCTCACATTTTCTATCATTATTTATTACTTTGAAATTGCACATTCTTAATGTCTTATTCTAATGCTTTTAGACATAATGACATAAAGAATAATACTTATTCTTAATGTAGAAACAAGGCTGAATCAAGGTTTCGTAACTGCAGCACAGCAGGGTAGCTTGTGTTTATAAAATTCCAAGAATTTATCGTACCACACCAGATATTAACTCTTGAGAGAAATACCCAATTCAAAATAAAATTATGTACCCAAAATAATGTAGACAAATACTACTAAAGTTATGTTGGCAATTGAAATTAGCAAAGTTTTATTTAAAAACAAGCCAGACACAGTTTATTGTAAATTAAAAAGACGTTACTCGGCGGAGTGTTCCTACTGGTCTCTCTGTCACATGTGTTTCCTCGTCTCCGTTGTTGTTTTGACAAGTTCAGCGCCATTTCATCTGTGCGCGGGCGAGAGATGGCAGGCAAGCTGACATGGCTTAGGAGTTTTTAATTCGTTTTACCTTTGAATTGGCACTGAAGATGGAGCTTAAGGGCTTTGAAACAACTGTTTGCCAGTATAAATGATTTTAATTTGTGCTAATTTAACGTCGTACATTTATTTGTAATATAACGGCAGAAAGTTTTAATCCACCTTTTAGATGTAATGTTTGATTTATTAGTGCTGTACATAAAAATGTCCAGTTCAAATTTAACTATTACCGCACTTGAAGAATGAAATAAACTTATTTTCAATTTCATGTAAAAATGTTCTCTCATTTACATTTAAGTAAAAAGCACGTAATAACAGTTCCTTTCTTTACTTCAGTGATTGATGAAAAAAAATCATTACAATTCCTAAATACTCCACTAAAAGTTAAAATATGGAATAATTTTGATAATGAGCATTGGGCGAGGTGAGTATTTGAAACAATGACTGTTTTGTGGACACTAAGTTTCGTGTAAATTTCACAAATCTCTGCATAGAAGTAAGAGTTGTGGAAGGTTCTAGACCGTCTATTGGAGATTGGAAGGTGAGAGAAAGTTCCCCAGCGAAATACTCCCTTTCATGTAGTGATCATAATTTTGGGCACATCTTTGAAATTTTTAACATCTCAAAACTTTCCAAAATGTGGCAGGCATTTTTCTTTGACAAGGCAACAAATGTATAATCAATATTGACAACTGTTATATGTCTTTTATTATGAAAATGAGCATTGGATATTTTGATAATTTAATGCCAATATGTGTGAAATATTTAAAAATATACGCACAGAAACATCTAAGATGCCACTTTTTAGATTCTTAAATGTAAATTTGGAATTTTGTAACCGCCCACTGTTTTCACCCATTTCTTGGACTTTCACATTAATACAAATTGTGGAAGGATTGAGGATGTGACTTTGAGATTAGTGGGTAAGAAGAAGTTTCGGAATTCACCCACTTTCATTTAACGATCATAATTCTGAGCGAATTTTCGAAACTTTTAACCTCTCAAGATTTTTATGAACGTGACAACATTTTATTTGACGTCTTTCGACAATACAACAACAACAACAACAACAAATGTATAATAACATTAACAACCGTTATATGTTTGATAATAGGAATATGAGCATTGAAAAGTTTGATAACTGAATGTCAATGTGTGTGAAATATTAAAAATAATAATAATCTCAGAAACATCTAAGATGCCACTTTTTACAATCATTTATGTAACCATATCATATGTGTAAATCATAATCATATGTGTAAAGATGGAATTTTGAAATCGATCTTTCCCTCATTTTTTTCAGTTTTACACTGTATGATAGAATTATAAATATTATGTACCCAGGTGTATGTCCGATGACAATACAAAATTTTAGACTTTAATTATAAATTGTATAAATTAATTGCCATTAACAAGGCGCAAGAAACAAATCACTAAATATTCTTTATGGTTACAACTATATTCTAATTATAACAGCAATGGAATTAATTATGCGTTAGTATGTCAACTGATAGTGAAACTAAAACGTTGAAATATTCAAAAACGAAAAAAAGTGGAAAGTAAAATATAAATTAAAAATAAAAAGTAGATTGAATTAAAAAACAAAAACGTTTTTTTTACTATTGCTTTTCAAATTCAGCATGCCTAATACAAAATATTGATGTGATATTTAATAACATACCAACTTTTTTTTGACACGTAAAAATCAAATTTAGAATCAAATTTAAATTTGAAGTTATATATCCGAAATGTGGAATTTGTATTTCTAGAAATATATATAGGATGTCCTAAAAAAGACTGAATGTTTTCAAAACTCAATAAAATGCAAAATGTGCTGCCCATTGTAGTTATTATTGCAAAAGAATAATGTGCAAAATCAGGATTTTTTTTACTACGCTTCTTTCATTTATTTCCAGGTAGCACTCATATATGACGCTGCATAATCTGAAAGTATAATACTGCTCAAAATGATCATGCAATTTCAAAACACAAACAATTTCCTTGGTATTTAATCAACTAAAAGGAGAAAGTTAAATACTGAGAGAATTGTGATCCCATTTTACATGTTAGTTTGGTCATTTTTGTAGTTTAGGACAGTGCAGCGCGATCTATCAATACCATTTTGAATTAAAGAAATAATGTTGATAAAGAAATTTTCGACTTCACACAATAATCCCCTGAAAGCAATAGTTATTTCCGTCCTTTTTTTAAATTTAAAAGCATTCAGTCTATTTTAGGACGCTTTGTATATTTATACGTAAATATAGAATTGACTTACATGCCAACTTCCCACTAACCTTCCGTAAAATATGAGTTAACATGTCTCGGTTCAAACAATTTTCGAAACAGAGGGTTTTTTCCCTTTAAGAAATAAAATCAAATACGTTACACGTAGAAACAGGAAATTAAATAAGTAATAATAACTTAAATACATTTTATTGTTCAAAAGGTGTTTAAGCTGTCTCTAATAAGTAACACGTTTTACTAAAGAAAATTCACAGGTTTGGAAGTATGTTACCATTATATATTAGATTTTTTTTTAAATCTCTCTTATTTCGTTATTAATTTATGCTGTTGACACTTTCGCATGAGTATCTTTCTACAAAAATAAATATTTCGTTTCATTTTTTTTTAAATCTTAAAATATTTTAAACCAAAAATTTCAGCAGCATCTCTTCTTGTCAATTCAAACTTGAGTGCTTCACAAACAAGTAAAACAGCTACAAAAGTAGCTTACAAAATTGACATGACTTTGCTACGTACTGTTTTCAAAATTCTGACAGTAAAAAAAATTAAAAATAAAGAGAATAAAATTTTGAATACTTCTTTTCCTTTGAATATTAAAAGTGACGACACACATCTTGGACAAAACAACATTTCTACGGTGCTTTTTCCACCCTTGACGTAAATGTGACATATACATATACTACTGGGAATCTAGAATTTAGAAAACCTGTTTTTAAAAATAAATACAGAAAATACTAGGTTATTAAATATTTTTCAATAACTATTCGTGTACTTTTTAAATTTTTCGATTTACGTTGCAATTTTTATTTGTGAGGATAATTCTGAAAAATCCTAATCGAAGACTTAAATAGAAAAAAAATTAAAAAGCTTCACGTTAGAGATCGAACAAATATTTCTTTTGCAAAATGTCATTTAAAAATATCGAACTATAAAAGAGAAATTAATTAAGAACAGATTTTTTGTTTTAAATTAACTTACAAACGTCGTCACACGACTAGTGTAGCCATATACAGGAATGACGCGAAGACACTCGCAAACTAATGTTAAACCAAATGACAGCGTTTTTTTCATATTTTTCGGTTGTATATCAATATTTTTAAACGATTTTTTTGTAAAGGATATCTAACGTCGATCACTATTGCAATATTTTGTTAATTTTTTTTATTGTTGTTGCAGTTTTCATTTATGAAGATACTTTCGAATAAGCAAAATCGAAACTACAAACTCCAAAAGTATAAACGTACACGGTTAGAGATTGACTTCAATTATACTCTGCAAAAATGGAAATGAAAAGCCAAATAAACAACAAATAAAAAACATCTATTTGTGTTTGTTGTTTTTGTTTAACAAAATTTTTAACGTCAACTTTCAAACGTCTTCACATGACTAGTGTAGGCGCACTTGAGCAAAATGTTATTAAAATGGAATGTTGAAGGAATTATTTTCTGTTAATTTGATGTAAAGTACTCCTAAACACAGTTAAATTTACAGGCATATATTCCAAAAGATATATTTAGTTGTTACTTCACATTTGAACGTTAACTTATTATTATTATTTTTATTCGATTATCTTTTTGTTATTTACTGAATGAAACAATTTATTCAGATTTTCAAGCCAACCCCTTTTGGGATATAATGAGTATGTTGCATAAATGTTTAAATTAATCATTTAATACAATATCTTATGTTTTTACTTTCGACTTTATAAAATCATGAATCTTAATATGAATATTTTTGTTAATATAGGGGAAAGTAGGATACAACAGGGTACCTAACGGTTTTCCTTTGTTGACAAAAATCTAGAAGCGTAGAAAAATCGTAACACACCACAAAAGTGTTTGGTGACACCGGGGTAATTGCAAAAATATGCCTGTTGCCACAGGAAAACATTCTTCTCTACTTGGTAAAAAGCTGTTTTCTAGGACCTTCTGAAATAGCTGCGAATTTTGGTGGTAGGTTTAAAACGGTTAATAGTCAGAAATTAAGTTTTTATACTACCAGTAACAAAAAATCTTTATTGTAATACATTTTGAATCAAAATTTAAAACATAAATATTTTTTTTTTTATGTCAGAAACATTTTTTTCAGATTTCCAAGCAATTTTTATGTTGTCGTGAAATGGCTTTCTCAGCTTTTACTTCTCGGATCCACTGCAATTTTCATGCGTCCATTCTTTGCAGACTGAACATTGTATCCATCCTTCACCATCGAGTAAAGAGACAATTCATTGCACAGAATTCAATGTAAAAATATGGGTACCCGGTATTGCCCCAACAGACGACCAAAATGCAACATGATCGTTCTCCCGGATACGTGCACATTTCTACTTGGCATCAAAATATCCTATGAAAGCTATAAAAACATTGGTTTGCATACCTAAATCGTCAGGCTAAATTTATTTGAACAGCGGAAAAGATGGCAAAAAATTAAAACTTTGAACTGAATTGGTTTCCAATAGTATTACGCGTAAACATAGATTAACTCACTTTAAAAGCCGATAGCAAACTTTTAGGAGACGCTAAGGGACGTAGTTAAGACGGGTGCTATCCACAGTGCAACATCCATCAGCGAGACAGGATACCTGGTTTGACCGGCCTTCCCGGTTTTACCCTACTCTCTCGTAAATTAAAAAATCTGCGCTTGTACAGCTTACATTTATAATTTCGTGATAAATGTCATTTCCTCCCATCTTCCTACGTGTTAGCTCTTACGTAAGAATATAACTTTCGAAAAAATTTTTCGACACAATTACCGACTCAAACATATGTAACCAAAACTTCATAATTGAAGCAAAACAGTGTTTCAAGATTAATTTTGTCGTACAATATTAAAGCAACGCTGTTTTCTACAATTTCACAAATATATTTTATTTTTATTAAACATAAATAAATCAATATAAAAAGGAGTAATAGTCTAAATGAACTATGGGTTTCTTGTTCCAAGGTCAAATTTTAGTCAATTGTCGTCATTTCGAACTGTTCTGGTCTCCTTAAATAAACATAGTTCAACCGAAAAATATCCCTGGGCTTTCTTTAGCTTACTCTCGAATGCACTACGAAATTAATGATTTGAGTATTCTTAAAGGAAAGCGACATTAATCTTTTCATTTACCTGACCTTCCATTAGAAATGATGTCAACTAAGAATTGCTCGTAAGCAGCTTAATCCAATTAAGTTAGCAATTTCTGAAAAGACTTTGTCACAATTGAATAAAGGCAGTGTGTAATTCACATTCAGATTCATTCTTGCAGTATATTGTATAGAAGTGCATTTATTAGATTATGAATACGTAAAGTTCTTCTTAGAAAATGTCAGAGGACATAACCCCAATTATGCATGTCGAAAAGTTAGTTACATAATAAAGACGAGATAAAGATGGTTACGACTGCTTTTAATTTTTATGGTTTTCATTGAAATTATTATTAAAATAAAGGCTTACGATCCCATTATCATGAATGTTACTAGAGAAATTGAATTTGTATCAGTAAAATTACTATATAAATTTTTACTACCTCAACAACAATATCATGACTTATAAATTACGTTTTTATACTAAACATGTAAAATATAAAACAACAAATGTAAAACAAATGTCTAAAATTAAAAAAAAAAAACATCAATTAAAGCTTAATAAAATCTTAATAAAAGTGTAAACTTATCAGTTTACAGTTCATGCAAACTTTATTAAAACATACTTTCAATCACAAGTTTCGAACGTGTTAATACTAAAATTATATTTCTATTTCCTTTCTTCAAATTTCTATCCTATTTGAAAAATTCCATTCAACTTTTAGAAGTATTCTTGAATAGAATACTGTTTACTTATAAGCGATTAAAGAAAATATGCATTTTACGTACATCAGCTCGTCACAAAGCCTCTCGAATGTACGTTTCCTGGGAATATACGAAGTACAAATGAATTTTATTTAAAAGTCCCCTTCAAATTGATTTAGATACCAATGATACTTAGTTCAATCTTGTATCTAAAAGTAATTGTTTGAGTACATATTAAGAAGTTATTTTCAATTTGCTTGAATTTGGTCATTATATGGTTGTTTTTCTCCTGCAAAGAATAAACTTTCGCATATTTCTGACAATAATTTATTTACTGTATATTTACCTAGTTTTTAATTTACATTTAGAGGATTTCTCTTTTTCTGTATAAGCAAATGCATTCGCGTATTTTATTCTATGAAATACACATTAAATTAAAGGTTAAACTTTCAAATACCTCATTCCATTCAGTTTTCCTGTTTTGTTTAATTAGTTTTGATTAATATTAAAAACATTCCTTTATTCTTCTATAAGTCATAAGAATTCACGTACTTAAGAAGCATCCATTGAAATAAGTGTTAATGTAACTCATACAGATGAAAATAATAATTTAATTTTATGAATTATGAATGTTAAAATATCATTTTAATGATCAAACTACTGCGTAATTACAGCATTTCCAATGGCAACTAAAGCATCTTAAAGCTTATGCAAACTTCATTAAAAGATACTTTCAATCTCGAGTGTCCAGCGTGTTAATATTTTAATTTTATTATTCTGTCTTAGTTCCTAAACCTCTTATCTTATTTTAAACTTAATCCTCACCTCTTTAAGAAATCTTGTTGACGTGAATACTATTTACTACGGAACGATTTCAAGATTTTTGAGTTTTAAGTGCATTAGCACTTCACAAATGCTCACAAATTTACATTTCCAGGGAATTTAGAAAGAACTAACTGATTGTATTCGAAATCTCCTTTAAAGATAAATTTAATACGGATGCATACTTAGCTCAATACTGAGCCTTCAATAGTACTCTAAAGTTAAAGCTAAGTTTATCAAAACCCCTTAACGTACGCATTTTTTTTCTTCATATACGTGAGAAAGTGATTTTCAAACTGAAAATGGTAAATTCTCAAATATTATTGTATAGTTATATTATATATATAAACAAGAGTTTGGTGCTAAGAAATATATTTCATTACACACCGTAGAAGAAAACTGTTGAATACAAACTATCAGATAATTTTATATTAAAATTATATTTTCCAAGAAATAGCGCAACAAATAGAGAAGAAGTATCCATGATTTTCGAAGCAATTTCACATCGAATACAAAATTGTACATTTTGAAAGAGCAAACTACTAAATTCTCGCTACATATTATGTTTTATTTTATTTTATTTCACTCGTATTATTCAATTGTATTAATTGTAAAATTGAAATGGTAAATATAGAAATATAACATCTTCAATTATGCATTTAAAAATATTTTTAACAGGAAAATTAAAAATCATAAATTCACAATCATTGATATTTTTAATCATAATTTCGATACAATTTAAATCTTAAGAGTCATAGATGCAAACAGCTGGAATGCTGTTTTGGTTATCAATAACAAAATTTGTTTGTTCCAAACACAGCAGAGGTGATCAAACTACAGATGAAGTCCAGTGCTAAAGCGTAATGAATTCGCACCGGCCAGCAAACTAGAGATATCTTGAAATCAGCCCAACCTCTATACTCATATTTTGAAGAAAAAAATAGATCTAGTTCTATATGCATGTATCATTTCCATACAGTGAAAAAACAAAGAACGTATGTGCATACCGTATAAAACACATAAAAGAAATTATAAAAAAAATAAGATTTAAAAAAAGCGTGAAATATAAAGAACATGCAATGAGTAAAGAATTAAAAAAAACGAAGAAAAGAAATAAAATTCACTAACAAAAGTTTAAATACGCAAATAATGAGTATTCTGAAAGGCCGATCTTTTAATGGAATTTCGAATTTCATTAGCTCATGTAACTATGATCTTGACTGTAAAAGAAAATGCGAAATCTCAAAAAAATTTTCAAGATAAAAACTAGCATCTTCGAAATGAATTCAGTTTGTTCTGAATTCACATCAGTTCCTTTTAAAGCTTCCTTTTTTAGGATTCAATTTCTACATTGGGGAGATACGTTGTACCTGTTACGCTTTCGGTTTTAAATAAGATAATTTTTTTTATATTTCCAATGAATGGATAATGATGTTTGAACAGCATATTTCATGAAGCAATGTTTTAGGAAAATATAACTATAATTGAAAAAAGCTCTATTTTTGCGATAATCCTATTTAATTTGAGAAAAATATTAAAATAATTAAAAATTTTAACTAAATTAACGAAATGACGTAAACCTGTTTTCAGCAAAACTAACAATATTTATGACAAAAATAAAATGCATTAGCAAAAGTTTAAGTATGCAAAAATAACTATTTTAAAATGGTTTTCTTTTCATTAAGTTTTAAATTTCAGTAGCTTACGCAACTTTGATCTTGTGGAGAAAAATCGTGAAATCATCAAACTTTTTTCAAAATGAGTTTGAATTGTTCGGAATTTACATTATTTCTTTTTATTGATATTTTCTAATATTCGTAGATGTTAAATTTCTGCATTTGAAAACTGCCTGTTTCTTGATAAAAAGTAAGGTTGTTTTTTACTTCAGAAGAAAAAAATATTGCTATTGCAGTCGTTTTATTTTCCCGAATTTCATATTGTGAAATGCAATGTTATTGGAAGTGCAAAATAATGAAATCAAGTTTTGCTGATTTACTAAAATAATGAATTCATTTTAAAGTTAATTAAATAAAGCAACCAGGCAAAGCTTTCAAAAATATTAGTATTCTAATGGCTCTGTCACCATGAAATTCACCACAAACATAGATCTTAGTAATGAAAAGTTAATAACGTGGACCGATTTTGAAATTCAATCCGTTATCTGAGTAATAATGCCAAGGTTCTAATTCAAACCATAAAAACAATTTTGGTTTTTTAAAAAAAGAGAAAAGGATATCACTCGAATTTTCAGAAGGACGCATTTATTATTATTATTATTTTAAAATTATTATTATTATTATTATTATTATTATTATTATTATTATTATTATTATTTGACGAGTGCGCAATTTTCAAATACCAGTCTCATTGATTCTTCTTTTCATTTTCATTTCATTCCAGTTTTTTATTAAATTGTCATCAAGACTGTATCACAGCAAGACAGCGTTTACTGACAGATATAGTAGAACTATTTACAACAAAATCCAGACAGACAATTTGAGCACAGAAGAAACTACAGATACATCACACGCAACTTTGAAATTATCGCCTCATTGGAAATCTGTGGTGTGCCGATAGAAAAATCAACTTATGTCTTATTTGACACGCACTTGAACATGGATCATTTGCTGAATATTAACTTAAGAAAAAACTCATCGTGACTCTCAGGTGAACAAATTTTTTGGCTTCGCACCCTAAAAATTTGTTCATCTGAGAGTTTACTCAAAGCGGAGTTAGACTACATCAAATCAATAGCCATTGACCGGGGTTATCCTGTTGAAATAGTTGATTCAATTCATAGTAAACAAATTAAACGTACGCATTCCAATGTTAACAATGTTCGTAATGAAAAAAAAATAATTATACTTCCATATTTTCCGAGAATAAGCCATCAAATATCTAGAATTTTGAAAACTTTCGACTTTAAAATAGTTTATGCACCGTTTAACAAAATCAAATTTACAGACCTCAAACATCCAATAGACAGATTTTCACATTGGGGAATTTATAAAATATCTTGCGAATGTGATAAAATGTATATAGGTCAAACCAAGAGACCGCTTAGAGTCCGCTTAGGGGAACATAAAAACTATGTTAAAAATTGTGATATTAAGCGTTCTGCAATAGCTAATCATTGTTGGTCTGAAAATTACAGTTTTAATTTTTCGGAAGGTACAATAGTTCAGAAATGCTCATCAATTTACGACCTAAATTTCTGGGAAGCTTATTACATATGGAACAATTCGAGCAGCTTGGTTAATGATTTGTCCAGTACATCAAATTTTTCAAATGTCTGGCTACATTTCATTTAATCCATCCTCATTGTCCCCCCCCCCCTTTCGGATTTTTTCTCCACCGTACAAATCGTTTCAAACATCTGGCTGGTTTCGCTTAATTCATTCTCTTCGTCCCCCCTCCTTTATTCGTCTCCACACTTAAACTTTCCCGGTCCGGCGGAGTGTTCCTATTGGTATCTCTGTCACATGTGTTTCCTCCTCTCCGCTGTTGTTTTGAAAAGTTCAGCGCCATTTCATCTGTGCGCGGGCGAGAGATGGCAGGCAAGCTGACATGGCTTAGGAGTTTTTAATTCGTTTTACCTTTTGAATTGGCACTGAAGATGGAGCTTAAGGGCTTTGAAACAGCTGTTTGCCAGTATAAATGATTTTAATTTGTGCTAATTTAACGTTGTACATTTATTTTTAACAAACATTACATATCTTAAAAGCATTCCAAACATAAATTTGTAAGGTAACGTTCTGTATATTTTAAAGCTTATAAAGATTTACTATTTTTTTAAGCGAAAATTCAGAAGCCACGAGAAACCAGACATGTAGATTTCAATCGTGTGTCTAGCAAATGCATTGAATTTTTAACATTACCATTGAAATAAATGTCTGAAAACAGCCCTGGCGGTGATTTTGAATTCGTTTGATATTCAAGAAAGTTGCTTTCTGAAAAAATTTATTCTATCATAAACTCACTCTCTACGTTTTGAACTTTCGTTAAGAGGAATTTCAGATATGGTTATTAAATTTGATGTCCGCCCGGCATGAAAAAGATTTTGTTTGATCTGTGATGAATATTGAATTGAAAGAAAGTTATATTAATTTATAAGAATAGCAACTGATTTTTGTTAAAAGACAGAATTTTGCATATAGAAAAAATAATAATTAAGTATCTATAAAGCTGTTGAAGTGGCACCTTTCAAATTATTTTAGAAGTCCTCTAAAAATTTTAATATTTTTTTTATTTTTTTATTCTATTTATTTAATACACTAGTGTGCAAAACTTAAGCAACAAACACAAAATGCTAATTTCTGAACACGTGAGTACTCAAAAAGGAAATTCTATAAACAGAAAGTGTAGAAAATAAGTGTTACCCTAACAGCACAGAAAGTCGTCACAGATGTGAAGTCTTCTTGACATCACAAATGGTCACAATTATCACAGTCACTACAATGAACAGAAATGTGATTTCTTTCTTTCGTCTCAATTTTACTCTTATTTTGTCACTCCACTGAACAGTCACCATGACTGATGCTTTTTGACGAGTCACTAGGTGACTTTACAATGAAGTCATCTTGTGACTCTCATGTGACGGTCATTTTGACATTCCATTGTAAAGTCATCATGATAGCTGTTCTGTGACGAGTTCCCAAGTGACAGAAAATGAAATCATCTGGTGACTTTTCACAATAGAGTGTCGATCACCGGAAAGTCACCATGCAACTTCATTGTGATATTATTTGGCAACTCATCACAATGCAATGCTCACAATGACTTTAAAGTTCAGTCTTCAACTGACCGTGACTTGAGAATCACAAGGTGATTTCATTGTAATGTCACCTGGTGACCCATCACAAAGCGGTAGTCACAGTGACTTTTCAGTGTTAACAATCATTTGAGAGTAATAATGAGACAGTGAAATATTCCACATTTTGATTCAACGTAGCGATTGTGACACTTTTAACCATGTGTGACGTCAAAAAGACTTCACATCGACTGGCCGAGCTCTTAGGGTAGTACCTCTTTTCTACACTTTCTCTTTGTAGAATTTTCTTTTGAGTTCAGAAATTAGCATTTTGTGTTTGTTGCTTAAGTTTTGCACACCAGTGTATTATATGGAGGTTTTCCTTATAAAAGTTAACCAATCCGTAAATTTCATCCAGCTATATTTTCGGAAAAGTAAAGGGATCCATTCACTGAGAATCATAGAATCATAGGAAGAGCCATTTGTTGCTCACATTTTAAATTAATTACACATTCACATTGTCAGAAACGTGGTTTTACGCTTTTAGTGCCAGGAAATATTCAAAATATGTAACATAATATTTTACTTGCTAGAGCAGGGAGAAAGTTTATCTAAAAATAACTGATAAGACCAAGGGACTGAAGCACAATATGATGAAGCACAATATTTGAAACATTTTTGCAACTGGAAGAATACCTCGAAAACTAACGATTTCAGAATTATCTATTGGATAACGATAAAAAGTGCCACCCTGTATATAAAGAAAAATATATTCTGTTGTACACACATTCTCTATTTTGTTTAACTTCGGTCGCTAAAGTGGTCGATATGATGTTAAATTAGTTGATTCGGCTTCGGGAATCATTTAGGTGTTCGATGTTAACATTATATTTAAAAATCCTATATTATGATAAAAGATTATTTTAAGAAGCGAAAATATCTGCTGCACGACATTATAATGCTAAACCACTCTTACTCTTGATATTAGGTATATGGGGGAAATACCGAAAATCGTTATGCACATTCCGGAATGAATTTTTTGCATCACCATATTCTATATAAGTTGAAACTATTGAATATAAAATCCTGGATCACATTAATGAGATATAAATTGATTTTTTAGCTAAGATTTTTCTTAAAAATGTCACTTTAAGTTATTTTTAGACGAACATAAATATTGGAGGAAAATGTTTGAAACGGTCTAAATTTTTGCTTCCAATCTTGCATTTTCAAGATCATATACGGTTGATTCTAGTTTAAGCCATGTTAAACTATCCTAACAAAAGCAAAGAATGTACTTAGATATTAGATTTCATGAGGATTTGAGTTTGAGATTCACGAATTTGTAACTAATTTTCAGGAATCACTAATAGCATATATCACATTGACAAGAATTTTAGAAAGTATCCTACATGGCATCTGTTTGCATATACATATGTTAAATATATGTTAATATAAATAATATCAAATATAAAGCATACGTGCATTTATTATTGATTTATTATTATTAGGAAATAGAGGGATATATATGAGGGATCTATAAAGAATTGTGAAACTCTTGAAGGGATCGACGCTCAAAAATATTTGGAGTCGAGTGCGTTAAGGGGACTAACTCCGTTTGAACTAATTTTCTAATCTGAATATTTTATAATGTATTTTTGATATACAGGTGATATTATACATTGCATACAAATGTATTATATGGTTTTTATGAAAGAAAATGATTTAATCGAGGAAAAAGTGCAATTATTGTGGTACAATTTAAAAATTAATAATGAAAAAGAAGTAAGAAAATTTTTAAAACTACACTTCTACAAATTTTTACATTTTCTAACATTTTCTTCTTACTTGCCTTACAACTATGCTCTATAAGAGTAACGACCAGATTTTCCGAAAAAGAATTAGATTATGAAAAAATAAATAAAATGCTATCAATATGTAAAAATAAAGTAAAAATTGACTATTTACGTAACATTTTTATTTTTTAAAAATAAACAATTTATATTACATAAAATCTATTCCTTAATATTATGAAATGCACTTTGAGCAAAGAGAAGCCAAAGCAAAGAGAGTCGATTTCAAAATATTCGTTGAAGTTTTGTCATTTAGAACATGCTGATATATCGGAAAATACAAGTTGAGAAAAATAAATTTAAAGATTACAACTCTAAAGCGTTCAAAGGTAAATGGATGCAGTAAAAAGTTTTTTGAACGTAATTTAAATTATCAGATCTTTGCGAGACTTCGTCAGAATATATATTACGGATGTCTAAGTTCATTTTATGCAAAATCATGTAGTTGTACATTTGATGTCCGACCGGCACAAAAAATGTTTTGTAGGATTTTTTGTAAAACATTGACATTAAAGAAAGTTAAAATAATTTATAAATGTAGCAATTGTAACTCGTAATTGTTAAAAAACAGAGATATGCAATGATATATATGTGATGGATTAAAATCAAAACCTACATGACTATTTTAATTAAATACTAGATGGAACCCGTCAAAACTTGACGGCAAACAACTTAATAGTACCATAAAAATAAAATTCATAGCTGCTGTAAAACGTTTGAAATTTTCGCAGAATAATTCAAATAAATAAAAATAATTCAAATAAATAAAAACCTACTTCGACTTAAAGCTAGCTTGGGGAGTGGCAATTGGCTGAGTTACACTGGCATACGCACTCACAGAATTTCTTTCATCTGACACACATTTATCGCTGTTGTGCCATTAAATGAAAAAGCATTTACTGGCACAACAGCGATAAATCATACACAATTGTCATTATACAACGTCAGTGAATCCAAATTGCATTTATATACACTACACACTTTTCCATGTACTGATGCGATAACCATTTTGTCATTACAGTGTATCTAAATACAGTTTGTGTTATAGGACAAAATTATCCTTCGCCGAGTAATACTGAAAATTTGGCGACTGACTTTATTGCCACACTCACCAATTGCGATGATTGAATGGAAAATGAGATTTAATTTAACTATTACTTAGTATTAATGAATTTTGAATGACTTGAAGTCATTAGATGTATTTATATTTTTAAAATATTTTTATTGCGCGTAAAATGTTTTTTTATCTTGATATTTCAGCATTATAAACTGAAAATAAAACCAGTAAACAATATATTTTTTTAATTTCATTCAATTAAAAATATTTAAAACTTATCTTATATATTGAAAAATAAATATAACGATGTTTACAAATTCTATTTCAAAAATTTGTCTAATATTAATATAAATGAAATTTTTGAGGACAAATATCTTAATATGTTCGAGACTACAAATTATTTTCAAAGTTTTGAAAATTGGATAATTATTAAATTCAATTCTTAATATTATTTTAATAAGCTGGATATATAAAATTATATCTATAAACGCATTTGTTTAGATTTATGATCGTAATTTACAGTAATATTATTTAACTTTCTAAATTATATACAATGCTAGTTATTTACGTTATATTTTCTGAAAACGTCAGAAACTTAATGTAATTAAGTTTCATTAATGAAGTTCAAATTCTACTCTAAAATGAAAGTAAGGTTGAATATGGATTAAATTTTATCATGCATTTACAAACGTAGTAAAATGTTTTAAGGCTTTTCATTAACTTACTGATTTTTAGATGTAAAAATGCTTTCTAAATGAAATACATGCATTGTGGATAAATTAATTAAATCTATATTAAATGACTTTCTACTTTGACGCAATAAGAACGAAATACTGTGCACTCACAAATGGGGCATATGTATAATAATGTATACACACGGGATTTACGTATCTCGTTTAAAATTTCTTTGTAAATTTAAATAAATGTCTCTAAAATTTAGCATAAACGGATCTTTTTAAATCTTTGGAGAAATTAATATGCCCTGTTACACTTTTCTCTGAACTATTTGCATTTACATGCATTTTAAAATATCCAATTCTTAACAGGTTTACCAATTCAATGTAATATTTTACCTTCCTTTCTAAAAATTGACAGTGTATCATTAAACACATATTTCCTAAACATGACTTCCACTAGTTCGTTTTTTCAATACCAGTATATTTGAAAAAACTTTTCTTTGGTAGATTATTGCAACATTTGTAGCAAAGGTAATCTTCATGGTAGGTTTTTACATGAAACTTATTTAAATTGAAAGAGGAATTTATGGAACTATCATTCTTTGAATAAAAAAAGGTATTCAAAATATGGACAGAATGGAAGTCCTTCCCAAATGTGTAAATATCGTATTATTGAATTATTATTTTAAAAATCGGTTTCATTTATTTTTCATTATGTATATCATAGTAAATTTTCATAGTTTTTTCTGAAAACATTAAGCCATTTCACAAATTTAGCTACTATTTTTAATGATTTCAAATTAACAAGGCTCAGTGAAATTATCACTTTCATTCATTATTATGCATTTTGAAAGACATTGCATCTTACAATATAGAATTAAAATAAATATTACCAATTCTTATAAAATATTTGAATTTTTTTAATGTAAAATAAAAGCGCATCTGGAAAAATGTATTTTGAAAATGTAGAAACTGTCTGCTAGTGAATGTCACAAAATACAATTAAAAGGGACTTATGTGAATTTAAAATAAATGGAAATCATCTCCAAGATACTCTTAGTTACTTATTTTCAAAAATAATTTAAGATATCGCGATTTTTGTCGAAGAAAGATCACAGTTGAATAAACAGCTGAATTTTTAGTTCCATCAAAACTTTTAGAATTTTAATTAATTTTGCAATTAAAATTTAGTATTTATTTTACTATTTTGGTGTATTAGCATGTTTTGAACATTTTATATTTTCGTACTTTTATATAAAATAGTTTAAAACTTTACATTATTGCATTACGAACTATTTCCAAGATTATTTTTGATAAAATATACCTATTTTTTTCAAATCTGTCAAAGGAAATTACACTAAATAATTTTTATAACATTATAAATTTCTATAGCTTTGCTGTAAAATGTTTTTACGTCATTTCGTGAATTCAGATAATATTTTTAACGATTTCAGTAGCTTTTTTAAAATTAACTACGCTGAATGAAATTCGAATACTTATTTCATTATTAAGTATTTTCAAAAACATTGAATTTTCAAAAATAAAATATTACCAATTCATTCAGAAGATTTTTTTATTTCAGAAAAAACTCATTTATTAAATGTAAGTATTTAATATTTGTGATTGTTAGGAAAGTACCAATGTAAGAAACTTATGTGAATTTTGAACTAGTAATAATAACTTTCAAGATACCATTAGCTACTTACTTTAAACGAAATATTAAGGTTTCACATATTTTTTCAGTTGGAAAACCAACGGAATTAAAAAATTGTCATTACAAGATGAATTATTACGAATCATTATTTTGTTATTAGTGAATTTTATTCTTTTTCTTCAATATCTATATATTTAATACGCTAAGCGGTTTTTTTTTTTTTTTTTTTTTTTTTTTTTTGGCAGTCCATGAAAACAAACTACTGCATCAAATTCCATCTCGTTCTTTTTTTTAAATGAGAGATATTTGACCACAGATTTGTTATCTGAAATTCGTTTGTTCAATACTTTTATTAATTAGAAGAAATTTAATTATTTTTATTTATATTTCTTCAAAATGGTGGCGATCGACTACTTCCACTGTTCTTTTTTTTAAATGAGAGATATTTGACCACAGATTTGTTATCTGAAATTCGTTTGTTCAATACTTTTATTAATTAGACGAAATTTAATTATTTTTATTTATATTTCTTCAAAATGGTGGCGATCGATTACTTCCACTGTTCTTTTTTCTAAATGAGAGATATTTGACCACAGATTTGTTATCTGAAATTCGTTTGTTCAATACTTTTATTAATTAGAAGAAATTTAATTATTTTTATTTATATTTCTTCAAAATGGTGGCGATCGATTACTTCCACTGTTGCGAAAATAGAAGAGACGTGGAAACATTCAGACACGTGGCTTTTTGGCGGAATTTTTTAATTTCCAAGTTAAATTTCGGTAAAAATCACGGATAAAAATATTTATTCGCGTGCGCTTTATTTTTATCAGCAAATAAAAATTCATATTTATTGTGACGTCACGTGAATATTGTCCATTGAGTTTATTTCATCATTATGCATTATAACTTTGATAATGCCATTTTTCATTACAATTAAATACAAAATATATTTTTATTTGTAAACATGGTTGTTAAGCATAAAAGTAACGTATATGAAGTGCGTGGGAAAAGTTAGCGCCGATAAAAATGACGTTATGCTTAGAGGATTTTATTTTTTAATATTCACAAAAGTAAAGGATTTTAGGAAAATTAAAATTAATGAACAAAAAAACTTGAAATAATGATTGTTTTTTGAGTTAGAATAAACATTGTAAGGCTAATATTTTATAGGTATTTTGGCAGATTTATTATAAGTTCATTTAACTGTTCCTAATTAGCAACAAAATCCTATTTCATTCACTGAAGATTTCTCTGTCGACGTCAAAAAATGGTAGTCTACTTTTGGATGCCAGCCAAAACCCAGTGGCAATTTTTAGAAATGTATAACGATTGTGAGAACAAACGGCACTATCGCTTTCGATTTTATCGCACTTACATCACTTCTAAATGCTAATTTCAATCTATACATTATCAATTAGAGAAATGTTAACTTTCGAATGAAATTTATTTGAAAACTGCCGCTTAATTTAGCAACTTTTTAAATAATTTTCAAGCATGAATTATTTTTCAATCTATCTCAACAATGGCCATCAGTTTGCTTCAATAATGTAAAATAGCCACTGGGAAAGTTGCCACAGGTGGTAATTGATTTCCCTAACCAAAATAAAAAGAAAAAAAACACTGATAAAGCATAAGATCAGATTATCCATAAGATAGAGCATTTTGGCGCTAAACTGAAATCTGTCAAAAAAAAAAAAAAAAAAAAAAAAAAAATCGTATTAAGTTGAATTTATTGATGTATGTGTTCCATCAGAAAATACTAAAAATTGATTTTTTTTAATTCATTGGACATTTCACTGTATAAGAAGGAAAAGTCTGTGGAAAAAGGATAATCATCCTGGTTATGAAAAGGGACCGAAGAAATCATACAAATAAATTACACTTGAAAATATTAAAAATATGCTTCATCTGCAGATTGATTTGTTATTATAAAACAAATTTCTCCATCTTTACATAAAAATCTATTAGATTAAAACATTGGATGCGTTTTAGAAGATATGGATTTCAAACGAACAATGATTAAAGAGGCTTTAAAAAATATATATATATTTAAATATTTAAATCTTTATTTTTAACGTCGAAATAAGACGGCAGATACATTGCACATGCGCAGAGAAGTTCAACCGGTTGCATTATCACAGAGGGAGAGTGCTTTATTTACAATGTTCTTTTATTTACTGAATATGAAACGGATATAGGACTGTACTATCTGTATGATACTTCATAGGTCCATGAAATTTTCTTTCTTGCAGTGGGAAATATGGCGGTAATGACGAACTGATTTGCGTTACACAGTTGTTTACGAATTGTTTGGATGGGGTTTGCATCAAAAACAGTACTGTATTTCACCGGGGAAAAACTTTTAAAATAAAATTTTTGAAACACTGTTTTATATTCTCTTAAATGATGAAGAAAGCTTATTTTACTAATATTGTTATAGTAATTTTTTTCCGTTACGTTTTGACTGGTTCCATCTAGTTTAATTTAATTTTATTTATTTCATGTGCTTTATATAGCACGTTGTTTGTTCTTTACATTGAAATTACGAACATAGTTCTTAGGGTGGGAAATAGGCTGTATCAAAGTTTCGTAACTGAAGTGCAGAAGTTTAGTTCGTGTTTACTGAATTCAGAAAACGTATTGTACCACAGATGAAAGTAGGCTTAAAGAATACACAATTTAAAAGAAAGTACAGTACAAAAGAAAAGGAAGACAAATTCCACTCAAGTTTTGACGAATTATGTTGGCAATTCAAATTAACGAAGTTTTATTTAAGCAAGTCATACAAGGTTTAACGTAAATTTAAAAGATCTTGTAACTCTAAACATTTTGGAATCATTATGAATTTTTAATTCGAGCTAATTTTCATCATGTGATCAATATTAAAGGACGTGTCAAATAACAGATCAATTGGATTTTTTATCCGAATACTACATATTTTGAACGCTGGGGCAATAATTGCAAAGTTGATTATGATGCAAAATTCTCTGAGATGTAGTTTCTTCTGTGAATATATTTTCCCTCTGAATTGTTTTGTAAATAGTTATACTATATCTTCTAGTATACTTTGTCTTACGGTGAGACAGATTTGATGACTATTTAATGAAAAACTGGTATGAAATGAAAAAAAAGCAGAATCAATTATGAATAGTTGAAAATTGTGCATTCGTCAAGTAATAATAATAATAATAATAATAATAATAATAATAACAGTAGTAACAACAACAACAGCATCAACAACAACAATAATAGGAGCACGTAAAAACTGTTTTGATATTGGGTTGTTCTAAAAAGCTTTATACAGAAGTGCCAACAAACGCAAAAATAAAAATCAAAACTTCTTAAATCTCATTGTGAATATTCCTGGAAGAAAATTTACAACCAAATTTAGCTTACTTCTAATCGATAAGGGTTGATTTTGTTGCATTTTACTATAATTAAAAAAAATAAAGAAAAAAATGTACTGGGCAGGTTTAAAGTTATCTCCAGTTAATGGACCGACCCGGTTTCATTACGCTCTAACACCAGACTTGATCTGTTGATTGTAGACCTCCTCTGAAATCGTAATAAACACATTTTGCGATTATTAAGCAGAGCAACATCCAAGTTGTTTTGCATTATGAATCTTAAAATTTAAATTGTATCAAAAGTATGATTAAAAAGATGAATGTTATTTAGAATTTTTATTTTTAATTTTCCTGTTGACAATATTTTAAAACGAATAGCTGCATCTAGCTAGACTTCTAGATTCTCCATTTAAATATGCAATTACTAAAACTGTATAATACGGTTAATGAAAAAAGCACATTCTATGTAGCGAGAACTTTAATAGTTCTTATTTTAAAATGTAAAATTTTGTATTCGATGTGAAATTGTTCGAGAAATCTTAGATACTGTTTTTCTATTTGTTGCTCTATTTTATGAGAAATACAATTTTAATATCAAATTATTCGATAATTTTAACTGTTTTACATATAATAAAATTTTTAAATGTTATTTGAGCATTTACCAATCTCAATTTGAAAATAACTTCTTCAGGTACACAGATACAGAAATGTATACTTTAAATGGTTTTGATACTTTTAGCTTTAACTTTATACTCTTCAATGCACAAGATTTAACTAAGTATACATCCTTATTAAAATTATCTTTAATGGAAATTTAGTATACAATCCATTAGTTCTTCCTAAATTCCCTGAAAACAAATTTGGGAGCATATGTGAAGTGCTGGGGGTGTACTTATAACTCAAAAATCTTAAAATCGTTCTGGTGTAAATAGTCTCACGTCCACAAGGATTCTCAAGGAGGTGAGGATTAAGCTTTAAATAAGATGTTTAGGAAATAAGACAGTAAAATAAGTTTCAACATGTACGACACTCTTAATTAAAAGTATCTATCAATGACGTTTGCTTGATCTTTGAGATTATTAAATTTGCAGTGCGAATGATGTAATTTCGCAGTTGTTTCATAGCTAAACAGTCACAATTCACACATACGTAAAAAATTCAATAACTATTTTCATATGCTTGAAATACTTTAACTTTTACGCTAATGTATGCTTCTTAAGCACACGAATTCTTGTGACTGCTGAATAGAAATATTTTTAATATCAACCAAAATTTATTAAACAAAGCATGAAAGGCAGAAGGGAATAAAGTATTTGGTGTTTTAAAAGTTTACCTCAATATGTATTTCACAGAATAATATACGCGAATGCATTTGTTTATAAAGAATAATAGAAACAGTCTGAACAATTATAAGGCAACTATGCATATATACAGCAAATATCGAATTATGTACAGGGGTATGCATGGTATGCGAAATTTCATTCTTTGCAGGAGAAAAATGCCGATATAATGAGCAAATTCAAAATAACGTCTTAATATATATTGATATAAAAATGTGTCTTCAGTGGTTTTGATGAGCAATCTTGTTGACTGAATTACCCTTAGATATAAGACTGAACTAAGTATCATTCGTATCAAAATCAATTTGAAAGATGCTTTTGAATAGCATTCATTAGCTGCTCTTAAATTCCCAGAAACCATAAATTTGAAAATATTTGTGAAGAGTTGATATACTTTAAACTCACAATTCTTAAAATCGTTTATAAGAAAAGTATTTTCTTAAGCAATGCTAGTGAAATATACTTAGGATAGGAATTTTCAGAAATGGAACAGAAATGTAATTTAAGCATTAAAGTGTTCGACATTTGTGATTGAAAGTATGTTTAACAGTACTTTCATGATTTTTGAGGTGTTGCTGTTAATAAGTATGTCGTTGGATCGTTAAAAGGATACTTTGACACGTCTACATGACGCATACAAGGTAAAGATAATTATAATTTTTATTTAAATGAAATATTGTAACTATTTAATATGTTAACACATTTTAAAATATAGAATTTTGTATTTGAAGCGAATGTTTTCAGATTATCTCTTATAGTATGTGTCAATATTTAACGTTATTTTAATAAAAATAACGCTAATATAAATTTCTATCATAACTCGTACAGAAGGTTGTTGGCACGTTATGGAAACTATTTTCACAAACAATTTCTGAACATATATGTCATAATCTTTGCAACAATTTTACTCTACTACCCTGACTCTTGATTATAACTCGGGATCGAAATTTCCATCATAGTCGATTTTTCTCTTAGTACAATCATATCAATTTTCTCCCACAACCCTTGGGAAACTTTCCAAAGTCTTCCAATGTGTTGTGGATAGCGCTTTCTAATCCTCACATTAAAAACACATAGGTGGATAAATAAAAATTTATCGTAACACTGGATGAAGCATGGCTTTATTTAAGTGAGTGTATCAAAAGAAGAAAAATTTTTATCAATTAATAGAAAAAACAAAGAAATTGGTTTTTGATTGTAAAGAAAAATTTCCAAAAGAATTCATGATTGCTGCTGGATTTGGTTATGAAATTAAATTAAAGGTAAAAAATGCAGTAAAGCTAAGGTGATTTCACTTTATTATCAGTAAAATATTTTAAAACCTATTTTTTAAGAACAAATTCCAGTTTTATATGAAAAATACATTAATTAAGCTTCATATGAACAAAGTCTCCCAGCCGTTCTTCCATAAATCAACTGACGCATATTTAGCAAAGAAATAATCCCAAATTGAAATAAATTGTGTATGAATTGAAGTAAAATAGCCTGACGACCCATCCCCCCTCATCAATGACCTTTTTTCTGCATTTGAATAGTTTAAATGAATTAATGAATAGATTGAAAAGAGTTTGGAAAGTTCTTACAAGAAGTAACAGGAAAAACCGACATGAGTATAACAAGGGAAATTTTATTATCATAGAAATTTTGAGTCAGAGCTATAGCCAAAAGTCAAGTCTAGCCAACAAAGTCAAATTGTTGCAAAGAACATGGTATTTATGAGTAGAAATTAACTCAGAAAATCGTTTCCATTAAGTGCGAACGATCTTCTGTATTCCGTAATTGTTTTCTGCATTTAATAATATTAAATAATTTAAAACTCAGTTTTATGTATAATAAAATGGAGAAATATTATTCGAGCATTTTAGATGTTCAATTTAAAAATAATTTATCTACATATATATATGACGAGAAAAACGTACCTTTATTGGTTTTGACAAATATAACTTTATCTTCAGGGTATACTTTAAAAGCACAATATTGAACTAAATATCACCTGTTTAAAATAATCTTGAAAAGACATTTCGAATAGTATTCTTTAGTTCTTTCTAAATTCCGTGGAAATGTAAATTCATAAGCCTTTGAAGGTCCAATGAATTTATAAAATTTAAATAGCATGGAATTAAATTGTATTTTGTTCAACAGGCTTCTGAAATAAGTGAGAAAGTACTTCATATAGGAAAGGAAGCTGCAATAAGACAGCATTAATGCATTATTAAATAATTATTCGTTAAAGACTCGTGATAGAAAGTAACTTTCTATAAAGTTTACAAAATTTAGGATGATCCAATTCCCGTTGCAAATTCTGTAATTATATCTGTATTTGGATGGTTGAAATGATACATTAACACGCAAAGATCACACGTACGAGTTTATGAGAACAATTTTTATTCCCATCAGATATTTTAATATTTTCTGTATTTTGTGCATCTTATAATACAGTTATGAAATTATAAAAAGTAAATAACAATTAAAATAAAAAAATAAAATGAACTAATATGCATAGCATGTAGTGTCACAGTTAGGTATTATTTTATTTAGGTTTTAAATACGGCAAATGTGACGAAAATGAACTAAATGGGACTACGCTGTATTTTTGATTAGATTACAAATAATAATTTAATTTTATCAAAACAAGTTAGTTTAGAATTAAAAACATATAAATCGATCTTTTTATGCTTATATTTAACCTTTTCAATTTAATAAAATGCTAAATGTACCCTAAATGTGACAATCTTACCAACATTCCCAATCTTATTTAGTCACAGTTTCCTTATATTTTTAAATTATCTCACAATTTACTCGTTTACTGGATACACATGTCCTGAGAAGGTTTTTCTTATTGATGAAATATATGCTGATATATTGATCAAGCACCGGAAATTTCTTTAATGTAAACATATAATGTTTTTATTAAAAAAAATCAATGTGCCACAAATTCCTTATTCGCTAATAACGCGCCTTGTACTTGTTCTATTTTCAAAAGAAGATAGTGTAGGATTCATGAAAAAATTCAACTACCTGTTTTTAACGAATTTATACATTTTAGAAGGTTCTAAACACGATTTGACTGTTTTGATTTGATAGGCTAAGAGAAACTGCTCAGACTAGTACTAGTCTGTAGAGCATAGTATTCTTCCAGGTTCCTCTTTTTAAGGTCTTAAAAAATTCAATCTTCATCAGAAGCTGGACCCGCCGTTAAACGCGAGAAGGGCACGGATTGAATGTTTAGAAAAATAACAGTAAAAACAAATTATGGTCAAATACCAGACTACATAGAAACCGGCCCTGCCAGGGAAGGGCCCTCTAAGCAACTGTTAGAAGGGACTAAGTAGAAGTTGTGGATTGGCAGCTGACGACTACTGGGTAAGGTTAGAGAGTTCTGTCAGAAAAATATAGATTTTGTGTAGCTTTCTGTTAAGAGTGTGCCTCTTTAGAATATTAGTAAGTCATTCCTTTGGAGGGATTGCATGCTTCTTAATATGTCACTGTGCTGTTAACGGGCAGGGCAAATAATAACGGAGAGCCGATGCCTCTCCTCCACACTCGTAAAGGTTTCAGGATTTTTCAGAATCAGAAAGGAATCAGAATTTTTCAGGATTATGTGTCTGCACATTAAAATTTGAAATTTGTAGAGGTATGTTCGAAAGGGACCGTGCCCCATGAGAAATGCTGTTGTGTGTGCGGAGAGGTTATAGTGTATTATTGAGAGTTTCGGTATTAGATTATATGTGTGTCGACCTTTGTCGCTGTTATCCAAGATTGACTGCCATTCTGTGAGTATTTTTGCTTTTAGTAAACGTTTTATGTATGTGGTTGGAATTGGGAGATAAATGTCAATGTGTGGTTTAGGTGTTGCTTCCTGTGCGAGTGTGTCCGCGATTTCATTATCTTGAACGCTCGTGTGCACTGAAACGTGGCCAAGTGCTAATCTTTTTAGAAATGACTTTAACTTAAGTTTAATTTCTAGGATTAACGGATGCTTGATCCTATGGGCATAGATAGCCTGCCGACCGTACAGACTGTAACTATAAATTTGGAAAAAGGGGTGTGTGGTGTTTGTCTGGATCCATTCGAGGGCTTTTAGGATGGCATAGAGTTCTGCCTGATAAACAGAATTGTGGTCATCTAGTCTGCAGGACCACTGATGGGTGACGACACTCTTTTTCATGGCGCAGTATGCCGCAGCCACGGTGGGGGCTGTTCTGGACCCACCAGTGAAATGTGTAATCCCAGAGGATGGGGAGAAGGAAATAAGATTGGTGTTTACTTGGAAGTGAGATGTCTCATCGGAGGTGTTATCTGCCATCCTGAAACTTTCTTCTGTATTGTGATATTTGGAAGGAATTAGCTTGCAGTGGGTTGATGTTTGAGGTAGAGAATACGACCCTTGGTGTAATCATATGTAAGTATTGTGTAGATTGGTAGTATGCCTGTTATGATATTTAGCACATCCATGGAGATTGTTTTGTAACCTCATTAGATTTGTAAGAGAAAGGTTCGCTGTAGTGAAATCAATTTTATTATTACTTGTTTTGCTATGTGCCCCCCCCCCATATGCTTGCCCCATAAGTTATTATTTTGTCTACTATAGTGCGATACCATATTTGAAGCATTTAGTTGCTAATAACCCATGTTTTTAATGCCATTTTTAGTGAGTTGTGAGGAAAAGTTATGAGTGTTATTTTAAGTTCATTCAGGGTGTGCTAACCAATTTTGATGCTTATCGATTGTTATGCCTAAAAGTTATAGGTATGGGACATGGTGGACGCTGATGAATATACATTTGCGGCTCGTTGATGCGAATGATTGGGTTCCTGCCACGCAGGGGGCATGGTTTTGCAAATGTCAAGGCTTGGAATTTGTTTGCTGAGAGTTGTAGGTGTAGAGATTCTAGTAGATGGCAGAACACAGGGAGAGCTGAAGCTGCCGCTTGTTTCAAATTCAGACGGATGCGGCCCGAAAAAATAAAGGTGAAGTCGTCCGTGAACGCGTGGAGGAGGAAACCTAGTTTGTCTATTTTTTTAAGGATTAAATTGGCTATTAGCAACCATAGAATGGGTCCGAGGCCAGAACCTTGTGGGCAAACGTTTTCTAAATTATGTGTGGTGCCTGCACCGAATCTTATTAGAATGCTGCGCTATGATCAGTAGGAGCAGAGGACTACAGCAAAATTTCTCGGGCTGTTGTAGGATGCCACGTCATTGCACGGTGTCGAAAGCCCCCTGTATGTCAAGTGAGACGAGGGGAGTGTAATTTCCAAGGGCAATGCTATCAGCGCAGGAAGTCATGATGCCATGAAGAGTTTTTTCGCAAAATCTGCTCTCTCTGAAAAATGTCTGTTCCTGAATGTCGGTGTGTCAGCGTTTTTGTCTGTATGCCTGTGTGTGTGAATGTGAAACAAATTTAGTGGGCCGAAGAACTAATGCACGGGAATTACAAAATTCAATGTCGTTTACAAAAAATCCTGTGTGCGAAAAATTATTGATTTGTCAACAACACGCTTTGTTCACGTTATTCACGTTCACGTCACTCTTTAATAAAGTGTTTTTAACGTAATTTAATCAAACTACAAATTCAGTTAGACCTGTGCTAAAGTTGGTTCCCATTACGTTTCGGTGTAAATAGCCCAACAGGTGGCACTGCTCTGCTGCATTTTATGAATATTTCAGCTATATCTCAAGAACTAATGCACAGAATTTCATCAAACTGCATATTATATTTGAGCTTGGCATAAATGGACGCTGATTATATTTCGGTGTAAATCGCCCAATAAGGGGCTCCGTTATGCTGCATTTTCACGATTTTTGCGATAACTATATCTCAAGAATTAATGCACGGAATTCCACCCAAGATCATATTATCTTAGATCTTGACATAAATAGATCCTTATTATTTATTAATAGATCCTTATCATAAATATAATGAAGTTTTTTCTTTTAAAAGAAAAAAGCAAAATTATGTGTAGAGGCACCGTTTTTTCTAGCCTTTTAATATAATAGGATACACGAGAAAACGAAATCCTTGAAATCATTTTTCACACCTGAGCGTGTGAAACACTCTTAAATGTGTGTTTACATTCTTAAAAGGATATGGAGAAAACTAATATTAAACGATCATAACGTGGAGCAGAATAATTTCATGCTAATAATTTTATTCTGTAACTGTTGCATTCAAACATTATACCATAGAGAAAAGAAACGTTTTAAAACAAATTCCCACGCGGCTACAAGATGTTTGGACTTTCCTGCATCCATATAAATGTATGGAGACTTTTCATTTGAAAAAGAAAACCGCTATACAGAATTATTATCAAAATTATTCTCATTCGTCCTCTATATAACAAAATGTTATTGAACAATTTGACAGCTGCTTTTCTAAACAATATTCTGAATATTGTTTTGTAAGTAACTTTACAACATTGTGTCATCCACAAGATTGGTACTATGGAAAAGCATTTAAATCAGTGAAAAAGTTCAAAGTATGACTAAGAATTAATTTGTCTATTTTATGCCCAGTTCTTTTAACCTTCGTACCCTGTTGAAATTTTACTCAACGTTGAAGAACACGTTTCACACCAGAATTTGTTTTTGATAATGATTTAACATATTTATTTAACTTACTTTATGAAACAAAATCTGGTTCCAATCGAATTAAATAAATTATAGAAGTAGGTTGATTCGACCCATTCAGGGTAGGAAGGTTAAACAGTGTACTTTTATTAGCGAGAGTATTCTTCAAGATCATATAAACGTACTTTTAATTAGTTTTATTCCAAATACGCAACACATTTTCACAATTATAAAATTGTTTTATGTATTTGTCGATGTAATAGTCTGAGTAATTTAGTTTTCTTTTTCCTTACCAACTCATGTACTTTATATCCATTGCAATTTATATAAATTCAACTCTGTTTTCAATTTATAAATTTTACGTCTATTATTACTCAATAGATGATGCTACTGGTTTTGTTGAATTTTATTATTAACAGAAAAAATTGAGTTGTGTTAAGTGCTCCAGAGTTGCAACTTTAACTTGCTATACTTTAAAAAAAAATTGTTTCTGCACAAAATACGTATTTCCTTTTTATGGAAAGCCATTTACATTTTTTATTGGAATGTCTCCGTATATTTTAACCCTCTAAGCGTGTAGAACGTAATATTCCGTTCACTAAGCTCCAGGTTTCACAGCAATATATGCAATGTTTAAGATAATATAATTCTATAGATTTAATGAATTTTCAAAACATTGAAGAGTGATTAATACTCTCAAGGGTTACATTCAAATTTGTAATTAAGTTTTATTTATAATGCTGAAAGAATCATATTTTTTTTAGCATTTAGAACTAAATGCAGAGAAAAAAAACATTACAATTTTACCCTTTTTCAAAACGCTCAGAGGGTTAAAGTTTTAAACTGAAATTCGACTTCAGTTAGAGTGAAACAACCTGTATTTTTTATTTAATATGTGGCTTGCGACCGCATGTTCTTATTTTATTTTTGCTTGGTTTAGTATTCCTGACCTTCCTGTAAATTTGTGTAAAATTATTCTCAATCGTCTTCTATATAACAAAATGTTATTGAACAATTTGACAGCTGCTTTTCTAAACAATATTCTGGATATTGTTTTACCGTTGAAACAAATTTTAGTGAAGAAATGTCATTTTTAAGCCACGAAATTGTTGTTACAATAGGAAAATATATATTGTAATTTTAATGGTAGAAATAAAATTTCCATAATAACTTTCATGATGATGTGAATGAACGACTTTATTGTAACAATACATTCAATGAAAATCTCATAAAGTAAAAGGAGTTGCAACCATCTTTAAGTCGACTTCATTATGTAAGTAACTTTTCGACATACATAATTGAGGTTATGTCGTCTAACATTTTCTAAGGTGCACTTTACGTATTCATAAGCTAATAAAGTTATCTCCTTACAATACTTCAAGAATGAATCTAATTGTGAATTACACACTGCCTTTATTCAATTGTGACAGAACCTTTTCAGTAACCGACAACTTAATTAGATTAAGCCGCTTACGAGTAAATCATAGTTGACAATATTTCTAATGGAAGGTCAGGTAAATGAAAATATTAATGTCAGTTTCCTTTAAAGATCCTCAAATCATTACATTCTTAGTGCATTTGTGGACAAGGAATTTTTGTTCAGTTGGACTAAGTTAATTTAAGCAGTCTAAACATGCATAAAATGACGAAAAATGACTGAAGTTTGATCGTAGATTGGGAAGATTGTAATTAATTTTGACTACTACTTTTGTTTGCACTTATTTATTTATGTTTTACAGAAATAAAATTATTTATTAAATCGTAGAAAACAACAAATAAAATTTTATTTGGATGAAATTATTTGTATGCATTAGTATGAACTATTGAGTTTTCACGATTGTGATGTCCAGATTACATATTTCTGAGATTTTATTTCTTTTTTTATATTGCTAATTACGTTGTATCTTAATTATAGCTATTTTTTTTTAAAATATAAAGTTATCAAAAACATTCCAATCCAATAAAACTTAATCATATTTTTTTTATTACACCTTGAAAAAATAATTGTTTGTTTGTTTTTTAGGTACAGTTCTTATAGAATTTATTTTATTTTATTTTGAAAAAAAAAAAGAAACATGTAAATCAGTCAATTTGTCCAAAAGTTATCGTGGCAAAATTGCTCGAAAACAATATTTCGACATAAGTGAGTTTAAAGTTTTACCCTTTGCAAGTTATTATCGGTTTGCGGTTCAACTTTTACGACCGTGATTTTAAGTTTTCCTATCAGACCGACTATACGACATTCTGAAAGGTTGAAACATTATAAAAGTTAACAGAAAATGCATTTTTGCCACATTTCAAAAATTTTTGTTCCTCTTAAGATATAGCAATACTGGCAGACAGATAACAAAGGGTGTATTTTGAATATATAATTTTCTTTAGTATTGTATTTTTTGAAAATAAAATAAAAAATAAACAGATACCCTCAATAAAGATATGCAGTGTTTGGGGAGTATCACTCATTTTTTGCTATTGGAAAAATTCGTTAAAATTTGCAAGAAAAAAAAATCAAATTATGTTAAGAAATAAGCTTATGTGTTTGAAGTCAATCTTTTATATTTTTCAAAAAGTTTCAATTAAAAAAAAATTACACAGTCCTCCCCCTCTTCTTCCAGATAAAACTGGTTACGGGGAAAATATTTAGCACGGTCATTATAAAAAATTGTGCACCTGTATCTTGAAAAATAACTGAAACATTATAAAAGAAAAAGGTTGGTTTATATAACATTTTCTTATCATTTATAATATTACTTCTTTAGTAAAAATAACGGTCATTCACAAATTGATGATGGCGTTTTAAAGATTAAAAAAATTGTAAACAAATGTGAAATCAAATGTATCACAAAAACATCTAAATAAATAATTAAACAGGCAGTGATCATTGAAACACACAAAAACTCAATTTTAACTTTTAGAAACACAATGATAATAATAAAAGCAATTCCCAAAGCATTTTCAAAGTTATCTCTAATATAAAAATAAGCTTGTCTAACAATTTTTCTGTATACATTTTTGAATTCACTATTATTGTTGCAAGCGTAAATTATCTTTTGTTTAAATTGATCATCATATGTATCATCGTCCACCTTTCCTATTTTTTGCAATGTCTCATTTACATTTCTAATTTGACATATGTCACCATCCAGAATGATAATTTTTTAATTATATATAATTCATTCAATTTGAATTATGCAAATATGCAGCTAATTGTAATCATCTTGTTGCAGCATTAGGGAAAATTTTCTAATCGACCAATTTTGTCTAGCTAGAAGATTCTTCTTTGTAAATTTACGGTAAGACTATTTCGTAAACATAATCTTAAAACAAAAAGAAACTTTACAGAAATAAATTAATAGTAGGACTAATTTAGTAATATAATCTCGTTTTGTATTTGTTTGGAGAAATTTCTTCATAATGTCCGCAAGGGAAAAAAAGTTAAAGCACGTTTTGAATGTTTTGGAACGCTCTGTTTGGATAAATGTGCATGTATTACGCATAATTTGACCTTTTTAAAATTTAGATTTTAAGAGTGCAATCGACATTTGCACATATATATAAAAAAATCATTTATATTTATTGATAAAGCCTAAATCAGAACGCCTCATATTTTTACATATCAACTTGCAGCTTATCCAGACTATTCTGTTTATACTTTTTTAATGTCTTTAGTTTCTTTTTTTAATCGTCAAACGTTTCTTCAGTTTATCGTAAATTTCTACAGATTATGATAATAGAATTTTGAATAAAAATGAATTTGAATATCCTCAAAATGCTAAAGCTTCAAGTGTAACCAGTTACACAGGTCTGATTACCCCTGGGGCAAAAAACATGAAACATTAAATTTGAACCAGAACGCCTTATATCGCTACAGGTCAACTTCCAGCTTATTCAGACTCTTTATATTTTCTAATTTATTTAGTTTTTTTTAACAGTCAAATGTTTCTTCAGTTAATCGTGAATTTCTGCAGATTATGATAACAAAACTTTGAATAAAAATGAATTTGCATATTCTCAAAATACTAAAGCTACATCTGTAACCGGTTCCAAACTTGAAACATTAAATTTGAATAAAAATTTATCTTTATTTAAACATCTTTTTCATGCAGAATTTCTGTCATAATGAAGGCAAAAATATGGTTTCGTTTCTACTGGTGGAAGTTTGCCTCAACAGTAGTCAGGCCGTGCGGTTCCACCATATTGTGACTACATAAACAGTTCTACAGTCAACGTCAGTGAAATATATTATAATACGCTGGGGCAAATTTCCATCAGTAAAAACTAATAGATATTTTTGCCTTATTTATGGTAGAAACTGTGCATGAATAATATGTTTTGAATAATATGTTTAAATAAGGCGAAAATTTGTATTCAAATTTACTGATGAAAGTTTACCCCCACGATAATAAGGCTCTGTTGATTCGATGTAAATAAACAACAGCGTCCATAGTTATTTCACTCGCAACTGGTAGATACTGCATTATATGAATAACTTTTAAAAATGTGTCAGTGGCCTTCAGTTACGGTCATCGACTAAGGACATTGGTATTTCATTTAAAAATGTACACGTGCCTTAAGAATGCAATGAGATTCCAAATAATAAGTAATTTCCTAACCGTCTATATAAGATTTAAGAAGAAGTTTTGAATACACGTCTTTATTATAAGGGCATTTTCGGGATATTTTTTGTCGTTGTTATTTAAATAATGCACTTAGAAAAAATGTTTTTGGTAGAGAATTTATTGTACTTTTGTACACAAATGTGAATATATTCAAATAAAAATACTGACATATTAATCGATTTAAATGCCTCCAAAATGACCTATGTACGGCGTGCACAGTAAATCCGTGAAGGTGACTGAACTCTTAATAATCGTCCGAAGCAAAAAATTTACATTAAATATTAAAAAAATATATATTAAATTAGTTAGAATCCAAACCCTAAAACTGATAAAGTAACACAAAAATAGTTGGATGTGCCAACCCCAAAACTTTCTTCTATCTCATACATGTTAAAACTTCAAAAATCGACATTACGTCGCCTATATAATCAATATTTCTTGCCATTGTGTTGTACGTTAGCTGCTTCCGAATCGTCGGGTTACCTCGATGTGAAGCTCCTATCGTTGCACGAGCAGTCGATGTACAACACAACTAAGAAAAGTCCTTCTGGCCTGTACCGGCAGGAAAATGTAGCCTCACTATTCTATGCTTTTAATATTTTAGCTAATTTTACTGGAAAACACGACGCTAATATGCGTGGAATCCGATTACAGATTTTTTTTTCTAGTTCTTGTCATTATTGAATTTGAATCAGAATTTCGCCAAATTAGCCAACCATAGCCAAGTTGGTCTCATTTATGGTAACCTATTTTTGTCGCCAAATTTGTCGACATTTGGCGAAACATCGCCAAGCATCGGTGAGAATTTGACGCTGGGGAATATGAATGTATAGTGTTAAAAATATAAGAGTTGGAACGACGGTTGCAACAATGAAAGGAAATTTGCAAGAAAGCATGTTCAATAAAACTCATAAATTAAACCCTTTTATGGAGGAATCCTGCTGTCATACTTCAAAATGTCAGCCACTCTAAAATTTCAAACTGCTATATCTCAGCCATTTTTTTTTAGGATAGACGCAAAACAAAAATTGCTCCGGAATCTTTGGATTAAAGCCGAACATTTAACGAAACTTTTTGTAGATGAAAAAACTTTTAGGATTTCTAATTTTTTTTTTATATCTTTTTGAATTTGAAATTTTTAAATAGCTATTACAGTGCCCTCTTCCGGCGGAATATCTTCAAATTGAACTGGAATTTCTATGCCATAGTCACAAACATATACAAAAAATTTGGTTCAATTCTCTGCATAACTATGCATTTTTCGATGATACAATAATAAAAATGGAACAAAAATTGTTATCACAGCGCCTCCTTTCGTCGGAATATCCCCAAATTCAAATGGAACTTGCTAGTCATAGCCAAAAACCTATAAATTTAATTTGGCTAAATTCGAGGCATAGCTTCATACACTTTTTGATGATAAAAAGAGGACATACGGACGGACACACGGACATTTGGTGAAACAAGTTTTTCGGAATCTCTGACACCTAAAACGTGTCAATTAATCGAAAACCAGAAGTCGAAAGAAATTTCGATTACAGTTCTTTTTTCTGTCTATATTATAAAAGACAAACGTGTCTGTGCGTAACGCTGACGTCATTTTGCGAATGGCAACACTTGAACCACGGAATTTCGATTTTGCTATTTTTGCTACTGCATTTTTTTATTTCTAAACATTGCACATTTTTAATTTTTACACCGTTATATAGGGAAAAAATCTACTTTTAAATGCAATTTTTTGAAAAATGTTCCTTAATTGACTGATTTTTTTTTATAGCATTTAAATTAAATTTCATGCATGTATTTTTTTTTTTTAAATATCTGTTTCGCTTGCAGACGATTACAAAATATTAATCCGTTCGCACTTTAAACAATATGAAAAGTTCAGAATTTGTTTCCAGCTAATATGCAATAACAAAATTAAAACTACATTAAGCAATAAATAAAATGTTATAAATAAAATACAAATTTAACAGGCATGTAATTGAAATAAGCGCTTAAAACCGCTGAAATTATGAAAAAAAAGCATTAGATATCAGAATGTTTATCGATTTCCTGTGTTATTAACTTCTGGTACGAGGCCAATACAAAATTAACGCTTTTAATAAATTTCAAAATTTTATTTGAATATATGTATAATTGACATACTTCATATAAAAATCCTCTCTGGCGTTGTTAGGGGCAATCTAAAAAAAATATTTAAAGTAAAATTTTTTATTAGAGTTTCTTAAAAAGAAATAAAAAATGTTTTTCACATATTTTCTCTATCGGTTTCTCTATCGGTTGGATGCCCTAGTTATAGATAGAAGAAAAAAATGTCACAAACTCGCGGAGTCAGTTTGAAATCCGTTTTTGGCACTAATGTTTTCATTTATTAAACTGATTAAATTATCGAAATTATTAAAGTTTTATGTTTTAAAGGTTTATTACCGAATTGAAAAAAAAAAACAAAAAAAAAAAAACATGATAGATTGAATGATTTAAGCGTGAGTACCTACACCAATTTAAAAAAAGCTTGTTTCAATATAAATGCGTTTGAAGCTTTTGATCAGCCTTTTTATCAGCCGTGACACCGATACGTGAAACGAATAGTTACAACTTAAATATTGGATGAAAGAAAAACGGTTTTGAGGCATCTTAAAGGGTTAAAAAAATGCAAATGTGAAAAATTATTTTTTTTATTTTTTCCGAGAAAACCTTCCTTTATTACGGTATAATGAACCATTAAAAATGAATGAATATGACAGAATATAATTTTACATTTTGCTAAACATTTATTATTTAAGAATATATTAAATTATTTATAAATTCAGCAAAAGTAATTTTAATGAATTAGTTTTCTCGATCAGTTCTAATGAATAATTTTTAAATATTCCTTATTATTTCGAAATCGATATTTATTAAAAACTGCAAATTTTTTAGTTTTTTTTTTAGTTATTAAGAACTTTTAAATAATATACTTAAGATAGCAGATTTAGTTATTGTAATTTAAATATTAGTGCGGCTATCATATGATAGATAAACATAAAACTTAACACGCCAGTATTTAAATAAAATTTTCGCTATTGCATAAGCGTTTAATTATATCCAATTTCTAAAATAAATTATTTTGGATGTAAGTAGAAGCATCAATAAAATCGCCAATCTGTCTTTGCTATCTAATTTCTAAGTCTTCAGTTAACTTAATTAATCTTGCGAAAAGTTTGAAAATTTCTTGATGTGGAAGAGAAAAATTAATGAATCTGTTTATAAGCATTCAAAACTGATTTAAGGAATCTTCAGAAAAATCACCATGAATTTAAGTCTTTTCGATACTGGAAACGGCTTTAATTGGAAGATTAATTGGAGTAAAGCTGTGTTTTGCATTTTTAACAATTAACAATTTGGAACGACTTGATATGCTTTCTAGCGTTTTATTATGAGTCAAAAAATCACATCTGTTGCGTAGCTTCATTATTAAATTCCTAGTATTAGCTCACACTCTCTGTATATATATCTTGTTGGAATTTTCAATCGTTAATAAAATATTTTCTTTTCATCCATTCAAGTTCAAATAATTTTTTTTCAAACTTGTACTGGAGGACAATTGATGTTAATACAGTTTTTTCAAATATTAATTCATTAATTAAATTTAATTACTTAATTTTAATTTTTATATGGGAGAAAAAAATTTCTCCCATTGTTTTCATAATTGAAATGAAAGATTTATCTCAAATTAGTGATGCCAACAAAAAATAAAATACCGCAACGATGATTATAATATAACGTGGGACATTAATGCTGCACGGGTTTATTTTATATATTTATGATTAAAAAGTAGGAATTGACTTAATAAAATATATATATTACTTGTTTTTAAAATAAAGGTAATAATTGATTAACCCCTTCGCAATGAACATCTTGTATCGAATGTTTAATTTTTTTGCATCAGTATTTCTAAAGAGAAATCTTTGTGTAATTTAATGACAAAAATACCGTTATTAGATGCGTTCGTAATTATATAAATACGTAGCACCTTTTGTCGTCGTCTCGTCCGTCCGTCTGTCTGTCCGTCCGTCCGCATATACCAACGCAAAAACTACCCAACCGAATGGTTTGAAATTTAAGATATATTATCTTTGCAGAATTTTGTCGAGGCATTTCAGATTTTATGAAAATCGGATCAAAACTTTAGAAAATATTAATAAAAATATTTATTAAGAAATTTGATTTTTTTTAAAACGGTGCTTTCTTGTTATAGGATCTTCCGAGGTTTAATCGTCAAGCGACCGAAATACTTATTTTATGACAGAAATTAATCTGCAGACGACATAATTCATTTCACAGAATAAAAAATCATCAAGATCTGAATATTTATATAACTAGCTATAGTACGAATCACCTCATTTGTCACGTCTGACGTACAATTTCCATCTTGTTAACTCCTTAGCGACGAGCATTACGTGACGCATAGTGTGTTGAGAATCTTTGATTTTTCCACCGGTAATTTTGAATAAAAAATTTGTCTTATTCAATCACAGCATTTTTGGAATTGAATAAATCAAAAATATCTTCCCCGAATTACCGGTGACAAAATATTAAAAATTCTGTAAAGGACGCTCAGAAAATGAAATAGTAGATTGTTTCGAGGGGATTCCAAGTTGCTAGCAACTCCACTCCCAGTATATGAAATAAATACTCACAAATACTCATTAATATGCATAATATTAATGAGTATTTGTGTATCAAATCTTAAAGGAGCCATGAAAAAAACAGTATAAATGTTACAAAAAAGCCCTATAAAATTAAAGGGAAATAGAGGACACCGTCAATTTCACCAACCATTCCGAAATAAGTAAGATAGCCAATCAAGATAAGCTTGCGTATAGCAGCCAATCAGATTTAAATTGCAGCTTAGGAATTAAACGACGCTCGCTGCGAAGGGGCGAAAATTAAACCTGAAATTTCTGTATCAAAATTCTGGTAGGAAACATCAAAGATTCTGATCATCTCTTGCGTCGCATATACCCGCTTGTCCTCTCGAAAAATGTTACATTCTTATTATTCTTTCATAAGATCTAATACGTAATATGTTGAGAGAAAATGACAGAACTTACGTTTTTAAATAAAAATAAAGTTTCAGTAACAGTGAAGATATATAAATGCAAAATGCTAAGCGTAAGTATTTATATGCATAATAACGAAAATATTAATATAATATGATATTTAAAAGTCTAAAGTAAAAACTAAAAATATTGTATTTACTAAATAATATTTAAATATTTATATATCATACTCGACCATTGTACTTAAGAGTAGGCTTTAACACGTGAATAAATTTAGGGGTCGGGGCAAGAAAGTGTCAAGCCACATTTTTGGTGAAATACATCTACCACTGCAATCTGTTGCTTAATATTGTAAATTAGAATATCCAACGTATAATTTGTTTCTAATGTCACTTGGTGGCAGCAAATGTGACAGGTTTCGTTTTTGCCACACATGTTTATACCCCTAATGAAGATAGCTAATTTACAAAAACGTAATAGTAATATAATTAAAGTAATAACATATTGTTTATCAGAATATCTCAAATGTTACTAAGACATTAATGAAAAAACTTTAGGTTATATATCTTGATTTGAGTAGTTGATCAAATTTTCAAATTGAAATATCTCAGAAGTTCAAAAATGTGGCTTGGCACTCTCTTGCTCCAACCACCTCAATTGTGTTCCTGTGGTAAATAATAAAAAATAAACGATTAGAAATGTTAAGAATTTAGCATTGAAAAGTCAAAATATTAAATAAATATATCCTTTGTGTAGTATATTCATATGCATGTAAATTTGTTTATCAGTAAATTACGATAAAATAATCGATCTCTCTGAGGACTCCGACTTAATAAAAAGTTGTCTGAAGTGCTTACACTAGTCATGTGATGATATCCGAAAGCTAACCAACGTTGAATCAATCAAGGGTTATATGTTAACCCTTAACTGTCACGTAACTGCTGTTAGGGGTCTCACAGGCTGCTGTTTTCACCCCATGTTCACAGTTTAACTATAGATACTAATCAAATTTTGTTTACTATTGCTAGAGTCTTTTAAATAGATGAATATTAATTGTAATAATCATCTACTTAAATATTGAGAGAGAAACAGTATCCTATAAGTTAAGCGTTTTATCCATCCTTCGATCAAGCAGTCTTAGAGACCGCTCACAATAACTATGCGACAGTTCATGGAACAATAGTTGATAGTTAATTTCCCGTTTCCATTTCAATATTTTAAAATGATTCTTTTTGCATAGGATATCTGAAGATCGATGACTTTTTATTTATTTGTTTATTTATTTATCTATTTAGCTTTGATATTTTCATTTATTTTTTAAATTACAAGTATTTTAGTAGCATTTTTAGAGGGCCAAATTAATTTTTTTTAAATATGCCACAATTTCCACAAATATTTAAATTTTGAAAATATCCAACTCTACGCCATAGCCAATAAATTATAGAAAAATTGCATTGAGATGTTTAATTTTTATTTATTTGTTTAATTTAATTTATTTATTTTGTTGTTGTTTTAGGAATGTTCTTTGCAAAAGGCCAGATGACACTCTTTTTTCAGGACACCCTCATTTTCATGGATGTTAGAATGAAGTATGATTTTTTTAACGAAAAAATTAAGAAACAATCTCCAACCCTAACTTGATATATTGTGGACAATTTACGATGATTTACGAGAATTACATTTCACAACATTTCGATTTAATCTGATTATATCATCAACAAGTCAGATAATACGTAAAATCAGAAGTAATGTGTAAATGAAATATCGCTTATCCGCAGTTATTTTATTACAATCCAATTTTTTTTTAAAAATAAAGTTTCATTAATTTCACGTTATCAAGCTCCGATGATATACAGATTTATAAAATTTTGTTTGGTTTCAAAGTCATATTCAAACATATTTATTTCAGTGCAATTGTTTCTTATATATATAAAAACACAACAAATTTATAAATTGGAAGTCAGAATTTTATTTTTTTCAGCATGGTCCTTTTTACTAATAAACAATTTAAAAGAAAAGTAAATTTATAAATAAGTGTCTTTAGGATCACCAGTTTACGAAAATATTAAATTTTCATGTTCTGCACTAGATGGCAGCACTACACGAAATCACCACTTTCGGTAAAAGTTTAATGCTACTTTAATGTTGCTCAAATCAATATGATGATAACCGGTCAATATCAGTAACTCTGTAGGAAAGGATACAATGTCTGTTTCTAGCATTTTAGGAAAAATCTTATATAATTAGGAATTTCTTTTTTTAATTATTACTGAACAATTTTTCAGGAAGAAATTAAAGTTTGTGTTATACATATTACTATTTTGAAGTGGTTTAGTATGTAAATAAAAATAATGGTGATTATTATGTATTATATTAAAGTATTCCAAGTCAGAGATCACGTTGAATTTTTTTTTTCTTTTTTTTAATCAAAATTTGATTCACCGTATTCCCCCGCATTAACCTGCATGCCGGAAAAAATCGAGGTACACCAGCATGCCGGAAAAACTCGTATTTACCGGCATGCCGAAAAATATGAGGTTTTGCTACTGGAGGACGGGCGGCTGATTTATTTTTGTTTTACTAACAACATTTTTCATTTTAACAATAAAACATCAATACTTATTTTTCTCTCTGTCTTTCTCTCTCTATATATTCATTTATATTTAAGTGAATATTATATTTTATTTATCCTATTATTACACCACTCGAGTTGTGGTAGAGCAAGTACGGGTTGGAACATCCCGACTTAAGGCCTAGGGCCTGGTTCCCTTCTGGGTTTCCAGCTCCGAAGCTGTTGGGAAACGCCGGCCCGTCTCCAAGCGTCTCGTGGTGATTCCCGTGGTCTCACCACGTATCGCAACGGCCTACGTCGTAGACACGTGGGTTCAAGGTTAGAGGGTCCACAGTTGACGGTCCACTGACCGGCCGAAGCGATCTGCTGGCGCGATAAAAGTCCCTCGGGACTTGGGTTCGGTGGTCGTCTACGCGCAGGGCGCTCCCTCAGGACGCCTGCGGCGCACCTTACTGTTATCCTGCTATTATGCAAAATTTTCATATATGACGTTTCTACTCCAGGATGACGACATGTCAAGGAAACCGGTATGAAGCGTTTTTCTCTCCCCCTGTAGCTGCTGGGGTGGAGTAGAGAAAGGAAAAACACCATAAAGGAATAAGATTAAATAGTCCAACTGATACAAATTATGTATATTGATTGGCCGTTTCAAGGTCAGCATTATTACTTCTATCTAAGGGAGGTGGAAAAAGCCAGGTGGCTCTGAGCTGTCTTTATTTAGTAAACATTTGTCGTAATTTCTTCGAGTAATATATTTTTTTTCTATTTTAACGTTCGAAATGGAGAAAAGTAAGCACACACGTTCGCGAAGTTATAAAATCGCTTTTAAATTGGAAGCGTTAGCAAAGTTAGATGAACTAAATTGCAATATTAGTGCAACTTCTAAATTCTTCTGTATTCCCCGCTCTTATGTTCAAGACTGGACCAAACAAAGGGAAAAACTGATGAGTGTTACGGAACGAGATGTGGAAATATGCAAAAGGGGTTATGTAGAAAAAGCCACGTTGTTCTGAGATGTCTTTATTTAGTAAACATTTGTCTTAATTTCCTCGAGTAATATTTTTTTTTCCATTTTAACGTTCGAAATGGAGAAAAGTAAGCACACACGTTCGCGAAGTTATACAATCGTTTTTAAATTGGAAGCGTTAGCAAAGTTAGATGAACTAAATTGCAATACAGTCAAAGCACCTTTTAACGAAATCGAAAGTGCTCCAAACATTTGCTCGTTATAACGTGATTTCAATAAAACGTTATAACGAATTATTTTGTTATACAGTAAGAACTCCAATTATCTAAATAATGTGGTCTGAACGTATTCTGGGTATTCAGGAGTCTGGATAATGGAGACAACCATAAAAAAGGGTGGTTTATGCATATATCTATTAAATAGCTTTTGTTTAATTTTAAAAAAAAGGCCTTATGGAGGGGGTTCGTACGCTTTTACCACAATTTTTAAATAGATTTTTTCTATTTAATATTTAAATAGCAGAAAATGTAGACGCCTCCTTTAATTGCAGGATTTGCCCTTTTATGCATTTAAATAAGGCCAAAAATGCTATTAAAAATTGTGGTAAAAACGTACGAACCCTGTTATGTATTCATATTACATTAAGCATTCAGGAAGGATTACTTTTACTACAAACAGTGAAAAGAAGAAAAGCGTTAATTTAAAAAGATTTTCAAGGTAATTACATTTTTACGAATATATACGTACAATTCATATCATAATTTTTTTATTTTTGCGATTATTGATCTGGATTACTGAAATTCAGATAATTATAGTTTTGTTGTATTTCTTTGTCAAAATCTAAAATCCATTCTTCAAATTAACATTTCGCCATAAAAGATTTGCAGTTATGCCTGTACATTACAGGAAAAGTTTTCATTCCGTTCTTTGGGATACACCGTGGTTACTTTGCTTTTCTCATCTGCATATTTCGCTGTACGGGTACGTTTAAACAATAAGGAAACTGCACCCTTTTCGAAAAGTTTAAAAATATTTTCTCGATCTTTCAATATTGTGCTGAGAGAGCTAATTGGAATGCCAATTTTGTTTTTCGCTACATCGCTTTTTTAGGTAGGTTTTGCAAGAAATACTACCTATTACATTCTCACCTAAGTTGGAATTTTTGAAAAATTTTTGCAGATCTTCGCTGATTATGACTCCCAGAACCCAAAACCACCCCCAGTTCAAAACTTTATCTATCTATCTATCTATGTCACTTTTGTATGGACACGATAACTGTAAAAATTCTGCATAAATCTCTTCCAAACTGATACATAAAATCAAGGGGAATAAAATATCGGTCAAGTTTGTTAATGGGCAAAATCGAACGAAGGGGGGGGGGGGATGGGGTTTTTTGTGAAAACAGAAAAAAACCCATAATTTCTTAATTATGATACGTGTCGAATACGTTTAAAGTTATTATTACTTCTAGGAATAGGGCCGAAAATTTATGTAGGACAGATTTTAGATATAATTTAAAATGACCCCAAGGGGGAGGAGGGGGGGTAGAAGAAAAAAAATCATAACTTCGTCAATTCACAAGTTATCAAATATTCTTAAATTTATTATTAATCCTCTTAATATTATCTAAAACTTTTATATTGACAAGTTTTTTATAGGACCAACCCTTATAGCAAAAAAAAAAAAATCCCTGCTGGCTCCGCCTGCAAACAAGTTAGGTTTTGAAGTGGGCGGTTCCCATGTGCCGTATCATGGCAAAAAGGTCATTTCTTCTGCAATTCCCAACAAACAGGCGCCCCGCGGTCTGCATCTTCGAAATCTACCTGTGCCTGTAGGCCGAGCCGTCAGGGATTTTTTTAACATTATTCTCGACGCATTTTATAATTTAGACTTTCTCTTCTAAACTCAAACATTTTTCTTTCTTTTTTTTGTCTGACACAGCCAGCGACAGCGTACAAAGAGTTTAAAAAAAACATTTTACAGGAAAAGCAAATGTCTATGAAATCGGTCATCAAATAAAAAATAACATAATCCAGTTTAGCTAAGCTGTCGCCTCTCTGTCTGTCTTAAAACACTGCCCCTCGCCAAATCTCTCTTGCAAGTATTGAAAGTATGTGATTGGCCGTAGAGAAAAAGATTGACGGTTATATGATGAAAAAAAAGCTGGTATTTAAGAAATAAAATTCTAATTCCCACGTTAAGTAAAAAAAAAAAAAAAAATAATAATAAAATAATTCGCTATATCGTTTTTATTTCACTTTTCATGCTCGAATTCTTTTCGTTATAGCGTGCTTTTCGTTATAAATATTTCATTAAATCGTTTTGAATTCTGTATTCTTTAACATACAGACCAACTAAATGGTTTCCAGCATTTCGTTATATCGTGCTTTTCGTTATATCGTAATTCGTTATAAAGTGCTTCAACTGTATTAGTGCAACTTCTAAATTCTTCTGTATTCCTCGCTCTTGTGTTCAAGACTGGAACAAACAAAGGGAAAAACTGATGAGTGTTACGGAACGAGATGGGGAAATATGCAAAAGGGGTTATGTAGAAAAAGCCACGTGGTAGAAAAAGCCACGTGGCTCTGAGATGTCTTTATTTAGTAAACATTTGTCGTAATTTCCTCGAGTAATATTTTGTTTTTCCATTTTAACGTTCGAAATGGAGAAAAATAAGCACACACGTTCGCGAAGTTATACAATCGCTTTTACATTGGAAGCGTTTGCAAAGTTAGGTGAACTAAATTGCAATATTAGTGCAACTTCTAAATTCTTCTGTATTCCCCGCTCTTGTGTTCAAGACTGGAACAAACAAAGGGAAAAACTGATGAGTGTTACGGAACGAGATGTGGAAAAATGCAAAAGCGGTTATGTTCCATCAGACAGGGAACTATTGAAGAAAAGGACAAAATTCCCAGACATGGAAAGTTTGCTTATTAACTGGATTCTAGAAGAAAGAAAAACAGGTCGAGCAATTACATCGTTCCAAATAAAATCACAGTCAGAAAAAAATACTGAAAAACGATGGAAATCATGAGCTGTTGATTTTAAAGAATCGAATGGCTGGCTCGAAAGATTCCTTAATAGGTAAAACATTGTGAGGAGATCAGTAACAAGTATAGGCCAAAAAATTCCAGACGATGCACAGAAATGGTATGATTTTTTTTTTTTTTTAAGTTTTTCCGAAGATACTGCTAATGATGTGAATATAAGTTGTATTGGCAATATGGACAAAACACCTATGTGGTTGCATCTGCCACAGCAGAAAAATGACTTTAAAGGCGTAAAATCCGCATTATGCAAAAGGACTGGGTAAGGAAAACCTACGATACACAGATGCATTGATCGCAATGGCCGATGTAACGAAATTGAAACCAATTATAATTTTAAAATGCTTAAAAAAAATTCTAAAGCCAGATTTCCCAAAGGATGTTGTAGTCACTGTGTCCATGAATGGATCTATGAATAGGGACTTGATGAATAGATATAAGCAACAAGTTTGGGGTACTCGCCCTAATTGTTTTTTTAAACCAAAATCTGTCTTAGTAATAGACAGTTCAAAACCCCATCAAAAACGGCTGTTAAATCCAGTTTTAAACAACATTATAAAACAGATCTTGTAATAATTCCTGGAGGTTTGTCCCCATTGTTGCAGCCCGCGGATGTGCATTGCAATAAGACTGTCAAAGTTGAAATGAGGTGTTTATGGAGTGATTGGTTAAGAAATGGAGAACAGAAATTCCCCAAGTCTTGTAAGCGTCGATCTGCTTCGTATCTTACGATAGCTCTCTGAGTAAAAACAGCTTGGGAAAAAGTTTCCGAAGACTTAATTAAACAGTCTTTTATAGAATGTGGTTTAACTACGAAAAGAAACATAGACTTTTTACAGAATCGTTTGAAAGAACTTATTCAAAAAAATGCTATTCCTGATTCTGATGCCAGAGACAAGACTTCTGGTCTAATAGATGAAGAAAGTGAGTACAATGAAAATGAATGATAAAATATGGAGTAACTTTTGTATTTCTAATTATTTCTTATTTAATAAAACCTTGGATTTCAGTTAAATTTCAGTTTTTTAAATTAAAATTACTTTTTTGATAGGTAAGATCATATTTCTCTCTTTATGTATTTAGATAATTATTATATTTTTCTTATTTTATATATAGTAAGAATATTTCTGTTTATGTAATAATTTATGATATAATATATTTCTAGATTGTAAATATCGGATGTGTGCTGGTGAGAGAGCTTTGTGTGAAATGGTAGGAGACACATGAAACACGTTTTTATTATCTTGAATATGTAAAAAAAGTAAACTAAATAATTATAAAACTGGGTACAAACTCTGTATTGCACCTCTCCTCTCCAACACCACTGCTAATGAATACAGCTAATGAACCTTATTCCTTTCCGTTTTCGAAAATCCTCGCTTTTTTCAGCATGCCGGGAAAATAAAATTAAAAGTAATAAATGAAATAAAATTTTAATTGCAAAAAGCACCTAGTTTTTTCCAGATATACATTAAAATAATTCATGTGCATTAGAATTTTGCATGTTCCCCTTTAAAATGATTTGTGTAGTCCGTATACAGGTCTTCACAAAAATGCTCTTATATATTTACTTATTTGTACAATTATTTCGTTTAGTACCTTTTCAACGATATTATATGTTTTACAAATGAAAATAAATGCAGTGTATTATGTGATGCTGGTACGAGTATTTAGGAAAAGTGTCTATGATATCATCTCGATAGTATCAAGGATATTTGTTATACGGAACATACATAAAGTAATTTGAATATATTTGCATTACTGCTTTAAACGACTTTCATTTATGTTATACGTTTTTAAAGTAAACGAAATTTAATTTTTGTCATAAAATCTCAATTGGGGCTTGTCTGGAAATGTTCTGCTGCTGCTTTATAGGTTATCGTATATAGACATTTGGGGAGATTGAGTGCAATTCAACATCGGTTATCTGGTGGTATTGATGAAGCAGGATGGCCTGGTTTATTGATATCCACGGTTAATCGAATTAAAAAGGAATTTGCCAATTATGATGTCTGTAGTTGAAAGAAATATTACAATATAAACATGTTATAAGTCTTGTAACATAAAGAAATATGTTCGTTTGTAAAATATTATGAAAATGAGTATTAAAGAAGTATAACATTGACCGTAACAATTTTTCAGAAACGTTTCTGAAAGTATCGGAGATATCTGCTGCACGATACTAAATGAAACGTTTGTGATTCAAGCAGAAACATGTTTCCGCTAAAACACGGAACCTTTCTGATTCGTAATGAAATATTAAGATTCGCAATGAATTCATTACGAATAGGAAAGGTTCCGTGTTTTATCTGAAATATTTTTCTGCTCGAATCAGAAACCTTTCCCTTAGTATCATGCAACAGATGTCTCCGATACTTTCAGAAACATTTCCGAAAATTTTTTACAGTGTTCCTTATTTTAAAATAGAGTTTATATATGACCAAAAATACGTACACCTATTAAATATTATTTTTTATCAGACCGAAAAAACTTCATAACGATAGCTTTCATGAATAATCGAATATCCTGGTAATCGAACCAAGCACAATCCAGATTCCACTGTATATGGCTAATATAAAATGTGCAATAAAAAAAAAAAAAAAAAAAAAAAAAAAAAACTCGATGATATTTTTGGAAAACTTAGCGACTGCGATAAAATTTGTTACAATACAAATATTAGTAACGATCATGTAATAAAAGCTATACTGACTACGCAGTTAAATAATACAGTATATTCCAGATATCATTGATTTTAAATGTCTTAGAACATTTTTAATAATAGAGAATATTAATAATAATTTTCATTTCTATATTGCTAATTTTTTTCATAACTAATCTCTTTTTAATGTATTTTATTCGTTAGGTGCTACAGTTTTATATTACAATACATACGCTAATCTTCTTTTGCTTCTGCTATGAAATATAGTATTTTTAAGTTATGTCAATTTTCTTGTGCGGATCAGTGGTATATTAAATTTTTGTTAACCGAATATTTATCATCTAAATGAGAATAATCGGCAAAATTCCAATACATTTATTGTATGTAGATTTGTCAAAATTTATATTCTATTCTATGTATTTTTAAATAATACATTAAGATTTTCCAAATGATATAACAATTCTGATTTTCGGTTCTATGCTTAAGTACAATTATTGTAACAATTATTGTAACAATTATTGAAACAAATTATACATAATTTTGAGTTCCAAGAATAAACTTCCGAAGAAAAATGAATTTATTTCTAATTTAATATATTTTATTCTGTAATGAAAATTAGGAATTTCTTATAGTACATATATAGATTTACATATGTTTAAAAATACAACTGAATTTATTTTTAGGTGAATAAAATTGTACAATTGCTTTCAAAAAACGTGAATATTGTTTTTCAGAAAAATAAATGCATATAAAGTGGTATTAATTTGTAGGAAATTAATTAAAACATCTTCATCACAAATGTCTTTATTATTATTTCATTTACAGTAGTCTCATGTCTTCCACTTATAAGCTAATATATGCATTACAACCTCTCATAGAGAGAAGTGAAGTAACACATACAATTTATTCAGCTGTCACTAAGTCTTAGCCGAAAGGAGTTGTTTAATTAGATAAAACGGTTTAGAAGAGGATTCAAACTTGACGTTTCGTTTAATGTGGGGTGAAGGAAATGCAAAGGTTAATGCGTCTTTCTTTGAAAAGTGCTCAAACGAACAATTTAAAATAAAGATTAAATTCTAAACAGAAATAGCCCTTTAATTTAACTATTTTGCGTCATAGTTAATGAAATAATTTCATATAGTATATATTATGTTTTGAAGATTAACTTATTAAAAAACGCCCATATTTCAAGGAAATCGCACGAGTCAAGCCCATATTAGATATTTATTTACATTCCACGAACACAGGACATAAACACACAACATAAAAACATTCTGAGACTTATTACAACTGTAAGAAAAATAATTCAACTCAGTAAATGGCGGATAAAAAATTACTTATCTGAATCTAATAATTATCTGTTCTATTACAAAATACATTAATTTATTTTAAAATCCCATAAAAGAGCAATGCGCATTTCTGAAAGCTTCAAAAACACATTCGAACTACACTAAATGTACGCAATATGTTTAAAATTAAAAAAAATATATATATATTTTCATCTCTTGTTCCGAGCCATCCTCAGTTACTGTGTTTCTTTTTCGCTAGTCACTCTGTTGATAACTTCCTCATTTTTCCTATTCCTCATAACATATGGCGTCATCTATTATCAAACTTTGCGTGCATCATATCATTGCATATTTCTGATTTTGCTGTAATTATCTCTAGGGCTTCCTACTGTTACGCGTAGTTTAAATTATTATAACTTGCTAATTTTTCGACATAATTGAAGTGTGTTGCAATTGGAGATTTATTATTTAATCTGGCTATTGCAGTGGTAGATTTGTTTAAGTTTATATTTAGTCTGTTTTCGTTTACCCTATCTTGAATTTCTTTCCTTGTCATGTTAGCCAGATTAAATAATAAATCTTCAATTGAAATACATTTTTAAAATGCCGAAAAATTAGCAAGTTATAATAATTTAAATTACGCTGCACTAAATATAACTATAGTAATATCAGATGCATACATTTTTAAAAGCATTCATTTTATATTTAAAAGTTCAGTTCAATCGCTCAGTCAAATATCTCGAAAAAAAAAAATAGTTTACATATTTACAATCCAATTTCTTTATTATTATTTAGTTTACAGCTGTGCAATGGAACACGTGCTAAATTGAAAGATCAATTACGCTAAACTGCTTTAGCTAATTAAACAACTTCTTTGGGCTAAAATTTAGCGACAGTTACATAAAGGGTATGTGTTATTTTCTTTCTCAATATAAGAGGTGTCAATAAATATAATGCATGGTCTATTGAGTGTGGGGCGAGGGAAATGAGAAGATTAATTCTGTTTTCTCATTTTACTAACAACCTACTAGACTAGAGTGTTTAAATGATTAATTTCATAGAACGGCCAAAACCATCGTCTGATAAAATGAAACGGTCTCGAATAAAATGCGTTGCGATGTTTTCTTGCAGAATTTGCAGAACTTAAATAAAGTGTTATTAATATATAGGGAATTCATTAACACATTTCCAACACAAATGCTTGTATTATCATTTCGTTTACAGTCTTCTAATATCTTCTACTTATAAACTCATATATTTATTATCGTCTCTTATATTCAAAAAAGAAAGTAATACTTATACTTTATTAAGCTGTCACTAAGTCTTAGCCGAAAGCAGTTGTTTAATTAGCTAAAGCGGCTTAAAAGAGGATGCAAAGTTGACGTTCCATTTAATGTGGGGTGAGGGAAATGGAAAGATTAATTCTGCTTTCATTAAAGATTGATTAATTAATTAATTATGTGGGAAGGTTAAGATTTAGTTAGAATAAATTGTTTTGAAAGTGATGTCTAATAAAATTTTATGAAATAAAAGATTAATGATGCAAAAAATAAAATGAATTTAAAAATTCATTTCATCTTTAATTGACATCGGGACATGTTTGTGCTCAATTGTGCCATTTCATTTCCCAGTTAGTATTATAACTTACAAATAAACAAATAAATAAATAAATAAATAAATAAATAAACAAATAACATTATTTTTTATAAAACAATGTTTTTTATAGCAATGTAATAAATTATAACACCTTGTAATAATATATTTCATTTAAATGCTAAAAGGGGTAAATTAACAACATAATACAAATTAAAATAACTGTTATTAGGTTGTCTGACATGTTTCGACTCACTCGGAGTCATTTTAAAAATAAATGAGAATATTCCATTTACAGCGCGTAATTTTGAAAAAAAAATACATGAAAATTAAATGATAGCAATTATGGAATATTCTCATTTGTTTTTGAAAATGACTCGGAGTGAGTCAAAACATGTCAAACAACCTAATAAAAGTTATTTTAATTTGTATTATGTTGTTAATTTACACCTTTTAGCATTTAAAAGAAATATACAATATTTTTGTATTAAAAAAAACTGTACTTGTCAGTTGAATAAATCAGTAAGTATAGCACTTATATGTATCATTATTTTTATCTGAATCTTATTGATTAAATATGAAATTACACGAGTAGAAAACACGTGGGGACTAAAGAGTCCTATCACACCGTTTAAAGATAAAGATAAATTACTTATGTTTACAAAATTTCTTTATTTTTAATTATAAAAATTCTAAAAGTTACATATTATAAATTCAAAAGTCGACGATTATTTTAATTTTCTGTTATGTATAAAAATATATATAATTACTTTAAATTTGATTAAAATGTACATAAAATAAAACTTACCTCATCAAATGTCAACAACTGAGTTATTAGTATGTAAATTAAACAAACAGAATTTTATTCATGTGGAATTTTATTCATTATGGTTAGAAGCATTTTTCGAAAAATAACATTTTTATTTTTTCACAAATAATTTTCTGTGATATTTTCTTTATTCTACTTAATGAAATAACATAGAGTAAGCTCAAACTTTTTCCCCGACTACTAAACGTTAACACAAAATAATCGTTGAAGATAATGTGGAATTTTCTTATATTATTTATAGATTTATTCTTAAAGGATTTGTTTTAATTGTTGAGTACATGACAACCATAACAGTTCACAATTGCAAACAATGAATTAAAATTTATTTTTAACGAAATGGCTTTGCTGAGGGAGAAAGCGATTGAGTTTTGTCGTTTGTTGAAACTAGATCGCCCATCTCTATTCAAAGGGAATTTAGACCTAAGCAAACTAGTCGTTGGGGGCCACGGTAATATTTACCCATCATGGATATGCATAATAAAAAATATGAAAATAAAACATGTGTAAACTATTTATAAAATGGATTGCGATTCGAATAAAATCGTGGCTTGATGACGTCATAAACTTTAAATCGTTAGCCTCGCTTTAAATGCTCTATTACTAAATTGCGTAAGAGAAACATCCTTATAACTCTAAAAATGATAATCATATTAACTAAGAGTTTACTGCGTCGGATTATTGCATCGGATGCAAAATTTATGTTTTTTATTGTTGTGATATTCACGCTTAAAAAAAAAACAATTTCGAAAATTTTTATATACCTTTTATCAGAACGAATATTTCGAGAATCCGAAAATAATAGTTCCGGATAATAGAGATTACTGAAATTCAATAAGCTTTTTCCCATTATTACATACAAAGGACATTCCAAATTTCAAGTCTCTACCTCAATTTGTTCGGGAGGTAGAGCGTTTACAGACACACACATACAGACGGCCGGCAATTTTTTTTCTAAAAATATGTTTTTCGGAATCTCCAGTGTCTGAAACGTGTAAATCTGTCAAAAAATTGTTTTGATTTTCAAAAAGATTACAAGACTTACCCTATACTATGTACGATGGGTAAGTAAAACGTAGGTGCAAGCTGAACTTTATTAACTTAATTGGTCTTATTACAAACGCGATTACTATATTTACAATTTAAAAGAAATGTTTGTCAGAATAATAGCTTTTTTTGTAATACATTTAGTAATCGGGAAAATATTTAATGCTGTATACAGGGTGATTCTCAATTCATCATCAATATTTGGTGGGGAGGTAGGGAATAGGAAAAGAACACTATTTCACATAGGAAAGCATGGGCGCAGACGTCATGTAGTAGGGCAATATGAATCCGGTTAAATGATGGAAAGAAAACATAAGAAAGTGGTAAGAGAAAAAACATTTATTTGTGCATCTTTTGTACAGACTTACAAGAGGTGCTCGAAATTCTGACCATTTGCTAGAGTACATGCCTCACAACGACGTTGCATGGACAACCGAACTTTCTGGAATATGCCTGGCGTTTCCCGGATGTTTGCGGCGGCAACCGATATGCGTGCTACAAGGTCCATAGCACTGGCAACAGGGTCTCGTACACCATGTTTTTCATGGCACCCCATACAAAGAAGTCTATTGGAGATAAATCCGGTGACCGTGGTGGCCAACAAACCGGTCCACCGCGACCAATCCATTGAGCTCAAAATTTTCTGGTCAGGTAACAACGCACATCATTTGCGAAATGTGCTGGAGCGCCGTCATGCTGGAACCACATTTGTCGGAGAATAACAGCAGGAACCTCATTCATAAGACCCGGTAACACAGTCTGAAGAAATATGAGGTAGTTTGCGCAATCTAAACGGGATGGTAGTAAATACGGTCCCAGCAAACAGTCGCCGACGATCCCAGTCCACACATTGACGGCAAAGCGTTGTTGCGCAGCTCTAACTCTCGTACCGTGTGGATTCTGATTAGCCCACACATGCGAATTGTGTGTGTTGAAGACACCTTCACGAGTGAAGGACGCTTCATCTGTGAAAAGAACATACGTTGGGAAATTGGGATCAACGGCTGTTCTCTGCATGAACCACTGACAAAAAGTAACACGCTTGGGATAGTCCTCTGCTTCCAGTAACTGCACTCTTTGCAAATGAAAAGGATGTAAACGTTCCTCGTTTAGTATCCGCCACACTGTTGATTGTGAAACTCCAAACTGGCGAGCCATACCTCGTGTGCTAGAACTCGGCTGTTCTTCGATAGACTGTAGGACAGCTTCCTCAACTGAAACTGTCCGTGTTGATCGGCGGCTGCCTCGATCAACATTAATACCAGAAAATGATCCAGTTTCGCACAGTTGTCGATGAACACGTGAAAACATTTGATGCTGTGGCACGCGCCGGTTGGGGTAGCGCTCTGCATACATTTGCCTAGCTCTAAGACAGCTTTCTCCTGCGGCACCGTAAGTTAGATGCATATCTGCAAGTTCTTGAAACGTATACCGGTTCATGTTACTTCTGCGAAGTCACCTTGCCGAATGACGACTGGCTGCACACGGCAGACAGCTATGCGCGTTCATGGGAGATGCGGACACAAAGCGCCCTCTATACACCGTCATGCGTTCGTTTGTGTCTATGCTTTCCTATGTGAAATAGTGTTCTTTTCCTATTCCCTACCTGCCCACCAAATATTGATGATGAATTCAGAATCACCCTGTATTCATTAACAGCTCTGAAATTGAGAAGGAAAGTAACAGATAACCTTTATTGTGCTGTCACGTAGCTGAAAGCTATTGTTTAATTAGCGAAAGCTGCTTAGATGCAGGTTCGATGTTGACGTTACATTAAATGTGGGGTGAAGGAAATGAAAAGGTTAATGCCGCTTTTCTGAAAGAATGCTTAAATCATTAATTTCATGAAAGGACTAATGCGTAGTCAGTTATAATGGCTTCATAAACAATGTATTTGAAGTATTTTTTAAATAATACTGAATAAATTAAACAATGACTTAAGCAAATCTATTTTTTAAAGAACTGAGAGCTGAAAGCTGTTGTTTAATTAGCAAAAGCTGCTTAGATGAAGGTTCAAAGTTCACGTTACATTAAATGTGGGGTGAAGGAAATGAAAAGGTTAATGCCGCTTTTCTGAAAGAATGCTTAAATCATTAATTTCATGAAAGGACTAATGCGTAGTCAGTTATAATGGCTTCATAAACAATGTATTTGAAGTATTTTTTAAATAATACTGAATAAATTAAACAATGACTTAAGCAAATCTATTTTTTAAAGAACTGAGAGCTGAAAGCTGTTGTTTAATTAGCGAAAGCTGCTTAGATGCAGGTTCAAAGTTGACGTTACATTAAATGTGGGGTGAAGGAAATGAAAAGGTTAATGCCGCTTTGCTGAAAGAATGCTTAAATCATTAATTTCATGAAAGGACTAATGCGTAGTCAGTTATAATGGCTTCATAAACAATGTATTTGAAGTATTTTTTAAATAATACTGAATAAATTAAACAATGACTTAAGCAAATCTATTTTTTAAAGAACTGAGAGCTGAAAGCTGTTGTTTAATTAGCAAAAGCTGCTTAGATGAAGGTTCAAAGTTGACGTTACATTAAATGTGGGGTGAAGGAAATGAAAAGGTTAATGCCGCTTTTCTGAAAGAATGCTTAAATCATTAATTTCATGAAAGGACTAATGCGTAGTCAGTTATAATGGCTTCATAAACAATGTATTTGAAGTATTTTTTAAATAATACTGAATAAATTAAACAATGACTTAAGCAAATCTATTTTTTAAAGAACTGAGAGCTGAAAGCTGTTGTTTAATTAGCAAAAGCTGCTTAGATGAAGGTTCAAAGTTGACGTTACATTAAATGTGGGGTGAAGGAAATGAAAAGGTTAATGCCGCTTTTCTGAAAGAATGCTTAAATCATTAATTTCATGAAAGGACTAATGCGTAGTCAGTTATAATGGCTTCATAAACAATGTATTTGAAGTATTTTTTAAATAATACTGAATAAATTAAAAAATGACTTAAGCAAATCTATTTTTTAAAGAACTGAGAGCTGAAAGCTGTTGTTTAATTAGCGAAAGCTGCTTAGATGAAGGTTCAAAGTTGACGTTACATTAAATGTGGGGTGAAGGAAATGAAAACGTTAAAGCCTATTTTCTTAAAGAGTGCTTAAATTATTAATTTCGCGAAAGAACCAATACGTAGACAGTTAAAATGACCTCATAAACAATGTATTTGGAGTATTTTGTTAATAAAATTGAATAAATTAAACAAAGACTTTTTGAATCTTTTTTTTTTTAAATCCAGAGCATATCCTGATGTAATGAATTTTTAACCAATTCAACTTATCTTGATATTAATTTTATGTTCTATAGAAAATAAAATCTGGAATTTTTTTTCCAATTAGATAAATCACTGTCGTATCATCGTCATTTTTCAGTTTAGAGCTATAGTGCTGTATCGTTTGCTTAATAAGCTCTTATGAATAAACTTTCGTAATTAGTTCAAAGCAATAGGCGTATTTCACGAAATGTAATTTGGAACAAAATTGTCTTTTAAAATATTTAATGCAGCGTTTCACAACCGGTGAGACCCGTCTCCCAAGGGAGGCAGTAACTGACTGAAGAGCAAGCTTAAACCGATGGCAGTTTTGTCAGTTTCACTAAACGATGTAGAAGGAAAACACTACATCCTTTATATTACTTAGTTCGATCTTAATGAGTAACGGTGATTGTTAATATTGTAGCTTATCTCGAGAGAAAAATGCCGAACTTTTTCAAAGAACAAATCATGACAGCATGTCTTTAGATATTCATCTAATTCAAATGACTCACCAAAAAAGGAATGGACATTAGTTAGTCTTCAGAGATATTTAGTTGTACAAAATAAATTAATTATATTTTCAAAAGTATTTCTTATTTTTTTCAAAAATGAAGGCACAAAGAGAAGAAGGGATGTGGGGGCATCTTTCCAACATAAGAGGAAAAATCTGTTCATATCCCTTTATTTAAAAGAAAGACATTGTAGATGAACAATATCCCCTCCCCCCCATGTTACAAATGCCTCCCTGGCGACCAGCCAAAAGATTTGTCGGTTACGAAAGGCAACCACATTTTTTGTTTTTCTCTAATTTATTCTTTTTCTACTCAGATGTAAATTTGTTTCTGAACCGAATGTTCGGTAGAAATTGGAAAAGCATAATATCCTATAAATATTTGTAAATAAATATTTTATTTAGTTTTTAAAGAAGATGTTTGTCTGATTTTAACTGCTATGTGAAATATTTTGATGATGTTTTGATTCTCGATTGATAAAAGGAAAAGCATCGTTTTTTGAAAAAAACCTGCAGTTTTAACAAAATGGCAAGCTACACCACCTAATTGTAGTTGAACAATCACGCTATGTAATGCAGATCTATAGATCATGTACAGGGATGCACAAAACAACTCCAGTAACTTTCTCAGATATGTACGGTAAATACTGAAATCTGGTTTTCAAATATGTTATTGCCTTGTTTAATGAGTTATTCAGTTAGATATCTTCTTTCACATTTTTAAGCGGTAAGTTCCGGTGCAGTATTATAAAAGTGTTGGAAAGTATTTCATAATTTATGCTTAAAAATGTTTTTCATAATATATACTCGATGAAAATGTTTCCTGATATATGCTTTTTCTACTATAGATTTGGATGCAACAAAGTTGTTTCTTGCTTTCAATCTGAATGAAAACATCTTTTTATTTTTAATAAATAAACCCCAATCAAAATAAAATAAATGAATTTAATTCAAGTCTGAATAAAGAAGTATTTTTATTTATGATAAATAAACCCCAATCAAAATAAAATAAATGAATTTAATTCAAGTCTGAATAAAGAGGTAGTTTTATTTATGATAAATAAACCCCAATCCAAAAAAAAAATCGTATAGAAATAATGCTGTCGATTAAGTTTAGGAATAATTCCTCATTAGTCACTAGTATCTTGATTTGTAGTAAAAAGTGCTTTTATATCAATTGTTTATATTTGTTGTTGTTGTGTGTAAGTATATATGCATGTTATAAGTTTTATATAACAGATGTTCAACTCATCTAGATTTGGCCACCAGTATTTCGGAATATGGTTCTTCGAGTTATTTACTAGCGGAATTTCATGGAATAAAAATAATGCGAAAATTAATATTCGGTAATACTGCTAGGCAAAATATAGATTAGTTGAAATCACTGATGTAAGCATGTAAAAAGTATATTATATATGCATGCGAGATTGATGTCAGTTTGTAAGAGATATGTAAGTATATAAGTAAGTGAAGAATACATACGTAAGAAGGAAGATAATGTATTGAAAATAAAGTTTTTAGCATGGAGTTTTTAATTAGAAAAATTTAATTATTTCATTAAAAGGTTTATTATCTTAGATAGTCTGATATATAAATAATGTATGGCAAGAAAGCAGACTATACTTCGTTTTCTATCAAATACTGTTTATAAATATTTTTATCGATAAATTCCTATATTTTTAATTGCAACTTTTCCGTCGTCCTATAAAATGTAATAATATTAGAAATGTATACAAGATTAATTTTAACACAATTATTCTAATTAGAATAATTGTGTTAAAATTAATCTTGTGTAGTTACGTATCCAGCGTTTACTGCAGTTCATTTACATGCGATTAATTCTGCTGACCGGACTCAGATATTACACCAGGTGCTCTGATCAATAAGGTTAGCTGGGTGAATTAGGTACTCCGGTTTGGTCTAAGATGGCTCAGTTGGCAGAGCAGTGGCACCTTCAGCCAGGAGATCCCTGGTTCGAATCCTGGTCCGGACATTTTTGGGACAACTGGAAAATTGCAAATCATTAGAAATATTTCCCAAAAGATAATACGGTACACTTATGTCATGGGATGCTGACAACAACTTATGCTATCGCTTTCGCTTATATCGCCCATTCATCACGTCCCATAATTTCAATTTTAAATCATCGAATTGCGAAAAAATGCACTTTCAATTAAAATTTCTTTAAGAGGGCGAGAAATGATTAAAAGTGACGAAAATTGACTGAAGTTTGATCGTGTATTACGAGGCCCGTAATTAGTTTATACAACTACTTATTTTTATATTTATATATTTACGTTTCATAGGGAAAAATTTGTAAAAAATAATAAAAAAAGTTTTAACGTTATACGACATAATTAATCTTGCAAAAATAGTTCTGCCACGATTTTGAAGACTAGGTTCCATATTTTAGAGTCTATTTTTTTTATACTGCTTATTACGTTATCTCACGATTATACGAGAAATAAAAAAATAAAAAATATAAAAAATAGAAAATAGAAAATTATAATAAAAAATTCAAAATTCATTTTTTTTGTGTGTGTATGTTATAAATGGATTTATTTTTTAATGTATATATTTTAGAGAATTTCATTTCTTTTATTTAAAAAAAGAAAAACAACATGTAAATCAATTAATTGAAATAAAAGTTATCGTTGAAAAATCGTTTAGAAACAACGTTTAAACTTTGCCTTCGCCGGTAAGACAGAACTACGCGGGTAAACAATTACGGCTCTTTTTTGTATATTTTTCAATACTTTATGCATACTGAATGGAATACAACCAAACTGACAGAACAAATATTTATTAAGAAAAACATATGTGAATTTATATTGAAGAATGTGGAAAAATACAGAAAATGTAGATCAATACCAGTGTTATTAAGCATGTACTACGGGATTGTTTTCGTCTGCGGAATTTAGGTATTTTATCTTCTTTTTAGCAAGCTTATCAATTCTTTATGTTCAATAGTCCTATCACCATCTCCATCCAACAATTGTAAATCATGAATTTCAGCAGGTAAGTCAATAACTTCATTTTTGGAGTTCGAACACGTACCTAATTCACATATTTTATACACTGGTAAACATTTCATCCAGACATGAAACATAAGTATTGCGATCTTGTGCAGCTACATGTACAGCAATATGCATCATTAGCATAATTCTTTCAGAAGCATGTTCTAATGTTGTATTTATGGGCTGCAATTCTCCATTTTGTCGAAAGCAATCGAAATGCTTAGGATTCTGTATATTATCCAGCCATAGCTGTATCTGATAATAATACCGAAATGAGTGAATAGAAGATGTTCTTGATTTCAATACACAGGAGTACAAGTAGATTTGATAATTGTTGGCTTGGATAATGTGTATCTGCGCGCGTTGTTGTTCGCATTCTCATTTCTGTCGGGGTACTCCCTATCTGTCAAAGACTAAAAGTAAGGACTAAAATGCTTTCGAAGGTATGAAACATACATGTTGCATACATTCATGTATGGCTGTTTTTTTATGGTCTCATTTAACAGAATGAAGTTTAAGTCGACTGAATCAATGATGAAAGTTTTCACGTTGATTAATAGACGTTCTTCAATACTCTCGAATTCAACACAAAGAGCTGATTTTGCATTTTCCGCAGTCCAGAGTCACTAAACAAAGATAAATAGTAGGGAGCGATTTCATATTTGAAACAAGATGAATGTCTTCATCGTTTTTGAGAATCATTAGTTGATATAATATCATTGGGTCGGCATTAAACATTTTATTGTGGACCTTGCGATAACTGCATACATTTTATCACCTTTTTTAGTTTAACATTTTAAAATTTCAATCTAAACATCAATATGTATTGTGCAACCTCTTTCAGCAGGTGACAGTAAATCGAATTATGACTAGTTGTTCCAGTTCTGTGGAATATGATAATAGTACTTGTTGATAAAAAATGTTAATCAAATGCCAACCAATTAGAAAAATTTCTAATATCATGGATGTCTCCAGTAATACGACTTTTTCGAATATCAACATGCGCTGTTTTATACAAAAGAAGCTCATTACTGAGTAAACCTCTAATGATTCTGTGATAGTGAAAACATTTGGTTTTGTTAAAATGTAGGCGTTTAGTGCACTGTCAGAAAAATTATTTCATTTATCTAATAATTTCAGCTATTTTATTCTCAAAGGTTATTTTCATCAACGGATAATAGTTTGATTTGATTCAGCGGCAAAATTATGGAAATTGATATGCAAGTTAACGAAATTGCAAACGCCGATTTCCCCACACTGTTAAAAATTTTATTTTATTGACAGGTTGTCTTCCGTGAATTTTGATCAGAAAGTTTCCGTTTTGTTAGAAAAATGGAACATATCCCGTATATTTGTTGCTAGCCAGCTAGAAAAAGTTTGCAAAAAAAATACAAAAAATCCGAGCGTATTTGGTACCTCAACTTATGCATAAAAACTGCAAACTCAATTGTGCACAAAACGTGCATAAACTATCCCTAAAATGTAAACTTTTAGACTTTTAAGATTACCGAGTTTCAAATACGGATTTAGTAATGTAAAAATCTATCATCCAAAGGGATTGCAGTATTTTAGAACGCCACACATGCGCTTCAACTCCTTCGCGTCTGTATAGCGCCATTTATGGACTACACAGACGGAACATACCTCAAAAAACGGAAACTTTGCGGCAACTCTGCTGCCAGTCCTTTTTCCGTAAAATGACGTAATTTTTTTTTTTACAGTATACTGTTAAAAATAATCTGAAATTCACGGGTATTTTTTTCATGAATTTCACAAAAAAGGCCCTTTTCATGACAAAAGGGCATTTTCAGTTAAAAGCAGAAATTTTCCTGATATTTCCTGAAAACAACGGAACGTACAGAGAAAAAAGCAGCCAACGGAGATATTCCGTTATCTGCTGCATGTTTATTTTCAATGTTTCAAAAACTGACATGTTGCTGCACAGAAAAACTAAAAATTCAATAAATTAAAATTTCAAGTTTATTTAAAACAATAAAATAGTGCTTTCGAATTTAAAAAAGCAAAAATTATTTTTTTCCCTTCTTTTAATATCATTTACAATTCATTTTTTAAAGTTATAAAAAAGTATTCGCACTTAAAATATATTCTAAACAAACAGATTAATATATATATATAAAATAGCTAAATTAAGTGAAAAAAAATCGATTCTATTTAAAAAAACAACAGACAAAAGTAATGCTTTCGAATTAAACTCATTCCTTTAAAATTATTCGCAATTTATTTTTTAAATTTACAAAAAACACTCACACTGAAAATATATTCTAAACGAACACATTTAAAAACACATAATAGTTGATTAAAAATCAATTTTCGCAAAAAAGCAAAAAAAAAAAAAAATATCGTATTTAATTCAAAATATAATATTTATATTTTACATATCACAATCAAATTAAGATTATAAATAATTCATGCTTTTATCCTCTATTAATAAAATAGTTTTCAACCATCATCTCATTACGAAATATCCCCGCAATTAACTTGAGAACTACTAGTTATCTAAACCCCAAATTGTTTAAGTCCCAAGCTGCGATTTGAAGACATCTTATATCATCGTTTCCTACTCTTACTCTAGCAAGAACACGCTGGTCTTACGGTAAAGCACTCGGCTCAAGCCACTAACGTCCCCAGTTCAATACTCAGGTCTGACAGAAAATGTTCTTGCATTATATCAAATATTAAATACTCCCGTAATAATCAATAAATGTCAGCACAAATAGAGATGACATTTTTTTTAAACCGAGTTTATTTATAACGGAAACTCACCGATTCTTCAAACGATGTTTTCCCTTCCTTTATCTTTCAAAACGGAAAATGTACTAACGGAACGGAAAAAGTCCGGCAACTTTGCTGCCAGTAGTTTTACCGTGAATTAACGGATTTATTTTTAACAGCGCATACCTTCCATTATCTTTCCCCTAAATGCATCGTTTCGAATTAAAGGTAATTTCTATCAATTATTATTAGTTTTCATGGTTTCAGCATTAAAAAAAACACGCAAAATCCTCACATAACCATTTTTAAAAAGCCTGATATTTTTTTTTACTTTGTCCGCCATTTAGCGACGCTAAATGCACTGCATTATTTTTAACCGTAATTTCTATCAACCATTATTTATTTCTTTGCCTTCAGCTTTCGAAAAACATAAAAAATAATATCCTTCATCACTAGATTTCACAAATCCGAATTTTTCATTATCCCGCCGTTTGGCTACCGTGAATGCACTATTCAAACTCAGGGTATTTTATGGACTCTTTAGAGTCCATATAGAGTTGTTTCTACTGCTGAAAATAATTTATAACCGCTATTTCATGAAGGAACCGATTTTGTCATTATAAAGCTCTATTAAGAGCTATTTTACCTGTACTCATAAAAATAATTAATAAACAGTCACATAGCCTTTCGGTACATGCACATTAATATATACTAATTATTTATGTAGCGTTGCATACGATCTATAGAATTTATACACACCACATAGTGCGCAAAATTTAGTTAAACTTAAACAGGCTTACTGCAACTGAAAACGTTTACGAGCATTTATCGCTCATAGCCAATACTGTAACCGAAATATTTTGTGTGCCCATGTAAATGAAGGATAACTGCTTCGTAAGTTATAGTCTGTATAAAGCATTTTGTAGTGCACCTAAATAATGTGTAGAAATTTCATTATGTTTGAAATAGTCTAACTTACTTAAAATTCACTTAAAAACGTTTTTGACCGTAGATCATTAGTAAATGAATTCTTTTGTGTGTCCCTGTAAATGAATGTTTAATGCTTTGTACTCCATATTCAATCGAAAGCCTGTTTTCTTACATCTAAGAAATTCATTTTAATTTCATTATGTATGAAATAATGTAACATCATTAAAATACACTGTAAAAGTTTGTTTCTCATACACCACGAAGTAAAGGTAATCTCTCCTTTCAGTGGCCTTGTAACGAACTATAAATACTATACATTCCATTTTCAGTTAAGACCATGTTATAGTAAACCTAATAACATACATCAATCACATAGTAATCTGAATAAATATACGGCATTTAGAGCACTGACTGACGACAGACGGACGTCAGATGGCAAACAGACAAACTGAATACATAAACACTGTTCAAGTATGTTGGAAACTATTAAGAAGCAGAATTTAAGTAAAATGAAATTTCTATTATGTAAAATTGCTCTAAAACCGTTCTACATCTTCCAAAAGTTCACAGTTCCCTTCAAGTTTATGCATTTTGCTTTAAATTATAAAACTTAGATCCATCGCAAAATGAAACTTTCGTCAAAAGAAATAACCATTCCTCAACTAATAGACAAATAAATAGAGCTAACAGAATTTTAACACAATTATTCAAATTGGTAAAGAAATCATACGAGTTGTAATTTTCCAACTGGACGAAAAATGTCCGGGCCAGGATTCGAACCTGGGATCTCTTAGAGATTTTAGAGATCCCAGGTTCGAATCCTGGCCCGGACATTTTTCGTCCAGTTGGAAAATTACAACTCGTATGATTTCTTTACCAATTTGAATAATTGTGTTAAAATTAATCTTGTGTAATCACGCATCCAGCGTTTACTGGAGTTCCATTACCTGCGATCTATTCTGTTGAGCTGATTAAAATATCAGACCAGATGCTATGATCAATAAGGTTAACTGGATGAATTATGCCCTCCAGATTCGAACGGGATGGCTCAGTTGGTAGAGCGTGGCAGCTTCATCCAAGAGATCCCAGGTTCGAATCCTGGCCCGGACATTTTTCGTCCAGTTGGAAAATTACAACTCGTATAACAGAATTTTATCAATTAAATATTTAGTTTCGTAGAATATCAAGAAAGTAACCTTGGGTAATGATTAAATAAAGTACTTTATATATATATATGTATATATATATATATATATATATATAAAGACATTTTTATTTTTTAAAATTGACATTGTATGTTTGTAGTTTCTCAAAAAACTACATATTTATTAATATTTATAAATTATTTTTATACAAAATATTAAGAGGACAAATAATCAAAAGGTTGCACTGAATATTAAAACTCGTATTCAATAAAACTTAATATTTTGCGAAATTTCTTTTATTTTTGTAATAGAACAGTGTTAAAAGTCATATTCTGCCAGTATGGAACTTTTTATGGAATAAAATATGTCAGTATTCCCAAATCTAAGTAATATTTGATATTTAATCAAGAAGAATATTAATATTCATAAATAATGTTACATTTCTGAATTTAAAAAAAATCCCCTAAATCGTCAACACTGCCCTCAGCAGTTTAAACATGCTTTTCATAAAGTCATACATTTAAATATAAATATTTGAAATCAACATGAAATAAAACTTCCCTCCTTAAATGTCTAAGTCTGACTTCGAGGCAAATAAGTGGAACACACAAAATTTCAATAATTAAATATTTAATTTCGTGGAAAGACTAAGACATAGCCTGAGGTAACGATTTAAAAAAGACTGTTTAATAAGATTTTACTGAATAACTCAAAAATGTACACACAATTTCAACGATTTTATTTTCGAGGCATGAATTGACATTGCATGTTTGAAATGTTGTACTACTGCTTATTACTTTTGTAAGTAATTTAAACGCTGACTAATTCATTCTTCAGTTTATTATTGATGAAATGTTTCATTTAATTTATTTATATAATAATATATATATTCATAGGAAAATATTACGCATGTTAACTATTTACATTTTGAGCTTTTTACAGAGAAAAATAAATGTTATTCAGTCATAAAAAACTACACCTTAAAAGAATTTTGTATTATTTAGCACTGTAAAATAAGAACATGTCTTTACATATCAACAGCCCAGATATCAACTGATTTCAGACCTTGGCTGCTGTCACATGCAATAAAAATAATGTAAATCTGTATGTGTATAACAAAGACATAACAAATTCATTCTGTTATTTTTACACGTACATTCGCAGGACAAATATTACGCACATTAACTATTTACAGTTTCATATATTTACAGCGAAAAAAAATAATACTGAGTCGTACAAATCTACATCTTAACGGTATTTTTCAATATTTAATGTGAGATATTATGAGAGTGAAAAAAGGAGCATGTCTTTACATATCAACACCCAGATATCAACTGATTTTAGACCTTCGCTTCTGTCACATACAATAAAGTTAATGTAAATCTTTATATGTGTAACAAAGACGTAAAATACACATTTTGTTATTTTTATGCATATATTAAACGGACAAATTTTACGCACATTACCTATTTATATTTTTAGCTATTTACAGAGGAAAAAAGTGTTTTTGAGTCATAAAAAACTGCATCTTAACTTTTTTTGCATTAGTTGGTATAGTAAAAAATAGCATGTCTTTACTTACCAATAGCCCAGATATCAACTGATTCCAGACCTTAGCTTCTGTTACACACAAAAAAGTTAACGTAAATATTTATGTGTATAACAAAGACATAAAAGACTCATTCTATTATTTTTATACATATATTAAGATGACAAATATTACGCAGTCACAGGACAATGTCAGAATAACTATTTACATTTTTAGCTATTTACAGAGGAATAAAATAATATTCAGTCGTAAAAAACACCATCTTAACGGTATTCTGCAATATTTAGGATAGTAAAAAATGAAGCATATTTTAAATATCAACATCCCAGCTATCAATTGATTCAAGACCTTGGCTTGTATCACTTGAATTCGCATATGACTGCGCTTTACCCATCTTCGGAGTCTCTTCCTTTGAAGTGATTTTCCCTGAAGTATGTATTCAAAGATATTATTAGAACATGAGTTTTAATAGGAATCCAGTGAAACCTACATAACGGAAACTTCCGAATGCTGATCACCTATATATAGCGAACACTTTTTCAATATATAACACAAATGTTATTCGTATGTTTTTAAAGTCTGAAGAGAGAACGCTGCTGAATAGCGGACAAATTACGCAGTCCTGAGGTGTCCATTACGTACAGGTTTTGCAGTATCTATAATCGCATAATCCAGTGTATTGTCATGTCACAAGCGAGTAATTTGCTTTTCTATAATAAAAATTTTTCCAACAAAAAATGTAAAAATTTAAATTACGTAGTGCACCTTTTATTTGGAAATAGAGCATTGATCATTTGCATTATACGTTTTCACGCATTTTTATCAAGTGCTATGTACATATCTTTTTATATCGTGATAAGTTGGTATAATCATTTGCTCCTTTCAATACGATAATTAAAATAATAAATATAATTTATTTAAATGTCTCTAACTCTTAGTAGATTGATTTGTTTAATTTACTGAAGCGGCATATCAGAGGATTCAAAGTTTATATTTCAGTGCATTCTTTATATAGTTCTTAACAGAATAATCTAATATTAGGCTCCTAACCGCTTCAGTCGTCTATTGTATTAAATTTCTCAGCCGAGCCCAGTTTTTCGCACTTTCTTTACTTTTACTTAGCAAATTATTTTATTTTTATTTTACCAGTGGCTCCTGCGTAATCAGAGTTCCTAGGATTCATCCTAAGTCGGGATTGCTCTTCGTGTAACGCTAAAAGAGCAATCCACAATGATTGTACCTGGTGGTATATCGGTAATGGATTTTCGCTACTTTTATGACTGTTATATATGTAAATTTTCTTTAAAAAAATTCCGGTGCGTACTTCGTAGTCAAGATTTCTGAGAGACTTCTTTAGTCACGGTTTCGTCCTGGACAGTAGAAAGTGCATTCCGCGATGATTATTGACGGAGTTGATGGGCGAATAATGCATGGCAGAATCAGTAATTCTTGCAGAATGCATGTAATGTATAATGTCGTGTTCGAGGGTGGTACGAGGGTGGTTCGAGAGTGGTTGTCAGCATTGAGCCTAAAAATGACAAATTTAGCTTCTTATGACATATAAAAAATCCTAAGTAATAAGAAAATTATAAGTCCAAAAAATAAATTATGATCCAACTATAATAAAAATAATTAAAAAAAAAACTAAAAAAATGTATACACAACTCATATATATATATATATATATATATATATGAATATATTGTAATAAATAAAATTATCTAAAGTTATCCACTGTATGTTCCTAAAATGTATGGTATTTCTAAATTTCTTACACACACTTTATTAATAAATCATAAAATAACAATCCTCCTGAAACCTTTACTCCTGAAACCTTTACCCTTGACATTGTAGCAATATAAATACAACAAACGAAACTAAACAAATTAATAAAGGGATGAATTTTTATCAGAAGTTTCTTTGTAATTCCTTGATGTAAGAATAATGTAATGACATGATTTGTCTTCTATCTATAAATTAATGTATTCATTTCCACCTCTCATAGCAAGAATAAAAGTAATACATACTCTTTATTCTGATGTCAGTAAGTCTTCGACAAAAGTAGCTGTTTAATTAGGTAAAGCGGCTTAGAAGAGGATCCAAAGTTGACGTTCCTTATAATGCGGGATCAAGAAATGAAAAGATTAATGCTGCAGTCTTTATAGAATGCTTAAATAATTAATTTCATAGAATAGCTAAGATGTGTAAAGATGGAATTGTTTCAATAATAATGAATGATAAAGTTTTATTGACTGAAAAAAATAATAGCAGGAACACTCAAAACAATATATAAAATATGACTTTAAAATATGACTTAAAATCAACGCTGGAAATGCACAAATAATACACCAAAAGCAGTAAACATCTGTTTCGAAACCACAAGCGAGATTCCTCTTCAGTGCGATAAAGAGCAAAACACACCGTGGTAGAAAGAGCAAGACTGGGTAAAACGAGAGAGAGGTGGTGGTATATATACCCAATGCGGGTAGAGAACGCCATAATACAACCAATGAGAAGAAAGCAGCATGAAACAACTGAACGGACAAGTAGAGACATCTATGGAGAACGAAAGAAACAAATAAAAAAAGGGAACTTGTACATTCAGTTATTTCATGTTGTTTTCTTCTCACTGGTTGCTTTTTGGCCTTCTCTACTCGCATCGGGCTTATAAGTCACAGCCTCGCAGTCGTTTTGTCCAGTCTTGCTTGTTCTAGCACGTTGTGCTTTGCTCTTTGTCGTACTGAAGAAGAATCTCGCTTATGGATTCGAAACAGCTGTTTGCTGCTTATTTGTATATTATTTGTGCATTTTTAATGTTGGTTTTCTGCCTTTTAATATTCTTGTACAAAGGTTTTATTTGCTATTTTTAAGTAGCACACTTTTAATCCAATGTTTACTAAGTACAGGGTGGCCATAATTAAAGTGACAGTAATGAGCATGCTCTGTAGCGGGATCTAATAGCGAGAATGGAGCAAAATATTGTATTAGGAGTAAACAAGGTGGGGGACAAAGGATTCCGTAATATTAGTTCACTGCTACGTAAAAATGTGGCGCTGTGTAATAGAAGAAAGAGCAGAATCAATGCAGAATCAATAGGTAAATATAAAAAAGAAAAAAAAGAAAAAATATTTCAAAAAGTCACCGCTAGGTGGAAAGGTAGCACTGTGTAATAGAAAAGAGAGATTTAAAAATGCGGAATCAATACTGAAATAAAATTAACGTGCTAAATAAAATTTAATTTTTATATCAATATTGATTCTGCATTTTTGAATCTCTATTTTCCAATACACAGTGCCACATTTCCACCTAGCGTTGACTTTGAACTACTTTTTTTCTTTCGCGGAATTCTTCATCTACCGCCTTGTTTAATCATAATATAAAATTTGGCTCCATTCATGCATTGATCGCGCTACAGAGCACGCTGAGTTCTAATTATGGCCACCCTGTATTTTGGAGTAATTTTGACATGGCTACAGTGTTGAAAATTATGCTGTTGATATTGTTTGTACTGTAGTTTCTGCACATCAATGAATGGAGTTGTATATTTTCCTGGCTCTTTGAAGATGTCTTTGATACTTGTATGGAATATTGAACAAATAAATGCAGTAAAGTAAAATCAATTTGACTCTATTTTCGAAAACATATATTCTGAAGATTAATACCTATATCCACCCAAATTTTTTAACATTATCAGAGAGGTGCTCAAACCAAGTACCATATTAATTGGAGTGCCAGAGAAAATGATCAAAGATCATTCGTTACAAATCCGTTGTTCTAACTTATTAGCGTCCTCAATTTGGCGAGAGCATATAAATCACAACTTGTCGTTATATATTAGCCTATGAAGACCGTTAAATTTATTGGGATACTTTGTTAAATTTGGAAGACTGAAATGATGCCAAAAGTACGTTGTTAAACAATTTTAGGAACCCTGTGAGAAACGCACAGATTGTCAATATAACGAAGGAGTGTCTGCCATTTGGCAAACATGACATATACAGAAATATGCATAACTTACAATTAATAACGGACTCTAAAAAATTCGCAGATGTATCAGTAGCCGGAATATTTCTTTTATTATGTTTAGATGAAAATGTAATTGACTACACGTGATGACTAAAGATTGGCAGCATCGCGTTCAATGATAAAAATAGCTTTATTATATCATCTATTTAATAAGAATTAGGAAACATAGTGTTTTAAATGATAAAATTTAACTTAAGTTAATCACATAATTTAAAAAAAAAAGGTTATTTAATAAAGAAAAAGAGGAAAATTTAAACCCGTATGCGCTTTCACATTGCAGAAATAGTACAAAGAAACAAACTAATAGTTGTTATGCTTGTGAATTATTATTTACTCTTAATTTAATTCCTTAATTAATGATTAAAGATAAAATTTGATGAGGTGATAGGATTAAAAATATATATGATATATATATACATATCATAATGGCCAAATGTAATTCTGTTGCAAAACTAATTCCATTGTTGTAAACATTATTGTGACTCTGTTGTTGTAACTCTATTGTCGCCATCATCAAGACTCTTTGATATGTTTCTATAACATATTCCACTTGTGTGAAGAGTGAATTTTTTAATCTGGAGCCCCCTTCATGGGGTTCATCCCAGAAAATACCTGAATATTCCATTGTCATCAAAATGAACTTGTGTGCATCATTTGAGGAAACTCAGTTCGAAGGAATTGCATTAAAAATTGATCACAAGATTTGACCTTGACAAATAGAAAAATAATGAAGTGATTGCAAACAAACATCTAGAAACAACATCTAGAAAAAACATTAGAAAAAATCTGGGGTGACTCCACTCAACTTTCCGTACACTGACGTAAATGTCCAGAAAATTATATAATATATTTATATATATATATATTTCAAACTGAAATATAAATATTCACATCAACCACACTACATAGACGAAAATCAATTAACAAAAATTAATTCACCGAAACTTTAAAATTAAACCAACGTAAACTATAACATCAATATAACCAAACAAAAAGTTACTAATAGAAAACCAAAACCAAAGAAAATCAAACCAAGAAGCAGGAGGCATGGCTAATGACATGCACAGCAGTGTTAAAACTCGTTTTTATGCATGCAACTTCCCCCTTTACCTGCCGAAATCAAAATTAAATTCTACTAACATCTCAAGCATAGAGAAACATAGTTAGCTAATCTCATCAATCAACCGATCCAAACTACTTTTAGTATTTAAAAATGAATTCAGCTCAGTTCGATATTTACTCCCCTTTATAAAATTAAACTTATTTCCCCTTACAATATAAATAGATATATATACAGGGTGATTCGAAATTCTTTTGAAACAAATCGGCCGACGAATTAGGTATTTTACTCCATCTTTAAATCCTTTTCAAAACATTTTGCAACCGATTTTATAGAAAAAATCACCAAAGAAATGTGTCAGAGCTTAAGTGATAATTATTGTAGTGATGTAATCAAGCATTAGTAGCTCAGATGTAAAGTTTCCAGCTTCAAAATGGACGGTTTAGCGAAGTTTTAGTCGTGTCGAACCGATTCCAGTGTTCAAAAAATTATACATATATATATATTATATATATACAGGGTAATACCAATTTCATGGTACAAACTTTAAGGGTTGGTACAGGACACTGTAACAAACACTTTTTGTATAGGAAAGCAGGGTCGAAAAAATCCATTTATATAGTCAAAATACAGGGCTCCAATCTGACTCCAATCCGAAGTTACGTTTTCGTTCATAATTTTAATAGTAGTGCAGATACCTTAACGAAATCCTCACAATACGCTTACGATTCATACAAAGATGAGTCTGTTGCAAATTTTGTTAAAATATTTTCACTACTGTTAAAGATATGACCGAAAACGTGACATCTGATTGAAATGAGACGTCCTGTAATTTTGACTAAATAAATGGATTTGTGACCCTGGTTCCCTATACAATAAATGATTTTTACAGTAGGTTGGTACATGATACTGTAAAAATCATTTATTTTAAAGGAAACCATTGGTCAAAAATATATTTATTTAGTCAAAATTACTGGGTGTCACACGTTAATCCGAAGTCGCGTTTTAGTTCATAACTTTAACAGTAGTGTATATATTTTCAAATTCGTAAGACAAAATTCGTAACAGACTCATCTTTGCATGAATCGTAAGAATATTGTAAGGATTTCGTTCACGTAAAGTTATGAACAAATTGGAGTGAGACGGCTTGTATTTTTGATGATATGATTTGACCCTTCTTTTCTATATAAAAATTGTTTGTTACAGTTTCCTGTACCAACCTTTAAAGTTTGTACCATGAAATTGGAATCACCCTGTATATATATATATGTGTGTAATTTTTTAAGCACTGGAATCGGTTCGACACGAACGCTGAACCGCACATTTTGAAACTGGAAACTTTACCTCTGAGTTACTAATGCGTGATTACATCACTACAATATTTATCACTAATGCTCTGACACATTTCTTAGGTGATTGTTTCTATAAAATCGGTTGCAAAATGTTTTGAAAAGGTTTTGAAGATGGAGTAAAATATCTAATTCGTCTGCCGATTTGTATGAAATTCTATACTGTTTTGAAGGCAGTGGTTTATTACATATTCGCAAAATGAGAGCTTAATCGGAAATATCATTTGGCATTTATCGTATTCATCAACCCGCACACAAATCCAGATTACACGAGTTTCTTTGAATAGGTTCGACTCGAACGCTGAACCGCTCGTTTTGAAACTGGGAACTTTACCTCTTAGCTGCTAATGCTTGATTACATCACTACAATATTTATCATCAATGCTCTGACACATTTCTTTGGGGATTTTTCCTATAAAATCGGTTGCAAAATGTTTTGAAAAGTATTTAAAAATAGAGTAAATGCCTAATTCTTCGACCGATTTGTATGAAATTCTATACTGGTTTTACGGCAGTGGTTTATTACATAGTCGTAAAATGAGAGCTTAATAGGAAATATCATTTGACATTTATCGTATTCACTAACCCACACACAAATCTAGATTACCAGAGTTTCTTTATACTGCATGCTCGAAAAGTAAAATGTTTGATACTGGCAGGTTATAGTTATGCGAAATGGTTGCAAAGTATCAATTTTAATTGTTGCTTAAAATTTATATGTTATCTTCCCCTTTTAATGCCTAACTAGAATCTGTAGATAAGAGGGATTTTTAATCTTTTCCAATAACATTATGTTTGATATGTTTATTTATGTTTATTTTTCTACGAGAGAGTTATACCACTACTACTTCAGGTTGGCGCCTCCAAGTCGTTCCTCCCGCCCTCATCCTTGATCGAAACTGCAGTAGACCGGATCACGAAAGGTGCCACCGGAAAAAAAATTAAAAGCTAACTTCGATTAGATGACACCGACCAGCAGGCCCGTCAAGATAAGGGCGTCTAATACGTCCAGCGACCCTGGCGGCTTACATACCATTGAAAAAGAGATAAAATTATGACATTATAACGCCACATTATGACATGAAGTGTATAAAAAAGTATGAAAAAAATCAATTATGAAGTAAGAAAAAGAAAAACCGTTTGTGTCTTAATTATATCACATAATGTGTATAAATGTTTGATTTCTTGTTTGGGGGTTGATTTGTATCTAAAAAAATAGCTAAAACTTTATAACTATATGTCGAAATTGCAATATGTTCTATGGTTGGATTGTTCTGCGTAGTTTTTTCAAAGTGCTTTTTCTTAATATACGGTAACTTCATTGAAAAAAAAAGAAAAAAAAGAGCAAGTTCTACTTTCTCGCTAAAAATTAAAAAAAAAAAAAAAAAAAAAAAAAGAAAAACTTATATGTTATTATTTATTTTTTATTTTATAATACAAAATCTTAATTTCACACATCGCATTTATTAAACTACATTAATTTCGGAAAATTGTAATAATTTTCTTAAAATTTACAATCTTAAATACATTGTAAAATAAAATGTTCCCCCTGAAATGCCTAATCCTGACTTTATGACAAATAAATGTAACAAAGCGAATTCTCTTAATTAAATGTTTAATTTCGTGTAAAGGCTGAGATGTGGCCTTAGGTAACGGCTTAGAAAAGAATATTTAATAAGATTTTACTGAACAATGGAAAAATACAGGTAAGCATTTACTGCTCTTACATTCGAAATATTTAACAAACATAGATTTTTAGAAATATTAAAATGAATATTCATTTAGAAATGATGTTTATGTTGCAATATAAAATTTTCTCAAATCCATCCTCTGTATAATAAAATAAAAATCAATGCAGGATTTTCGTAAATCTTACATAATTATCTTTAAATATAAAATTGTAAAATAAAGCTTCTTTCATTAAATGTCTAATCCTGACTTCGAGACATATAGATGTAACAGCAAGAATTGTATTAATTAAATATTTGATTTCGTGGAAAAGCTAAAATGTAGCATTAGGTAGTGATTTAGAAAGGAGTGTTAATAAAGTTGTAAAAATCAGAATAATACTGATAAATTATAACCACTGTTACTTTCTAGATATTGGACGAACAGAGAATAAAAAATATATTTTATGTAATATCTTTTATAAGTACTAGGCATCCAACCCGGGCTTCCCGGGATAAAGCATATTTGTAAAAACCATTTTTTTTTAAAAACTCTAATAGATTTTTTTACATTTAATAATTTTTTAGATTTTTCCCTAACAACACCAAAGAGCATTTTTATGTGAAATATGCCAATTATATATTCAAATAAAATTTTGAAATTTATTAAAAGTGGTAATTTAGTATTGGCTTTGTGCCAGAAGTTCATAATCGTAGAAATCGCTAAAAATTTCGTTATCTACTGAAGTTTTTTAAAATTATTATTCTGATAATTTCATTGGTTTTAAGCGCTTATTTTGATTAATTGTCACTTAAATTTGTGTTTTATTTATACTATTTTATTTATGTCTTAATTGAAATTTTAATTTCGCTATGAAATATTAGTTGGAAACAAACGCTCAACTTCTTATATTGTTTAAAGTGCGAACGGATTAATATTTTGTAATCGTCTGCAAGCGATATAGACAGATAAAAAAAATGCTAGAAATGTAATTTAAATGTTATAATAAATGAGTAAATTGCGATGCAGTTTTCAAACAAATTGCATTTGAAAGTAGATTTTTTCTTTATATAACGGTGTAAAAATTGCAAATGTGCCATGTTTAGAAATTAAAAAAATTGCAGTAGCAAAAATCGCAAAACCAAAATTTCATCGTCAAGTGTTGCCATTCGCAAAATGATGCCAGCGTTACGCACGGAAACGTTTGTCTTTTATAATATAGATGTGAAAATACTGACTATTTCTCTATTCACTTTCTTTGTTAAGATGATTTTCATTTATTTGCTTACCAGGGTCGACATAATTAAAGTGCACGTGTTTGAAGGTGAACTATTTTGAATATTTTAAAAAGATTTGGTATATATACAGCTACAGCATGCGGAAACAAGCTCTTTAAATTATGGTGTCCTGTACCTTTAAAACTTGAAGTGAAGCAACAAAAACATTCAAAGTTTGAATTAGTGTAACTTCAAAAACTTTTCATGTATAAACATTAAATTTTGACTATCAATTTAACAGATTATGCCTTTTAATATGCTAAATTTAGAAACATTAGGCTTTTATAGCATTTATGTATTGTTGAAATTAAAATAGCTCTCTTTTTACTCCGTAAATCATTGTGCGTATGAAATCTTCAGAACGTATGCATGGATTGTTAAGAAATTTGATGTATATAATAAGCAACTATGTATTTTGAAAGTGACCTACTCTTAGTTCGAAATTATTTCATTAACCACGTAAAAAAATATTTTTATAAAAAAAAAAAAAAAAAATTCACTTTTTTAATGAATAAAAATAGTGATAACAAAAATACTTATCACTGTAAATACTTAAGAGTAGATAATTTTAAACACATATATGAAATTATTATATATAACATATTTCATGACAAACCATACTTTCGTTCTCAAGGTAATCGTGCAATGACTTACGAAGTAAGAAAAAATAATTTTAATTTCAATAATGCACAAATTCTGTAAACAGCTAGTCAGTTTCTAATGGTAGCATATTAAAAAGTACAATATGTTTAATTAATAGTCAAAATTTCATGTTTACACATGAAACGATTTTCCAGATACACTAATTCAAACTTTGAATGTTTTTGTTGATTTTCGTTTCAAAAAGTTTGCCAAAAAAAAAAAAGCCCCGCTCTGTTAATAAAGTATTTTTTATCACAATGGTAGTAATTATAGCGCTGCTATGAAAGAGCATCGTCGTCTCAAAAGATATTGCTTTAAAATGAGTTATTCTTGTTAATATTTGCTAATAAAATAGCCCTAACATATAAGCGCCATCTATTGGTAAAACTTCAAAATAATCAGTTTTATTATGTAAATTAGCACCTATTAAAAATGAAATATTAATAACTAATGAATTAGAACTTCTAAATAAATCAGTATCTTAGTATTTTCACTTTAGCATATGGTAGAATAACTCAAAACATCGAGAAAATGTAACGTAACGTATTCTTACACATAGCTCTTCAATTATTATTTTAATTTTTTTAAACAAAATAAATTAAAACTGAACTTATATAATGCTCATTAAATTTGAAAGATTTTTATCAAATATTTGCATTTGAGAAAGATTGTAATAACCGGTACAGAATATAACATTAAAAGGTCTTTTTAAAGTACAAGCAAAAAATATTCCTTCGTCATCGTAAAAGTTCTAAGTGAACTGCATTAATTAACTGTTTTATATTGTGTAAAACCAAGAATGTAGTTTTAAGTAATGTTTTAAAAAAAGAATATTGAACAAAAGTACATTTTAACTACTGTTACATTAAATACAGGTTATGAATCACCTTGTATAAGTGTATAATCACTAAGCATTAATTTTTCAAACTATAGTATTAATTATTATATTTAGAGTAATTTAATTTTAATTATTATTTTATAGTATTGATTATTATATTTTTTGAAATGCTGACTAATTCATTTTCCTGATTTTTTTAATTTAATATATTTACGGTGTAAAACATGAATATAATGTTATGCTTAAAATAAAATAATTTTTTTTGTAACAACAATTTTAAATACATAAAAATTAAAAATACAAAATTCGAGTACCTTATATTATTAATATATATTTTTTTTGGTGAAAAGGAAAACCTCTACTTCAAAAGCTTAAAAATATAACTTCAAAAGTTATAGTTTCTTTTTTTTTTTTTTTTAAATGTTTATGATAATTTCAAGTTGCCATTCTGTAATCAGTTTAAATAAAGTAAGTGTTATTATGAAAATTTATCAAACAAAAAAAAGAACCTTAACTTGATTTTTTTTCTTGAAATGTATAGATATTGAAATTGTTAATTTCAACATAGTATATATATCGACATATAGTATAAGAACTGCAGGTTTTTTAAGCAGGTTTTTCAATGTTTTTATGGGCAATTTATTTTAATTAATGATATATGTCTTATAAAATGGTATGTTTTCAAAAGTTCAGATGAACAACATTTTGTTTAAAAATATTGATAAAGAGCTATTTCTAAAAAAATTGTTTCCGAAATATATTATATTCTAAATTTAAAAACCAAATAACAGAATAAAATTTAGTTAATCCAATATTCTATTTTATTATATCTCTTTATAATAAGTTCATCAACAATTTTGAATAAGCTCCATAAATTAAAAATTGAAAAATTAATTTTAGAAAATAAAATATCCACGTCAAACAATTTAAATTTCTTTATCTTTTATCATTAAATCAGAATATTTAGGGGGGGGGGATGTCAATTCTGGAAATATTTATCAAAATAAAAAAAAAAATCATTTGAACAGAAGAAATGCATTTTTTTTTTCATTTTTTAAATTTATGATAATTTTAGTTATAAACTTGAAATCAGTATAAATATAGTAACTGTAATTGTGAAACTATTAAAAATTTTTAAAAAAGATAAAACTTTAGCGATTGAAGTAGATTTTTTCCCTTGCAATATATACTATATATGCCAGATGCGCTGTAAGTTCATTAAAAATTAAAAATATATATATTAAAGGAAACAAACGCTGGTAAAAAATAGCGGTTTGCAGGAGTGATATGAAAGGGAAATCAGATTAAAAAAATTACCGATAGATAGAGCTGTGTGCATAATATGAAGCAAATTTATGCAAATCAGGCTGCCAATAAAACCACTCAATGCACACCAATTCTTCATTCGATGCCAGCAGTATACTATCATTACCATATCAAGCGCTGTTGGATAACCTCTCTTACAAGAACAGGGAATCAGCGACTGGGGCATTGCGAAAATGCCGCACGGTAAAAAAGACTGAAGACGAAAAAATGATCTTTTTCATATGCTGTGATACTGAAGCTTGTCAGACGCTTCTCAGAAATTGGTCTTTTACTGCAAGCCTAATTTGCATACATCTGCTTTGTATTATGCATAGCAGAGCCCCCTATCGGTAATTTGTTGAGCCACAACTTTTTTTGTTATTTAAAAAGAGCTGATCTCCCTCAAATTCCATTCATGCAAACCACAGTTTTTTAGAAACTTCCTCTTTAATTATATTTAATGCATCTTTTTAATGATTTTTTAAAGTTTTAACAAAATTATGGCGCATTTAGTATAAAATAATTCAGCTGTCTGAGACGAATGTATGTAAGAATATTAATTATGTTGCGGCGAGTATGAAAAGCGTTGCAAAATACTATTGCGATCTTTCGATTAAATTGAAAACTTGGGACAGCATTTTCAAAACAATGTACAAACAGTTCTGAAAGTAATTTTTTTTTGTTAAAAAATATCCGATCGATCTATAATCTCATTCCTGCAAACCGAAATTTTTTAGCTTCATTTATTCCTTTTAAATACATTTTTAAATTTTTAACGAACTTATAACGCCACTCGCTGTATAAATGATGAATTTGAAAATTATATGTAAATTCTCAAATGATTAATGTATGTTTTTCAATATTTGTTATGTGCAATTTACTTGATTAATTTTTTTTTTTACATGCATCAAAAATACTGAATCTTCCTCCGTGCTGAATACGCTTCATAAATTCAAAAGTTGTAAATGAATTTTTACAATACTTTCAGAAAATAAAATATTCACTTCAAATACTTTGCATTTCTTTTTACTTTCCGAACACATAGTGTAAGGGAAGTATTGGAATCATGATTTCTATTATGTGAGAGAGTGAACACGACAACTTTCAAACGGTACTTCCGATTAAGCCGTCATTTGGTGTATATGTTATCGACCACTGTCGTCAGAATACCACTATATAGATTGTGGTAAAAATCCGCCGACTACGGATTTGGTATTTAATCCATTTTTAAACCAATTTGGAACGAATTTTCGACGGATTCTACAGGAAGAATCACCAAGAAAATGTTATAAGTGATAAATATAGTATAAATGATAAATATTGCGGTGAAGTAATCAAGCATTATTTGTGAAGTAGCAATGTCAGCAGTTTCAATGCGGGAAGCCAAACGGTCGAATTCAACTGCTTCCATTGTGTTAGAAAGGATCAGGGTCCATAAGCCGTGTTTTTGGCCCATGTAGTAAGACTAAAATTCGATTGTGTTACAATGACTTAATTATTTCACTTTTTAATATTAGAAGGTTTATCTTGTACGATTTCAACAATATTTCTTGCATTTTGTTCGGATTTATATTACTTACACAAGCCAAAGTTCGTATTATTCGCAGTTTTTGATGAAAAATACACAATTTCTCCTAATTTTACCTAAATTTTTAATATATTTTTTAATATTTTACTATGAGCGCAGCTTTGCAACACTTTTATTTTTACATATATTGTACATTTTGATGTATTTTATAATATATGTAAAGAAGAAAGTGATGCACGATTGCGCTCATATAAATAATTGAGGTAAAATTGGGAGAAATTGCGTATTTTTCATCAAAAACTACGAATAATACGAACTTTGAGCTTGTGTAAGTGATATAAATATGAACAAAATGCAAAAACTTTTGTTGAAATCGTACAGGATAAGTCTTCTAATATTAAAAAGTGAAATAATTAAGTCCGCATAACAAAATCTAATTTTAGTCTATTTCATGGGCAAAAAACCCGGCTTATGGACCATGATCCGTTACAGTATTTATATGTGTGCGTGCAATATACTTTTGAATTAAAATAATACAATTTAGTATATATAAAGGAAAAAATTGTTTTATCGGTGCACAAGCTGATGTATAGAGGTATTTTTTGTTTTAAATATATATAATAAAATAAATTGATTTGAGACCTCATTGCCCACCGAATAATTTTTAATCTATTTGAACAGTATATCGAGATAGATGTTGAGAGTTTTGAGATGTTCGGAGGAAACCCCGGGAGCCATATATTACTGTTTAAATTGCGACATGATCGTTAGTCAGGTAGATTAACAGAAAATATTTGCAAATTTGCGCGTGCTACTGCTTTTTAATCCATCAATTGTAATAATTTTCAGCAGATGGCGAAAGTGTCAATTGGTAGGTAACTCAAATTAAATTGGTTTAGAACTTTTGCTTATATTTTTGATAGTCCATGCAGAAGTTCCAGGGATTAGTTCATGCAGATCTGACCGCAAAAATAGGAGAGTTGCGGTTACTTCGCGAATTTTCATCTTAAAGTTAGTTAGAATTTGAAGTTTGGATGTAATTAAATTCAAATTTTGATTTTTAAAAAGTTTTGTTTTTGTTACCCTTTCACACACTCATATACAGTGTGTCCCAGAAATGACTGATGGATTTCGAAAGTCAATAAAAGAAAAACAGAACGCGATAGAAATGTCTCGTTTGCAGCCTTATGTTTGGGAAGCTAAGGAATTTTCTCCAACCAATTTGCAAATTTATTTAACATTTTCGCCAAAAGGTGGCGCTGCAACAACTGTGTTGCAGGCGGTGATATTCTAAAACAAGGTTGGTTGGTTGATTATTGACGGCCAATTATCTACACTATGTATATAGGCCCGGGGGAGTGCCCTTCGTGGGGGTCTTTCTAAGGGAACCTAATCCGTATTTGCGCATGGATAAATCCACGGCTCGAAGAAAACCACGAAAACTCCGAACGATTAGGCCGACGGGCGCGATTGGGATCGAACCCAGCACCTCCCATCTACCAGCTTCGAGAGCACAACCTCTCAGCCACTGGTGGGGCCTAAAAAAAACCAAGGAATACCCTCTATACCAACGAATAAACCATTTTAAATAGAGTATACTCTTTCAAAAGCACTCACTAACTGCATAGCAAAATACCGAATGAAGATATGATGGATTCAATTTCTCTGCAGATCTGGCATACCTGCAACGCCTTCTTTTGGCGAAAATGTTAACTAAATTTGCAAATTACTGGGATAAAATTCTCTGGTTTCCCAAACATAATGCCGCAAACGATACTCATTTAACACGTTCCGGTTTTGTAATGACTTTTAAAATCCACGATTCATTTTTTTGGACACACCGTACATAGACACAACTTTTTGTGCACGTATAGCAGTGTTCGAAAACTTGAGGGGAGACATTCCAGTTTTTTATTTTATTGCAGAGTATCTTCAAAATAAAAGCGTTTTTTCGGAAAAATATTTATTAAATAAAATTATTCATTTAAAAAAAAAACTTAAAAAAAAAAAAAACTTCTAGAACTGCATTTAATTTTCTTTTATTTATATCATATGAATTGTTATCCTTTGATTGCATCTTACTTTCATCATTTGAGTTTTTCATTTGCAATCAATTTCAAAAATGTAACTGTAATTGTGAACTTCCTGCATAAAATTGAAAGGAAAAATTTTTGAAGATTGAAATCGATTTTTTCCTTTGCAATATATAGATATTTAAATTACAAATTCGAGCCCCATATGCATAATCTTCAATGATCAAAGTAGTTTTTTTTCCATGTTTTTTATTTGCAATTTATTTTAATAAAGGATATATTTCTTATAAAATGGTAAATATAAAAAATGCACTGTTTAACTTTTAAATCACAAATTCTAAAAATACTCATAAATATTTTTTTTCTAAAAACATTCTTTTCCAAAGTATACTATCTTCTAAATGTAAAAAACAAATGAAAAAAAGCATATAAGTTTGTTAATTTAATATTTTGTTTATTTATTTATTTATTTTTTTACATTATAACAAATTCATCAAAAATACTGAATATGATTAATAAAATAATAATAAAAAAATAAATAAAAGGCATTTTTAAAGTAATTTAAGAAAACAAAATATCCACGTCAAATAATTTATGTTTCCTTTTTTGTATTAAGATAAAATGTTTTAAAATAAAAATGCTTTTTATAGATTTGTTTTGATTAAAAAAAAAATCTATTTGAAAAATATTTAAGAAATATTTTCCAAAGTAACATTTTCTTTTCTCCTTTGCATGTTCATCATCATTTCACCTTACATTTGTAATTAGTGTAAATAACGTATCTAAAATTGTAAAACTTCAGCAAAAAAATAAAATAAAATAAAATAAATAAAAATCAACAACTTTGGGTTGGGTTGAATATTGACGGCCAATTATCTACACTAGGGATATAGGCCCGGGGGGAGTGCCCTTCGTGGGGGTCTTTCTAAGGGAACCTAATCCGTATTTACGCATGGATAAATCCACCAACAACTTTGGTGATTGTAAGTATCGTATATAAAAACTACAGTATTTATTATTATTTGTTTTGTATTTTCATATTAGCTGACACGCCCAGGGTTGCCCGGTCAGTGATATTAACCTTAAATAAATAAATACATAAAAATACATATATACAAAGCCGTTCAACAAACACATTTTCTGCAGGAGAGAATTAGTGTTGGGGACTTCACTGCTATCGGCAGCTTACAGTACACTCTCGAATTTGTATGATGTTATATTTTAAACAAAATCTATCAAAAGGGTACTGGCCAAAATTTCATTCGACAGTGGACACACGGGCATACTACATCTGAACGACAACGACATTTGAACGTATAGCAAACGACATTTGAATTTGTATGATTTAATATTTTTAACGAAACTATTTCCTAAACCTAATGTTGAAAACCTAATGTTGATGGCCCCACTGCCTTCGGCAACACATATTCTCGAGTTTGTATGATTTTATATTAAAGAAAAATCTAAGCAAGCGAACTCTGAGTTGAGAGCCCCACTGATGCTACGATCTGTTTTTGCAAACTAACCTCGAATTTGTTAAAAGAAAATCTTTCTAAATGAACTTATGAACCCCGTTATAACGCTTTTCAATTTAATTTCTGACATTTAGATATAGTAAATTTTTTATTATGACCAAAATTTTCGGAGAAAACCTAAATAATAGAAAACACTGCAATTGACACAAAACAAATTAACAGTTTGACAGAAAACACTGCTTTTCTTTTTTTAAAACAGGAAATGATATCTTCCAGTAACGACAACCTGCCTCAAAAGCACAATTCTATTCAAATATGAACTGATATCTTGAAAAGAAGTGAGATTAAAATAAAAATTCCTGGTGTTTTCGGGAAACGTCTTCCAGAAAATATTTTTTTATAATGGTAAACAAATATTTTTTAAAAAACAAAAATATCGTTAGAATTAGAAATGTACCACAAATTAGTGTTTAAATTTCGTTTATACTTATTTCGAACCGATAAAACTAGATAACAAAAAAAAAAAAAAAAAAAAAAAAAAAAAAACATGAAAATGAAAAAGTACATGAATTCGACTTCCAAGAAAAAAACTATTTTTTAATAGTAAATATTATGGGTAATTTTTTCAACTCTGAACAAGCGTTTTTTTTTTATTTTTATATTTTCATTCGCGAAACAGGAATGTGAGTTCGAAAATGCAGAAAAAAAAGGAAAACGTGAAAATGGATATGAAAACGTGAAAAACATGAATTTTCACTTTATAACTTTTTTTAAAAATAGTAAATATTAGTATTTTTTTCAATTTTTTTTCTTTCCTTCTTTTCTTTCAATTTTAACCTGGGCTCGCGAATGACAAATTTAAATTGCGTAAAAAAAAAAAAAAAAAAAAAAAAAAAAAAAAAAAAAACTAACATGAATATGAGATCCACATTTTATTTTTCAAATAGTAAATAATAATCTGGATTATTTTTTAACACAATTATTTCAAATTGGTAAAGTAATCATACAAGTTGTAAATTTCCAACTGGACGAAAATAATAATGTTTTTTAAAATAATAATGTTTTTTAAAACAAACGATACCGTTAGAACCAGAAAGGTACACCCCTGTTTAACCCTTTCCGGCACAGCCAAATTCTGTTCGTAAAATGCGAAATTACTGACTGACACCGGAATTTACAAACGACTTTTCTAGAAAATAAGAACTCGTTATTTTAAGCTTTCATTACAGAAGCAAAATTTTATTAAAATATTCTTGGTGCCGAATGCAAGTTTGGAATTAAAAGTAGGTGTGCCAGGAATGGGACCATTGTGCCGGAAAAGGTTAAAATATACGGGGAACCCGGCGATTGCGATTTCAAAATGCAGAAAAAACGAAACCTTTTTCTTTTGTCTGCTTCAAGAACCAAGAAAAGCACGGACGGGCTCGCACAATCGGTGGCCCGTTGGAAGATCGTCAAATTGCGATATTCATTAGGGTTTTTAATTAATATATTGGTATTTATCAAAAAATCTAAAATGTGGCTTCAAAGTGCATACTATCAGACATACCGGTACCTTCTTGCCAAATCTTGTAGCTCTGTGAGCAACGACCTCTTCAGAACACAGCACATAAACGTACGTGGTCTCTCTCACACATACAGACATCCAAACATCTATCTCTATTTTTATAGATAGACTTGATATAAAAATAAAAGATACATTTGTAATAAATCGAAAAAATATGCATTGAATCATTTTAATATTGTTGTTCTTTGTAAATGTCAAATGAACTACAAAATGGCGAAAATTGTCATAAAAAGAGGTATTTCGAAAAGGCTTAGTTCGAACTATACTCGCTTCCAAATCAATACTAATAAGCAAAATCAATGCTAATAAAAGAAATTTGTTTGTCTATCTGTCTATCTGTGTGCGATGACTAACGGAATCTATTGTACCTACAAGTCTGAAATTTTTGATTTAGGTAGTACAAAGTATCTCCGAATGCGCCAGAAGCTGAATTTTTATATATTTTGAGAAATAGACGAGGTATTAAATAAAAACTCATCATAAACTCATCTCTTTCTTTCCGAGTCAGTGGAGGTGCGTGCGCGCATGCCTAGTACCCGATTTACGCAGGGAAGAATATGAAGAACAATTTGAATGAAGAATACGTTTATTTTGCCATATTGTTTTAACATCTATCTGTTAAACTGCTTGGTTTATTTAAAAACAAAATATATTTTTTCAAAGATCGCATTCGTATGTCTGAAATTTCGTAATCAATACCAAAAAATATTTGTTAATCCTTTGAAAAACATTTTTCAAAAAGAATTGTGTTCCCCTAGTGGATGTATTCCCCCTTACGGCAACGCCTCTCATGGGCGCAATTTTACAGGTACCAACAAACCCAAAATATGCTTTTAAAGCTGAAACATTCTTCTAGTCAAAAGTATAATAAGTTTTTAAAAATATGAATATTAACCCTTTCAAAAATATCGAAGGTCTCAAGTCGTTCCGCGCCTGCCAAAAAATGTCTTTTTAGGAGCATTTTTACCATTAAATATCAATATTTTTTGTGAAATTTTCATTAAAAAATATAATTTATACAAAATTTGGTTAAAGATATAATAGTATCATACAAATATGACGTTTATTTAAAGTTATTATCAAGGGCCTGCAGAACGCCGGACGGGTGAACTAGTACATACATAAAATTTAGTTAATTGGAACAAAATGTAATAATTTTTTTATAATATAAAGCATTATATTTTTCTGGTGATAAAAGATTTTTTTTAATACAGTTGTGTTTTCTTCAAATCTAAAAGATTTGATTAGAATGTTTTTTTTTATATGGGATTTTTTGTTTTAAGTAAAATTATGATTAAAATAATTCTAATAGTTTAATTTCACACAAAAGGTTTTCTTCATCATCTGTTCGACTCCATCTTCTCGAAGGCATTCTAAAGCAACAGATAATTTTGAAACTTACCCAGCATATTATGTTACTAATTATATATTTTCCCTTAACTTTATTTTTACAACGTAGTTAATGACTGTAAATTAATAATTTGTATAATATGATATATAATTTAATAAAGTAATTCAATTCAAATATATTATTTATGGTTTAAATGCCCTTGGCGTTCGAGTAGTATCATATGGTGTTTATGAAAATATTTTAACTTACATTTTTAAATAAATTAATTCATTTTCAGTATTATTGTTTCTTATAAAGGTTCAATACCACATTTGCTATTTAAGCGTAAACAGTTAGTAGATTATGGTGAAGCGACCTGGAATGTATTTAAATATTATATTAAGTTTATCTGAATATAAATATTTAACGAAATATAAAACAAGAACGAAAAATCATGCGTCAAGCATAGATTATGTAAGACTTTCCAACGCTTCCGAAATAATTTTACAAATCATACCGTTTAATAAGCTGAAAGATAACATCTACGTAAACAATTTGGAAAACACTTAACATATTTAAAAACATAATTTCAGGAATTTCCAACATATACAATATTCGGAAAAATATCCGAATACTTTTATTCAGCCCTGTATATGATCTATAGATTTGTATATATACTACATAGGATGCTACATTTTAGTTCAGTTAGGAAACGCGTAGCACAGTTTAAAATTCTCCTTCTGGAGTTTCTGGCCATAAACGGAAATGTGTTCGTGAACTTTTGTGCTTCCCTGTATAGGATCTACAGAATTTATACACACCAAGTAATAGATAAAAAGCGAGTTAAAATTAGAATCGCGTCAAGTAACTTAAAACGCACTTCCAGGAATGGTTGTTAACAGACAGTAGAGAATTCTTTTGTGTGTCCCTGTAAATGAACGATGACTGCTATACACACAATATTCTGTAGTAAGCCTATTGTAATGAACCTTAGTGATATATATATATTTCAATGTGTTTAAAATAGTGAAACATTATTTAAATAAACCGCAGACGATTTTTCTCCATAGACGTAATGTAACGGAATTCTTTTGACTGTCCCTGTAAAGTAACTATAAGTGCTATGCACACCCTATTCCATATTAAGCTTCTTGTGATGCACCTTAGTGATATACATAAATTTCAATGCGTTTAAAATAGTGAAACATTATTTAAATAAACCGCAAATGATTTTTCCCCATAGACCGCAATGTAACGGAATTCTTTTGAGTGTCCCTGTAAAAAATCTATAAGTGCTACACACTTCCATTGAAATAGGGAACATGCTATAGATAACGACAATAACATCCGAGCATATTTACAGGAGTTAGAGCACGGACAGACGGCCATACGGCCAGACAAACCGAAGTCATAAACACTTTTCAACTAGGTTGGAAAGTGTTAAAAAGTACGAATGAAGCGATGAAAAAAAAAAATATATTTAAAAGAAAATTTTATTAGAAATACATAAAAATTAGTGACTATTGTTCAAATATTACAATTAACCCCTTAAGCACCATATTAAATTTAGTGATAATTTGCTAAATACCAGCTATCTTAAATTTCGTCAAAAATACAAAATTATTAGCGGAAATTCTAAAAGAATAATTGTAATTTATGCAACTTTGAAAAGTCAGTCATTATATAGAAAAAAAATTACTACTATAACTTTCTGGTATGAACTCAAATTTTGAACTTGAAAAAAGGCCAAACTGGCAACCTGGATGTACGCACATACGTTCTGGTATTTCAGATAGAGGTGTTCATGACGTACGCAGGTACGTCGTGGTGCTTAAAGGGTTAATGAACATTAATTTAGCAAAAATTAAAAAGTAAAAGGGTAACTCAACGTTATTTGTATACAAATACAAAATTGAATAAAAATATTTACCTTAACAACCTTCCAGTGTTCAATTTAGTGATAGTGTGCAGAATACAAGCTATCTTAAATTTCGTCAAAAATACAAAATTAATACCGGAAATTCTAAAAGAATAATTTTAATTTATGCAACTTTGAAAAGTCAGTCATTATATAAAAAAAAATTACTACTATAACTTTCTGGTATGAAAGTTATAAGGCAGTAAGTAAGGCATTTAAACCATAAATAGTATATTTGAATTGAATTACTTTATTAAATTATATATCATATTATACACATGTTATTAATTTACAACAAGCGTGGAAGTTTGAACACTGGCAACCTGGATGTACTCACATACGTCCTGGTATTTCAGATAGAGGTGTTCATGACGTACGCAGGTACGTCTTGGTAAGGCTCCTATAAGGGGAGCTGACGCATATCCATTCTGTTGCCATAAATAACCGCCATATTGTGACCTAGCTCAGCATTAGGAAACCGCCTGAGCAGGTGTTCAACGTCCCCGTTACTGTCACTCGCCGTCCACTAGTACGGTAAGCTAACCGGTTTTAGCTTGGGTTTTGGTCCGCTGGGTCATTAAATGGCGGTATGATTCAGCCTGTATTATAGGAGCTCTACGTCTTGGCGCTTAAATGTTTAATGAACATTAATTTAGCAAAAATTAAAAAGTAAAAGGGTAACTCAACGTTATTTGTATACAAATACAAAATTGAATAAAAATATTTACCTTAACAACCTTCCAGTGTTCAATTTAGTGATAGTGTGCTGAATACAAGCTATCTTAAATTTCGTTAAAAATACAAAATTAATACCGGAAATTCTAAAAGAATAATTTTAATTTATGCAACTTTGAAAAGTCAGTCATTATATAAAATAAAAATTACTACTATAACTTTCTGGTATGAAAGTTATAAGGCAGTAAGTAAGGCATTTAAACCATAAATAATATATTTGAATTGAATTACTTTATTAAATTATATATCATATTATACACATGTTATTAATTTACAGAAAGCGTGGAAGGTTGAACACTGGCAACCTGGATGTACTCACATACGTCCTGGTATTTCAGATAGAGGTGTTCATGACGTACGCAGGTACGTCTTGGTAAGGCTCCTATAAGGGGAGCTGACGCATATCCATTCTGTTGCCATAAATAACCGCCATATTGTGACCTAGCTCAGCATTAGGAAACCGCCTGAGCAGGTGTTCAACGTCCCCGTTACTGTCACTCGCCGTCCACTAGTACGGTAAGCTAGCCGGTTTTAGCTTGGGTTTTGGTCCGCTGGGTCATTAAATGGCGGTATGATTCAGCCTGTATTATAGGAGCTCTACGTCTTGGCGCTTAAATGTTTAATGAACATTAATTTAGCAAAAATTAAAAAGTAAAAGGGTAACTCAACGTTATTTGTATACAAATACAAAATTGAATAAAAATATTTACCTTAACAACCTTCCAGTGTTCAATTTAGTGATAGTGTGCTGAATACAAGCTATCTTAAATTTCGTTAAAAATACAAAATTAATACCGGAAATTCTAAAAGAATAATTTTAATTTATGCAACTTTGAAAAGTCAGTCATTATATAAAATAAAAATTACTACTATAACTTTCTGGTATGAAAGTTATAAGGCAGTAAGTAAGGCATTTAAACCATAAATAATATATTTGAATTGGATTACTTTATTAAATTATATATCACATTATACACATGTTATTAATTTACAGCAAGCGTGGAAGGTTGAACACTGGCAACCTGGATGTACGCATATACGTCCTGGTATTTCAGATAGAGGTGTTCATGACGTACGCAGGTACGTCGTGGCGCTTAAATGGTTAATGAACATTAATTTAGCAAAAATTAAGTAAAAGGGTAACTCAACGTTATTTGTATACTAATACAAAATTTGTAACGGCCATCATTAAGTACTAGGCCGTGCGGTAGAGCAAGAGAAGACAACAGTTTAAGTTTAAACTAAAACCAGTTTACTTAGTCTAATCGGTCAGGGAGTTTGAGCGAGAACTACCCGTTTTTCCTAACTTTAACAAAAAAAAAAAGAGCTTAGCCTTTGACTTGAAGCGGTATAAAAAATAAAACACTATCCAATAATTAAAATAGACTATCAGGGAAAAGATAGCATTCGCAGTCCTTCAACAGCGGAGAGTCAGGGTGCAAATTTGCAATAAAACACGTTCAAGTTAAATCCTGGTGAGCTCTGATACAGGCTAACACCAGTTCACCTGGCGCGTAAAGCAATGCAGCTTAATCTTAAGTACTGATGCCAAGTACCATACTGAACGAAAATTCACCGTTTATATATCCACAGTATCTATTGACCAGCTACAATAATTTGCATAAATATCGAAGGAAAATAGCAACTCACAATTTCCTAGATTCATACATCCATCGAAGGTTAGAGAAAAGAGAGCATTGATAAACTTTTACGCACATGGACGGTTATTGGACAAAAATTACGATCGCATTCAAAACATTGCCTACTCACGTGACGAGAGTAGTCGACCTGTCACAAATTGAATAAAAATATTTATAGAGACCAAAATTTTATTATATTTGTTCTTAAAAGAAAATGTCTAAACCCTGGATTTCAAGTGTCAGTTTTTTGTAAAGAAAAAGAAGAGAAGAGTGACACATTTTCAAAATCCTCTCAAAAAATACTGAACGAATGCATGTTTGTCCACGATTTCTGACTTCTGCAATATTAAAAAAGAAGTATTTCTGTCTTTCATATCTGTAGTCAGTATTTTGAAGAAACATGCAGTAAGTTGAAATTCTGCAAGCTAGTTTTGTGGCTGTTTGACGGTTTACGAAATACTTAAATTTGAATTGACAAATGCAGATGCTTTAGACATTTTCCCAGTAAATAAAGTTTGAAGTGTTTATAAAATTTCTATCTGAAGAGGTAAAATCGTAGTTTCTATGAATATAATATTCTTCTGAGAAAATAAATTATGTTATTGCTTATAAAATTGTTTTATAAAATTTAATTGGATATTTAAATTTTGTCTTATATGATCATATTTATTTTGCGTACCTATAATTAATGTCTGCAAGTTATAATAGTAAATTTAAATGCATATATTTTTTTATTTGTGTTAAAATTTTATGTAGATTTACTGTCGGTGACGAGATATACAACAAATATTTTATTTAGTCATTTTAGATATAAAATAAATTTAATGACACACAAACATTATAGAAACATTGGGAATTTATAGCAACCTTTTTTGTTTCATGAATATTTTGTTTAACTGGCATTTCATTAACACTTCTGTTAATACTGTGTGCTCTTATTCGTATATACTTAAAAAACTCATATAAGATAAACAAAGGTGAGGGGATAATGTGCGTTTTATGTGGTAAATATTTTCAGGGCAAGGTTTCGTTGGTTCGTTTGTAATCTACTATATATATAAAACACAAACGGAAATTTCGTTCCGTTCCTTTATAACTCGATTTCCACTGAATGGATTTTGATGGAACTTGCGTTGTTCGATAGATATTTTTTCAGCGAAGGTTTTAGTATATAACATATTGTTCTACGTACATTATTTACACAATTATGATAGAAAGTTCTGTTATTTTGGCCGAAAAGGTTACCATTGCTAATTTTTTGGCGACCATTATTGTTGCAGAAAGAAATGAAAAGGCTATACATCTCGAAGAATAAAACAAAAACTGTTGCTAATTTTCTCTCTATATTAAAAAAAAGTAACCACCGCGGCCGCCGCTGTCAATTAAGATTTTGTGCCTTGAAGTCTTTCTGGACTAATATCCAGAAAACTATTGCAAATAAAAATTTAAAAATTGGTGGTTTTATAAAGAAATGTTCGATAAACACGCTGAAGTAGACAGTTTTTAAATCGAAGAATTATTTTAAGAGATATTTAATATTAAAGTTGGTCAAAATAATTTTCTTATAAAAGTTTTATAGAAATGAAAACTATGCACAGGAATTTAACCATAATTTGTAAGGATATAGTTTACAAGGTTGCGGTGTGCAGACTGCAATTATTTTTTCAATTTGACTCATTTTTTGAGGTTATATTTCAATTTTTTATTCAAAATTTTCATTATTTTGACGAAGATTTATTTCATATTTCATAAATTCCATTATTTGAACCGTTGCCAATTTGTAAAATAGCGCACGTAATAATATTCCTTTTCAATTAAGAAATGTATTTACACGAGACTATTAAAAACAGAAAGAAAACTTTAAAATAATATTTAAATGATCACGTGTTAAAAGCAATAAATGTAGAAAATGACGTAATAAAAATATACTTGCGCGTGAATATTAAAAAGTGAAATACGAGTAACTAGGGAAATTTACGTCACATTTAAAATGATCAAATAACAATATTTCCAAACAATTTCAATTAATAATTATATTTTCATGAGAGATCAATTTATTTCGACATATAGTATCTTTTACCTATTATTGCAAATTTTAAAACAGCGTAAATAATAATATTTCCTTTCCAATGTCAAAATTCTTCTATTTGTTTATTTGGTGTTACAATTTAACGATAGTTTTTTTTTTTTTTTTTTTTTTAATGAAAATTGATTGACCGGGTAATGGAGAAGTATCAAAAGACAAATAAGCGTTGAATTAAAAATTCCCCGATGAAAAAACTAACTCGTGTAACGCATCTGATGTCAACTGAAAGTGACGCGACGCCACGATTATGCACGTTTGGCGTTAAATCATATATTTTGGTGACAGTTACAGTTGTAATCTGTTTCAACAGCGACCTTAAAATCCGTCAGTGAAAGGAAAATGAATGGAAACCCTGTTACAGCAGATCGCCACTGGTTGTTTAATTATAATACAATCTTCCGTAATCGTTTTAGAGATGATCAAATCAGAGTGTTTTTAAATCACGCGGTGTCAGAACGGGGGTTGGCGAGCGCAGCTCGTAGGGGGCAGAGCCCCCTAGTATTTAAAAAAAAAGAAAAAGACAAATGAAAGAGAAAGAAAAGAAAAAAAAAAGAAAAAGTGTTTTGATGAGAGATAATATTATAAAAAGAAAATATTTAATTTAAATATGATTAGAAATGTCCGTAATGCTTAAAAAATTATTCAAGGGGCAAGATTGCTATTGAAACAAAATTTGGCGATTTATCTTTTGTTTTTGGCGATTGTGATTTTACTTTTGACCCTAAACAATTTGATCTTAAGCCAAAAGGTGTTTTTTTGTTGCAGAAAGAATTGAAATGGCTATACAGATGGAAAAATAAAAGAAAAAAAACTGTTACTAATTTTATTTAAAAAAAGAACGAAAAATCATGCGTCAAGCATAGATTATGTAACACTTTCCAACGCTTCCAAAATAATTTTACGAATCATACTCTTCAATAAGCTAAAAGATAACATCTAAGTAATCCAAATACTTTTATTCAGCCCTGTATAGGATCTATAGATTTGTATATATACTACATAGGATGCTAAATTTTAGTTCAGTTAGGAAACACGTAGCACAGTTTAAAATTCTCCGTCTGGAGTTAAATAATACGGAAATGTTTTCTCGAACTTTTGTGCTTCCCTGTATAGGATCTACAGGATTTATACACACCACGTAATAGACAAAAAGCGATTTAAAATTAAAATCGCGTTTAGTAACTTAAAACGCACTTCCAGGAATTATTGTTAACATACAGTAGAGAATTCTTTTGTGTGTCCCTGTAAATGAACGATGACTGCTATACACAATATTCTGTAGTAAGTCTCTTGTAATGAACCTTATATAAATTTCAATGCGTTTAAAATAGGGAAACATTGTTTAAATAAAGCGCAGACGATTTTTCTCCATAGACGTAATGTAACGGAATTCTTTTGACTGTCCCTGTACAGTAAGTATAAGTGCTATGCACACCCTATTCCATATTAAGCTTCTTCTAATGCACCTTAGTGATATATATAAATTTCAATGCGTTTAAAATAGTGAAACATTATTTAAATAAACCGCAAATGATTTTTCCCCATAGACCGCAATGTAACGGAATTCTTTTGAGTGTCCCTGTAAAAAAACTATAAGTGCTACATACTTCCGTTGAAATAGGGAACATGCTATAGATAATGATTATAACATATAAAAATTGCAGGGCAATCCGAGCATATTTACGGGAGTTAGAGCACGGACAGACGGCAGACGGCAGACGGCCAGACGGCAGACGGCCAGACGGCCAGACGGCAGACGGCCAGACGGCCAGACGGCAGACGGCCAGACGGCCAGACAAACCGAAGTCATAAACACTTTTCAACTAGGTTGGAAAGTGTTAAAAAGAAAGAAAAGAAAAAAAAAAGAAAAACAGTTTTGATGTGAGATTTTAAGCCAACGATATATTTCGTTTGATTCAAGGTTCATTTGTAGAAACCGACCAGCGCAGTGGGCGTAGCTTGCTGGTTATTTAATAAAGGAATTAGAAACAAGTCATTCCGGATGAGACGGAAGCGCTAATTGCTTTTACTTTTATTTTAAGGTACATTGTAAAAAACAGATACACACTTACTATCTCACCATTTATTGTATAAAAATATGACTTGTACCAATCGATTTTTAATAACGTCTGCTATTGAATACTATACTTAAATTTTGCATGGGGATTGTATACATATAGAAATTGTAAAAAACATTAAAACTTTCAATACTCTCATTTATTTTTGAAATCATACGCCTATTCTTTAGAAAAATTTTACCTACGGATTACAAACGGTATGCCATTCGGACAAGTACTTTAGTAATTATGCAGGTTTAAAATTGTAACTCCTAATCAAATTCATTTTTAACCCGTCAGCACACGCGCTGGGATAAAATCTACCCCAGCTTACAACTATTACTTAAAAATGTGCGAAAATAGTTCGTGATCATTCTGAGCTTTATAGTACCTTTCAAGCTGAATGATATCAAGATGTGGCCAAAAAGAATTTACCTCCGGTTGTGTATTTTCCATTCTTTTGTTATAAAAATGTCACGTGGGAGGAAATTTACCCCACGCGTGTTGTAACGTAACCCATAATGATAAGAAAATGTTAATGCAAACGTTTATGTAAAAAATATATTGTGCGAATAATAATATAATTTTTCTTTTAAACGTTAACAACTCTTGCACATACAGTTTCTATATATCAGTTTTATGTTTTTTTTTTTGTATTTGCATGGCTGAATTTGGATTGTAAAAGTTTTTTATGTAACACTGTTAAAAATTTGCAGCAAACTGTCCGGTCATTTGTCCGTTTTTATAGAAAACGGTTACATAACCGTAATTTAGCGATATTATGACCATATTATTGCCCATATTATGGTCAGAATAGAGTTAAATTGCGGTTATGTAACCGTTTTCTACAAAAACGGTCAAATGACTGGACAGTTTGCTGCAAAGTTTTAACAGTGAATGATATGCAGAAAAAAATCTTAGTGCGAGATTTTTTTTTTTTTTTTTTTTTTTTGCTTTAAATATAAAAGAACTTTTTATTTTAAGTTAAATTATGTCCTTTATTGATTTACAGTTTATTTCAAAATAAAAATTTTTGTTTTTAATCTAACCGGGGGGAAATTGACACAAGAAAACCCATTGGGGTAAAATTTATCCGGCGCGTGTAGTAACGTAATGCAAAGGGTCACGTGGGCTGACAGGTTAATCAATGTGAAAAAGACTGAAATTCGGGTATTTTTTTATCACAACTCTAAAAATACTTCACAGAATAAGCTGCAGTTTTAGATTCGCTTATGTAAAGCTTCTAGGATACCGATTTATGTTAAAAAGTTCATAAGTACAAATCATAGCTTTTCGAAATTTCATTTCAAATATATATATATATTCGTATTTGTTGCTTTGTTTTCTTATTGGATCAACGCAACAAAGAGTTCAATTACATGCAATTACATATCATATGTTGAAGATATTTAACAGTTATCATAAATTATCGCAAACGGGCGTGGAGAACTCAGAAAATCATTTCTTCTAACAAATATCTCTCAAAGAAATCATAGAGATCTTATTCATCGTTAAATGAAGATTACATAAATTAGTGAACAGAAGATTACATCCTAACCAGATTGTTCGTTGGACACTATTTTTTGAAAATAATTACAGTAATCACTATTACTATCACATGTAATGTTAAATGTGACACACAAAACTGGGATGCTTTTTTAGCATGTATCTACATAAACTATGAAAATGCACTTATACTCTGCTGGGATATAAACTAAGAGTTGTGGCAAAAAATGCACAATTTTTAAATCATGCTTGGCGTAAATCCATGAAGGAGCAGAAACTGGATTAGAGGGTCTTCAATGATTTAGATAAATATTTATTCTATGTTTCTTTGCTGCCTAGATGTACGCATTGGAAGTATTCGGCTGGACCAAAGCCAATTGATCATTTACTAATGAAACTCATTTATTTACCTTATATCTTCCCAATGCTTATTTACGGTTTATACACATACTGCTGTACCACTTACATTTGACACGCGATGTTGAAATTTGCTCGCTTACTCGCGTATAGTAATAATAGCTCCATGCTTTTATTGTATTTCGAAACATCCTCAACAATTTAACTGGAATCTTCAATGTAAAAAAAATACAGTCTTCGTGATGATTTTGCATTGCGTTTGTTAACTTTCAAGAATGCTATTTTCAAGATAATATATTTTGTCAGACATTCACGCTTTTTTTGTGAAATATTTTCAAGAGGAATTTTAGCTCTGATCGTTAAATTTGATCCTTAAATTTTGATAAAAATGCTACATTGTTTCTCTATTTTACTAATACTAATTATAAAATACAATTTTATATGTTTTGAAAGAAACTTGTCTTCATATTGCTAATATAACCTGTGCAGAAGAGCTTGAATATTTTATGAAACCATACAAAATTCAAATAAAATTTAAAACAAATTCTGTGTATTTAAATTATTTATAAAGTTTTCATTCTTTGCAAAAGAAGACAAAATTCAGATGCCCCGAAGAACGAAATATGTAAATACCAATCTTGTGCGTTGCAAAAGTATAACATTTTTAATATTATCATCAGAATAAATGGATGAATACAGTCCCCATGGTGATTCCGGATTCTTTTTAGATTCAAGAATGTTTCTTTTGCGAAAATGTATTCTGTCCTACATTCCAGCTCTATTTTGTAAAGTGGGAAAATTTCAGAAACAGTAGTTAAATTGGATATTTGTGCGACATGAATATATTTTGTGAAGATTCATATTAAATATTAGGAATTTCCAATGACTGCAAACATTGCATGATTTCGTTGAAATATAAGAGTGTATAATTACGTTTAACACCGGTCATCTGTAAGTAAAATGTGTATAGTTATTTTGTTTGTGAAACTTAACATTATATTGCCTATCTAAACATATCATTATTAATATTATTGCGAATGTTTCAATTATATATAATATTGGAAATTTTGAAAGGAGCATTTTTATAACTTGCTAATTATCGTCTATAGTCAAGTCTGAAAGTTTGCTAAAAACATAAATTCGAATAATACTTAAAGTTTTCTGCATTTCGTACCACTTTAAAAAGTTTTCTTTCGCTAAAATTAATGCTTTTAAATTCGAAATTGTTGGATAATGAAGTATTTTCCAATCTTATGTCTTTCAACTGCTTAGTTTTTTTTCATTATCATCAGCGTAAATGGTTATATACAATTCTGGTTATTATTTTGGATTATTTTAACATTCGAGAATATTATTTTCAACAAAAACGTGTATGTCATCCATCATGCTCGATTTTGTGAAATTTGTTGAAGAGGAACTTAAGCTACGGCTGTTAAATATGATTGTAAATTTTCGGGAAAACGCTTCTTTGTTTTTCTATTTCACTATTATTAATACACTTTTAGATGTTTGAAAGAAACTTTTCTTCATATTGCTTCTATATCATGTATGAGGAAACTTGAATTTTTTATTGAATCATAAAAAAAATAAACAGAAAACAATTCTGTGTATTTTAAGGCTTTATAAAGTTTTCTTTCCTTAGAAAGCAAAACTTTAAAAATCAGAAGCCTTGAAGATATGTAAATGCAAATTTTATGGGTTGCTAGTGCGTAGAATTTTTCACACTATCGTCAAAATTCTTGATTAAACACATTTTTGTGGTGATTTTGGATTGTTTAACATATAAGATTTTTGTTGTTAAGAAAATGTATTCTGTCATATACTCAAGGTGTATTTTGTGAAATTTGTTCAAGAGAAACTAAGTTACAGTTGTTAAATTTGATTGTTAAATTTTGACAAAAAGTTTCACCGTGTTTCCGTTTTACTAATAATAGTCTTTATGTTCAGTTTTAGAAGTTTTAAAAGAAACATTTGTCCATATTGTTAATATATCTTGTAAGGTAATTAATCGTGATAAGGCGTAAATGCGACAATATATTTATGTATCTAAAATCTTAGGACACTAATTTTAAATAAATGTTATATAAGCAAAAATCAGTATTTTTTTATGTAACGCAAAACATTTCACTACGTTTAAAACGTTTTCTTCAAAATAATTTCCCATTAAAATATATATCGATCGTTTATTATCAAACTCCCTCTAACTCCATAAATGCGGAGTCTAATCCAGAAACAGCGATTGTGGTTTCGGATTTATAACTTTGAAGATCAAATAATCCTATAGACCTCAAGGACTCGAACATTTGTTTCATCTACCACAAGTGAAATACGTAAAAAGTCGTTAGAAAACTAAAATCAAGAATGCGACAAGATTTGTATAAATCTTGAAGTTGGAATAACATAAGGCATCAACATACTTTGAATACAAATAAGACGAGGTTATTGACAAAAAAACAGACTTCGATTTAAAATCATAAATATAATAGATCTTTTTTTTTTCACGTGTTCGAATCAGAATGAATATTTTATTTCATTTTTACTTGTTTCGTAAGTTTCCCCGCTGACATCATACATTCGACGTTACGCCTTCTACGTCGTTTCTCATGAGAGAAAGCCAAACTCCTGGTTTTTCTTCCACTTAACAACTGAAGTATATATGAAAAAAATATAAAAAAGGACGACAAAGACATAAGAGAGCAAAGACAGAGACACATATTTTGAAAGACACAATTGAGGGTGTCGGACAAGAGAGTGAAAAGCCACATTTGGACTTCTGAGATATTTCAATTTGAAAATTTGATCAAATACACAAATCAATATATGTAACCAAAAGTTTTTTCGCCAATGTCTTAGTAATGTTTGATATATTCTGAGTAACAATATGGCATTACTTTAATGATATTACTATTACGTTGTTTTTTTTTGTAATTAGCTATCTTCATTGAGAGCATAAACATTTGGGGCAAAAACGAAACCTGTCACATATGCTGCCACTAAGTGACATTAGAAACAAATTATATGTTGGATATTATAATTTACAATATTAAGCAACAGATTGCACTTTTAGATTTATTTCATCAAAAATGTGGCTTGAGACTTTCTTGCCCCGACCCCTCAATTAAAGTATAAAAATCAAAATATGTGTTAAAAAATAATTCAGTAAAAGTAATTCTATATATAATATTTAACCTACAATATTCAACATTATTATCAGAATAAATAAGTGAACATAGTTATTGAGGTGATTTTGAATTTTTTAAGTATCAATAATGTAGTATTGAAGGACATGTATTTTGTCATACACTGACGCCCTTTTTTGTGAACTTCGTTCCAGAAGAATTTTCGATACAGTTGTTAAATATGATTATTAAATATTTACAGAAGAACTTCATAGTTTTTATATTTTATCTTTTTAATACAGTTTGAAATGTTTTGAAAGATACTTTCCTTCCTAGTGTAATATATCCTGTTGCCCATACAGGCAATTTTGAACTTTTTACACAAATATAAGAAATTTAAACATAATTTACATTTTTCTATATATTTTAAGGCTTTATGAAGTTTTGTTTTCTTTTAAATAAGGTTTTAAAATTTAGAAGCTTTCTAAAACGAGATATGTAGATGCCAATTTTGTATCTTGCAAGTGTATAGAATTAGAAACATTGATAAAATAAAGGGTTGAACACAGACTTGGTGGCGCTTCTAGATTCATTTAACATTTAAGAATCTTGCTTTCTAGAAAATATATTCTGCCTTGCACACATATTGTTTTAAAGAGGGATTTTAGATACGGTTTTTAGTCAAATAAATTTAGCCTCTAAAAGGCTGTTTCGTTGAAATAATTGAAACCCAAATGAAAACCCAAAGTTTTTTCAATGAAAGCTTTGTTGTTGTTCCCTAAATGATACATCAAATGTCCCCAACATTCTGGATATTCTTATGTACACTTCTCTCTTTTCAGGGTGTAGAGGGAACGTAGGGAACATATAGTAAATTAACTATTTAAGGGATATAGTTTTTGATGTACTTCAGGACCTTAACCAGATGGGAGCAGATTGGGCTGAGCCCTCCTAGAAACTTCTATAGCCCCCTCCAGACGTCATAATATTTCAATACGAATAACATCATTTATTACATTTAAGAATTTAAAAACTTTATAATCAAAGTTTTATGACAGTGATGACTTTCTTTCTACTTCTGTCTATAATTATATATCCTTAAATTAGAGGGGGGTGGAAGTCAAGGTGTGAATTAGCCCCATCCAAAAATTACAAAGCCCCTCTGACTTTACCGACTGGTTGCAGCCTTGATGTATTTTTGTACATTAAATTAATTGCAACGAGAACAAAGTTGATTACAATTGATCACAATTAACAGTTTCCATGTTTTACTTAGCTTAAAGAAAAATATGTTTTTCCTGTGATAATTATTATTAAATATATCACAGTGCAATTTTAGGGAAAATACGCATATAGACCTATCGTAAGATTCTGAAATAACGTTTTTAGTTTATGATGGTTTGTTTAAAAGTGGTAGAGCGGATCTATCGCTTTACAACCAGGTCTAGAATCTTGCAGAGGCTAAGTTAACTTAATTTCACATGACGTAAATAGTTTTTGAAAAAAAATTTTTTTTTTAATATTTACTAATTTTTTTTTAATTAAACGGCAGAATTTTATTTTAGATAAAAATAATTAGATATTTGAATAAGAAAAGTGTATACATGCAATTTAATTCGTAACAAGTAAAATTCTTTCAAAAGTAAAGTAATATTAGTCTTTCTTTTAAAATAGACATTGTCAAACACACAGGGTAAAATAAAAATATATTAATTTAGATAAGTGATCTGACTTTAACCCTTTCGTGTCTGAATCTTTTTTCAGTTTTTGTGAAAATTTACTTTTACCTAAGGCATCCGAACACCTTCAAAAGCCGATTTTCTGCCAAAATATCGATTTTTAGATTTTGGTATAATATAATAGCCGGACTCTTTATCTTTCCAAATCTGTTTGAATTTTGTTTATATCTTATTTAGAAGTCAAGTTATTGCCTTTTTAAAATTACTAAGTATCAGTATTTTGAAACCGGAAGTATCGTTCTGCTCACCGGAAGTATCGTTCTGCTCATCGGAAGTCAGCACGTTTTTCAATGCTATGTAAACCGAAAAGTAAAGAAGCAGAGAAAATTTTAAAAGAACTTGAAAAAGAAAAACAGCAATTGTTTTAAACAAAATAGATAATATAGTGTATAAATTGAGTAACATATTAAGGTTTGCTTTTCAAAATAAAGGTAAGATTTTGAATTAAATTTTGTTTTTGCGTTTTCTGAAAATCAATTTTTTAACATTTTATGTTTACGCAAAACATCATAACGGAAAAATTATGGCTGAATTTCTTTCAAAATTTTTTTGTATGCTTTGCCAAGTGCAATAAAGGGAATGAACTACACTCGTAACAGTAAGTGTATTAGTTTTTTTTTTTAATTATTGATAAAGTTTCCAATTTGCAATAAATTTTTAGTAATTTTTGCTTCATCACTGATTAACTTTCTATATAGTTTTAAATATTTGACTCACAAATATGAGAGTAGTTCATTCCCCAGAAAAAGGTTTAATAATTATAATAATACTTACAAAATAAAATTATCTTGATTTAAAGTTGAGTTATGATGTTTTGCGGAAGTGATTATTTTCGCTGTTTTTTTTTATTATTTTTCCCCCAAAATATAAAAAAATAATTTAAAATGTATAACTTTTTCTATTTTATTTCACTTTTTTAATCACATCATGATATACAATGCAAAAAAAAAAGTCATATTTTAAAATAATTTTAAAAAAGGCGTTCCGAAGGTATTCGGATACCTTTTAATAATATTAAAAGTAGCTATCCAAATCACAAAATTTAAAGGTTTCTGAAATTTAACGGATATGTCATTTACTGAAATCTAACAAAAATAATTATTTTCTGTGCTATTCATGTGACAATAGACTAAGTAATACATTTTGTAAAAATGTCTTATTACAACAGTATTAAACAGGCATAACATTTTAAAATATTTTTTATAAAAGGTGGTAATAATTAAACTGACGCTACTCAGAGTGTTCTGTAGCGCGATCTGATTGCGAGAATGGCGCCAAAATTTGCAGGAAGATAAAACAAGACGGGGGGCGAATGTTCCGCGAAAAAATAGTTCCAAACATCACCGATAGGGGAATATGTGGCGCTGTGTATTCGAAAAAGAGAGTTTCAAAAAATGAAGAATCAAAACTGAAATAAAATTACCGTTTATTTAACGAATTTAGCAATTTAATCCAAGCTCAAAATAGTAACATTTTATAAAAAGCTAAAAATTTACATAAACACTGCTAAAGTTTCTCTATCTGCAATTTCACTTATAGAGCCCCAAAGAAAGCAACATCAGAAAAAGAAGTTCTTTATTCAAAATCCATGTTACATTTTTTGGCCCAGTGTCAGCGTGTTCGGCTTTAAAAGGTACTGTGCTGCTGTTAGAAGCAATTTCATTGAAAGTTATCTTTCATAATGTCTCCTTCTTTAGTCGAGCCAGCTCTACTAGTCAAACTCTATTACATCAACCAATTCAATGCGCCAGCCGCTCTTCGTGCATTTAGAAACCACAATAAATGCGTAAAAGTCACTGTCCTTTGTCAGTTATTGATATAAAAGCAATAGTTGAGAAGTTTGAGAAAACAGGTTCTCTAAATATTCAGTCATGCAAAGGACAAAAACCCGTATCACCGGATACAATCGATGAAGTAGCAACGGCGATTGTCGACAGAGCACCAGACAATATTGCTACCACTTCTAGTGCTCGTGGGATAGCTCGGAATCTGGATATGCCTTATTGTACGGTATGGAAAATCTTACAAAATATTATCCACTTCTATCCGTACAAAATCAGCCGTGTACAAGAGTTACGTCACACCGACCATGATAAGTGATTGACTTTTGCTCTCACGTTTCTTTCCAGAATGGAGTTGGATGATGCTTAGACCTGGAAAATCTTATGGGGATACGAGGCCCACTTTTACCTGAATGGAACTGTAAATACTCAGAACTGCCGAAATTGGGATAACAAGTCACCAAGAGCATTCAAGGAAATTCCTTTGAATTCACCAAAGATAACTGTTATCCTACTGTTGATAGGTCCATTCTTCTATGAGAACATTACTCCGACAGTACCTATAACTTGTTATGTTACGGGAGACAAATATCGCCAAATGTTACATAGCTTTGTTATTCCGGGACTTAAGCAAAGATAGTGCCTGGAGAAAATCGTTTTCATGCAAGATGGAGTCCCTCCACATATTACTTTGCGGATACAGCAGAAATTCATAACAGAAAGAGTCATTAGCCGCTGTATTCCACCTCGGTCCCCTGATCTTACACCCTGCAACTTTTGGGTATAGGATTACCTAAAGTCCAAGGTCTATCACTTAGGTGTCCAGGACCTGGCTACATTGAAGGATACCACATCGCGATCTGTACGGGAGATTCCTGCAGACATGTTATTCTCTTCTGTTGTAAATGCTGTGCACAGAATACAATATGTGGTCCACAAAAACGGCGGCCACATCGAGCCTGACTTGGATGTACTAAATAAACGGTAATTTTATTTCAGTATTGATTCTTCTTTTTTCAAAATCTCTTTTTTGAATACACAGCGCCACATATTTCCCTGGTGGTGACTTTTGGAACTAAATTTGTTTTCGCGGAATCCTTCGTCCACCGTCTTGATTGGTATTCTTACAAAAATTGGCGCCAGTCTCGCAATTAGATTGCGCTACATAACACTCTGAGTACCGTCAGTTTAATTATGGCCATCTTGTATTTCATCACAGTTTATACGTTCGTAAAAGAAACCCCAATTTTAAATTTAAAGAGTGAAACATATGGTTGAAATAAAAGAATTTTGGTGCATCGGTGCAACGGTGTCAACGGTGCAAAGAGAATTAAGAAAACTATTATTATTATTATTATTATTATTATTATTATTATTATTAAATCATAAAAGAAGTCATACGACAAAATCTTGTTTCAACTCAAAATCTTGTTTCAATGCAAGATATGGGGTGCAGTTTACTTTACGAGGACGTGACAAATTTTGCATAACAGTGTAAAATTTGCGCAATTCTGGTAAAAAACATTGTCATCCCCGGTGACAATGGACACCATATATAGCATCTTTAAACCAAGAAACACTGGAACAAACACGCTGGTAAACTTCTTTCCTACACTGTTAGAAATTTGCAGCGAACTGTCCAGTCATACGATCGTTTTAATAGAAACAGTTGTATAACCGTAATTTAACTGTATTCTGACCATAAAATGGGCAATAAAATGGTCAGAATAGTGTTAAATTACGGTTATGTAACCATCTTCTATAAAAACTGTTGAATTACCGGACAGTTTGCTGCAAATTTTTAACTGTGTAGTGTCGCAATCCGACTCGCAATCGAAATCGGAATCTCTTTTATTCATAAAACACGTACGTATAAAACATTCAATGGCAAATTTTATCTTTTACTGAAACATGAAAGTCCTTACACAGCAGGAATTACATTTTACTTTGAAAATTATAAATGTACTAACCGTAATTACACAAACCAATCTTTTCTCTGGAATATATTTATTGAAGATTTAAGTATAATGATACTCTACGGAAAATTTGAAATTTGATTCATAGTAGTGCTCTAGACGCGATACGTATTTCAGTTATACATTTAACCGATATACGTATATACGTGTAATACGTCTCTAATAAATACGTATACCTTAAAAGATACGTTTCAGCGTATCCGGATACGTATAAGCGTATATCGGTTAAGCGTATAATTTACGTATACGTATAATTCAATTACACGTATATTTCAAATACTTTTTACTTTTAATGCCAATGAACTTGATTAGCCTTACGTCACTAAACGGATAACAAGCCAGAAATCGGTGATGCTATCGACGCAATTTGCATACTATGTTTCATACATAGGATCATTTTTCCCTATACACAATTACTATAAGTAAAAATTTTTTGAGCATAGAATGAGAGTATGCACTTTTCAGATTTATTGTGAATAATTGGTAAGTATGTTTATTTTTCTTTTCTAATTTTTTTAAAAACTTTATTTGTGTGTGTGTACTTAAGATTACGTTCGGGTGCAAATGTTATTCTTCCGACGGTGGTAGTGTTTTCCTCTCTGTGTTAATGTGCATAACGTAACTTCATTTTTTTAATCGTGACATTCGTGGTATTTTTTATGCAAAGTGTATGATCATTACATTTAAGATTTTTTGTTATCTTCACAAATCTCATTTTTTGTGTGAAGAACTTATAAATTTCGATTACTTATAGCCTGACAAATAATCGTCAATGCAGATTTTAGAACGCAATCACAAATGCTTAAAATGACTTGTCTTCTCTTTTCTTTTTTACTGTAAAACGTATTTTCAAGATATTTTAAATATACAAAAAACAATATTCCTAAATGAAATAAAAATATGATTACGAAACTTCCCAGGAGTGGGATTGGTCAATGTCACTATAAGATATAAAGTGAATATATGTCTGTGTTCTGCGGCCGCAGGCAAAAATAATGTTTTTCGTGAAATGTTCACGTCATAAATCTAAACAAGTTGTATGCGGGTGTTACAGACTTAGGAAAGGTAACTACCTATTAGACGTAGTAAAACATTTCATAATTTGAAGCTTAGTTTTGAAGTAAAAAAAAATCTAAACTCAGAAAAAAAATCCGATTTTTATTTATTTATTTATTTATTTTGGGGGGAGGGCATACTTTTACCGCAAGGCAGGTAAACTCGGTGCTTTCGCGGATCTTTGAACAAGGATTCACGATGACATACATAAACTACGAGAATGCGGGACTCAGCGGGTGTTTCGCAATGCCCGAAAACTAGCAGGAGAAACGCATCTTTTTTCACGCAAAGAACGAAAACCGTTTAAAATATGTTTAACAGCAGGGGTAAGTTCCGTATATACGCTGCACAGTACACTGTAAAAAATGACCAGTGTTTCTTATTTTATGAAAATATACTATAACCATGAGCGAAAATATAATATAATCCTCTGAGTTATCCGAAATTCCGAATAGCGTGTTCCATTGTCTTTTGAATCCCCAGAAACCATTACATTTCCAAAATTTAAAGAATTTTTTATAAAAACAAAGCATTTTTCGCTGCCTGTATTTTTCAGAAACGTTTCCGAAGGGTTTTTATAGTGTATTAATTAATCTCCTTAGCCTGGAATACCTGTTTTTCGAATGTATATACGTATATACGCTGCGCAGTATATACTGTTTCACAGTATATAATATCTACAACTGACTTGGTCGTATCATTTGTATAAAAATATGTACCCCGTGTAATACGTATTATATATATACTCGTATGAATGTTTAATATGGAGCACTAATTCATACATGTAAAGGTAAAAGCTATCATAAATCCGGCAATCTACTTGTCATGCTTTTAAACATCTGTAGAAGAGCTTTAAAATACCGCCTTTTTAAAAGCACGTAAAACATATTTGGTACTATAAATTAAATTTTAACTGAAGAAATGGGGTTAGTTATTTTATGTAGCGTTTCTGTGGAGGCACTTTTTATATTATGGAACGTAATCGGATTGGGGAGAATAGCTCTCTTCTTCCAAAAGACCCAAAATTAAATTGAAATAATTATATGTGCATTATATTGGAGAATAAGTTAAAATATTGCTAATAGCATTAATGGTTTATATTAAAACAGTGATATTACATTTAAATTACTAAATAAATTCCCTAATAAATATGTATATATCGAGCTTCATTTGCAATAAAAGTATTTCTTATACAAATTGATATTGAGAATAGTATTCGTTAATATGTCATTTTATTTTTACCTGCGCAACATATATTGAATACGCCTTTAGCTTGTAATAAATTACACTGATCAATTCATTATATGAGCATTGTTAAAGAAAAGCTACATTAATCTTTTCATTTGTCAGATATTGCATTAAAGATTATGTCAACTAGGAATTACTCGACAGCAGCCTAAGTTAATTAAATTGATGATTTCTGAAAAGACTTTCTCATAATAGAATAAAGCACGTAATCACTGACTGCTCCTTTGGATTCATTTTCACAATAATGCATGAAAATTCATTTATTGGTTTAAGAATAAGTCGTGAAGACATAAGGTCAAAAGAAGGTGATGTCGAAGAGAGAACTTCTAGATGATCGGTTATTTATGCGATAAAGTTTCTTGAACGTATTAATAACATTCATACAGCTGCTTTTTAAAATGAAGGTTATGTGCATGAAATATATTAAAATATTTCTTAAAAAAATTGATATATCATTTATTATTAAGGAATATAATTGCACTAAGAAATAAGCCTGTAAACAGTCGATTAAAGACATTTAAAAACGAATACATTTACTGAATTTAAATACAAACAAGCGAGAAAGGGGTGGGGTACATTAAAAAAAAATACAAATTAAAAATATTTATTCTGCGTAGGTGCATTAATAAAATTTGCATATAATGATGGTTTCTAATATTTTCTTTTAATTTTATTTTTAACTCTTTGTTTTAGTAATATGATTCTTCAATGTGAAAAAAAATTAACATATTACTATGTTATTTTTTTTTGTATGTTATGAAAAAAAACATATTAATGAAATAATATGTTATGAAAAAATAACATATTACTATGTCATTTTACTATGTCATGTTCTATTAAATGCAGTTCAGTAACTTCTTTTAGCTTCTAATAAAATGCACAAAATAATGAATAATTTAAGCATTTTTAAACAAATCCGCATTAATATGACTCTTCAATGTGAAAGATTTTTAATATTGTATAATATTTCTTCCTATTTAATACAGTTCAGATTCTTTTTTTATCTTATAATCAAACACACCGAAAAATGAAAAATTTAAGCATTTCCAAAAGAAAACCGCATTATTCTTTTAATTTGTCTAGCCTTCCATAAGAGATTATGTGGATGGTGTGGAACTGTGGATCTTTGGTAAGCCGCATAAGCTAATTAAGATGACTATTTTTGAAAATACAATGCAATAAAGGTGCAGCATTTATTCGCTTGCATTCTAATAGTAATGTATGAAAATGAATTTATTGGTTTATGAATTAGTACAGAAGAATTAAATTCTGAAATGAGTTATGTCAAAAGAGATATCTTCTAAATGAAATATTATTTACACGGCAAATTTCATTTAATTATAAAGTATAAAACTAAAATTAACTTATTTATGTTAAAATATTTTGTTTAATAAATTAGAAAAAATATCTTCAAATATAATATATATACATCAATAAATGTATTTTTGTATCGTTCCGCTACGGTAGAATAGCTAGTTGGCGTTGAAGTAAAAAGGATGGAACTCAGAGACTAATTATTGCAGAGGCAGGCAAAGGTATTGCGCCCGTATGGCTGTATCACTATTACTGAATAGCAATCACTGACTCCTCGAAAACGCAGAATTGCTGACATACATAAGGAGAAGATTGCAATACGCAAATAGTAGTAAATGTCTGCAACGTTTATCGATAATACTTGACTAACACAACACCTTCATTGAATACGTAATTACACCCTAATGAGGCTAAATTAAAAAAAAAGAGTTTATGCCTTTTTAAAAACAATTTAACCAATGTTTTGATTGTTTCATGTTTTTCTAAAATATACTGCACTACATTATTTAAAGGGATATTTTCTGAAACTATTTTCCGTTCAATAAAAATTGTATTGTCATAAGTAAGGAAGTGTGTTTTTACCCTGATATATAAAGGTATTCTACAGACGGTCTTTTTCAATGTGGACGTATTGTATTCATTAATAAAACTTTTTTGAGGGAATGCAGCTTTTGAGTTGTCATTGCGCTAGACCGAATGTGGTATTTTAAGAAAAATACGTTGTATCCTAATGCATTTTTAGAACCTGGCTCATTGGTCATAATTTAAGGTGAGGACAATTGGTGTTTGCAACGCGTCTCGACTCGGAAGAGTTACACTAAACCGTGGTGGTAATTTCCTGTTTTTAAGAAGCTAAAGCCTCCACTACTATCGATCGTGTGTCGATTCTTTTATATCTAGGCCTGTTATGTAGTTTATTTTCGATTTAGCTAAAGCCGTGGCCATTTATAACTCCAGTAAGAGAAATTAAGTATTTTTTAAGGATTGAGATACAATTCGCATTATGATCTAAATGTTCTTTATAAAGCAATTCTTATTTGTCCTGTTCATTTTTAAAATTAAACAGCGTTATTTAAGGTGAAAGGCTTATTTTCTTGTAAAAATATAGTAAGAGATTTTTTTGTTTTATAACATTAAAATCTCTCCACTTAACCAGGTAATTTTCTATATAATTCAATAAACGTGTCATTGTCTTGGTAAAGTTATTTGTTTCAGTTGTTATCTAGACTCCAACCATGTGCTTTGAATAAAAGGTCACCACACACCCTCTGTCATGAGATACTCTACTGTGTAGTTCATTTATCTTTTTAAAATAAATAGTTTATATTATTTAAAACGTATTCACTATCTTTTTATGTAATTCCCCACGAAAATATTCATTGTATTATATATTTAAAATACAATTCGAACATACAATGAACATTTTTATTGCTTTAAAGTGTTATTCCTTTAATAAATTTTATTAAACATTAAATGTTAATGATTTAATTCTTTATTGATGGTTTTTACACAGTCAACCACACAATGACCTACAAATGCCTGATCGTTTCCAACACATTTCAATAGATTTCAGGATGGCATTAAAATGCTTTAAAAATCGGTGCATTTTTTAAAAGAAGCAGCACGTTTACAATGATTTTTAAAAGTAATAATGTCTTTGGAAAACTGTCTACCCGTATATAATCGTTCCAGGTATATGCTGCTCCTGTATTTTACATTTGCTTTTACTAATGCATTTAGTAAAGAATATTTCATGATGCTGATTTAGGAAGAATTTAACAAGTCTATTACAGTGATGCAAAAAGTTATAGACTTTACATTTTATATTAGAAAAGTAGCATGCAAAAAGGATAGTAATATATTATCCCCCAAAACACAGCAATGGTATAATATATTTTTTTCCATGCTCAAGGTTGTTTCTTATAAATGACGTGGTATTTTTCCAGTAATTGGAAACAACAAGCAGTTTTTTAGCAGATACATTTTCAGTGTATCTTTACCTGGTGTAATAAGTTTTCAACCATTAATTTTCTATTTAACCAATTAAAGGATGAGTGTGCAAAACTATATTAGTGCACTGGTTGAAATTTTAAATGACAGTGGTATCTTGTTGCTTGAAACACGACATGTATTGACAACCATGGATAGAAGCAAAATGAAGCAAATCCATTGAAGGCACATGTTATGATATGTTTAAAGGGAAAGGACTAAGAAAGATTTTTCAAAAGGAAGTCACATTAGAAAGTTGGTATGACAGAAGACGAACATAAATGCCATCGCTCGTCAAAGAACAAACGATGGACAGCTCATATGTAACTATTTCTTGCTATCATGGTTATATCTTCTGAGTAGTCTTTAGAAGTGTTTTATCCATGTTTTTGCTCTCTCTGCAAAACCAAAAACATTAATATACAGGGTGTCCATAATTAAACGACCCTACTTTAAAGTTGTCTACAGACGAAACTATTGGTCAGAAAGTTGTGAAATTTTGTGAAGGACATAATGAAGGAATGGGAATTTGTTTAAGCGAAAAAAAATTAGTTCAACATTTCTCCGCTAGAGGGCGTTTTTTTAATGAATTACACATTTAGCATACATTTACGATAGTTTACATATTTTATTGCAACAAAACATGTTCAACATGACGGCTATCATTTTTAGCTACCGTCTGGAATCATAAGATAGCATGTTCCACAGTTGAACGCAGTATATTCTGGGAAATGCTAAAAACATGTCGCGAAAAAAGTTATATTCAACATATTTTGTTGTAATAAAATTTGTAACCTATCATAAATGTTTGCTAAATTTGTAATTCATTAAAAAAACCCTCTGGCGGCGAAATTTGGAACTAAAAATTTTTTTTGCTTAAACAAATTCCCATTCTTTCATTATGTCCTTCACAAACTTTTACAACTTTCTGACTAATAGTTTCGTCTGTAGTCAACTTTAAAGTAGGGTCGTTTAATTATGGACACCCTGTATATTATTCTATGATATAGTCATTAGAATAAGAGTAAAAACGATTTGTATATAAATGATCATAGAAGTTAACGCGTATTCGTTATGATGCTGTGTTATAGCATCACATTTAATGATGCAATTAAATACAAGTTACTATCGTTGATATTTTGAGTTTCATTATTTTAAGCCTAAATACATGTTAATATCGTTGATATTTTAAGCTTTATTGTATTAAACTTAAATACACGTTAATATCATTGATATTTTAAGTTTCATTATTTTAAACTTCCTGCTATTTTTCACGAATATCCCTTTTCGCAAGAAATTTGTTTTAGATGGATGAATACTTTAATTATATACCAGTAGCTTTACTTTATTCTAGTCTTGTATTATATTTATTTTCGTTATTACTTTTAAGAAGTCTTGTTGAATAGAATGTTGTTTTCTCTAATACGATTTTAAGATTTATAAGTTTTAAAAACACTAACTTATCATACAGCCTCTTGAATATAAGCTTCCATTGAATTTAGAAAGACCTAATGGAGTTCATAATCGAAAGCTCCTTTCAAGTTTATTTTGAGAGGGATGTATCATGCCTCTTATCGTATCATGCAGTATTTCAATCTTGTGTCATTAAAGTGTCCTTCGAAGTTAAATATATATTTATGAAAATCCCTGTACGAGTACTTTTCTCTATTTACCTGAAGATGTTATTAGAAAAGGGAAAATTGGAAATGCTTAAAATGATATTTTATAGTTTATTTGTAAATTTAACTTTATTAAAACGAATAATATACACATGGGGATGAATAATGTGCCATAAAATACTACATTCTGTGCGTTGAAACACTTTTCTATTTATAGGTTAATATTTTATACATGTAGGGTATGCAGGGTTCGTACGCCTCCTGGAATTTTGCGACCAGGAAATTATTCGTTACCAGTATTTTCTTACAGAAAATCTCTCCTTAAAAAAGGCGAATTTCGCGAGATTAACCTAGATTTCTTTTTTTTTTTAAAAAAATACTGGTAAGTCTCCTGGAAAATTCCCTGATCCGTACGAACGCTGATTATGCTGTGAGTGCCAAAAAATCGTTACAACTTTAGAAATTAATTGATAAAAATAACAATTGATGATACAAAATTCCAATTTTCACGAATGTGATTAAGAAAAGGCCTTTGTTGCATTACAAAAAAAAATAGTTCAAACAGTCATCTATAGAGGGCGCTGTAATGCAATTTGCGAAATAATGTATACTAATTAAGCTCTCAATAATATCCCTGGATGCCCATGTACTCTCATTCTGATATCGATATTTTCTGGGTTATAAGGATTTTTTATATTAAAACAGCCAACTTTTTATTTATATATTTTTATGTACATATATATTGTATTATAATATTTTTTATTACAAATCTCAACCATACTGGATATCAGTGAATCTCTTTCAGCGACTCACTCAACAGCAGTTAGACAAGCCTGCCAATGGCAATTGTTGCACGCCAATAAGCAATGTAGCCCCAACTTTCGAAACATTGGGAACATTCACAAACATTGGAAAATGAACAGAAAATCATGTTCAAAACCAAATACAGGGCACAATACTTGGTTTTTCATCCCATCCATTCACGAAACCCACTCGCATCTTTCAAGTCTTTATGGAGTTGCCCCATCAACACGTCCTTTGAAATTTCACAATAAAATGCATTACCATTAAATAAAAATAAATACAACAAACTGTTTGAAGGTATGTCCTCCTCCATTGAACTTTCGACATTTTTACATGTCTTTTATGAACAAATGGGAACAATTTTCATACAAATATGTCCTCCAGAATGAAATTACGGAATCTTGTTATTTATTTCAATCAAATATGTCATCGAATCTCGCGTCATCCTACCTCAATAATCCCATGTTCAAATACTCTGACCAATAATTTTGAAGTTTCTCCTTTCTTTTTAACCCTTTCGGGTCTGGTGTACTAGTAATAGTACATGTATTTCTATTGAATATTATTTTGTCTTAATAATTATTTTCGTTATCATATTTCTGTAATAATAGTAGTATATGTCTATACATTTATTATTATGACTTCTTTTATGCTTTAATAATATTAATAATAATAATAGTTTTCTTAATTCTCTTTGCACCGTTGGCGAATTCTTTCATTTCCACCATATGTTTCACTCTTTAAATTTAAAACTGGGGCTTCTTTTACGAACGTATAAACTGTGATGAAATACAAGGTGGCCATAATTAAACTGACGGTACTCAGAGTGTTCTGTAGCGCGATCTAATTGTGAGAATGGCGCCAAATTTTTTAAGAAGACCAAACAAGACGGAGGACGAAGGATTCCGCGAAAACAAATTTAGTTCCAAAAGTCACCGCCAGGGGAATATGTGGCGCTATGTATTCGAAAAAGAGAGTTTCGAAAAAGAGAGTTTCGAAAAAGAAGAATCAATACTGAAATAAAATTACCGTTTATTTAGCACATCCAACTCAGGTTCGATGTGGCCGCCGTTTTTGTGGACCACATATTGCATTCTGTGCACACCATTTTCTACACACTATTCACAACATTTCTGTGCACAGCAACTAAGCATTTACAACAGCGTATAATAACATGTCTTCAGGTATATCCCGTACAGTTCGCGATATGTTATCCTTCAACGTAGCCAGGTCCTGGACACCTAAGTGATAGACCTTGGACTTTAGGTAATCCTATAGCAAAAAGTTACAGGGTGTAAGATCAGGGGACCGAGGTGGAATACAGCGGCTAATGACTATTTCTGTTATGAATTTCTGCTGTACCCGCAAAGTAATATGTGGAGGGGCTCCATATTGCATGAAAACGATTTTCTCCAGGCACTGTCTTGAGAAGGCACTGTCCTGAAGAGCCGGAATAACAAAGTTGTTTAGCATTTGCCGATATTTGTCTCCGGTAACATAACAAGTTACAGGTCCCATCGGAGTAATGTTCTCATAGAAGAATGGGCCTATGATCATATATGCTGTGAAACCACACCAAACAGTTATCTTTGATGAATGCAAAGGAATTTCCTTGAATGCTCTTGGTGTTTTGTTATCCCAAATTCGGCAGTTCAGGGTAATTACAGTTCCATTTAGGTAAAATTGGGCCTCGTATCTCCATAAGATTTTCCAGGGCCAGGCATCATCCAACTCCATTCTGGGAAGAAAAGTGAGAGCAAAAGTCAATCACTTATCATGGTCGGTGTGACGTAACTCTTGTACACTGCTGATCTTGTACGGATAGAAGTGGATAATCGTTGGTAGAATTTTCCATACCGTACAATAAGGCATATCCAGATTACGAGGTATCCCACGAGCGCTGGAAATGGTAGCAATATTGTCTGGTGCTCTGTCGACAATCGCCGTTGCCACTTCTGCGATTGTATCCTGTGATATGGGTTTTTGTTCTCTGCCTGACTGAATATTTAGAGAACCTGTTTTTTCAAACTTCCCAACCATTATTTTTAAACCATTAACTGACAAAGAACCGTTACCTTTACACATTTTTTGTGGTTTCTAAAAGCAGGAAGAGCGGCTGGCGCATTGCACTGGTTGATGTAATAGAATTTGACTAGTAGACCTGGCTCGACTGAAGAAGGAGACACTATGAAAGATAACTTTTATTGAAATTGCTCATCACAGCAGCACAGTACTTTTTAAAGCCGAACACGCTGGCACTGGGCCAAAAAATGTAACGTGGATTTTGAATAAAGAACTTCTTTTTCTGCTGTTGCTTTCTTTGAGGCTCTATAAGTGAAATTGCAGATAGAGAAACTTTAGCAGTGTTTATGTAAATTTTTAGCTTTTTATAAAATGTTACCATTTTGAGCTTGGATTAATTGCTAAATTCGTTAAATAAACGGTAATTTTATTTCAGTATTGATTCTTCATTTTTTGAAAAAACTCTCTTTTTCGAATAAACAGCGCCCGCTGGCGGTGACTTTTGGAACTAAATTTGTTTTCGCGGAATCCTTCGCCCCACGGCTTGTTTAATCTTTCTACAAAATTTGGCGCCATTCTCGCTATCTGATCGCGCTACAGAACACTCTGAGTACCGTCAGTTTAATTATGGCCACCTTGTTTAAATATATTTAAAAATGTTATGCCTCTTTAATACTGTTGTAATAAGACATTTTTACAAAGTTCGCCCCAAATGTTTATGCTCTCAATGAAGATAGCTAATTTACAAAAAAAAACGTAATAGTAATATCATTAAAGTAATGCCATATTGTTACTCAGAATATATCAAACATTACTAAGACATTGGCGTAAAAACTTTTGGTTATACATATATTGATTTGTGTATTTGATCAAATTTTCAAATTGAAATATCTCAGAAGTTCAAATGTGGCTTGGCACTTTCTTGCCCCGACACCCTCAATTGTGTCTTTCAAAATTTGTGTCTCTGTTTTTGCTCTCTTATGTCTTAGTCGTTGTCTTTTATATTTTGTTTTCATATATGCTTCAGTTGTTAAATGGAACAAAAAAAATCAACCAGGAGTTTCGCTTTCCCTCATGAGAAACGACGTAGAAGGCGTAACGTCGAATGTATGATATCAGAGGGGAAACTTACGAAACAAGTAAAAATGAAATGAAATATTCATTCTGTTTCGAACACTTGAAAAAAAAAGATCTATTATATTTATGATTTTAAATCGAAGTCTGTTTTTTTGTCAATAACCTCGTCTTATTTGTATTCAATTTATGCTGAAGCCTTATGTTATTCCAATTTCAAGATTTATACAAATCTTGTCGCATTCTTGATTTTAGTTTAAAACGACTTTTTACGGATTTCACTTGTGGTAGATGAAACAAATGTTCGAGTCCTTGAGGTCGATAGGATTATTTGATCTTCAAAGTTATAAATCCGAAACCACAACCGCTGTTTCTGTATTAGACTCTGCATTTATGGAGTTAGAGGGAGCTTGATAATAAACGATGGATATATATTTTAATGGGAAATTCTTTTGAAGAAAACGTTTTAAACGTAGTGAAATGTTTTGCGTTACATTAAAAATTACTGATTTTTTCTTGTATAACATTTATATACAATTAGTGTCCTAAGATTTTAGATACATAAATATATTGTCGCATTTACGGCTTATCACGTTTAATTACCTTACAGGATATATTAAAAATATAGACAAATGTTTGTTTTAAAACTTCTAAAACTTAACATAAAGACTATTATTAGTAAAACGGAAACACGATGAAACTTTTTGTCAACAGTTTACAATCAAATTTAACAACTGTTAATTAGTTTCTCTTGAACAAATTTCACAAAATACACCTTGAGTGTATGACAGAATACATTTTCTTGACAACAAAAATCGTATATGTTAAACAATCCAAAATCACCACAAAAATTGGTTTAATCAAGAATTTTGACGATAATGTTAAAAATGCTATGCACTAGCAATCCATAAAAATTGCATTTACATATCTTCAAGGCTTCTGAATTTTAAAGTTTTGCTTTCGAAAGAAAGAAAACTTTATAAAGCCTTAAAATATACAGAATTGTTTTCTGTTTATTTTTTTTATGATTCAATAAAAAATTCAAGATTCCTCATACATGATATAGTAGCAATACGAAGAAAAGTTTCTTTCAAACATCTAAAAGTGTATTAATAATAGTGAAATAGAAAAACAAAGAAGCGTTTTCCCATAAATCATATTGATTCGAAAGCGCGAGCAATCATCTCGCTTTAAAAAATATCTAGTCCACCTATGAAGTATTTATGCTAGTCTCAGACCTTGATTTTCTCGCGACAGATGTTTAAGCAGCATACTTTATGTTTGAGAAAAAGTTTGGTTAATTGTATGCTTTTCAACATAAAAACTTTGATAATAATCTGATGCGAAAAGGAAGGGAGTTTCTTGCTTATTTATCGTTATGATGACTGAAAACGCAATTTGGTTCTACCAAAAAATGGTGGCTATTGACGTGACGTGATTACAAATTTCGTCTACATGCCTACGACCGATATTGACTTCAGTTGTCGGAAAACAAAAATCATTCCAGTTTATATTTCATTGACAGTCGTATATAATTCGTATACATTATTTCGCATTGGATAGATTTTAGTACCTTTAAATGAAAGGAATTTTTGGTTATATTAAATTAATACTAATTAAAGTAGTACTCTAACTATCATTTGAGGAATGAACTTAATTCCCAAAATTTATATACAAGTAAGTAATAAATATAAATTCATGTTCAAAAAGAAATGTCTAAAATTCCGAAGGAAACACTTTTGATGTATATAATCCTTTAATTCGTCTCTAGTATATAAATTCAGAATTTTCTCTTTTATTTCCAAATCTTCCTTTAGTTTAATTAGTCGAACTAAAAGTTTCAAAATTTCTTGATGCGGAAAGAAAAGTTAATGAATCTGCTATAATAATTCAAGAGCTAATTAAAGAATGTTTAGGAAATTCATAATTAATTCGATTTTGTCTTTTCGATACTTGAAAGGTCAAACTTTCCACTTTCTGTGAATGATTCATTTATGTAAGCTTCTTTTGCAGTACTATTTAAAGATAAGCTATTTGGAAAAGCAAGATTTATTTTGCAGCTTACAAATTTTATTCTTAATCCAAACGTACTGTTTTTACCTTTTTTTAAAATAAATTTTATTTCTTACCATCAATAAAAAATATATATTACTAACCAACGGAATTCAGCAATATAAAAGTCTATATATTCAATTTGTATACATAGTGTCGTATATAAAATTTCTAGTACCTTTAAAAGAGATTTTTAATGAGTACTTTAGTTAGTCATTCTCTAAAATTTAGTCTAATTTTCATGAGATAGAGGATTTTAAACACCAAAAGATAATGATGTCAGTATTAATTTTAATAGTTTATTCGTGTTTAAATTACCAACTATGAAATTATGTTTAAAATATAGTATTTAAATTGTAATCAAAACAGTTTAAATAGATGATAGTTTGGAAAATTTTTGATGCAGAAATCTTTAATTAATGAAATTTCCACAAGCTTTCTAGGGATAGTTAAATGATCCTTTAAATAATTCATCTTTAATTTAGAAGAATTTTCGATACTTGAAGCGTCAAACACAGACATATCCTTTGAAGATTTATTATAGAAATTTGCTCTTTTGCCATTTTGAAAAATAAGCTGTTTGAAAACACGATATTGAATTACCATCTTTCTCTTTTTACTTTAAATCAAAAATTAAAGCTTTTATTTTGAGTGAATGCAAATACAAGCTTACAATAAAAATAGTGATATTAATTGTCAGCGCAATTCAGCAATGGAAAATATACTAAATGCATATTTATATATTATTTTATAAATAAAAAGTCTGTATTTTTAAATGAAAATGGCTTTATTATTTATATTAATTAATCACTCTTTAAATAGTCCAAATATCATGTAATGAATGATCTTAAAATAAACAAGCTATTATGTCAGTATTTAGTTTAAAATTTTGATGTTGCATAAATTATTAAATCTTTTAATGTTTACAAGAAAATAGTTTTAATAGATATCAAATCACTTTTAATATATACAATTTTTCAATCGGTCTTTTATACAAAGTGTTTAGCTTTCGTACTTAATTCGAAATTTTCAGTTAACATAATTTATTGTATGGAATTTTCAAAATTTTCTTCACGCCAAAAAGATAAATTAACGAATCTACTATAAGTATTTAAAGCTAACTTAAGAAATAAGTAATGCTTTTGTCTTCTTTTTTGATTAAACATAATTTCGTATTATTAGTAAAATAAGTGATATTACTGGTCTGCAGAACTCAACAGGAAATGAATATATATATATATATACATATCATAGTGTGAAACCCCAGTAACTGACACTAAGGATTTTTTCTTGTTCAAATCACTATTAAAAAGTTTTAAATCTGGTTTATACTCATATTTGCTTTTGTAAATTATAGTAAAGAATACATTAAAAAAATATTGTTGACAAAATTTTGAAAAATTATACTTTTTATTACTAAAAATTAATTTTTGTCATAAATATGATCAATATCTACAGTAACAGACATCATCCTTTTTTTTGAAAAACCAATAGCTGAAAATTATGTTATATTATTCACCCTATACATTATTGAGAATTTCAAAGTTTATTTCTGTTTACATACATTTTATTTTTTAATGATTTTAATTAATCAACTTTAAATATTAATTCTTTATCATGTGAGGATTAATTAATCAACTTTTAAATATTAGTCCTTTATCATGTGAGGAAATATCGTAAATGATAAATGTAATACGCCACTTTTTAATTTTGGTAGAGTTTAAATATATATATATATATATATGCCAATCAAAACCCTTTGATGGACAAAATCTTTCAATCATAATTTAATATATAATGTCGTTTTCATTATAATTACAAAATTTGACTTTAATTTATCATAAATGTTCGAAAATTTCGTGATGTAGAAAATAATTCTTTTAAATATTATATAAAAATTTAAAGTTAATTATTAAATTTTTATAGAAAATTCATCACTAAATTTGGCTTTTTCGAGGCTTTTTGATATTTACTTATAAGAATTAATACAACAAGTCTCTGTTTTGAATTGTGTTGTAAAATATCTCTGTATATATAATCAGTACAAAAACCCTTAACGGGTTAAAAGTTGTGACGCAGCACTTTCTTTTGGCTCTATGAATTTTAAATATGGGTCTTAAAAGCAATGATATCAAATTTAAGTGACGCTATGTTAATAATTTTTTTAAAATCATAATTTTCTTTTTAGTTTTATTTATGTTCACAGGTGCAATTATTATCTTAATATAAAAAAAATATATAAAATTTATTCGCTGATGCTTTTTCATTCGCATCTCTCATGAATTCAAAATATGGGTTTTAAAAGAAATGATATCAAAATTTGAGTGACACCTTGACGTTAATTTTATAGGACTCTTTTAAAATTCAATTTAAATTATTTTTGGTTTGTCTTCTAAAGTATATTTACACATACAAACAATACTTTTAATTTTTCAATACACTTTTGAATATATTACTTTCACTGAGCCTATATTATGTATTGAAATGTATTTATTTCAATAGATTGATTTATCTTCTGTTCCACGCTATCCAAAATCATAAGTAAAATTTATGTAAATGATTATTTTGCGTCATATTATCCACTTGCATACATTTCCCTTTGTTTGGATACTATGACGCAAAATAATCATTTACATAAATTTTACTTATGATTTTGGATAGCGTGGCACAGAAGATAAATCAATTTATTGAAATAAATACATTTCAATACATAATATAGGCTCAGTGAAAGTAATATATTTAAAAGTGTATTGAAAAATTAAAAGTATTGTTTGTATGTGTAAATATACTTTAGAAGACAAACCAAAAATAATTTAAATTGAATTTTAAAAGAGTCCTATTAAATTAACGTCAAGGTGTCACTCAAATTTTGATATCATTTCTTTTAAAACCCATATTTTGAATTCATGAGAGATGCGAATGAAAAAGCATCAGCGAATAAATTTTATATATTTTTTTATATTAAGATAATAATTGCACCTGTGAACATAAATAAAACATAAATATGATTTTAAAAAAATTATTAACATAGCGTCACTTAAATTTGATATCATTGCTTTTAAGACCCATATTTAAAATTCATAGAGCCAAAAGAAAGTGCTGCGTCACAACTTTTAACCCGTTAAGGGTTTTTGTACTGATATCATTACTTTTTTAAGGTTATTGATGAAAATGTCAATTAGTCGAAATTAAGTATAGGGTATAAATTAATCATTAGAATAAAATTTTAAAGAAATGCTAAAAAAGACCCCTTGGACCCCAATAAAATATGAGGGTGGTGGCCCAGGGAGAGGAATCAAAGACTCAACTTTTAAATTATACAGCGAGAGAGTAACACAATTAGAAGGATGAAAATGCATGGCAAAACCAGTTTGTTCCATCTTCCTCCCAAAGGGCGCAATCTTTTCTATACAAACATAGCTGAAAATTTTCAGGCTGTCGATTCCGAGTCAAATGAGCCATACATCGTCGTCATCGGTCCCATAGAACCCGATAGGGAAGTGCCCCTGGTGGTGAAACTTGGAACTAAAATCAATATATCTGGTCGATGTCGAGTCGAATGAATCAAACTGCATTGTGATAGGACCCATAGGACTTGAGATAGCTGCAAAATCCGTTAGTTCCATCTTCCACCACAAGGGGGCGGACGCTGTTTCATACAAACATAGCTAAAATCTTTGAGGCTGTCGATTTCAAGTGGAATGAGCCATACCTCGTCGTGATCAGGCCCATAGAACACAAGATAGGAAAGCGACCCCTGGTGGTGAAACTTGTAACTAAAATCTATATATCCTGTCGATGTCCAGTTGAATAAATAAAACTGCATTGTGATGGGACCCATAGAACTCGAGTTAGCTGCAAAATCCGTTAGTTCCATCTTCCACCACCAGGGGGCGCACTCTGTTTTATGCAAACATAGCTGAAATCTTTCAGGCTGTCGATTTCGAGTCGAATGAGCCATACCTCATCGCAATCGGGCCCATAGAACACGAGATAGGATAGCGTCCCCTGGTGGTGAAACTTGTAACTAAAATCGATATATCCTGTCGATGTCGAGTGAATCAAACTGCATTGTGATGGGACCCATAGAACTCGAGTTAGCTGCAAAATCCGTTAGTTCCATCTTCCAACACCAGGGGGCGGACGCTGTTTCATACAAACATAGCTGAAATCTTTCAGGCTGTCGATTTCGAGTCGAATGAGCCATACATCATCGCAATCGGGCCCATAGAACACGAGATAGGGTAGCGTCCCCTGGTGGTGAAACTTGGAACTAAAATCGATATATCCTGTCGATGTCGAGTCAAATGAATCAAACTGCATTGTGATGGGACCCATAGAACTCAAGTTAGCTGCAAAATTTGTTAGTTCCATGTTCCACCACCAGGGGGCGCACTCTGTTCTATACAAACAGCTGAAATTGTTGAGGCTGACAATTTCGAGTTGAGTGAGCCATACCTTGTCATGATCGTCGCTATAGAATCTGAGATAGGAATGCACCCCCTGGTGGTCAAACTTGAAACTAAAATTGATATATCCTGTCAATGTCAAATTGAATGAATCAAACAATGTTGTGATGGGACCCATAGAACTCGAGTTAGTTCCAAAATCCATTAATTTCCCCTTCCACTGCCAGGGGCGCACTCTGTTCTATATGAACATAACTGCCCCTGGTGGTGAAACTAAAATCAGTAAGTTCTATCGAGGTCGAGTCGAATGAGCCAAACTGCATCACGATTAGGAATGCACAACCTGTGGCCCGCAGAGATCATACATGCCAACCTATCCAAAAATTTCGAATTTCCTTAATAATTCGTGAGAAAAATGTGCAAATTTTGTCCATAGATCATAGGAAAATATGAATTTCATCGATCAGGTGCATAAAATTATGAATTGCATCGACTGGATGCAAATTTTGTCGAATGGGCATGGAAAAATCACAAATTTCGCCATTTTGTCGCTAGAAAAAAAACGCAAATTTCAATAATCGGTCAACAGAAACCAGAGATGTCAAAATCGGTAATTCCGGAGTTGTAAATTTCGTCAATCACTCAAAATCTTGAATTTTGTAAATCAGTTGAAAAAACCTGCAAATTTTGTCGATAAGGCACTTAAAATCGCAAATTTCATGGATCAAGCAACGAATTTCATCGAATGGCATGGAAAGATCGCGAATTTCAACAAACAGTCTCGGAAAAAATTTGCAAATTGTTCATAGATTGTGGGAAAACATTATGAATTTTGTCTATTGGTTCTGCAAAATTATGAATTTTGTCGATAGGCATGGAAAATCGGAAATTTCGTATATTGGGCGTGGAAAAATCAAGAATTCCATCGAATGTTTGTGAAAAAATTGTAAATTTCAACCAACGGTGAAAAAAAAAAAAAAAAAAAAAAAAAAAAAATGAAAATTTTGCCATTGTCTAGAGAAGAAAAATTGTGAATTTCATTAAATGGCCGACGGAAAGCAGATCAGTTGAAAATCATGCATTTTGTCAATCAGGCACAGTAAAAACATGAATTTTGTGGATCGGGAGAAGGAAAATCATAAATTTTGTTGAACGCATGCATAAAAATCATGAATTTTGTTTATCGGGCATATAAAAATCATTAATTTCGTCAAACGGATCCATAAAAATCAAGAAAGTCATCAATCGGGTGCGTAAAAATCTTGAATTTCACCGATCATGCGTGCAAAAATATAGGACAAAATTGCCATCCGCCAATCGGCGAGTAATACTGAAAATTTGGCGACTGACTTTACTGCCACCACTGGTCAAACTTAATAGTCCCAATTGCGATGATTGAATGGAAAAAGATTTTTTCCCCGCTGTCGCTCGACAAATTTCGAAACCATTTGGCGAATTTCACGATTTTTTCCCCGAAATTATTTGATGGATTGTTACTTTTTTTTTTCTCGAAGCCATTCGACGATATTCGAAAAAATTTTCCCCTGAAACCAGTTGATGAATTTTGTGATTTTTCCACTATCTATGAATTTTGTGATTTTTCTGCTATCGATTGATGAATTTCGTGATTTATCGACTATCGATTAATGAATTTCACGACTTTTTCCATGAACGAACAAATTGTGCACTTTTTTTCCACTGCTATTCGACGAATTTTGCAATTCTGTTCCGCGATTGTTAGACAAATTTCACTATTTTTCTCCTGAGATCATTTGATGAATTTTGTGATTTTTTTCCCCCGAACCTATTTGACGAATTTCTCTAATTTTTTCCCGACAGTTAGACATAATTAATTTTTTTCCTGCAATGCCTGATTTCTTTCCCTAGACCATTTGACGAATGTCGCCATTTCTTTCCCAACACTATTTGACAAATTTCGCCGTTTATTCCACAATCGTTTGACAAATTTCTTAAATTTTTATCAAGTATTTGTAAATTTGTTATTGGTCATTGCTGAAAAACAGAAGTAAAAAAATCCATGTACTGGCCAATGGCCACGGAGTAAAAAAGTTGAAACCTATACATAAAAGTTGAACCTATACATAAAAATCATGAATTTTTTAGAACGGGCACATAAAAATCACAATTTTGTCAAGTAGCCGCATAAAAATGACAAATCCATCTAGTGGGTGCATTCTTCTAAATTTGCAACCGAACAGCGCTGTATGTATGGATAATGCTAATTATCCCCCCCCCCCCTACCCAACATCTCCTCGAAACAAAATTCTCTCTGTGCTACTGATGGTGGTCCTCGACAACCCAACAATTTTTTAAGTGGCCCTTCGCCTAAAAAGATTGGGCACTCTACTATCAATTAACAATAAATTAACCTATCGCTTGTGTCATGTATTCATGAGCGGTGATTGCAATGCAAATTCTTGTTTACAAGAATAAGACTCATATTAGGTATTTTATTATTTATTTATTGTTTGTTTACTTATTTTGATTTGATTTTCTTGTCCTTTTAGAAATTGACTTTAGATTGTTACTTAAATGGTGAGATGATTGTCAATTACCTGTTTTATCGATAAAAATGATACAAGGTAAGGAAATTGCATCGTGTCGAGTGAATATTTAGGAAGTATTTTAAAAACCGCAGATTAAAGAAGATTTGTGTTTTACTTGTTGGCTATATTTTGCAACTCTCCAAATTACTGCAATGTAAATATAGTATGAAGTTTAATACTATACTAAACTTTCCTCTGTTGTATAGCTAATTTTATTGGAAATAAACCCTGAAAATGCATTGTTGTAGTAATCAATTATTTTTGCAGTTATGTAAATTCTGTCATAACAATTTTCAACTAAGGGGAATCTTACATTGGACATTTAATCACAGTATTTTAAATAAGAAAACTTAAAATATTTGCAAATTAAAGAAATGAATGAAGAGATTTTGTTTAAAATTACATCTAAACATTTTTTTTTTTTTTTTTTACAAAAAATGCAAAATTCGCCAGTTATTCGGGAAATTATCACAAAATTCTACTAATAAAATGGGACTGTAAACAAACCAGTTCAAAATGTGTCCTTTTTAAAAATTAAATTCCATCCCAGCGGCCCTGTTGTTATGTTAGTCGAGCACTAGCTGATCGACAAAATTTTTTAATCTCGCCAACCTTTTTTTTCTGACCAATCTTTAACATAAGCTAATAAAGTATAGCCAACACTTTAACATTGCTATATAGTATCTTAAAAAACTTACTTAAAAATAGCTGAAATATAATCTTGATAAAATACGTAAACACAAACATATCAATACAAATAACAAAATCTCATGTAATCGGGTAGGGGAGACCGGTACACAGTGGACCACTTTTTCAGTTAATTTTTTTTTTCTCTTTAACAGACTGACCAATCTGTATGAAAATATTTTTGAATATTCCTTAAACCTTCTTACATCCATCATAATTTTCTCACAACATAGTTTTCAATACATTAAAAAATATATATATATACACTGGTCCACCCACCAGGGTACAGTGGACCACTATTATGTATTATCTAAAATATAATATAAATCTATTTTTCATTAATCTAATTCTTTTTTGTTACCCCTTCATTCGCAAAGTAACATAGTAATATAAATTTTGAAACAAAAACAAAAAATTAATTATATTTTGAAAATAATAAGATTAATACAGGAACAATTGCAATTTAGTTGAAGTTATTACTTAAGTACAAAAAAAAAATCAGCTCACATTAAAATTTGCAAATGAAATTCCAAAATACTTATCAGTAAGATTGAGCCTGGAATTTTCAAGAAATAATTTTGGGTCTGCGAGCAACATTATGAAATCATTGACATCAACAGCAGATTCATCTACAGTTTCGGGAGAAATAAACTGATTTCCATTCAATTTGCATCTCATGAATCTTACTTGAATAGAATCATCAACAATTAGACTACAGTTATATTTATCAAAAGCAGTAAATACAAAACAAAATATTTCTTACTATGTTAAAAAAATTGTTATTTTTATTTGTTTACTTTATTTTACAGTTAATTCTACTTTAAAACAATCTTTCTTTATAGAAACCAAGCAATTATTACATATTTTGAACATTCTGCATTAGAGGAGCAGAGTGGATTGTGGACCACTGTGCCCCAGGAGTGGGTGGTCCACTGTACCCCATGTTGAAGTTCAATAAATAATCATATTAATATTGTTTATAGCTTTCTTTTAAACATATTAACTTTAAAGTAAAATAAAAACAAGTATCTTAGCTTTTCAAAAAAGCTGTTTTATTTTATTTATCTACAACCTTTAATTACTAAAAAAATAAAAATATGATGATGAAAAATTTTACTTTTAGAAGCTCAAAACAACAAAGCAGGATAAAATAGTTCAATCTGAGCTAAACATACTTTCTGAAGGCTATAAATAATCATTGCCGTGCTGTTGTCTATTAGGATAGAAGAGAAGCTTAAAAAAAAATTTAAATAAATAAAATATTAGGGGGTGGTCCACTGTGTCCATAGGTTCACTGTGTACTGGTCTCCCCTATATTAATGATAGGCTTAGTCAATAACAAAAATGTTAAAGTAAGCCATAACATAAATTAGAAACATTGTATTTCATAATGAAAACATCGTATCTAATTTTATATACATAAAAGTGAAAACTTACGTTATATAAATTCCCTATATAATATACCAAAGTTTCATCACAATTAAACGTATTTCAATCACACTGAAATAAAAAGTTTTAGTTATTAAATTTGTGTGAGGTGAATGATGGGAAAGTTTAATTTGGAGAGTTGGAAAATATAGCTAACAAGTACCTTCCTTATATTATTTTTAACGATAAAACAGGTAATACTATTGACAATTATCTCACCATTTACGCCACTAAATCAAAAGACAATTTCTAAAAGGACAATCTAATCAAAATAAGTAAACAAACAATAAATAAATAATAAAATACCTCATATGAGTGTTATTCTTACAAAAACAACATTCGAGACTCGTTGAAAACAAACAGATGATTGATTTGTTGATTAGAGGCTGTTTCAAATTAACTGATAAAAAAAAAATCTGAATCTTTTTTTCCTTTAAAAAATGACAAATTAAATATATAAATAACAATTAAATTGTATATATATAATTATAAAATATTTCAATATTTTAATCAAGGAATCTAAATATTTTCCGACTTAATGAAGATTTTGAAATAAGAAATTCTTTATTATAACAAAAAAGAAAAATATACAAACAATAATTTAATTCAATACATATATATTACATATTAAAAATTGCATTAAAAACTGTTTTCGTATTAAAACAAAAAAGAATCTAAAATAGTTTTTCAGCGATATGGATATGCTTTAACGTTTAACTGTAACCGTAATAGGCAAGAGCTTCCTTATTGCGCAGTAATAAAAAGCAGTGAAAAGGCTGAAGATCTGTAATGTTAGTCTACCAGAAAAAGCATAAGAAAAGAGTCCGATTTTTAAACTGGATTATATAAAAAACAAGAGTTTTCCTACGTTAGCTCAAAATCTTACTCTCTTCATCTAAAAGCGATTAATATAATATATTAATTAAAAAAAAATCGTTCGATCCATTTTCGAGATAACACCTCTGTGCCCATTACACCATTACATCTCCCATTCTCGCTTAAAAATTGGTTTCCAGATCTCAAAATCTACTGCATGTAGAAATCTATAAATTTCAGGATAGAGTTAGGCCATAGATATAAGACTAATGTGAAAAAATCGAAACGGTATGCCTCATATTTACTGAGATATTTAATGTCGGCGTTTCGATTTTCCTTTGATGTCCTGCTAGCTGTATATATGAGAGTGACGGAATCTTCGGTTTCGGGCTTACGGTTTTCGGTTTTTCGCTGCGTCACTCAAGAGACTACCGTCTCTTATGATATTTTCCTCTAACATTTCATTTTCAAATTTAAAAAGTTCATTTGGACTCATTATTTTTAATTTAACGGAAACATATGACATAAAATTTTGTAATTGTTTCACAATAGCGACTATGATGAACCATATAAATAACCTTTTTGAGCATTTTATGTTTTTATCAATTTCTCATATTTTAATTTGAAAAAAAAAATTGTATGTGGTAAGTTGTTAACTTAAAATAAAAGTTTTTATGAAAAGAATAAAATTGACTATTACGGATTGAATTTTACTTGGTTACAAAATGTGGTAGTGGAACCATTTTCTTTTATATAATATGTAATATAAACACAAACAAACTTTTCATTAAAAATTACAAAAATTACAGTAGTAGAGTGGCCTGAAATCTTGTGTGGTTTCACAGGGTTTCTGTTATTAGATTGGATAACAGCTGATTAATTTTAGCTTAGAATAGAGCATTTCCTGTTGTTTGTAGCTTCGTTTTAGGAGAATGTTCAGTGATTTGAAGGAAATCGGACAAATTAGAAATTCCAAAAAGAAAAGAAATACTACTGCTGGAACAGTTGCAGACAAGCCTGCGTGATTTCACGTAATTATAGCTTACATTTGAAATTTAGCTCAGATTACAGAATTATAGGTGAATTTTGAAAAAATAAAGAAATAAATGTGGGAAACGTTCATTAATTATTAACGGAAATTTATGTGTTCATTAAAGTTTATTTTATAGTGTATCTTTTTTTTGGACATATGCAAAATCCTCACTAGTTAATTAATCAAATGTTCATGATCATATTTTATGAATGTTTTAACCAGAGCTATAGCTAGGATATTTTCAAGCAGTGATTATACATGTTGTTTAGTTTAAAAATCGATAATATAGCGTTACAATATATAAAAAACCTAAATCCAACATGAAATATCCCGTGCCAAATAACGCTCAATTTTTGGAAAAGTGAGGGAGAAAACACATGTTGTTTTAAGATTTATTTCTTAACATATTCAACGATATACTGTATTGTATATGTTAGTACAAGCTATGTAACAAAAAATGACCAATTTAAATTATAGTAATACTTTATGTACGATTTATATAGCATAATATCAAAACCACTGCAAATTATGCTTAAAAATACTATTCACATTAGAATATTTTACAGGATGGAAAAATTTTCCATAAAACCTTTTTTTATGTAAGAAATAAAAAAAAGTAATAGATACTTCTAAATATTTTTTAGAATAAAAAGCGTAAAAATAGACAAAATTAAATTTTTATGTTATATTACAGATTTTTAAAGCACGAAATAGGCTTGTAAAGAGATTGAAACGGTGACGCTGTAACAAAGAAGTAAAGGTTTATCTGAGAAGAAAATACGTTTGAATTGGATTACACAGTTTAATTTAACAAACTATATTACTGGAGTAAATCGCCGATTATCCGAATTCTACTTAACCGAATATCCAATTATTCAAATTTCCAACAACCTCTTTCTTTTAATCTTAATATTTAAACATTATTTCTCTCTATTGAAAAGTGAAAATAAAACCTATAAATTCTTAAAAAAATATATATATCTACATGAAAAAATGGATATTGTGATTACGATGCGTTAAACTTTTACTCTAAATTAGGGTATGAAACATTTCAGAGGGTAGGCGAATTAAAATCCTCAAATGTGCTATAAATAGTGCATAATAATCTCCAAAATTCCATCCGTCTAAACAGCAAAAACATTATGCTCTAAACAAAACTTTTACTTTCCACTAAGAGATGAAATACTACACAAATTCTACTCACTATTGTGTTCTAATGTAAGGACTGATAATTAGAAGATGGTACAGTAAAAATGTATATTAAAAAATGCAAAACCGTTTTATAATAGAAAAGCGAAACTTCCCTTATGATATTGGGTGTTTATAGCTTAAGAAATAATTACAGTGTTAAAAGTTGAAACTCCTGTTACAACTTGAATTTTCTCTACAGTTAAAGACGGTGTGAAGTGTACTTACTTTGTCCATTTATCTAAAATTGTTATTATTTATTAATTGTTATTGAATATATGAACTAAGCCAAAACGGATAATGACAATAGGCGATGTGTTGTACATATTCTTTTTTCACGCTTCGTACTGCCAGTAAAAGTAATACTTATCCTTTGGTTTTGATAATCTAATTTAGTAAAATAAACTAATCTTATCTTTTCAACTTATTTTATAGTGGCTGTCAAAAATAATCTTTATTCTTTATTCCAGTATCACTAAGTCTTAGACGTAAGTGCTTGTTTAATTAACCAAAGCGGCTTAGAAGGAGAATTAAAGTTGACTTTTCATTTAATGTGAGGTAAGAAAGATTAAAAAGCTACTGCTACTCTATTTCAAGGATGCATTAAAGATTAATTTCGCGAAAAAGTCTGGAAAAGATTAATTTAAAAAAAAAGGATGCTTAATGAACTTTTACTAAATATTAGAAAATTTTAATAATTTATTATTACTAATTACTTACAACTGAGATTTAAAAAAAATGTATTAACAAAAGAAACGCACAAAAAAGGCGATTATCATACTTATCTTACGCAGATACTTTCAATTGTCCTTATTTATTTACTTATTTAATTCTTGACGATGCTACGATTAGAGAAACTCAATGTTATTGTAAGAAAGAGGTAGATTATCCTGGCAAAAAAAAAATATTTATATTTTGCAATCTTAAATAAGAAAAATACAAGATAAAAATATGGAATGATAGCTTTGCGGGGAAGTATAATGCCATTTAATTACAATGGTTAAAATCAGACATCGGTATTATACAGTAATATTGGAAACGTCTGATGAATTAGTGGATAAAAAATGAATCTCCAAAAAAAGTATCTAAATAGAGTAAATGAGAGATAATAGATAATAGAGTAACTAAATAGAGTAAATAGAGTTTTGATACTTCCTGTCTGGCATTTCTTCTTTGATTTCAGCTATAAAGTATTTTCTTTTCTTATGGTGTGTGTTACCTATTGACATATTTTTAAAAATTCCCAGAATTTTTTCCAAACATAAAACTCTAGTTCCCTCCTAATATAAAAATACATTATCAAATGTCAGATCCTGTGTATGAGGCAAAGTTTTTTTTTATTTTTCTCTAATAATTTCAGATTTTTGATAATTAAATTTATTATTCATCCATTATGCAATATTCTAGTATGCATTTTATTTTACCAAGCTATGCATTCATTACCGATTTAGGAAGAGAGAGTATAACAAATGTGCATCCTTTATTCTGCATTTTTTTAATTAGCTAAAGTAACTTATAAATGGTTTAATGTTGACTTTGTATTTAATGCGTTGCCAAGAAGATAAAGAGATTTTTTCATGATTTCTTTTGTGAATGCTGACAAAATTTATTTCTCGAAAGATAGTATATATCGTCGATAAGTTGCTTAGAAATGTATGTTTGATGAGGTTTCAGATAATTATTAAAACTTTTAACTAACATTTTATGGAGATTATTCCTAAGGTATTGAAAAAAAGCATTAAATTTTATACATTTTACACCCAATATAATTTAATGAAAAATTAATAATGACTTGTTTCTTTTTTGTTTTATTGTTATTAATTATACTATTGAAAGAGTGTTTTACTATTGTGAAATCGAAATATAAGCTTGTTTTTGAAGATTTTACACGTAATTACTATATATAGAGAGAGGAGACAGAAAAAAAGACAGCACAACGCTAATCAATGCCCATTGGGATTTCTTTCATATCGCATCATATACATGGTGCCCTAATAAGTGACGATTTTAAAATTAAAAAAAAAATACACTCTGGCAGATACTTAAGCAATTCTTCCAGGTGATTAATGTGTGAATTCAGAAATACTTTTCTAAGCGTCCTTGGTTTTGTTAAAAAAACAACCAATTGACATCTCTGTATTTTTAAAAATTGTTAGAACTCTCAACTAACGGAAAGATGAATCAGAATTTGCACAGTGAAATGCCACTCATTCATTCAGTTTATTCGTTCTGTTCAGATGTAAAAATACAAATAAATTACTGATCCCGATTGATTGGAATTGCAAACTGATTTTAAGCATTATTACAGTTCGAGACAATGCAGCGCCTTTTATCCGTAATATTAAAATAAAACAAGCATGCATAATAAAGAAATTCTTAGCTGCACACAGTACACTCCTGCAAGTATAACTTTGATGCTTATAACTTATAAGCTGCCACCTATTGTTTGTTATTGAATTTTAATAACTTTCAATCTATATTTTGTTGTCTTGTATGTAGAATATTTGAAGAGATTTTATAGAGTAATAGTAACTGATCAGTAATTTTTATCGTTCTGAATTTCGAGGCATTCAGAAAACATTGAATTTAATAAAAACTGCAGGATGTTTAATAAAATAGATAACGCATTTTTTTCTCTAATCACTACCATGTTCTACTTTTTATTTCAGGGGTAACTAACTTTAAAAAGGGCTGAAACCAGAGTAATCTTTGACTGAAGGCAGTTTAACCTAAAATGTTTCTCCAAGCTGAAGCAGGAGTGCCATTGTCGACAATTTTTGATTTCTATATCGCACCGCTTTCTCAAAGCAAAAATTTACAAATGCACTTTGACAACAATGGAGCAATGTAGTTAGCAGAATGGAATATCTATTTGCGTAACAACAGAACTTCCAGGATATAGTTAAGGGACTTGCGAGGCAAATAGGTGCGCAAGAGAATTACACTACAATTTTTTTTTTAAATAGTGGTGTCAATAAAATATAAAAATAGTCTCCAGTTCCAGCCCTGATTACTGTTTAGAATCGAGTGAAAAAACGGATCCTCCGACGTGACTTACAATCGCTAAAATTTCAGAGAAGTTTGAGGTTGGTGGAACTGTTCAAATTTACAAGAAACGTTCGATAAGACAACGGTCATCAACAAACCCTGTAAATGAGGAGAGGCTGGTAGGTTTATGGTGGCTGATGGTTATTAGTCTACTACTAACGATAATGATTTAAATCTGAGAGAAATGTAGAGCATCGGTGAATCTAATTAATAAAAATGATTAGACTTCTTTTTAGTAACAAAAAAGCAACCTTTTATTAAACATAAAAATACAAGTGGCTTGCACTCCTTGCAACACGCATAGCAGCCCAGATTGAACTGCTGAAAAAGGGTAGGGTTACAGATGTGATTGTAAAACATAGAGTTGAACTTTTGTGACAATCAAAGCTTTGGAGGGTTATAGTCAAAATTTCTTTTTATAAGTTCTGAGTAAATGTTACCGTTGACACAGTCACAGTGGGTTGCAGTTAAGGTTAAACCACCACAGTATACCCTCCACGTACTGGAGGTACTGAAACATCACAAGTACCGTAGATTGAACCTTACTACTCTTCCAGAACTGGTAGTTCTTTTTGTAGGTATAGATGGTGCTGAAACTACTGGTTCCTCTGGAATAGCAGTCTGAGTTGGCAAGTGGTCTACAGATATAATTTGAGTTGAAGGTGTTGAGTCCTCTGTTGTCATGAAGGCTGGCTTAAGACTGACATTGATGATAATAGATTTTCTGCCATTTATCACTACCGTGAAATGTTTGGTATTTCGTTTGATGATGCTAAAAGGATAATTATAAAGCTGTGTCAGTTGTGTTTTAAAGAAGACAATGCGAATGAAGACATGTGTGAACGTTTTCAGACAAGGATGCACGAAGGAAGCAGTATTGTTATGTGCTGATGTTGGAAGAAGGATGCAGGATACATGCGAGACAGGCTTGTAGGATTGGAAGTCTGTAAAAACTCCGCAGGTAGGGGCAGTGTAGTGCCCTACTACTTTTCAACACAAGTACCCCCGAGATCCTTTTTGAATGTCGAGTTAATTCTAAGAAGTCTCTGTCCATCTCTGACTCTGTCCATCGTGTGGGGCTTTGGCACTTGAAGTCTTGCTTATGAGTGCGGTGAACACTTTCCACAAACCATTACTACCAGGATGATATGTAGACATTCTGATGTGGCGAGAGCCTAGAATTCTTCTTAAGGAAGTGAATAAGTGTGACTCGAAATGCCGCCTTTGTTCAGTAGTCGGATTCTCCGGGACACCGAACCTTAAAATCCGATGTGTGGCGAATGTTCGAGCCAGGAAATATCTTATACAGGTATCGCTTCTGGCCAGCAGGAAAAACGATCTATGAATGTCACCACGCTGACAAAGCCTTCTGAGGGTGGTAAGGGTCCAATAATATCAAGATGGACATGCTCGAATCTCTTTGGTGCAACAGGAAATTGCCGTATAGGGCTACAAGTGTGTCGTTGATTTTCAGACTTCTGACAAATCATGCATGAACGTGCCCAATTGAAGATGTCTTTTGCCATTACTAGATACACAAACATTTTTTGGATGAGTTTACGGAAACCTCCTATACCCGAAAGAGATAAGACGTGTAGGCTTTGAAATGCAACACGACGAAACTTTTCTGGGACGTATGGCCTTATTCTGCTTGTACTCACGTCACAATACAGTGTTGCTTCAGGACTGATTTGTAGTATTTGAAATTGAAGCGACGTGTCAGAATTTGTCAATATATCAGCTAATTCTTCATCATTAGCCTGCTCTTCAGCCATACAGAAATAGTTAATGGAAGTGAAATGGATGTCTTTTATTCTTGATAAGGCGTCGGCCACGATGTTGTCAGATCCAGCGGTGGGTCGAATAAATGTGCTAAATTGCGGAATGAAGTCTAAGTGGCTGAGCTGCCTCAGAGAACCTGAATCTGATTTTTTTGAAATAGCAGAGGTTAATGGCCGATAGTCAGTATATATTATAAATCGTCTTCCTTGCAAACTGTAGCGTAAATGTTTCACAGCCAAATGTATTGCAAGGAGTTCCGTGTAATAAATACTGTAATTTTGCTCGGTGAGACTTAGTTTACGAGAAAAAAGGCAAAGTGTTGTAAACGATTTTAATTTATGACATACAAGTCAGCCCCGAAGGCAATGTCAGAAGCATCAACACTCAACGTCAGCTGTTGATGATGAGCGTGATAAACAAAAGTTGCACAATTTATTACATATGTTTTACAATTTAAAAAAAATGTGTCAAATCATCATTCCACGGTACTAGACGCTTGTCATTCTTTTTAGAATCTTTAAGCAATTCATACAAGGGGGCTTGAGTTCGAGTAGCGTTTGGAATAAAACAACGGTAAATATTTATCATTGCTAAAAAAGTCTTAAATCGACATTTGTATCGGGTTTTGGTACTTCAGCTATGGCTCGTAATTTTAATGGAGAGATTGAACCCCTAAAGGTGAAGATACACCCAAGGAAAGAAAATGAATTTTTCCTAAGACAATTGAATTTTAAATTGTAGTCCATGCTGCCGAACGCGATCAAGAACTTGCCTAAGATGGCATTCATGCTCTTCGTCGTTTGCTGAAGCAAGGTCAAGGTCAAACTGGGCGGGGAGGCCTATCTTTCGGCTTAAGCTCAGCTAGCCCCACCCAGTAGGTTTGTTTACTATGCGGAAAGGTTCCAGCTCAGGGAGCGATGCCCGTAAGGACCACCCGGGAAAGGAACCCCTCACTATTGAAAATTAACTGTCAAAGGTTTCAATGTCAATCACAAAGGCTATCCAATTATACTGGACGAGTAAAGTTAGATACAATAATGGGCTGAATGAACAATTGAGATTGTAAATAAATATAAGGAGATGTAGAGCTTTTACAAAATAATAATTAAAGTTGAGAGAAACAATAAATACAAAACAATACTAATAGCACACATATTGAACGATGAAAGTTAATAAATTCGATTTTGACAAAGAAAGTAATATTAGTTTGAATATTTGAATAGTAGCATATAGTGTATAAAAATACTTATATGGGGAAAAACTCGAATAATTATATGGGGGTATTTACAGTAAACAGTTTACACAATTTAAGTACAACAATAATACCAGAAAACAAATCTTGAAGCAATGAGGATGTCATCCAAGTCAGGTTTACAAAAATCTAAGCCGTTTAACACCTGATATATGTACCGCTGACAGGTTTGTCCTGCATTCCGAATGCCAAAAGTTGTAAAAACAATCTGAAAAAAGACCAAAAGGTGTAGTCATGGTGGTTTTGGGAATATCATCAGGTTTAACAGGAATTTGGTGGAAAGCGCGCACTAAATCTAACGCCGTAAATGTTTTTCCCATAAAACATTTGCGTACAGTGCTGGATATGGGGTAAAGGGATATTTCAGCATCAATTACACTACTGTTTTTTGCATCTACAAGTAAATTAAAAATTTTGAGGAAATCTATGACAATGATTGGCTGATTCACCTTTGCGACTACAAAAGGCCAATTAAAACTTCTGTGTAAATTTATGTCAAGATTTAACCGTTTAGTAGCGAATGTTGGTATTTTTGTGCCGTTGGCGGCATAAAGAACCAAACCCTCATTCGCTGCAGCTTTTGATGTAATTTGCTGGTAAAACAGAGATGTCAGCCCCGGTATCGATACGGAAGTTTTATTTGGATGTTGGATCGGCGAAAGAATGCGATTTACATGGGAGTTGCGAATATGGCCGCTGTACGATCGTCGGATTAGATTTCTAGCTGTAAAGAATCCGGGGGGGGGGGTGCGTTTTATAGCTTTTGAGTCAAAATTTGTGTTGTAAAAGAAGATAATGTTTGTGGGCTCTTCATAATGTCTTCTACAATGGCTACGCCGGTCGTTACATCCCCGAAACTTATACTCCCTAGGACGACTCCGTTCATTAACTTTGTCTGTTAATGTGCTAAAGTGCTGCGGTAGCTGTGCTATTAGCGCCTCCAGACAAGTAGTGGGTGTGGATGCAGTACTAACAGTCGCTTTGATCTTTGGAAACACTGCCAAATCATGGATTTTGTCTGCCAGGGAAACTAGCTGTGGTACTGCATCCCTCAATGTACCGACAATACTGCGCGTAGTTGTGGGGATACGCGAAAGCCAGAGGGATTTTAACAGTAGTTGTCCCACAGTATTGCCCATGAGAGTACGCATGCGAGCGAGTAATTGAGATAGTTGTAAGTCGCCGATTTTCACACCCTGCAGTAGCGTATGGATTCGCGACTCTTCACACCCTGAATGAGAGTCACTCAAACGCTTCATGAAAGCTTCATATGGTTTATCGCCTGTGGGATTTACAATGATGTCACCAACTGACGTAAGGATATCGGCATTGACTGCTACTACCACATGATTATATCTTTGTTAGCTCACACTTAATGTTGGCTAATACAAATTGTGATTCAAGCCGTAAAAACCACAACTATTGATAAGTTTTCCTGAATGGAGGAGGTTTAACGCTCACATACGAAACCTGATTAGCGATCTCGCTTTAAGTCATTTTCCATCATAAATTATATACAAGATAAATACAGTTAAATAATAATTGAAGTGCACTGAAAATAGATTTTATTGTTGCTTTTTTACCGCGATTCATTATAATAGGCGAATTAGAGCACTATTGTGGCGGATGATTATTAGCCGCGTGTGGCGAAAATCCTTACTAAATCCTTATCATTAATGGATGGCTGATAATCATCAGCCATCCTCTAATGATAATGATTTAAATCTATATAGAAAAGTAGAACATCGGTGAAGCTAATTAATAAAAATGATTAGACTATTTTTAGTACCAAGAAAACAACATTATATTAAACAGAAAAATACAAGTCGCAAGCACTTCATACAACACGCATAGCAGCCCAGATCGAACTCGTCAAAAACGAAACAGTTACAGATGTGATTGAAAAACACAGAGTTGATTTGTTTTGACAATCACTGTTTTAGAAGGTTAAAGTTAAAATTGCTGTTTATATGTTCTGAGTAAATGTTACCGTTGACACAGTCACAGTGGGTTGTAGCTAATGTTAAACCGCCACAGATTTGTACGGAAACCGGATGGCGATGTAGAAATTTCAAAATCAAACGTCAATCTTATGTGAAAGCGCCTACATTGAAAAAGTAACAGTTCAAAATTAGCCCACGCTGTAAATGAACATGATACGGTCAGTTATAATGCGTAAAGTCGAAATCAATAAAATTGCGTTTTTAAAACACTCTGTATATTGAATATTTTTTTATTGTTTGAAATGTTTTGTAGTTTAATCCTTTTTTTCATTGTTGGTAATGGTATTCATTCAGTTTGCTAATAATCTATGTCTGAGCTTTTAGATGTAAAAATAAATGTGTGTTCCATTACATAACAACATTTAAAAAAGTAAGGAAAAATTAATTAGAACATATAATATAATATATTTGTGGAAAATAATAGCTTAATAATTACATTAGAAACTAATAGCTTTTGAAAAGTACGCAATTTACAGAATTTTCGCAACATTTATATATATCATTAGAATTCTGAAATTTTAGTAGCTAATAGTTTTTATAATTGTCAAAATTTTTGGTTTCGAAAATAAGGCGTAACAACGATCGATGTAACAAAAGTGCATATTTTAAAACGCTATCTACAAATTATTTTTAAATTAAAAGCTTAGACGAATTAAAAATATAATAATTTTTTCTGCGCCCTACGATCTACGTTTCCAATCCCCGTTCTGACACCGCAAACTCTAAAAACGCGCTAATTGGATCGACTCTAATGCAATGTTAGGAAGATGAAAGGATTACAAATGTTTTAAAGAAAGCTTAGATGTTATATTTAATCGTAAGCTAGGATGTTTCTTGGAACAATGGTTTACGAAAGAATATTGAAAGATATTTTTCCGTAGTAACAAAAATTTCTCTAAGATGGTTTTACAGATGCAATTTTTGAAGCTTTAAAAAAGGATGAATTTTTAAAACTAAATACTTTTTCTAAATTCATTTTTTTATTAGGGATTACTATAATTTTCTTCTAATAACAATTCCAAAAATCTTACACATTATGATATCAATTTCTACTTACGTAATGATTATGGAAGATAAACATAACTTCATTTTGATGTCAGAAAAACAACTGCTATAAGCAGTTCTTTAATTAGATAAAATATGTTACAAGGGCATTAAAAGTTTGGAATTCAATTAATGAAAGGTTAGTAAGATAAAAAAAATAACCCTATTTTAAGAGAATACTTAAAGAATTTATTTCACTGGAAGCTAGAACGTTGCCTGTAGAAATGATTTGGAAAATAAACTTTAATGCGATTTTCTCTGTAAAAGGATTTTTAAAATTATCCATAGATTAATATATCCCTTTCCACTTATGTAATAATAGTGGAAAAAGAACAAAACTCGCTGTTACAAAGTTGAAAATATAGTCAGACATTTAATAAGCTAGAACATATTACAATGTATTAAATTTGTCAGTTTGATTAATGCAATGTTAAGAAGACGAAAATATTAAAATCGTTTTCTAAATGATTCTTATACAATTAATTATACAAGGAGGTAAGATATTTCCTGGGGAAGTGGTTTAGTTAAAATTCCTTAATGAGATTTAACTGATTAACATGCATTTATATTGATTCATTTCACACATGCTATGTTTCAGACATTAAAGAATTATGAGGGTAAATATAAAAATATTTGCGATTTATTATTTATTTGACATGCGAAGTAATTTTTAAATCATTCATTATTTGATTGTGAAAATACCGTTTGAACACAAAGAACATTTTGTTTGAATGAAAATATAGAATTAATTTTTATATATGATAGAAGATAATCGAACTAATAGTAGCTTATATTGCTATTTCCATACTTGCTTATAATAAAAATTTTTACAAAATTTATATTTATTTTCAAAATGTGAAATTTTAATATATGATACATTTAAATAATTAATGGAAAGAGCTGCAATTTTTTTCTCAATTAAAATAAGAGATAATGGCAATTTAAAAGTGTATATATTTTATTTTACTGCAAAAAAAACTTCATATTTTTAATTTTTGACGAAATAATATTATAGAATATTTTAATAGAAGATAGAAGATAATCTAACTAATAATAACTTGTATTGCTATTTCCGTAATTGCTTATACCGTAGAGTCCCGCTAATCCGAGTTCTGTTATTCCGAGCTCCGCTTAATCCGAGGTGGGTACAAAAAAATTTTTTTTGCTTGAATTGCTGGAAAGAATATAACAAGAAAAAAATATTCTAAAAGTTTAAATGGACAAATATTTAAAAAATATATATATGTTCTCCATTTACTCATTTCCTGTTAAACTCCCGATGCATTTTCAGGTGATTTTTTTATTCCGTTAATATTTTACAATGTAAATAGATAGGTTACCAAATAGAGAAAGAAAAAAAAAGCTAAACTCTTCTAACTTTTTATATATTGCGAAATTTATTTATGGTATTTTAAATATTCGTTTTTCTTTCATTATTTGTTTTAATTTCATTCTCATTTAGAAAAAATAAACACAATGTTCTTTTTATCTTATAACGGATTCTTTTGAAATGCTACTGAGCATGTGCGAATTGTTGGCATTTCGTAAAGTATTTGGCGATTTTTTTTAACACTGAACTGCCAATCGTGGTTATCATTTCAGATAGAACTGAATGCGCAGTAAATAATTAGGCTTTGCAGTTTCGATTAGCCTGTCTCGACATGAGTATCATTTCAGTTCGAGAACTCATAGAAGTAACCATACGTTTGTGAGTGTGAGGAGAATGAGCGGGAAAAGGAAACACGTGTCTGTTTCGTTAGATGTTAAAAGACGAACTTTAAAACGGTTAGATGTGGGAGAAAGTATTAAAAAAATTGCAAATGAATTAGGTGTTGGAGAAGTGACAGTAGGTGACTGGAGTATGAATCGTGCAAAAATTGAAAAGTGGAGTGCCAGAGATCTAACGCCCGATGATTGTTTAAACAACAGAAGAACAATGCGTGAAAGTGATTATAAAAAAAAAAACAAGTGAGGCTCTCTTTATGTGGTTTTCTCAACAAAGGTCGAAAGGCATGCCGATATCTGGTCCGATGTTGCAGGAAAAAGCCATATATTTTTGCCAAAAAATGAATGAAGCCGACAATTTTTCTGCCAGCACCGGGTGGTTAAACAGATGGAAAAAAAGATATGGAGTTCGCCAGATGACTATTTGCGGAGAGAGACTTTCAGCGGATTTTGAGGCTGCAAATAAGTTTCGTACTGAATTAAACAATTTAATGATAAAAGAAAATCTCACAGAAGAGCAATTGTACAACCGTGATGAAACAGGGTTGGAATTTAAACGACTATCTACTAAATCCCTAGTCTCAAGAAATGCAAAATCTGCTCCTGGCTTTAAACAAAGCAAAGAAAGGCTAACTGTGATGAGTAAAAAGGGTACCAAAAGTAGAAAAGCATTTAGAAGAAAAAAAGCTTCCTCGTCAAGCAGTTCTCTTGATATATAATGCCCCTTCACATTCTGAAAAAGAAGAATTGAAAAGTGGAAATATTAAAGCCATGTTTTTATCGCCGAGTGTTACTAGCCTTATTCAGCCTATGGACCAGGGGGTTATCATCGATCTTCAATTGAAGTACCGAAAAATTATGCTTACGCATGTTTTGGAAGAAGACATTGCATCTTTGATTCAACAAATAAAAAAAAATAATGTCAAAACTGCTATGTAATTGCTTGCTGAATCATGGGGGGGAGGGGATTAAATTGGAGACAATAAAGAACAGCTGGCATAATATCTTGACAACTAAAGACATCTCAGACAATAAGAAAAAGAAAAAGATAGAAAATCAAGAACATTTTGAAATTAAAAATGCAATTTTGAAGTTACCCGGGTGTGAAGAGGTAACAAATGATTGTGTCGAAGAATGGCTTTACGGTGATGAGGAAGAGGAAATTGCCGACGATGCAATAATTAGTATGATTACCGAAGAAGAAGAAATTGATGAAACTGAAGATTTAAACGATGAAACGGAGAAGATAATTTCGCATGCAGAAGGCACGACAGCGTTAGATGTTGCCCTTCGCTATATTGAGCAGCAACCAGATGCTTTACCACATGACGTTTTAGTTTTGAAAGGCTTGCGAGAAACGCAGCAAAAAAGAGACTTCTGCTCAAAAACAAACAAATTTAGATTCATTTTTTAAAAATTAAATCAAGTAAGTGTGTTGTTATTTAAAATACGTTGTTATTTAAAATACGTTTTTATATTTACAAGTCTATGTGCTCGTTATTTTTTCTCTGTTTGATCTCTCTATTTTTTAGTTTTATGTGTATACAATAAAATGAATTTTTCTCTTCAATTCTATTATGTAGTCCGTATAATCCGAGTTTTCAGTAATCCGAGAGGGTGTCTGTCGCGATCAACTCGGATTATCGGGACTCGGCTGTAATAATAAATTTTACAAAATTTATATTTATTTAAAAATGTGAAATTCTGATAGCTGATACATTTATATAATTAATGGAAAGAGCTGCAATTTTTTTGCTCAATAAAAATAAAAGCATAACAACAATTTAAAAGTGTATAGATTTTATTTTTATGCAAAAACTACTTTATATTTGAATTTTTTGACGAAAGTAAAAATTGTAATTTTCATATCAAGTGCCAAATTGTTCAAATAATAAAACAAAATAGCAAAAAGAAAATTACATTTATTTCCAGGGCTGCCAACTTCTACGCCTTTTTAAATCAAAAATTCATGTTTTGAACCAGAAAAATATTTAATAAATTATATACTGATTTTATTTAACGATATGCAGTCTTTGTACTTTATAGCGTTTGTTAAATGAGATTTCTGGTTCTAAAAGAATTATTTGACTCAAAATAAGCGTAGAAGTTGGCAGCCATGTATTTCTTGATTTCTACTAACTGCATTTTTGAAATGAATATCTATAAAATAAATTAATTTAATTATCTTCCATTGATATATTTTTATGCTGTCCATTTTAATTATAAAGTAATATATTAAATTCTATTTACGTAATGAAAATGGAATTAATGCATAAGTTATTTTTGCTATTACAATGCCTCAGACTTAAGCAGTTGTTTAATTAGCTGAAGCAGAATAGAAAGGTATTAATGTTTGCCATTCTATTTAATGTCAGGTTAGAAAGATTAATATTGTTTTTTTAAAGAATGTTTAACTAATTAATTTCACAAGAAGCTATGACGCTGCTATACGTTACAGTTTAAAAAACAAACTTAAATGATATTTCATTGAGTGACATAAATTTTGTAGAAATATTTAAGCATGTTATTTTGAAGCATCAAAGAAACATGAAAATATTTTTTTTCCCTTTTCTTATATATTTGAGATGCTCAGTTGACCTTAATACATTTTAAATTTGGTGATGACAACATTTAATTAACTTTTGCACACTGTAGAAATGGAATATATGGTCAAAATAAAAATGTTTTTTTCGTATTTGAATTGTATAATAATGTTTAACAGTAATATATGGTAATTTAGCTAATAGTGTCGTTATAATGATAATAGAAGCTAATAATGATTTAAAACTTGGTATTTTCTTGAAGTGTTTCAATATAAATCTTGTTAATGAAGACATTTTAATACTTTATTTTTTGTAATAATGAAAGTAACAACAAAATTTTGGTTAATAAAGATAAAATTACATTAACAACTTAAAGTGCACATTCTTTAATTTCTTATAGACATTTTCTTAAATTTGAAAATTTTAACAAAATAGAAAATAAAACATTTGTTACAAAATACCAAAACACTGATACAATATAATGAATAATTATAAATATAACAATAAAAATTGCATTAATTTATTGATATTAACTAAATGAACTTTCTGAAATAAATGATTACGGTAACAATTGCTGTAGTTATCTTTAAGAGATTACCTCGAGTCATAATTTGCGATAGGAGGTCATTTTTGACCTTTCTTTTCTGCAAAAGTTACAATAGATAAAACCACAATTAGTAATTTCAAATACAGTAAAACCCCGGTTATCCGAAAAGCATGGGATCAAAGCATTTTCGGTTAACGGGAGTTCCATAGGAATTTTCGGATAACCGGGAGGCTACCTTTTGTTATTCTACCATTTGGCTCTACTTACAAAAATAAGAAAATTTCCTCAGAAGGCTGTTCTTTTCTTAGATAATGCACCATCGCACGCAGCAGAAAACGAGCTTGCAAAGGATGGGCTTAAAGCGATTTTCTTGCCCCCGAATGTGACTTCTCTAATCCATCCAATGGACCAATGTGTTATTGAGAGCATTAAGATGTATTACAGGAAAAGGCTGATACGGTTTTTGATTGAAGGATTGGTTGATGGAGCAGTCGTTCAACATTTTAAACTTGTAGATATGAAAAAAGTTGCATACTGGGTAGCTTCTACATGGGATGGAGTTCAAAGCTAAACGTAAGTGAAATCTCGCCGCAAGTTATTGCCTAAGACTGAGTCGCTAGTCTTTGAAACAAAGTTGTAATCTGATACTACAGAGTCGGAAACTGATATCATTCGAATTGGGTACAGAAATGATGACAATAGTACTAACACAGAACTGGTTTTGGACATGTTCAAGTAGCTTCCTGGGGAAGTATCAAAAAGTTGATACTTGACTTGTTTCAACCACTGATGAGCAAGATTTGACAGATGCGGAAATTGTCGTTGCGGTAAATCGAGGAGCTGTAGATGCTGAAGAAGAAGTGCCTGAGGTCATTGAGAATGCGAAGATTGCACACATTGAGGCTGAAAAAGATCCTAGATGCGGCATTCCAACATATTGAAGTGTAAGAAGAAGCCACAGCGTCAGATGTTGTGTTATTTAACCCTTTCAAGGGCGGTGGTCACAATTGTGACCACTTAAGTTTAATTCCGAACTGGCACACGAAACCCAGAATATTTTAATAAAATTCTGCTTTTATAACGAACATGGACTAAAGTACGTATTTAGTTTTTAAGAAATTCGTTTGCAAATTCTGGTGTCAATCAATCATTTACTTTTTTTAGAACAGAACAATTCCGCGCCGGAAAGGGTTAAAAGGTGGCGTCATAAGGCAGCATTTAATCGATGGGAAATTGAAAAACAAAGGAAAATCACAATATATTTTATAAAGAAATGAAATGTAGTATGTGCCTGTGTAATAAAGTGCCTGCATTTAGACAATGGTCCAAATAAGTAAGTTGACTTTGTGTATTTATTTCATAAAGAACATGCTTCTTTAAAAATAAATTTTTCATATAAAAAAAAGAGTTTCAAGGTCTTTCGGTTAAGCCGATTCTCGGATAACCGGGGTTCTACTGTACTTCTTTCTTAAAGTTTATTCGCGAATTTTTGTGTACAAAAATAATGAACATGGCGGTGTTATGGCCAGGCTCCAGGGACACATCTCAATGGAAGTGGTGTGCGATGGACAGGATAACTCGGAAATCGTTTATCTCAAACAAGCGGAACCAATTGATTATAATAATACACAAAATAAACTTGCCCTTGGATGAAGAAAATTAATTTATGGTTATTGTAAACAAAATGTCGATCGTTTGAAAGAAGGGATATTTTTTGGTCTAAAATTTGGCTTTTCTAACGCAGAAAAAAAATATTAACCTTTATCAGAAACTAAATTCCTGCATCCTATGTCAAGATAATTCTAATAGCTATAATTTAACAAAGTTTCGTTGAAAGCCATTAAGATCTTTGTAATCTTGTCCACCGATTTAAAAATTGTCGTTTCGAGAAAAAAAGGAGTGTAAAGTTTTGAAATGAAATAAAATGCATATAACAATCATACAAAGGAATGCCATATAACACGTGTTTCACATTTTATACAAGCCATTTTGCTTGTATGAACAAAAAAGGGATATCTAAAACAAGGAGCAGCTGGTCTACCGAGTACTGTCGCCGAGCTACTCTATAAGATCGGTTTAAAATTTTTTAGTTGAATATTCTACGGGCTGTATTTTCGCATGGTTACATTTGCCCTAAATCTTTTTTTTTGTCAAGTTTATGACTGGAGGTAAACTTTTAATATGCTTTTCATTTTACAAAAACACATTATATATACTTTTCCAATTACTTAATGACAACGGAAGCTGTATATAAATAAATTTCGTTGTCAGAAATTTTGTTCATAAGTAGTTGTATAATTATGTAAAGCATATTAAAGGGGGATTAAAGTTGGTCATTCTAATTAATGCGAGAAAAGTTTTGAATGTTTTTAAAGAATCCTATGATAATCCATTTAGCAGAAAGATAGGGCGTTGACTGAGGAAAAGATTTAGGAAAATGTAATTAATATTATTTTACTGCTTAAAACGAATTATTTTGATTTGATTTACACATGCTATCTTTCAGGCAATAGACATTAATATAAAAAATCCTTTGACCTTTTTGTATGTTTGACATGCTGATAAATTTTTAAATCATTTTGCAATTGATGGTGAAAAAAATCAATTTATATTTTAGCTCTGTAGAAATGTCTGTATTTTAAAAGTAGAATTAATTTTAATATGTTATCTAAGGTATTGTAGATAATGGTATCATAGAATGATCAAAGTAGCTAATACATGTTCAATACACCTTATTTTTTTATAATTATCACGTACTTTACATGTACTTTAGAAGTATGAAATTTCAATAGCTAATACATATATTTTTTGTAATAATGTGATAATGAGCAATTGTTTAGTAAGTCAAGCTGATATCAAATTTTTTTTGTAGCAATTGTTTTAATTTTACAATCTTAGACGAAATAAAAAATTAAATTTACTTCTTTATATGTTGCGGCTTTGTGACAAATAACTATAACAAAGAAAATTACATTTATATATTAACCTAAATAAATAATTTTTCATACGAATATCAATACAATCCACTAATATTGTTATCTTTAGATATGTTTTCCATTTTAAATGTAAATTAATATATCTATTTCAACTTACGGAATGGCATTACGCCTAATACATAATTTAATTACGCTTTCACAAAACCTCAACCATAAGCGCCTGGAAACAACGGTATTAAAGTTTGCATAACGTTTGATGAAAGTTTAGATGGAAAGGTTTATCATGTAAGTCCCTAAATAACTAATTTCACAGGAAGCTATGATTTTACCTGCGGAAATTGTTCAAGAAATAATTTATAATGAGCTTTTATTGAGTAACAAACATTATCCATTGATGTAACTATCATCTAATATACTTTCCTTTCTGCTTAGAAATTATGATATACATTCCTGCTTAAGTAATAACAAAGGAAGTATTGCATAACTTAATTTCGCTCTCAAAAAGCCTTAGGTAGATTTTAATTATCCAAAACAGATTAAAATTTATAACATTTTCACATTCATTTGAATTCATATTAAAGAAGATGAAAAGACTAGTTATGTTTTTAAAGGATGTTTATATAATTAATTTCACAGGAAAGTAGGACGTTACCTTAGGAAATGGTTTATGAAAGAATCCATTGGAAGAATGGACCAGGTAAGTTTTTAAATGACAATCATTGACTGAATTTCGATCGTTAATTACGAAGTCTGTTAATAATTTAGATTATTCCTTCTGTTTGCATTTATTTATTATGTTTGATTGGAATAAAGAAAAAAATCTGTATTTGTTAAAATGAAAAAAAAAAAAACTAAAACAAAACCAACATTTTTAGAATAATATTGCAAAATTAATCTCAAAAGAAGTATTTTATAATCTAATTTTGTTCTCAAGAAGACTTAGGTATTTGTTGAATTATAATAAACAGATTACAAGGTATAAATGTTTGACATTACTTTTACTTCAAATATTGGACGATGTAAAAATTAGTTATGTGTCTAAAGAAAGTTTATATAATTAATATTACAGGAAAGTAGGACGTTAACTTAGGAAATTGTTTACGAAATAATCTTTAAATGGACCAGGTAGGTTTCAAATGACAAACATTGACTGAATTTGATCGTTAATTACGAAGTCTGTTATTAATTTAGATTACTCCTTCTTTTCGCATTTATTTATTATGTTTGATTGGAATAAAGAAAAAATCTGTATTTGTTAAAATGTAAAAAAAAAAAAAAGCAACATTTTTAGAATAATATTGCAAAATTAATCTCAAAAGAAGTATTTTATAATCTAATTTTGTTCTCAAGAAGACTTAGGTATTTGTTGAATTATAATAAACAGATTACAAGGTATAAATGTTTGACATTACTTTTACTTCAAATATTGGAAGACGTAAAAACTAGTTATGTTTCTAAAGAAAGTTTATATAATTAATATTACAGGAAAGTAGGAAGTTAACTTAGGAAATTTTTTACGAAATAATCTTTAAATGGACCAGTTAGGTTTCAAATGACAAACATTGACTGAATTTGATCGTTAATTACGAAGTCTGTTATTAATTTAGATTACTCTTTCTTTCCGCATTTATTTATTATGTTTGATTGGAATAAAGAAAAAATCTGTATTTGTTAAAAAGAAAGAAAAAAACTGAATTTTTAGTATGATATGGCAAACTTGATCTCAAAAGAAGTATTTTATAACCTAATTTTGTTATCTAGAAGACTTAGGTATTTGTTGAATTATATTAAACAGATTACAAGGTATAAAAGTTTGACATTAATTTTACTTCAAAGATTGGAAGATGTAAAAACTAGTTCTATTTTCAAAAAAGAATGTTTATATAAATAATTTCACAGGAAGCTAGGAAGTTACCTTATGAATCTTTAATTGAACCAGAAAGGTTTGAAATGACGAAAATTGTCAAATATATGTTTAAGAATTAATAAACCTGTAATCAATTTAGACAGTTGATTAATTTTGCATTTACTTAATTATGTTTTATTGAAAAAAATATATTTGTTAAATAGTAAAAAATAAATTAAATAAAAAAAAGTTTTAATATTTTACAACTAAATTGATATTGTAAAACTAGTCTTGCCGCGATTTTAAAATTCCAGGTTCTATATTTCTGAGTCGAATTTTCTTCTTTATACTGCTAATTACGTTATATCTCGATTATATCTGAAAAACAACCAAAACTTTTTTTTTTCAAGTTATAACAAGAAATGTGATAAACTTTCAGGAATTTTGTGTTTTTCATTATATACTTTCATTTATTTATTTATTTTTATTTATTTAGTTAGTTTTTGTTTGTTTTTTAAATGTCAAGTTATAACAAAGTGTAAGATCAACTTTTGGGAATTTTGCGTTTTTTCTTATTTAGTTTTATTTATTTATTTAGTTTTTGTATGTTTGTCAGATGTAATCTAGAAATAACCTAATAAGCAGTATAAAGAAGAAATCACTACTAAAAAATTTGGAACACGGACCTTAAAATCGGAGTAAATCTAGTTTCGCATTTTCAAATTTGCAGTGCTGTATTAAAAGTTTGTTATTGCCTTTTTTTTCTTTTAAAATTAAAAAATATATTTTTTATTTCTATAAAGCATAAATAAGTAAATGACAAGAGAATAAATAGTCAAAATTAAATACAAACTTTCTAATCTAGAATCAGACTTCAGTCAATTTTTGTAAATTCAAACATTTCTGGTCATATTAATTTATTGAATAACAGTCATATTGCCGATTCGTTTTATGCATGCTATGTTTCAGGCTTTAAAGAATTTAAACCAATAAAAAAATATAAAACAAATATTAGATTTATGTCTTATATATTAGTTATGCTAAGTAACTAATGTTTTACAAATGGTGATGATAACATTTAGACAATGTTTGAACATTGTAGACATGCAATACATGATCATACCAGAAATATATTTAAAATTTCGAGTTAATAAATTCGTTATTAGAAATAATCAGACGTACTTATAATAATTTCATTATAGCTAATAGTGTCAAAAGAGATCATAGATCTGAAAATTTTTACAATTTTTACATTTTTATATGTATCTTTGGATTATGAAATTTTAATATTTTTTGTAATAATGCAACCATTAGTAATATTTTGATTTAAAAAATAAGAGCTTAAATATAGTACATCAAAAGGTTACATTTTGTTTTATTTTTTTGTTATATTATTTTATTTTTCTGAAACTACTCTAAATTTGATGCTTTTGATAAAATGCAAATCTAAAACTTTTCTACTAAATACCGAACCATTTAGACAACATAAATATTACAATATAAATATAACAAACACAATTTCATTAATTTAGTGATACTAACTAAACGCATTTTCGAAATGAAAGTTTTTGTTTTATTGATATAATTATATTGTAGTATACTTTTAATTCTGCGTATAATTAATATATACATTTCAATAACGTAATGAAAATGTAAATAGTAGATAACTTAATTTCGCTGTCACAGAGCCACAGCCATAAGCAATTGTTTAATTAGCTTAAACAGATTACCAGGATATTAAAGTTTGACTTTCTATTTAATGCAAGGTTAGGAAAGTGAAAAGTTTAATCATGTTTTAAAGAATACTTAAATAATTAATTTAACTGGAAGCTAGGACGTTGCGTGAGGAAATAATTTAGGGAAGAATTTTTAATGAGATTTTACTGTGAAAGAGAAATTTTTCATAAATAGTTTTAAGATGCAAGTTTTAAAGCATTAAAAAAAATAATGAAATTTTACAAATATAATATTCAATTTTTATAGTCTTCCATATTCATTAAAATACAGTATTACATACAGTATTACATTTGTGATATTTTTTACTTTCTGTTTTTGGTTAATTTAGTAGTTAATTTGTCTTGAATAGAATTTGTCTTATATACATTTCGTACGATGTGAATTTCTGTGTGTTACATAATCTTAGTAGTAACGGTAATTTAAGAAATATATATATTTTTTAAATGAAGTTTATAAATAATAAAAGCATGTAATAACATGTTGCTAATAAGAGTTTAGTGCATATCGCTAAACAGGTGGTGCTTATATGCCCTCTATTTATTATTATTACGATTTGCATCACAGCCAGATCCTGACATATTTAAGATGGAATTTGACTAATTTTTTATACGTAAGATGCTTATTATGAAAAACTGTGCTGATTCAAGTTTGTCTTTTTCTTCAGAGCAATAGGCGTTGCCATGTTATGCGTATTTTAATGAAATTTATAACTGAGTATGAGTTTTTAAATGTTTAAAATTAAGCCAAATTTTATATTTCATGTTTATAATTAATATAATTAGTCAATCTATCGCTTTTAATAACCTGCAGGGAAGACCTGAGTATCTCTATATATGGACCTGGTGCAAACATCAAATTGGGTTCCTCTACAAGGTAATTTTTGCCACAATTTGTACTCATTTTAAGAAGAAAAATCTAATTATTTTATTTGGGAGGTCCTTGCCGGCTGTTTTCCAAGTGATAATAAGGTCCTGGCAAGAAGTGCTGCATGCGCCGTTTTTTATTAAGTAATTATCGTAACTGAATGCTAAATTCTGAGAATGCACTATACTTCTTATTCGTAATTCTTTGTGTTACTTAAATCAATATATTAGAATATATAGAATAAAGTTATTTTTGCCTTTGAATAGTAGTTTTACATATATCGGGTATTCTGACATTTTTTTTCACTTATTTTACAAATGATGATGGATGAGTTCAATCTATGTTTGAATACTGTGTAAACTACCTTTATTTTTATGTCAGAAAACGCTTGTTCTGTATTTTTCAGCTTTATTTAATAAAATAAAAAATAAAAAACGAAAAATCGAAATACATGTGTTTTTAATATTTCATAACGCCATTATTAATAGCTTGGATCTTGCTTATTGTCTATAAATCTATGGGGCTTCCATATGTAATGTAGAATGTTGTGTTTCGACTGTGCGCTACCGCTTCAGCTCCTTGTGTATGTCCTTTATTTTTGTATAATTCATCAGTGTAATAATCGCTTTTTTCAGATTGACATAATCGTAGGAGATGAAACATTCCGCTCACCATATCAAAACTATCTCCGCACCTTATAGTCGTCATCTTCTGCGTCTGCAATTTGGACATTAGGAGATGTTTTGGGCCATGAAAAATATGCATACTTACCTCGAACAAGTGTTTTCATGACGTAGCTGGTTGTGAACATGGTCAATTGTGAATATTTAGAAATGTTGAAAGTATTTCTTTTTAAAAGAAACAAAAAAATACATAAAGTACTTACGGGAGAATAAAAATGTTTACCAAAGCTGGTTTTTCTATAAATAAAAATACATTTCAAAATATAAGCTATTATATTTTTTCACGTCATCAGTGCCTTTCTTTTGATAATTTTCTGTTTTGCTAAAAAATAATTATTAATAAATAGCGTTTGTTTTGTAGATAAAAAAGTGATTAAAACATCTTGGAAATAATTTTTAATTTTCATATTTTCACAAAATTACTTAATTGAGTAACTAGTGAAGAATGATAGTTGAATTGTAAAAAAAAAAGAAAAATAAACCTGTATAAAATATAGAAAATGTGAAATTAAGTAAAAGTGACAAAAGTATTTCATTAAATGTTTTATGATTTAATTAGTTTTAATTTTATTAACGAAAGAAATAATTTGTCGCATACTCGATTTCAGACATTTTTAGAAACATTGGGCTGTCTGTCGAAATACATTTATAAAACATAGAGAGAGTATAGGGTTCTCATTCTAAAAACAATTTCCTAAAAAGCGAAATGTAGTGGTTTTTATCTGCAAATTGTGAATGAACTGGTTTTTCCTACTTAATACCAGTTACACTTTTTCAAATAGCTCTTAGTTTTTTAGCTGCACTTGAACCAACTGATTTGACTAACTTTTTTTGTTCATCCCTGGTGTTATTCAAATAAATGATACTCGTACATAATATCTTGGATACTCGCAAAGGTGTGATTTTTTACTATTTTATTCTGTGCTTTTTAAGATAATCTGCGATTGTCTCATAAATATCTAGAAAATACTTCGCTATGTATGCATTAGATCAAGTATAGAAAATTTACTTAAGCTAAATACAATTTTAGATGTTTTGAAAAACAACTTTTCTTCATATTACTAATATAACCACTGAGGGAAATCATGATATTTTATGCTAACATAAGAAATTCAAACATAATTTAAAACAAATTCTGTGTATTTTAATTCTTTATAAAGTTTTCCTTCTTTACAAAAAACAAAAAAAAACAAAAAAAAAAAAAAAAAACTAAATTTAGATGCCCAGGAGAACGAAATATGCAGATGCCAATCTTGTGTCTTGCAAGAACATAACATTTTTAATATTATCATTAAAATAAATGGATGAATACAGTCCCCGTAGTGATTTCGTATTATTTTTAGATTCAAGAATGTTTCTTTTGAGGAAATGTATTCTGTCCAAAATTCCAGCTCTATTTTGTAAAGTGGGCGAATTTCAGCTACGGTAGTTAAATTGGATGTTTGAGTGACATGAATATATTCTGTGAAGATTAATATTATATATTAAGGTTTTTCCAAAGACTGCAAATATTGACTGATTTTGTTGAAATATAAGAATATATATTTATTTTTAACATCTGTCTTCTAGAAGTAAAATGTGTAGAGTTATTTCGTTTGGAAAACTTATCATAATACTATTTAACGAAAGATATTATTATTATTGTTATTATTATTGCGAATGTTTAATTTATATTTAATATTGGAAGTTTTGAAAGGAGTATTTTTATATATTGCTAATTATCTTGCATCGTGAAGCCTGAAATTTTTCTTAAAACTTATAAAATTGGAATAGTACTTAAAGTTTTCTTTATTTTGAACCACTTTAAAAAGTTTTCCTTCTTTAGATGTTTTTCATTATTATAAGAGTAAATGGTTGAATACAATGCTGGTGCTTATTTTGGTTATTTTAACATTCAATAATACTAATTAAAATAAAGGTATATTCCACCTTCTATTGTCCATCTTATGGAATTTGTTGAAGTGGAACTTCAGTTACGGTTATTAAATATTATTGTAAATTTTCGTTAAAATGGTTTATCGTTTTTCTTTTCGCCATTAATATTTTTTATATATACCTTTAGCGTTTTGAAAGAAACCTTTTTCATATTGCTAATATTTCATGTATTGGGAAGTTTTAATTTTTTATTGAAACATAAGAAATTCAAACAGAATTTTAGAACCATTATAAAATTTGCTTTCTTTTCAAATCAAAGCTTTAAAATTCAGAAGCCTTCAAGAACGAGGAATGTAATAGCAAAATTTATAGATTGCTAGTGAATAGAAGTTTTAACATTATCGTCAAAATACTTTGTTAAACACAATTTTGTGGTGATTTTGGTTTTTTTAACATGCAAGAAATTTGGCTTCAAGAAAATGTATTCTGTCGCATGCTGTATTTTTTAAAATTTGTTCAAGAGAAACTAAGATACCGTTGTTCAATGTTGACAAAAAGTTCCATGGTGTTTGAGTTTTACTAGTAATCCTGTGGGGTAATTTGCATAAACGTGACGACTTATAAATGCGACAATGTTTACGTACCTAAAATCTTACACAAGTATTGTATATAAATGCTGTATAAGCAAATATCTGAAATTTTAAAACAAACTTGAATTAATTCACTACTTTTAAACGCTTTCTTCAATTACAATACACAACATACATCTTCCAAATTACAATGCACATTGATTATAATCAACCGCACCTCCAACTCCCTAAATGCAGAGTCTAATCTCGAAACAGTGATTGTGGTTTCGGATTTTTAACTTTGAAGATCAAATAAATCTTTGATGTCACGTCTTCGAACATCTCTTTCATCTACCTCAAGTGAAAGCGGTAAAAATATGCAGGTTTTCGAATTATAGTTCTTCTAGGTTAGGGCCGTCCAACCTGGCCCCCGTATTCACCAGAAATTTCTTACAGAAAGATTTGCTTTGTTCAATCTCCGGATATCTCCGATTAAATAAGGCAAATATTTACATAGCCTTTTTTTATGCGTTGACTTCGAATCAGAATGAATATTTTATTTCATTTGTTTTTACGTGTTGCATAAGCCTCACCTTTAACCTCGCACATTCGACGTCATGCCTCGTACGTCATTTGTACGTTATTTTGACAGGAAAGGGAAAAAAACAGATACAAGACTGTGAAAAAAAGTATAAAAAATCAAAATCAGTATTACAAAAACATAATTCATCAGAAGTAATACTATATATACAATATTTAATATTATTATCAGAAGAAATGGATAAACAGAGTTCTTGAGGGGATTTTGGATTTTTGAAGTATCAAGAATGTTTTATTTTTGTACATGTATTCTGTCATATACTGATGATCCATTTTGTGAACTTTTTAGATGTTATTTTAGATGCTATTAAATATGATTGTTAAATATTTTAAAAAAAGTCATTGTTTTTCTATCTATACTAACAAAAAGAAGTTTCTTTGTGTGAGAGTCTGTCTGTCTGCGATGGTTAGAGAAATCTAGAGCACCTAGAAGTCTGAAAATTTATGTGAGGATAGTCCTAAACCTCTACCTGGTGCACCTGAAAATCACAATGCTAATATTTTGATAATTACCTTAGATATTATTTAAAAATAAGTTAAGCATCACCTCAAAAAACGTATGAACATGCGCTACGAAAATGGCTATTTTTATCGTAATCGCAAAAGAAATTATCGTTTTGCTAATTCCAGACAACAAAATATTCGCAGTTTCACTTATCTCCTCGAATATTATAAAAACTATTGGAGGTATCTATTCGAAATTCACAGTCGGACTGAAAATCGAACTGAAACCTTTCTTAATTTCGGATAAAAATTGAGCAGATGAAAATCAAATTGACTCAGATGAAAAAGAGGTTACTGTAAATTCAAGATTAAAAAACAACTCATTGTTTCGTGGACCTATTCAAATAAATAAAACTATTACGTTCATCAATTTGATATTAGGGATATCGACATAAAAAAAAAAAATCGGAATCTGAATTTCGAATTTATGTAAAATTCGGTTCATAATTGCTAAGATATTAATTAAAAACTCATTAATGAAAATGGAAAATGATTTATTTAAATTTCATTAGGACACCTCACTGTAGTTGCACGTGTTCTGATATTTCCAGACAACTAAAGGGAAAGTTGCCATAATCAGAAGTGGTGCCAGATATAAAATGTCAACTCCCCCTGTTCACAATCATGAAAATTGCAATTTTCAATCATCATTTGCTTTATTTCTTAATTAATGTTTAAATTTTTAACTATTGTATGGTGCGCGCAGTATGTAAAATTTTACATACCATATATATCAATAAAATATTAAACTATAAATAGAAAAGTATTTATGATGTGCAAAATGTACTATGTTATGGAACATTATTCATCACCATGTGTATATTATTCGTTTTAATAGAGTTAAATTTATAAATAAACTATAAAATATCATTTTAAGAATTTACAATTTTCACTTTTCTAATAACGTCTTCAGGTAAATGAGAAAAGAACTCTTACACTGATTTTCATAAACCTATATTTAACTTCGAAGAATACTTTAAAGGCACAAGATTGAAATATTGCATGATGCAATAAGAGTCGTCCCTCCCGAAATAATCTTGAAAGGAGGTTTTGATTATCAAGTCCATTAAGTCTTTCTAAATTTAATGGACGCATATATTCCAGAGACGAAATGCTAAGATAGTGCTCTCGAAACTTATCAATTTTAAAATCGTATTGGTGTAAACAACATTCAATTCAACAAGACTTCTTAAAGTAATAACGAAAATAAATCTAATACAAGACGAGAATAAAGAAAAGCTGCATTTATGTAATTAAAGTATTCATGCATCTAAAAGTAATTACTTGCGAAAATGTATATTCATGAACAATATAGCAGGAAGTTTAAAATAATGAAGGTTAAAATATCAACGATAGTAACATGATGCTATAAATGCAGTATTGTCACGAGTACCCGTAACCATCAATGATAATATATGTACAAAACAATTTTGCTCTTATTCTAATGAGTATTTCATAGTTTAATATATGTTAATATTTTGGTTTTACAGAGAGAGCAAAAACATGGATAAAACTCTTCTAAAGAGAATTTAAGGCTCTGAAAACACAACCATGATAGCCAGAAATAGTTAGATATAAGTTACTTATCCTTTGTTCTTTGACGAGCATTGCCATTTATGTTCGTCATTATTTACACCAATTTTAAATTGTTTTTTCTTATGAAAAACTTTTTTTGTCCTATCCCTTTATACACATCTGAATATGTGTTTTTAACGGATTTGCTTCATTTTTGCTTCTATCCAAGGTTGTCAATAGCTGATGTGTTTTCATACAACAAAATACCACTGTCATTTCAAATTTCAAAAAGTGTCCTAATATCGTTTTATACTCTCACCTTTAATTAGTTAAATAAAAAAAAATTATGACAACTTAACATACTAGGTAGAGTTTCCTAGAACACTAGGAGAGTTAACACACGATGAATCCGCTGAAAATGTTTCTGCTAAAAAACTACTTGTGGTTTCCAACTATTTGAAAAATACCACATTATTTATAAGAAATCACCTTGATCATGGGGGGGGGGGAAACATTGTTTTACCATTGTTGTGTTATGGGGGATAATATATTACTAATTCCTTTCTGCATGCTGCTCCTTTAACAAAGAAAATAAAGTCTATAATTTTTTGCATCAGTGTAATATATTTGTTAAATTCTTCTTAAATCAATATTATGGAAGATTCTTCACTAAAATGAATTAATAAAAACAAATTTAAAATATAGGAGCAGCATATAACCCGGATTGATTGTATACGGGTCACCTTTTTTCTAACAGCATTATTACTCTTATTAACCATTGTAAACTCGTTGCAATTTTTAAAATAGGCAACAGTTTTTACGGCATTTTAATGCCGTTCTAAAATTGTTGTAATATATTGGCATCAACCAGGCATTTTCAGGTTATTGTGTCGTTGATTGCGTAAAAACCATGAACAAATAATTAAATTATAAAATTTAATATTCAATAAAAATTATTAAAACAATCAAAATGTCCTTAGTAAATTCAAATTATTTTTTTAAATATATAATAGAAAGAAACATTATTTTAAAAAATGCACCAATCTTAAAGCCATTTTATTACCACTCTAAAATCTATTGCAATATATAGGAAACAACCAAGCAAGTATGTTAGGCTATTGTGCCATTGTTTGTGTAAAAACCACGAATAAAGAATTAAATTATTAATATTTAATTATAATAACTTGTTAAAGAAATAAATCTTTAAATTATTAAAATGTTCATTGTAAATTCGAATTATTTTTAAACATATAATAGAAAGAAACATTAATTTAAATAAATATTTTCTAATGAATTATGTAAAAATATAATGGATACGTTTTAAATCATATAAATTAATTATTTTAAAAAGATAAATGAAGTACAGAGTAGGGTTTTTGGTGACCTTTTCTCCAAAACATATGATTGTAGTCTAGATAACCACTGAAAGATATAGCTTTAACGAGACAATGACACGTTTTTTGAATTAGATAGAAAATTACCTGGTTAAGTTGAGATACTTTAATGCTATAAACTTCAAAATCTCTTACTATCTTTTTACAAGAAAATTAGCCTTTCAAATAAATTTAAATAACAGTGTCTAATTTTGAAAATCAATAGGACAAATTAGAATTGCTTTATAAAGGACAGATAGATCATAAGACAAATTATAACTCAATCTTTAAAAACTATTTTATTTATCTTACTAGCTGATCCGCCTGTCGTTGTCCGTTCTTTTCAAAAAATAATACGGAATGAGAAATCATCTGGTAACATTCATCTGGTAACTCTTTGTCTTACGGAAATTAAGTAGAGAGATGGACTCCGAAGAGGACGTAAATTTAATACCACCCCCTGAAATGTCTGAATCATTTGATTCGAATCGGGTCAGTTTTTGGTCAAGATTTAAAAAAAAGTTACCGTCGGATTTTCACAAAATTTGCATTTTCAGAATCAGAAAAATAAACTACACAGACTGCGTGTTTTGATTCAATGCATCTAATAATTTTCTTTATACTCGAGGATGAGTGAAAATGAAACTATTTCGTTGTCTGGTATTATCAAATCGGTAACTTTCTTTTGAAGTTTTAATAAAAATAGCCATCTTTTAGTTCCGCCGCAAGTGGATGCATTCTGTTCTAAAAAAAATATTCCGACACGTGTCCCCGCTGCCTCCGATACCGTGTATAGCAGACATGCTACGCACGCGCTGCAAAATGTTTTGGTTCCACTTTCCACCGATAGGGGTACCAAATCTATGTCTTAATTAGTTCATGTTAAGTTGAATAAACCAATTCCCGTTGAAATCGGACCCATAGAACCCGAGAAAATAAATCACCCCCTTGGATATTAATATTCATAAATTGTGGTAACCAAGGGTTGAAAAAATAATACCAAAATTTATTTAGTGCCTGAGAGACCTCGGACGAATGTCAAAAAATATTTCATTTGAATAGGGCCAAGATTAAATGCAAAACCTTTTAGTTATATTTTCCGCCACCAGGGTGCACTTTGTTGTCTGTTCTAAATAAACCTCTTTCTAAACGAAACTCCGGCACCTGTCCCCTCCGCTTATGGGAACGTATAGAAGGCGTGCTGTGCACGCGCTGAAAATCTTTTAGTTCCACTTTACACCGCTATGGGGCACCGCTATGGGGAATGAACTAATTCTCGTTAGACCCATAAAATCTGAGAAAATACTCCTCCCTGGTGGTTAATGTTCAGAAATAGTGGTAACCAAGGGCTGAAAAAATGATATCGACGTTTATCTCATATCTGGGAACCTGAGAAAAGGTTTCGCTTGAATCGGACTCTTAAGAAAAGAGTTCTGATTTTGGAGGCAGCGGGGAAGGGGGGGAGCTTCTATCAGAGCATAAACACGATATTTAAATTACAACGCACACTCAACTCCCCCCCTCAAAGAAATATACTAACGACGTTAAAATATTACGAATTATCATTAACTTTTGAAACAGAAACTAAAAAACTTTCTTTTTTCTTTTGACATACAGAAACTTTAAGTAACTACTGTTAATTTCTGAAATCATATACATAAATGACGTCACGTTCATGAAGATACTCTAAAAATCACATAAAACAAATCGCGAAAAATTCACAACTCGCTGTTCGAATCGCAATCAGCGGACGACCTTTTCATCTGCCAATCACAATTGCCCGGTTGACTTCCCGCTGTGCCTACAATCTTATCAGCTACCATTCAGAACTGCCTTCCAACGATGTTTGACTTCTAGCTGTATGAAGTGACGTCATCCGCTGCAAAACAAGAAAAAATTTTTAAAAACGCATAGAAAATGCAATAAAAAATCTAATAAAAAAAGGATAATAAATAATCCGCCCTTCCCTTTGAAAATCAGGATTTTTTATCTGTAAAGAATTATCAACACGCTAAAAAGAGAAAAAAATTACGATTTCGATCGTAGCTGAGGCTCAATCGGAAGCAACCACTGAACCAATCAATCATTCTACACAAAATTCCTCAGTGACGAAGGAAAAAAATCGCCAAAAATTCAAAAATCGCTGTACGAATTTCGCCTAAACTTTATTGAAAACGAAACAAAATTTACTATATTCGGTTAAAAGATTGGAACAGGATTCCGGTTACTAATGTGTAAAAATCGCAGCAAAACATGAAAAAAGATTAAAAATCACAAAAAAAAAATATTTAAAAAAATCTATTCAAAAATTTCAAATTCGGGCTTTGAGGTGCAAAACTACATGCATAGAGGTACCTTTCCACCACATTTTGTAGCTCAGCGTGCACCGATCTCCTCAGAACACAACCGAGAAACACACAAACATCCTTCTTTATTATAGTTGGAGATTGGAGTGTATAAACGGCCACGGTTTTAGCTAAACGGACCATAACCTACATATAGGGTCTAGATATAAAAACATCTATACACGACCTTAGGGTTTTAGCTTTTTATCAACACGAAAATGCTAACACGGTTTAGGGTAACTCTTCAGAGTCGCGAGACTTTGAAAATATGAACTATTCCCAACTTAAATTTTGACTAAGCCGCCAAGTTCTGAGAATGCATTAGCATACAACGTATTTTTCTTAAAAACCCACATTCTGCCTATCAAACTGACAACTTCAAAAGCTATATTTCTGCTAAAAAATTATTGACGAAGACAATACATCCATATTCAAAATGAATGTCTGTAGCATTCTTTTATAAATCAGAGTAAAAAACGACCTCCTCACTTGAGAAAGGGCAATTTTTAGTGAACGGAAAAAGTTTCAGAAAATATCCCGTTAAAAATGTAGTACAGTATATTTTAGAAAAACACGAAAAAAATCAAAACAGTGAATAAAATAAGCAGTTTAAAAGAGGCATAATCTTTTTTTTTTTTTTTTTTTTTTCTCTCTCTGTCTTCTTTAGGTCCAATGAGGTATTCAATTAAAATGGTGTTCAATCAAGTGTTATTGGTCGAATAGTACCGTCGAATACATTTACAGCTGTTTCCGTACTATAATTTTCGCTTTAGTTATGTCACAAGTTCTGCTTATACGAGTAGTCAATGATTGCTATTCAGTAGTAGTGAAACTCTCATAAGACCGCAATACATTTGCGTGCCTTTACAGAAACTACCTTTACGGAAAACTACATTTATTGATGTATATAGATTATGTATTTAGATTATATATTGATGATATTTCTTATGTATATTAAACATAATATTTTAATATAAATAAGATCATTTCAGTTTACGTTATAATTAAACGAAATTTATCATGTAAATAAATTTTCATTTAGGAGATATGTCATTTGGCATAATTCCTTTTGGACCTTAATTCCTCTGTATTAACTCATAAATCAATAAATTCATTTTCATGCATTACTAATAGAATGAATTTGCATAAATAAATTTCTTTACACGCTCTGCACACTTTCTTTATTCTGTTGTGAAAAAGTGTTTTAAAAAATCGTCGTCTTATTTAGCGTATGCGGCTTACGAAAAATCCACAGTTCCAGACGATCCACATAATCTCTAATGGAAGGCCACACAAATTAAAAGATTAATGCAGTTTTCTTTCAAAATACTTGAATTATTCTTTTTTCAGTGTGTTTTATTATAATCTAAAAAAATATTCTGAAATGTATTGAATAGGAAGGAATATAATATATTATTAAAAATAATTCACATTGATGTGTCACATTAAAGCGGTTTTTCTTTGAAAATGCTTAAATGATTCACTTCTTTGTGCATTTCATTATAAGCTAAATAAAGCTTCTGAACTTTATTTTAATAGGACGATATATAATACACTATTATTATTTTTCACATTAAAGATTCTTAACACATTACTTCACATTAAAAATGCTACACATTAAAGATAACTTCTATACTTCATATTCAACATAACTTCACATTATAGATGCTAGATAGTAAATTATAACAACTAATAGAATCACTTTATTCTATTGTGTTTTCAAAAATCGTTATCTTAATTAGCTTATATGGCTTACGAAAGATCCACAGTTCCACACCATTCACATAATCTCTTATGGAAGGCTGGACAAATTAAAAGAATATTGCGGTATTTCTTTGGAAATGCCTAAATTATTCATTTTTTCGGTGTGTTTGATTATAAGTTAAAAAAAGTCTGAATTTTATTAACCCTTTAAGACCTGAATAGTAATGGTAGAAATTAAAAGCATATAAAAATTCTATTTGATTGAAAATAAATATTAAAAAAAATACGTTGTCAGGTTATGTCAAGGAGGATCTACACAATTGTGCGGTGCAGGCTAAGCTTTAAATCACGAGGAAAGAGGGAATTGTTTTTTTTCCTTAGAATCACCTGCACAATTGTGTAGGTTAGGTCTTAAAGGGATAGATAGGAACAAATATTACACAATATTAAAAATCTTTCACATTGAAGAGTCATATTAATGCGGATTTCTTTAAAAATGCTTAAATTATTCATTATTTCGTGCATTTCATTATAAGCTAAAATAAAAATTTCTGAACTGTATTTAATAGAACGAAAGTAATATGTTATTTTTTTCACATTGAAGAATCATATTACTAAAACAAACAGTTAAAAATAAAATTATCAGAAAATTAGAATCTACATTATAAAAATTTTTTATTTGCACACTTTTGTCGCACACCTGTTCCACCCTTTTGTCGTTTGTTTGAATTTAAATTCTGTAAATTTATTTTTTTAAATGTTTTAATCGAGTGTTTTCAGATATATTTATTAGTACATTCATATTATTTAATACTAACTAATATGTTAATTTTTTAGTAAATATTTGAGGGGGTCGAGGCAAGAGAGTGCAAAGCCACATTTTTGAACTTTTGAGATATTTAAATTTGAAAATTTGATCAAATACACAAATCAAGATATATAACATAAAGTTTTTTCGCCAATGTCTTAGTAACGTTTGAGATATTCTGAGTAACAATATGGTATTATGGTATTACTTTAATAATATTACTATTATTATTTTTTTTTTGTAATTTAGCTATCTTCATTGGAGGCATAAACATTAGTGTGGATCAAAATGTTTTGTTTCACAATTTCAAAACCTACTTATACGGAAAAGATGTTCTATTGTATGGAGATTAAGAGAAAAGTAATTAAAAAAAATAATTTCAAAATTTAATACTGCCGCAATGGGGTTGAAATATCTAAAAAAAGGAAAAAGGACCTAATTTTGGTTAAATGATCTTTTTACTCAAAATAATTGTTTTAATATTAATCAAAACATATTTATGCGGAAAAGATGTTATATTGTATGGAGATTAAGAGAAAAATAATGAAGAAAAATAATTTCAAAATTTAATACTGCCGCAAGGTGTTTGAAATTTGTGTATTTGAGTCTTTTAACGGTAAAAAGTCAAAGTGTTTTTTTGTTAAATGAAACATACATTTTAGTAAATTTAAATATTAATTGCAATTCGAGGACACTTACTTGGTTACAAGAAAAAAACTTCAGCTTCTTATTTAACAACTCCTTTATTATTAAATAAAGAAAAAAAACATAAAATCGTATAAATTACAGTAGGCGATAATCACGTTTGGTGTTGAAAATTGGCATAAGGTTTCCTGATTCGATGTGATTAATTTTAAAACCGTCTCTTCTATATGGTCCACAGACAGCAGAAGATGCTTCCAGGACTGTTTTGACTATCCGTTCTGTTGTTTGAGTGTGGCACGGAAACCCCTTGATAGTAAAAATATTTTGCCGCCGGAATAATTGCTGTATTTACTATTGTTTCTGAAATCATGTCATCACTAAATTGTTCAGTTAGTGGAGGTTCTGTCACATTTTCCCATTTAATCAAATCAATATAATCCGTCGCACAAAGGTCAAAAGCTGGTAAATTGGAGATATGGATATTATTTGTTGAAATACTTGGGACTGCAGTGGACCGTTTAACTTCGCGCGCTTTTAGAATTCTTCGAAGAGTCAATTGCCTTATGTGAATTCTGTCGTCAGCTAGCATTGACATCAGGATACTTTCAGGATAGTCAAAAAATCCATTTCTCCTTATGACGTCCTTCAGATCACTCGACAAATAATGCGAGAGAACAATTAATTGATGCAAATGTTGTGCACCATAGATTACCGATTGTTTCGTTTTGATCTTGAACCACATAGACGCATAGACTTTTACAATGAACGTCCTTGTTGTTACTAAGTCCTGGGATGGATTTTCGCAAGCTACATAAAGCCTGAGAGTTCTGCTCGTGGTTGTAAGCCACCTTGAGTGGCAAACATTTCCAGGGTTTCTCTTCGATAGACTTTCGTTGCAATGTCCGCAGTTGATGGCTTCACAAATTTTCATTAAGTACAGTTGATCAGTACTTAAGTCTTTCTTGTTAGTTACATCACAAAGCGTGCAATCTATTGACACGAATGAAACTACAGGTAGCTTCTCACATCCAGCCATCAATTTTCCTATTTCACCAGTGAACCTTCTTGACCCAGTCGTGGTTCCATCCACGTACTCGAAAAGATGACGTAGTTGAAGCTCTTTGGCGTGTAACTGGCACATAAACCATTGTAGTGGACGCTTCAGAATCAGTTCCAAATTTCGAATAACACCTCCTTTGACACCTGTGTTAATAGATGTTCCGTCGCAATCGATCGTAACCAACTTTGTTGTAATATTATTGTCAACGCAGGACAAAAAGTTTACGTTCTTTTTTCCAATGGTGTGCGCAGAATTTACAGAGACGAGGCCGATGTACTCGGAACCAGGTTCTTTTACTAAGCTTACGGGTTCTTCTATTATGACTTCAGTGACACCGTCAGCGTTTCGGGCCCCGCTTTCAGTGATAGCTGATGATGAAGAATAGTATGCTCGCACATACGCCGCTTCAATTTACACCCGTTATTCATATTCATATTGAAATCTATTGAACTGGACGAAACATCACTCAGTGTTTTATTTCTCTCCACGTATGGTCCTTGCTTTAATTTTCGTTCCTCGGCCTTAGTTATTTGTAAAGTGACTTTCCGATCCAGTGACCCGATTACCATCCTTATTATTTCAGTGAAATTAATTATACCGTCTGCTATGAGCGAAATAAGCATGCCTTTTTTTTAGGTGCGTTCGTAATTATATAAATACGTAGCACCTATAGTCGTCGTTTGGTCCGTCCGTCTGTCCGTCCGTCTGTCTGTCTGTCTGTCTGTCCGTCTGTCTGTCTGTCCGCATATAACAACGCAAAAACTACCCAACCAAATGGTTTGCAATTTAAAATATATTATCTTTGCAGAATTTTGTCGAGACATTTCAAATTTTATTAAAATCGAATCAAAACTTTAGGAGATATTAATAAAAATATTTATTAAGAAATTTGAATTTTTTTTTTAAATCGGTGCTTTTTTGTTATAGGAGCTTCCGAAGTTTAATCGTCAAGCGACCGAGATACTTATTTTATGACAGAAATTAATCTGCAGACGATATAATTCATTTCAAAGAATTAAAAATCATCAAGATCTGAATATTTATATAACTAGCTGATACATATATATCTGAATATTTATATAACTAGTTAAGATATTTGTATGAACAGTGTCATAAAATATATACTTAACTAGCTGTTTAACCCGTTCTACGCACGGGATATCATGAATTGAATTCTAAAACGTGCGTACGAACGCACCTCCTTTGTAACGTTTGACGTACAATTTCCAACTTGTTCTTATTACGCATGCTACGTTTACAAATGCGGCTTTTTTTCTACACCAGACAGCGCTGCAAAATCCACCAGGAGATCTTGCTTAGCGAATGATTACATTCATGGTTTAATATTTTTATGAGTCATAATAGAGGAATCTCCTGTGTTTATTTACTCTAATGCACTGCGATATTCGGCTGTTAACCTAATTTCCACTGAAGTTATCTCAGAATCCATACATAGCATCTGTCAAGCAAACAATTTTTTGAACGATCTTTCTAAAAATGTAACTTTTATATTATATTCGAAAAACTGATTTTGAATAAAAATGGAACTCTGGCATATGAAAAAGTAAGTGGTTTGCCCGCATTTGTTTTCCTCAATCACATGACGTGCGCTTTTATTATATAGATTACGTACGATAGGATTTAATTGAACAAAGAAAACTTTTATTATTATCTTTTTAAATTTCGATTCGATTTTCATAAAATTTAAAATGACACGACAAAAGTCTGTAACGATAATATATATTAAATTTCAATCAATTCGGTTGGGTAGTTTTTGCGCTGTTATATGCAGACGGACGGACTAGACTACAACAATAGGTGCTATGTATTTATATAATTACGAACGCACCTAAAAATTAATATCCCCCTCCTTTAAAATTTGGATGTATTGTATTTAAAAACTGTATCTGTGTTTTAAAATACTGTCAACAAACATTTTGTGTATTGTTAAACATCCAAGAATAAAAAATTCAATTTCAAGAATGCAGAGCATTGGTAAAGAGAGACAGGGGAATGACAAGTGAAATAACAAGAGAAATAACAAAGGATTGATAAATGTAATGGTAGATTGTCTACTATCATATCTATATACAGAACATTGACTTTCACTTAAAGGTAACTTTAAAAAGTTAATACAAATAAGTCTTAATCGCTGATTGAGCTTTCATTACAAATTTAAGCCTAATAAAAGAGACAGGGTAATGAAAGTCACTAAAAAATCTTATTAACATTCTCACCGCCATCAACTGATATATCCATTCACTATGCTGTAGGTTTCATTGCTATATTAGTATTATTTAAATTAACATAATTCTACAAATATAATACAGTTAGTTTTAAAACATTAAGTAATGATTTATAGTCTTGAGGATAATATTCATATACGTAATTCAGTTTTTTATATAATGTTTGAAATATGTTTTTTTAGCATTTAAAAAAAATACAGAGAAAACAACATTACAGCTTTGCCCTTTTGCTCGGCGGTCAGAGGGTTAAGATATAACTGGAAATCTATAAGCTTTACTTGCCCATGCTTATTCTTGCAAAAGGACAATTCCATCTCGCTTCTCTGATGATGCCAGTGTTCACAGGTTGAATTTTTGGGTAATATGTCAGTGCCAGATGTTAGCATCATTATTTTCATTTTATGACAAGGAAATAACATCAAAACCAAAGGATAATAATTTTTATTTTTTCAGAAAACTACAAACCATGAAAATTATTTAATTTTTAATTTTTTTTTTATTATATAATAATTTTTTATAACTTAAACAACAAATTTATCGCAAATATATTTGTATGATCAACTTTTAAAAACCACTTTTGTGCTAAGATAGAGGCAGAGACGCACAGGGGAATAACCTTTATCACAGAATTTTTTTATTTAATTGTCTTATATTTATAAATAATATATTTTTATCCCGTTATACAAAAATAAATACAAGTGATTTGACGTATTGTAGCATCCTGTTAAATTTTAATACAAGTTTATCTATTTTTTTAAGAAGGGTCAGGGATTTCGCAGTTTAGAGAAAATTACCCTCATACTTTAAAAGAATTTTATCGAATAAATAGCCATTCATTTAGAAGTTATGTCTTCGATACCACTTTCTTTTGACCTTACGTTTTCAATACTTATTCACAAACCAATAAATGCATTTTCATGCATTTATTGTGAAAATGAATCATTTATTCTATTAGGAGAAAGTCTTTTCCGAAATCATCAATTTAATTAACTTAGGCTGCTTACGAGCGATTCATAATTGACATAATCTTTAATGGAATGTCTGACAAATGAAAAGATTAATGTAGCTTTTCTTTATGCATACTCATATAATTAATTAAATCAGTGTAATTTATTGCAGGCTAAAGGCATATTCAAAAATACTGCACAGGTCAAAATAAAATACAATATTAACGTATATTATTCTGAATATCCTATTTTGAAAGATTTACATTTATTGTAAACGAATTTATAAATAAATAAATAATATTTCAATTAGGATATGGCGAGAGATTTCTGGCTACTCATATATACTTAGAGAATATTATATATATATATATTAGAGAAAATATAATATTAGGTAATATATAATAAATTAGGGAATACTAATTTGAATTTAATGCTATTAGTGATATTTAAACTAGTCCTCCAATATAATCCACATATAATTATTTCCATTTAATTGTGGATTTTTAGTATTGTAAGAGTAATTCTCCTTAAACCGATTACGTTCTATAATATATGATAAAAGGTTCCTCCACTGAAACGCTAAATAAAATAACTCACACCATTTATTCAGTTAAATTTCAATTTACAGCATCAAATTTTATGTTTGCGTGATTTTAGAAAGGCGATATTTTAAAGCTAAAAAAACTAGAGATTGTTCAAAACATATTTTAAAGCTGCACAAGCTGATTGACGGATAGATAATTAGTTTTTATCTTTATGTGTATGAATCAAATATTTTTCCAATTTCAAATTTCTCAAAAATGTACAGTTTCATTCATCATATTTAAATCTTCAATAAATATATTCCAGAGAATATATTGTATTCTGAAATTACGTTTCGTACATTTATAATTTTCAAAGCAAAATGTAATTCCTGCTGTGTAACGTCTCGCAAGTTTCAGTAAAGGTAAAATTTTTACCACTGAATGTTTTATGAGTACGTGTTTTACGGATAAACTGATTCTACCATAAACTGTTTCACATGGATGGTGTAATGTGTTTGAGTATTTGCGTTTTATGAGTACGTGTTTTACGGATAAACTGATTCTACCATAAACTGTTTCACATGGATGGTGTAATGTGTTTGGGCAAATTCAAAATTGGAAAAAAAAAACAAGAAACATTTAGCTCATTTGGAAAATGTACTACATTCAGAGATTTCGATTTCGATTGCCAGTCGGAGACGCCTATATTCAAACTGAGCACAGTCAGTTAGAAGTTATGACAGTAAAAATTCGATTTATGTGTACACAAATAACAGATTCTTAATTAAATCCATAAAAATTCTTTAAATACCTACGAAGTAATTTATGTTGAAGGCAGTTTGTAATGGATATATAACGACAACAATACAGGTTCTTGAGAACAGTACACAAAGTCTTTTTTCGGTATTGCATATAAAATGAACGTCATATGTTTTTGAATATCTAGATTAAAAAATAACTAATCTCTTGAAGCTCATTTCAGGTGTGGGGACAAACAGAAGTATTTTGGAGTAAGATTAGTTGATTAGACTGAAATTCTACTACATCCTATAAGCTGTTTCACTAGGTCGAAGTAATGCGTCTTGGTAAATTCCTATTTGAAAGATAAACATTTAGCTCATCTGGAAAATGTTCTACACGAACAAATGTTCTCTAATTTAGTAAAGTATTCGAATTATTTTGTGCTGTCATATATATGATCTATAGATTTCTTATAAACTACATTATACATTACATATTAAACCCGCTGGAAAATTCGCATAATGCAATTTAATATCTCCACAAATTACCATCCGTAGACAACAAAGTAGCCGAATCTTTTAGTGCAAACCTGTACGAAATTTTGTTTTCGTATAAAACACACATAATAAAATATACAAAAATTTAGTATAACTGGAAAACGTATATTGCACTTTAAAATTCAGTTTTGACAATTCCACTAACAGTCAAAGAAATATTCGAGTCCATTGAATTGACAGGCTTGCCTTTAAAAGTTGTGTTATGTATTTAAAAAATGTTAACTTGAGAATTGATATCCTCCGGTAAACCAATATTTTGTGTTGCCACCGGGTTGAGAAAACTGATCAATATACTGTAAAATTGACTTCTAAACCTTTCCAAAAATTACGGGCATCAAAAGAAACACGTTTCAGAAATGCTTATTGGAATCAGAGAAACCTGGTGGTCTTCGTGATTCCTGAAGATAAAAGAATGCTTTTCAGAATCGTGAGATATTTGGAAGAGATTATATTATGTCTTTAGAAACCTTCGTTTTAGTTCAACAAACATGTCCCTATTTTTCAGTGTAAGTTGGAAAGTAACAAAAATATAAGTAGATATTAGTTTGATGAATTTTTAAAAAATCCTGATCGAAAAAAAAGGAAAAGTATATGTACTAAATATCAGTGCACTAAATTATAAAATTGTTAACTACCAAATAATATATTTTAACTAAGGACTTTTCTATCATCGTCAAAAAATCGTAATTCACTTTTGGGCGACTGCCAAAAAAGAGTATCTATTTTCAGAAATTTATAATGATGGTGGGAACGACCTGCGCTATAGCTTTCGCTCTTATTACTCAGACATTGATCGTACAAATCGCATAGTTTTATGCTTTACATCGTACAGTTTGAGAAAAATGTTGTTCGCATGATATTTATTACAAAACTGAAGCTCAGTTTAATGTCAAATAATTTTCAAATAATTTTCAAACATTTATTTTCGTTATCTATCTTACCAATGAATCTTTGTTTGCTACAGTAATGTAAGTAGTTAGTGTCACAGTTGCCACAATTGGCAGATGATTGCTCAGAGGAAATACAAAAGCATTTTCTTTTGTTTATATTTTCTGTCAGGCTAATAATCCTGTTCTGTAATTGGGTCCACGTCCGGGTAATGACATACTGACAACAACGCTCTTTAAAATGGGAATACCACCAAGAAAGAAAAAAATCTTACGTATTTACGAAATTGAAAAATGCAGGAGAAGAAGGTCGTAAATTTAATTCAGATTCCACACATTCCACGTCAGCGGTTCCGCTGACGTTTTGTTACAGACATTGTTTAGAAAATTATATTCTGGGTTGACGTTTCATTTAATATATGGATTTGTCGCTATGAATACACATTTAAGATGGTTGGTAATGGGAAAACTATATTCACAGTACATTAATCAATTTGCACCATCTCTGTTAGTTCAAAGTGACCATATCAATAATTTGCGGAATCTCATGAAATCAAGTATTTTCAAATATGCCATTGGGCTATGGAACCAACTACGGATGCTTAAACCTAAGAACATACTAACCACAAAATATAGCACTTTGGCATTAAATTAAAATCAGGCAAAGAAACAATAGATTCCAGTTATTTTTATATACAGCATATACCAAAAATCTGGAAACGGTCGAATAACTTGAGAAATATACATCGGATTGAAAAACGGAATAACAGATGCTAAATATATATATTTTTAAAAACTGTTCAGTGATACGACAGTTGACTTCCCCCCCTAAACCCTTTGGGGTCACAGGGTTTCAAACTTTGAAATATTGAATAGGAACACACATTTTTTTTTCTGGCAGATTCGGATTCTACGAAAAAAAAAAAAAACGTAACATATGCATTTAACATTATTTTTCGGATCATTGTAAATGGCGATGTAATCGAGCAAAATGCGGCGTGAAATAGCACCCCAAATCGTGAGAGGTAAGACGACTCATGTTAATGAACCACCCTAAAGGGAACAAGAAGCTGCTATGACCAAATCGTTATTCTTGGGTAATGTTTAAAGTAGTGCATTCATTTAGAATTTAAGCGGTGCCCCCTTTCCCATCCACTATGTTCGGAGGGAAGCAGCATTTTTTATTTTTAGTTTCTTTTTTTTTATTTAAAAATCCGAGCTTCAATGAAAAATAGGATTCTCTGCTCACAAAACGAATCTGACCGCAATGAGCTTGATTCTCGCAGCTTTGCTGCATGTTACTCGTCATCTACAATTATCCAAAAAAATGCAACAGTTACATTTTTTCCCGGAAAGAATCCGAATTTGTAATAAAAAATGAGAGTTTTCATTCAAGATTTCAAAGTTGGAAACTCTCTGACTCCCAGAGGAGATCGGAGGGAGACAACTTTGGTATTACTGAATAGATTTTTAAATATATTTAAAAGGTATTACTCTGTTTTTCATTGCGATGTATATTTCTGGAGTCCAGATTTTTTGGACATACTGAATACTTTATGTGAAAATATCTAAAGATTATATTTCTTTTAAGCTCGCAATGCAGTATTGATTATTTTTAGTAATTTTTTCTATTTCCAGATTATGTTCGGTAAAATGAAAATATTGTTTTTTTTTTCATCCTTTTTTTAAGATCTAAAATTAAATTAATATATTTTAACCCTATGACTACGTGTCGTGCTATTTTCATGGGCAAGACAACTGTAGAAAAATTTAAATAATATATAACTTTTGAAGCAATTTTGTTTCAAAAATTCCATAGTCAAAGGGTAAAAATGCGAATGATAATTATATTACATATTTCAAGTACATGATGATTTCAAATATGTAATAATAGCGATCAATATTCGTCTAAAAGATTAAAATAAATGATGCAGTCAGATTCATAAGGACGCAGTGATGTTTATATTTATGACATTGACTAATATTTGACTACAAAATTAGACAAAAAATCTATGTATGTCGATAGCTACGATGCGTACAGAAATTATTTGAGTAATTTAGACATTTAACTATGAGAAATTCTGATTCCCAAGCTGAATGATTATATTTTCTGCCAAATTTCATTTTGATAAAATAAATCAAATAATTACCACGCAAAGAAACACATTATATTTTATTAATTAAATTTTCTTGTCCAAAAGATTCAAATTTCAGTTAGAAAATAAATCGGAATTCGAGAGCTGTGTTCAAATAAAACTTGTTAATACACTCAATTTAATTTTTTTGAAATATTTTTCAGAATTGTCGTAAATTTTGTCATTGTTTAAATTTTTAACTATATTAGTATAAAAAGTTAAACCGATTTTTGGAAGAAGAAGTACAATGATTCAGTTTCATGGTTTTGTCGACACGGCAAAAATATAAGTCAGTTTTCTCCATCATGCATCGTAGTTTTGTCATGCAACCTTGTCAAATTGATGGACAAGTATAAAGATGGCAAAAGAGCCAAGTTTATTGCTAAATGAAATTATACAAAATCAAATGAACTATACTTGAGAAACTAGAAGCAGTATAGGACAGTTTCTGAACTCAGAGATTTTAACGCTTATTAACACCCCCCTACCCATTTACTTTAGCTGTCCTGGCAGATTTCATGATTTCAAAAATTTTCCATGGGAATGACTCTTTCATTAAAGTATTATTATTCGTACATATTCAGTGAATCTCTTTGAGTAACTAATTACATGTCGTATGCATTTGTTTTCTGTAGACGACTCTTTGTCTTTTTAGGATAGTAGTTCTATTTCCAGCCAAAAATGATACAATAGGGATTTTTAAAGCTATCTAACAAGAAAACGTGACGCTTTGAAGAGTCTTTTATTACATTTTACGATTCAGTGTTATAAATGCATTAAAACACTCAATATTATACATACATTAAAACACTCAATAACCTATCTATTCCGAAATTCGTTTAGAACAATGTTATCAATGAATGTCTAATATAAATGTTCTATCATACAAGTGGAAACTGTTGCATTGTATAAAACACTCAAGCCTATCTTTATTGTATAATTTTAAAAATTTCTGTTGTTTCTTCAAATTCTTTATTTATTTTAAGTTATCGTGCGCGAAATTCGAAACTATCTCAGTGTGGATAATAAAATTCAACGAATCTGGATTAAATATTCAAAAGTCAATTAAAGGAATATTTAGGAAATGCATTATTAATGCATAATTCATTCCTTTCTTAAAGATTCAGCCACAGACCATTGCTTGTAAGATTTATTGAGCTAAGTCTCTATTTTGGCATTTTTAATGATAAAATAATTGTAGTATGAGATTCATTTTGAAAATGCAAATTTTATTCTAAATCAATAATTAATTTATTTCCTTTCTGTATGAAGAATATTTCACCTGAACAGCAAAGAAAGGATTAGAAATGTTTTGAAGAACTAAGCAAAGAAAAAGTGCGAGGGTCACTATAAAAACGATAATTTGATACTTGAAATTAATTTAAATAACATAGAGACTATGTGCATAATATAATTTTTCTACGTAAGCCTCTGATTTCAAAGCACTAGTGGTCAGAATATCATTGTATTCCAGAGAAATAATACTATTAAAGTCATATTACCATTACAAGACCTTAAAACTAATGAAATTTTTGACATATATATAATTTTCTATTTGTCGTTCTATAGTAATCTATCACTTATACGTCGGTGCATGAGACTTACCAAAAACGGCGCATAAACGAGAGTAAAAACTACATTTGAAATAATTTTCAAGACAAAATTTATCATTAAATGTTTAAATAATACGCAGAATAATGAAAAATACGAATTATTAAGATTGTTAAAGATTTTCTAATTCACATATAAAATACAAATATCTGAGAATTTTAATTACATACCCTATTTCTTTAAACAGTCTAAAATTGAAGTTTGTTAATAAGCTATATGTCTATCTCTAATAATACCTTTTTTGTGTTCATTGAAAAATGAATATGTTGTACGAGATGTTTCAGTTCTTTGGGTGTAATGACGAACATTTTCCAGAGCATCTATTGACAACGAAAAATTCGGTGGATGGTGATTCTACGTTTTCTTCGTTATCTTATTCATTTTCATTGGAATCATCTTTAATTCCTGCAACTATTTCGTGAATGTCGCTCGTTTCTTCTTTTATTTTATTTTCATTAATATCTACAAAATTGTTAAAATTTATCATTCCCCAAGAAACAGTATTCCATTTTTCATCTAATACTGGTTGATCTTTGGCACAATATGTATCATTTTCAAATTCCTTCAAAATAAAGCCCGCTTTAATTCCTAGATCATCGGGTTTGATGGGGTGTGACCGTTGAATACAACTTATAATAGTGTCCATAAAAAAAATGCAAAAAGACAACCAATTGATTTCCCATTGACAAGTTGATGGGAAATTTCTTGGAAAGGACATGTGTAGAATGGAATGAAATGGTAAGGGAAATTTTTCCCGACGCAAAAGTGACGGATGTATTCACGTTGCAACGCATATGCAAAAAGAAAAATTACATTACATTTTTATAACTTCATCCATGAATACCGAAATTTAACGTATAAATGATAAAAGAGATTACGTACGTGAAATAGATTACTGCACTTCTAAAATTTGTGCATCAAGATTTCCAAAACTTCAACGTCTGCGTTTTCAGTTATTCTCAGTAAGCGGATTTCTATATTCTGCCATATATGCCAATGTTTACTCACAGGAAGAGGCCTTGTAGTATGCTATTTGGTTTCAAGAAGAGAATTAGTGGGAGGTTGATATCGAGTCTTTTATCACCATGTGACAGTCAAGAGTGTCTAAAAGGAAAGAAAAAAAACTTTAGATACTGCAGAAGACTAGCTAAATCCTGTATTTCGTTTTTTATAACGTTTTTTAATGGTAAATGTGTTTTAAGAATAAACTATAGTATCATAGAATGAAGAAAAGTTGTTACAAAGTCAACTGCACTCAAACGTCTGAAAATCTGCATCGTATTCAAATTTAAGATTTTCAAATGTCGGTCAAATTTATGACTTTCAAATCTCGATAAACAATACATCTAATAGTTCCAGAACATATCTAAACTCTAGGAAGGAAGTTTACGAGCGTATTTGTACCCATGTTTCTTGGGTTAAAGGTACTCTATATGGTCTGCATTCTCATGGACGATGACAACGAATTTTACCAGAATTTCGCGAAGTTTACACCGCTATGGAAAATTTTTCACGTCCTCGTATAGTAATCTTTACTCATATATTGCATTTTCATGAAGTTGAAACATAATTTTGTCATAAATCAGATTTATTCGAAAGCACTGATCAAGGATCTCAGTTTAAACAATTTCTCGTGCACTTGTGAACTAGTTATACCATTCTCAGAACTTGTTTTTCTTGCGACAGCTATTCAAGCAATATACTTTAAGTTTGAGTAAAAGTTTAGTTAATTATATGTTTTTCAACCTAAGTACTTTGATAATAATCCGTTGATAAACGGAAGAGAATTTCTTGCTTACATATTGGTATGATGACTGAAAGAGCGATTCAATTCAGCCAAAAAATGGTGGTTATTGCCATTACGTGAAGACAAATTTTGTTTACATGCCTCAGACTGATATTGACTTCAGCTGTCGAAAAAATATCCCAGTTTATATTTCATTAACAATCTTATAGAATTTTTATATATTATTTTGAATGCAATAAATTTTAGTGCCTGTAAATGAAAGAAATTTTGATTAAACTAAATTAATAATATTTCAAACATTATTAAAGTTTATCTATCATGTGAGGGACAAACTTAATCCCCAAAACTTTATATACCTGTAAATATTAAATATCAAATCTTTTTTAAACGGAACTATCCATAATTCCAAAGAAAACACTTCTGATGTATATAATCCTTCAATTCGTCTCGAGTATATAAATTGTGAATTTTCATTTTTATTTCCAAATATTCCTTTAGTTTAATTAGTCGAACGAAAAGTTTAAAAATTTCTTGATGCGGAAAGAAAAGTTAATGAATCTGCTGTAATCATTCAAAAGCTAATTAAAGAATGTTTAGGAAATTTATTATTAATTCGATTTCGACTTTTCGATACTTTAAAGGGCAAACGGAGAACTTGCTATGAAAGATTTATTTATGCAAGCTTCTTTTGAAGTACTGTTTAAAGATAAGCTATTTGGAACAGCAAGATTTATTTTGCAGCTTACAAACTTTATTCTTAATCCAAATGTACTGTTATTACCCTTTTTTAAAATAAAGGTTATTTGTTACCGTCAATAAAAAGAAATATTACTCACCAACGGAATTCGGAAATAGACAATTCATACATGCAATTTGTATACATTATTTCGTATATAAGCTTCTCTAGTACCTATTAAAGGAGATTTTTAATTACTTTAATTAGTCATTTCCCAAATTTAAATCTAATGTTCCTGTGATACATGATTATAAATCACTAAACTTAATAATAAGATTATTAATTTTATCATTTTAATCCTGATCAATTTACTAACTATGAACTAATGTTTAAAATATAGTATTTAAATAGCAATCAAAGCAGTTTTGATGTATAATAGTTTGGATTTTTTTTCTGTAGAAAACATGAACTTAATGAGCAAGCTTTCAAAAGGTATTTAAATAATTCTTTAAGAATCTCGTCGTCAATTTAGAAGAATTTTCGATACTTGAAGAGTCAAACTTTGACATTTCCTTTGAAGATTTATTATAGAAATTCGCTCTTTTGCCATTTTGAAAAATAAACTGTTTGAAAGCACGACATGAATTACTATCTATCTCTTTTTACATTAATTGAAAAATTAACGCTTTTATTTTGAGTGTACGTAATTTTAATCTAACAATAAAAATAGCGATATTAGTGGTCAGCGCAACTCAGCAATGGAAAATATATTTAATGCATCTCTTATACATTATTTTATATTAAAAATGTCTCTATGTTTAAATGAATATGGTTTTATAATTTATATTTGAATCAGTCTTTAAATAGTCTAATTGCCATATAATGAATGATCTTAAAGCAATGAAGCTATTATATCAGTATCTAGTTTAAAATTTTGATGATACATAAATTATTAAATATTTTAACGTTTAAAATAAAATAGCTATAATAGCAGTCAAAACAATTTTAATACACATACTTTTTCAATCGGTCTTTAGTAAATTGTTTTTCGGTTTTTGTTGTTATTTCGAAAATTTCTCTGATCATAATTTACTGTATTGAATTTTCAAAATTTTCCTCACGTCGAAAAGAAAAATGAATGAATCTGCTTTAAGTATTTAAAGCTAACTTAAGAAATGTCGAATTAGACTTCTGGAAATTCATCCTTAATTTAGTCCTTTCAATGCTTGAAACGTCAGACATAGATATTTTCTTCGCATGAATATTAAATTAAATATTTATTTCGGTATTTTTAAAAATAAACTGCTTGAAAGCAAGAGATTTTGTTATTTTTTTCACTTTGTATTTTCTGTCAAAATGTAATGTTTATGGCTTCTGCTTTGGATAAACGTAATTTCTTATTATCAGTAAAAAAAAAGCAATATTACTCGTTTGCGGAATTCAATCAAAAAAGGAATATATATATATATATATATATATATCTTATATATTGTTCAGAATTTAAAACTGAGTTATATTTAAATAAATTTTATTTTTTAATGATTTAAATTAATCAACTTTTAAATATTAGTCTCTTTCTCATATCAAGAAATACATTAACTGCCACTATGTACTTAAGAATTTGGTAGTGCTTTAAAAATATATTTTTAATACCAAACAAAGCTGTTTAGATGGATAAAATCTTTCAATCAGAGTTTAGTATCTAAAGGCTGTGTTTTCATTCGAATTACGAAGTTTGACTTTAGTTTAATTTATCATATAATTTCAAAAATGTCGTGTTGTAGAAAATAATCCTTACAATTATGAGATAAGCTATGTTCCTGATTTATATGAGAAGCTAAGATATGCAGTAAAGAAATTTAATATTGGTAGGGTAGCTAAAACAACAAGAAAACTGAACGACTTAATATATAGCAAGATCGACTCTATCTCGGTATCGCAAATACATACATAGCGATTTTCGAAACATTAAAACTACCCGTTTTAATACTTTCGTCATTTCTAAAACAAAAGAAAATAATACTTTAATACGTGAAAAACAGTCCTCTTAAAAAACATAACGATTATCTTTATTCTCTCACTTCCGCGCCGACAAAACATTCTACAAAACCATTTTCGACAACAACATATTTTTTTACACAGCTTGGAAAGATACATCTTTAAAAACATCTTTCTCACACAGCTTAGAAAGATACATCTACAAAAACAAAACCATCTTTCTCACACAGCTTAGAAAGATACATTTATGAAAACATCTCCTGTTAGTAGGAATTCAATTGGATTCGCGACAATCTCCCACCTTGAGTTTTCAACCAGAAAACTCAACAATAGGCACAACAAAATTCAAAATAACACAAAATATGTGTAACATTATACTTACATTAGATGGACAAAGCATAGATATTCTTAATACTAATTTTCAAAGACAAATTATACAATTTCCTGCAAAAATTCAAACAAAAATTAAACATATTATTAGAAATTCAAATTAACACTAGGAAATGAGATATACTAAAAATAAGGGAAAAAAAGTTTATAATGTTCAATGTTCAAAAAATAGCCTTATGACTGATAACGTTTTGGAACAGTCACTGTTCTGCCACTTCTCATTCTTAATACTGGCTCTAAAGATTGTTCTTTTGGAATCTCTAGATTGTACTGTTTTTGTATTGGTCTTAAAAGTTCACCATTTGCAGTTTTTACTCGAGCAACTCTCGGGTGACCATATTTTCCAGAAATTAGTTCTTGCACACAAATTAAAGTCCAATACGTACGTTTCTTATCAGACTCTACGAGAACGACATCACCAACGGTCAGTTGCTTGACATTCTTTTGCAGCTAATTTTGTTGGCGTAACTGCCCTAAATACTCAATACGGAATCGTCTTCTAAGATGTTCTCGAACTTGATGTCTATACTTTGCTCTTCTGTTTAATTCTTGTGCGTCAATTGCATCAAAATCTGTCACATCTGAAGATCTTGTTTCTTGAAGAAACATTGATGGTGTTAAAGGTGCTAGATCATCCACATCTTCTGAGACATACGTGAGTGGTCTAGCATTTACAACTTGTTCGCAGTCACAAAGAATTTTGATATGCTCTTCATAGGATAATGAGGCTCTACCTAGTACTTTCCTCAAGATGCGTTTCAACATTTGTATCAACCGCTCCCACCAACCACCCCAGCAGGCAGCAGTAGGCGGATTGAATTTTCCAACGAATCTTTTGTACAGCTGCTGCAGCTGAGATCTGTTCCCAATCGATGTATGAAAAAGCTCTATCTGCACCGACAAAATTTTTACCATTATCGGAATAAACGGTCGTCGGTCTTCCTCTTCTCGCTATAAAGCGCCTAAAAGATTGGAGGAAGGTATATGTTGCTAATGACGTCACTAATTCTAAATGTATGGCCCTGTACACTGCACAAGTGTACAACAGAATCCATACCTTTTTTCCATTTTTCAAATATAAGGGCCCAGCTAAATATACTCCAGTTATTTGGAATACTGACGCATCTTGAACTCTTTCTGCTGGCAATGCAATAGGTTCTGACTCTGTCTTCTGTGCTCTAAATATTTTGCAACGCACACATTTCTAAACTACTGCTCGAATGGTTTTCCTGGCTTTTAGGATCCAGTAGTCTTCTCGTATAGATGTCATCAAAAGGGCTACTCCTGCATGTAATAGCTTTTGGTGTTTCCAGGAGATCAATCGATGGACTACAGGATGGTCAGACGGCAAAAGTATTGGGTACTTAAAATTGACAGTATCTTCTCGATAGATGACTTGTGTTTTTACTCTGATGATACCATCTTCATCTAGGATTGGTCTTAGGCTACAAATTTTCTCATTATTATTTTCAAAGCTGTCTTTCTGGATCAAAATTTTCTTTCATCTTGTTCTATTTCAAAACATGTAAGTTCAGATACTTCTTTTGAATTCGGTTTTGTTGAATTACTTATGAATCTTAGAATCCATGCGATCAATCTTATTATTTTCTTGTATGATGAAAATCGTCGATAATACCAATCATTAGGTTTCGTGTTCTTGTTTAATGCTGAAATGACACTTTTCCGTATCTCAGCATTAATAACTTCTTCATCTGGTGATTCGAAACTTTGAGGCGAAGTAAATTCTGGCTCAGCCAGCCAGGCTGGTCCCTCCCACCATTTTAGCTGCAAGAACTGTTCAACGGAACAACCTCTTTAAGGGAGATCAGCCGGATTAATTTTCCTGAAATATGTCGCCACTGATCTTTCTGTGATAAGGACCTGATTTCTTTTACACGATTCCAGACAAATGTTCCCCATCTATCATCTCGCTTTATCCAGCTTAAAGCTGTGGTTGAATCACACCAATAACAGACCTTCAAATTTGGAATTCTTAAATCAGCAATGACACGACTACCCAACCTGGCTCCAATGCAGCATGATAAAAGCTCTAACCGCGGTATAGTTAGGTTCTTAAGAGGAGCTACTCTTGCGCGTGCTTGTATAAAACTCACCAAAATTTCATTTTTCTTCTTTACTCTCAGAAAAATACAAGTAGTATATGCGTGTTTACTTCTGTCACAAAATATGTGAAGACTTACATCATTTTCAAAATCATCTAGATTCATCCAGCGCTCAAGTTTGATGTCAGAAATTAATTTTATTCCCTGCACCCACTTCAAAAATTGTTTAGCTAAATTCTCTGGAATTAATTCATCCCATTTTAATTTCAACTTCCAGCGTTCTTGTAGAATAAGTTTAGAGAGCAAAGTCACGGGTGAGGCAAATCCCAAAGGATCAAAAACCTTCTGAGCCAATGAAAGTAGAGCTCGTTTTGTAGGAATAATTTGCTCTTCCTCAATAGGGCCGATTTTGCAAGATAGGGTATCGTTTTCTAGATCCCAGTAGAAGCCTAGTACTGGTGTTATGTTAACTGTTGAAGTTTCAGACATAATTTGAATTGGATAATTTGACAGCCATCCCCTTAAATTGAATTTCGCGGAGGACAGTAGCATTCTCGATTCAATTATGAACTTGTTTAACTCTTCAGTTGTGTTGAAACTACAAACACAATTATCTACATACAAAGATTCATTCAAAGTCTCTGCTGTAGAAACAAAATTGTCAGGTGTACTTTCCAGATGGTGTTTCAGAGTAGCCGCTAGTAAAAAAGGGCTGCAATTGATTCCGAAAACCACACGTTTATGTATGTAAATTATATTATCCTTCCATAAAAAACGTAGATAGTCTCTATCACTTTCTGTAATACCTATCTGTAGGAATGCCTTTTCTATATCAGATACTGCACCAACAGGAAATTTCCGAAAACGATGCAATATTGAAGGAATCATTTCAATCATATTTAATCCTTTATCCAGACAATCATTCAATGAAAGAAAACCTTTCACATGAGCCGAAGCATCAAAAACCGGCCTTACTTTATTAGTTTCACTCGATTCTTTAAATACAGGCCTGTGTGGCAAATAATGTATTTTGGATTTTTTATTATCGACCACTCTTTCAATTATTCCTGCATTTAACCATGTATCAAATACTTCATTAAAAACTTCAGTTTTATTCAAATTTGATAACCTTTCTTTGTTGCAGCAAGCCGTTTTTCGGCCAATTCTCTATTACTAGGTAAGCGGGCATTATCTAGTACCCAAGGCAATGATACTTCATACCTCCCATCTGAATCTATTCTTATGTTTCTTTTAAAATGTTGCATAGTTTCTTCATGAATTTCATTTTTAGTTTTAGATTCAACCGGATCAGTTATACCAAGAATATCTAGCTTCCATAAATTCGCAACGGAACTTTCGTTACAAAGTGACGAAATAACCATATGAGAATCATTTGTTTCAGATTTAATGCCTGGAATTTTCCCCATGAGAGTCCACCCCAAATGGGTCTTTACAGCAACCCCCAGCTAAAAATGAACTGCAGTTTTTCTACAGAAGTGAAGTATTTTTAAAGTTTTTCTACAGTCAACTGTAGATTTTCTGTAGTGCAATCTCGACTGTAAAAATACTTCAGTTATTTTGCAGTTAATGTGAAGTAATTTTGCAGTAATATATTTCAAAAATACTGTGAGCTTTTATCTGCAAAAAAACTGCAGTTTACGTGAAGTTATGTTATAATCATAAATTAAAAAAATAATGAGACTTTACATCTGTAGTAAAACTGTAGTAAATTTGAAGTAATTTTACAGTCATTAATTCAGTATTATATTTTCAGATGTATCTGCAGTATAAGTGCAGTTACTCTAAGGTAATTTTACAGAACTTAATTTTAGTAAGTTTGTGAGATATTTTCAGCAATTTATCTGCAGTTTTAAAAGCTAAGCAATATTAAAGTTTTTCAGTTTATGACAATATTGCGTATTTACTCTGTTATTAATAATTAACACTGTTTTCAAGACTTTTAGTTTAATGGGACTAAATTGAACCAAAATCAAAATCCTCGGGCGGGGGTGGGGGAGGGGGAGGGGTGGCGAACACTGCTTTGAACCAACCATTTTGAGATAAATTTTTAACAAATAAATATAAAACATAATAAATAAATAACTTTCATGGGGAATTTAAGGGGGAAAGTCCGCCCTTCCCCCCAACGGGAAATTTGTACTTTCTCTAGTGTTTAATTACTTTAAATTACTCGAAAAAAGAATAAATTTACTGTTTTCCAAAATCGGTCAAAATAAAAAATTAAATAAAATTTCAAAATCCAGGGAGGGTTAATGACGCCCCCCCCCCCTTCCAACGGAAAATTCTTAGTTCCTCTTTTAAGCAGTTAAGCGAGGAACAGCGAGTTAAGCAACGGACATTGCTTTCAACCTCCCCTTTGGAGATAAATTTTTAACACATAAATATAAAAAATAATAAATAAATAACTTTCATGGGGAATTTAAGGGGGAAAGTCCGCCCTTCACCCCCAACGGGAAATTTGTACTTTCTCTTAGTGTTTAATTACTTTAAATTACTCGAAAAAAGAATAAATTTACTGTTTTACAAAATCGGTCAAAATAAAAAATTAAATAAAATTTCAAAATCCAGGGAGGGTTAATGACGCCCCCCCCCCCTCCAACGGAAAATTCTTAGTTCCTCTTTTAAGTTACTCGAAAAGAACCAATTTTATTATGCTGTTCAAAATCGGAGAAAACGTAATTTTAGTTACTTAAACTTTAAAATTCAGGAAGAAAGTAGTAATTGAACACCCCCCTCCCCCCCCCACACACATACACACCCTACACACAACGAAAAATTCTTAGTTCTTTTATTTTAAGTTATTTTTTATTTTTATTTTATTATTTATTTTAGTTATTTAAATTTCAAAATCGAGAGAGGGGAAATGGCCTTTCCACTTATTAACTACAGGCATGAGTTCCAGTTTTCAATAAAATTTTACTTCAAAAAACAAATGAAAAATGTAAATCTCCTTAACATTTATTTTTTTTTTCGTAACTGACCCGGCATTTCTGTCTCCAATTATGTGAAGAAACACTACTACTCAACTCAACTCCAATTCCGATCGTGTTCTGTTTACATTTTGACGGCGATGGCGGTAAGCGGTAAGTGCAAGCGTTCGTATATTATTTTCTGTAATTCGCTAGCTTTGTTAATATAATAATTAATGCCGTAATTTTTTAAATGTTTATATATAGCCATAAGATGGCTAAAAATATGTACCGACAGACACCTCTACAAATCTAGATAGATTAAAAAATTAGATACATTCAACGTATTTATAAAGTACCACGTTGTCTTGCCAAAAAAAATTATTTCGGAGGAGATTTGTATTGTCAATGTGTCGTCCATATTGTCTTATTTTAGACTTTTTTTTTTTTAAATACTGTAATAGCGATGGAGTTAATTTAAAGTTTGTTGCCCCTACAATTACGATTATGCCGATAAATCACGAAATGTAAAACATATATAGTATTATTATAATGTCATATATGCTTTATAATTTGATAAATTTTGGTCACTAGATGTTTTTTCTTGTATTAATTTTACATTATTTTGTAATAAAAAATGCAGAAAATGAATCCTGAAATGTGTTTTATGGTGTTCAATGGATAAATAAGTTAAAAAAAAAATATTTTCTTTAAATCCAAAGTTTTTATTATTACAAACAAGTAACAGCATACAAAATTTAAAAATAAGCTATCAAGCTGGGGTGTAAAAATCTAGGAGTCAGTGGGCCGATTCTCACCACTAAATTTTATTAGTATTCTTCGGCTAAATTTTATTATTATACTTCAACTAAATTTTATCAGTATTCTTATTAGTCGAACAATACTAAAAATTTAGTGGTAGTAATCTACCCATTGGCGACTGGATTTTTACACCCCTGCTATCAAGTATAAAAATATAGCAACAAATATTTTGTTATTAATTGAAAAATGTTAACTGACATCTGTAACATACCAATTTGGCAAACTATCTTGGAAAAAGAAGAAAAAGCTTTTAATCGCATTTCTTACATGAAATACATATCATTCAAGAGGACAATAATTAAAATAGCATTACTTTAAATCATAATTTTTATAAAGTTATTTTCCTCCTGGTATATTATTTATAAACTTTGATTAAAAGCAATTGAAAATATATGTAAAAACCTTGAGAAATCATTAATTGGATTGACACTAATATTGACACACAGGCTAAGTACAGTCAAGATCAATCCAAACAATATTATAAATTTCATTGTACTGATAAAAGGCTCAAATATTTAATTTAATTTTGTAATAAATATGAGTTATTTGAATTCACAATAACAAACTCTAAATTAACTCCATCACTATTAAAGAAAAGTTTAAAATAAGATAATATGAACAAAACTTTGAAAATACAAATATCCTATGAATATATTTTTTCTAGTAAGGCTTTTATAAATACGTTGAATCTATCTAATTTTTTTAATAGAAACCAGTTTTGAAGAAGTGTCTGTCGGTACATATTTTTAGCTATCTTATGGCTATGTATAAACATTTAAAAAATGAATTACGGTGTTAATTATTATATTAACAAAGTTAGCGAATTGCGGAAAATAATGGATGAACGCTGTCACTTATTGCTCAATGCCGAGAGTCGCATGTAAAACGTAAACAGGTTCAGAGTAAAGGTGAAAATAAGCACTCGCCAGTCGCCACTCGTCGATTAAACTTGAAAAACTGGCGACTAAAAACATGGAAAGTATCGGCCAAATGCAGGATTTTCTGTTTAACTTTTTTCCCTAAAATTAGCGATTTTTCCACGCCCGTTCGACGAATTTCATGATTTTTCCACACCCGATCGCCGAAAGTTTTTATTTTTCCGTGCCTAATTCCATAATTTTTCTGCACTCGAACGCCGAAATTTATGATTTTACAGCGTCCGATCGATGAAATTAATGATTTTTCCACAATCGACGGCCAAATTTCTTGATTTTTTTGCGTCTGATTGCTGAAATTCATGATTTTTCTGCACCTGACCACAGAAATTTGTAATTTTTCTGCGCCCGATTGCCGCAATTCTTGATTTTTTTTTTTTTGCATCAGATCGCCGAAATTTATGATTTTTCTTCACCTGACCGCCAAAATTTATGATTTTACCGCATCCGATCGATTAAATTCAGGATTTTACTGCGTCTGATTGACGAAATTCAGGATTTTTCCACACTTGATCGCTGAAATTTGTGATTTTTACGCTTTCGATCGACAAAATTCATGATTTTTCCCACACCCGATCACCGAAATTAATGATTTTTCCGCATTTGATCACTGAAATTTATGAATTTTCTGCACCCGATCACGAAAATTCCTGGTTTTTCCGCCCCTGACTACCAAAATTTATGATTTTTCCAATTACGATCGATGAAATTCACGATTTTTCTGCATCCGATCACCAAAATTCATGATTTTCCGCACCTGATCACCGAAATTTGTGATTTTTCCGTGTCCAATTGCCACAATTCTTGTTTTTTTTTATCAGATCGCTGAAATTCATGATTTTTCTTCACCCGACCGCTGAAATTTATGATTTTACCGCGTCCGATCGATTAAATTCAGGATTTTACCGCGTCTGATTGACGAAATTCAGGTTTTTTCTGCACTTTATTGCTGAAATTTGTGATTTTTACGCTTTCGATCGACAACATTATTTTTATGCGTTCGATCGACGAAATTCAAGATTTTTACACTCTCGAATGACGAAATTTGATTTTTAAGTAGCCAATCGACGAAATACATATGATTTTTACACGCCGATCGATAAAATTCATGATTTTTACTCACTCGATCGCTAAAAATCATGATTTTTACACGCCCCATCGATGAGATTCGTGATTTTTATGCATTTGATCGATGAAATTCAGGATTTTTACACTCCCGAATGGCGAAGTTTTTTTACGTAGCCGATCAACAAAATTCATTATTTTTCTGCGCACAATTGAGAAAATTCATTATTTTTACATGCTCGATTGAGAAAATTCATGATTTTACACGCACTATCGACAAAATTCAGGATTTTTACACTCTTGAATGGTGAAATTTGCAATTTTTCTTCTGAAATTCAATTTGTGGGTTTTTTTTTTTTCGGTTAATGTGCGTGAAGTGTACATATATATATAAAAGTTACTAACCGCTGTTTGAATGAATTTCATGAATTCTAGAGATTGCTGTATTGTGAGTTTCGTGCATTCTAGAGATTGCTGTATTGTGAGTTTCGTGCATTCTAGAGATTGCTGTATTGTGAGTTTCGTGCATTCTAGAGATTGCTGTATTGTGAGTTTCGTGCATCCAGGATGTTGTTGTTTTTTTGTTTGGGGGGGGGGGGTAATGTAGGCAAAGCGTACATATATATATATATATGTTACTAACTGCTGTTTGTATGAATTTCATGCATTCTCGAGATTGCTGCATGGTAAGTTTCATACATCCACGTTTTTTTTTCTTTTTTTTTTTTTTCAGTTAATGTATGCGAAGCGTACGTATATATGTTACTAACTGTTGTTTGAATGAATTTTATGCATTCTAGAGATTGCTGTATGGTGAGTTTCATGCATCCAGGGTTTTTTTTTCAGTTAATGTTCGGTTGATGTACCTGCTTAATCCGGTAACGGATAATTGCATACCTCGCTTATATAAGTGTTTTCGCGGTCTCCTCTGATAATGGGATCCAGGATAATGGATATTCAGGGCCATGTTGCCTGCAAGTTTGGTGTAAATGTATCACTTGTACGTGCCACCATTCGAAACAAGCTAAATTCTGCTGCAAAGGCTGTGTAATGTGAGAAGAATTTGTAAATACATTTGGTATTTAAATACGATGTAAATTATAAAGCATAAACATCAAATGTTAATAAAATGTTTTTTTTTAAAATTTAAACCTTATTTCCTCCATAATTGCATACAAGATAAAATTGGAAGGACAAATCAGGATGCAGGTAAGAGTAATTTTTGTAAATTTTAGCATTTTTTTTTAAAAAACAGCAAAGCATATATTTGTTTTGCTCTTAATATTAATTTTATGCAGTTATTTTTTATTAGCTGTAACATATGTAATACATTTTATTTCATAGTAAATGGTATATAATTTAGAAATTTACATATATATATATATATATATCCTTTCGTATAATTTATTTTATATATTCAAAATTATATAAATATTCAAGGCACATATTGATACTATCTTTAAGAGATGAAAGAATATTCAAATTTGAAAGTCACATTGTGGAAAAATTAGTTGCAATTAAAATTAATTTTTGCATTTAAATTTCATGTAGGGGAGACTGATACACACTGGAACTATGGGCACAGTGGACCACCCTCTAATATTTTATTTATTTAAACTTTTTTAAAGCTTCTCTTATATCCTAATAGACAACAGCACTGCACTGATTATTTATAGCCTTCAGAAAATATGTTTAGCTCAGATTGAACTATTTTATCCTGATTGGTTGTTTTGAGCTTCTAAAAGTAAAATTTTTCATCATCATATTTCAATTTTTTAGTAATTAAAGGTTGTAGATAAATAAGATAAAACAGCTTTTTTGTAAAGCTAAGATCCTTTTTTTATTTAACTTTAAAGTTAATATGTTTAAAAGGAAGCTATAAACAATATTAATATGATAAACAATATTAATATGATTATTTATTGAACTTCAACATGGGTCACAGTTGACCACCCACTCCTGGGGCACAGTGATCCACAATCCACTCTGCTCCTGTAATGCAGAATGTTCAAAATATTTAATAATTGCTTATTTACTATAAAGAAATATTGTTTAAAAAAAGTTATTTAACTGTAAAATAAAGTAAACAAAGAAAAATGACAATTTATATAATATAGTAAGAAATATTTTGTTTTGTATATACTGCCTTTGATAAATATAACTGTAGTCTAAATTGGTGATGATTCTATTCAAGTAAGATTCATGAGATGCAAATTGAATGGAAATCAGTTTATTTTTCCCGAAACTGTAGATGAATCTATTGTTGTCAATGATGTCATAATATTGCTCCCAGACCCAAAAGTATTTCAGGAAAATTCCAGGCTCAATCTTACTCTTAAGTATTTTGGAATTTCATTTGCAAATTTTAATGTGCGCTGATTTTTTTGTACTTAAGTAATAACTTCAACTAAAGTGCAATTGTTCCTGTATTAATCTGTTATTATTTTCAAAATATAATTCATTTTGTTTTTGTTTCAAAATGTTACTTGTAAATTTATATTACTATGTTATTTTGCAGGTAAAGGGAAAATAAAAAAGACTTAGATTAATGAAAAATAGACTTATATTGTATTTCAGATAATACCTAATAGCGGTCCACTGTGCCCCAGAAGTGGGGCACAGTGGTCCACTTTATGGATGCATATAAAAAATTTTTTTGAAAAATATATTGAAAACTATGTTATGAGAAAATTATGATAAATGTATAAATGTTTAAGGAATATTCAAAAATATTTTCATGCAGATCGGTTTGTGCATTAAAGAGAACAAAATTTTTAACTGAAAAAATGTTCCACTGCGTACCAGTCTCCCCTACATTTAATATTTAAAATTATCATCTAAATCTGCCACAATAGACTTCATTATGAATTGCTTATGAGATTAAAAATTTGCAATCCCTTTCGCATATATATATATATATATATATATATATATATATATATATATATATATATATATATATATATATATATATATATATTCTCACAAGCTACAAAGAAAAAAAAATTTTTTTGGGGGGGGACAACAGATTTTTATATAAATTGTGAAAGTAACATGTATGTATACAACTGGGAGTGTTTAATTGAAAATTAGCCAAATGAGGAGCCAGAGAAATGGAGAGAGTTTACCAGCTAGTTAAATTAACTGCAGAATTCTAGAGGGGGGGGGGGGGGTTAATCACTTCCATTTTGCTCCTAAAATATACAAGTTGAGAGTCTAAAAACAGCCAATGAATTTTCTCTATATTATTTGTAATATTTATTGTTTTGTTTTAAAGAAAGTATTGGTAAACAAAAATAAACATTGATTACGCCAAGGGTGTCTGTAAAAACAACAGAAATATTCAGAGGTCACTTAAGAGAAACGAGGTTCTCTATTTTAATGAACTACAGAAAATTTGCAAAAAAAAATGCAGGTGGGAAACTACAGAGAATCTGCAGAAAAAATGCTGTTGGGAAACTACAGAAAATCTGCAGAAAAAATGCAGTTGGGAAACTGCGGTGATTTGGCCGATTCCACTACAGAATTTTTGAGGTTGATACAACTACAAAATTACTGCAGAATTTTTGAGGTTGATACAACTACAAAATTACTGCAGAATTTTTGAAGTCTATACAACTACAAAATTACTGCAGAATTTTTGAAGTCGGTTCAACTGCAAAATTACTGCAGAATTTTTGAAGTCGATTCAACTGCAAAATTACTGCAGTAATTTTGCAGTTGTATCGACTTCAAAAAAACTGTAGTCGAATTGGCCAAATCACCGCAGTTTCTCAACTGCATTTTTTTTGCAGATTTTCTGCAGTTCATTTTTAGCTGGGCCGGACCACTTTTTAAAACTTTAATATTTCCGGTCAGTAATTTTCCCGCCACATCGGAATCAATTAACAATTTAATTTCAATTTCGGTTTTATATACACTGTTTTCAACATCCGAAATCTTAATACCATATTTATTTAATTCTTTTAACCAAGGTCCATTTGGCACCTTTTTTATATTAGAACAAATAACAGGAACATCTAAAACATGCATATCACATTTATAACTATTATCAATACTACTTAAATGAATTCTATATTTGTTGTGGTTTGTTTCACTCGTTTTAACACCACCAAATAATTTATTAATTAATTTAACTTCATCAATACATTTATAATTCAAATACTTAATTACATCTTCTGATAAATATGAACGCTCAGAGTCCGTATCTATGACTCCTCGTACAATTTTTTCTTTATCATCGTGCTTTACACGTACATGCAAAGTTTGTAATAACACAGTTGGGTCGAAACCTTGAATAGTAAAAACAGTATCACTACTCCCTGGCTCATGTTCATGTTTACGACTTTCTAACGCCGTATTAGTTTCTTCATTACAAACATTTTGACACATTACAGCGAAATACCTTTTACCACAATTTAAACATTTAATCTTCGATTTACAGTGACGTGAAATATGATTTTTCTTAAGACAGACAAAACAAGGCCCCTTTCTCGAAATTATACTTCGTTTATTTTCAAAAGAAAGCGAATTAGCTTTAAAACATTTTCCTGATAAGTGACACTTGTCACAAAATATACATGCTTCATCATATTTCTTAATTAAATGTTTATCTTTAGATTTATCACCTACAAATAAATCAGTAGCAGTTGGCATAGAATTATATTCAACATTTTTAAATCTACTAAAATTCTTAAATTTATCAAAACCAAAACTAGTACGTGCCAATAAAATACGTTCTTCAGACAACACTACATTTTTAAAGAAATTAATTATAGAATTTAATTCACTCTTACCTTGAGCAGACTTTTCACGATCCCGTTCCCAAATTCGGAGAACATCATGAGGTAAACACGATTCCACCAACGGGAATAAAATGCTCGCGTATTTATCTTCTGTAACCCCAAGAGATTCCAACGATCTAAGTTCGGTTTCTAGGTTGTCATATAACGATGACAAGTTGCACTCTCTCCTGGATGTATTATTATTGCATAATACCAGCTGCAGCAGATCTCGAACGTAAATTTGAATTAAAGTGTCTTCTCTTCCAAATCTTTCTTTTAGATGTTGAATTACTTTAGGATAATTTTCAGCCGATATAGGATAACTGTTCACAATTTGGGACGCTTTCGATTTCGGAGTAATTGCTTGCATCAGATATACGAACTTCGAGTGATCGTCTAACACAGTGTCTTCGTGAATTTTCTTGAAGGTATTCCGAAACGTTAGCCACGATCTTGAGTCCCCATCAAACGGCTGCAAACTAATTTCAGGCAATCTGAGTGTAACGGCTGCAAACTAATTTCAGGCAATCTGAGTGTAACGGCTGCAAACTAATTTCAGGCAATCTGAGTGTAACGGCTGCAAACTAATTTCAGGCAATCTGAGTGTGCGGGGTCCCATTCTTTCGATTTCTATCGAATTAGGTAAAAGAAATTAATGTTCTACGGCAGGCTTAACGAAAAAATGTCTTACATTTTTCTTCACTGTTATTAATTTTTCATGGTATTCTTCGCATGCTTCGAATTATTTTACATAATCTTTTACCGCAGACCCATTCGACAACATAAAATTTAATATTTCGTCATTTGTGGAACGTAATCTAGATGCTTTTACTACTAATTGGTCTAATAGCTCTTCTATTAGATTAACATCTGGGCTTGACTGGTTAAGAGCTTCGTTTAAATCATTTAAAGTCTTCGTCAATGCGCTTCTAAGCGGCGTTCTTTTTATTTTTAACGCATCCATACTTGAACAGTTTTCCACTTTAAAAATATTACTTCCTATGTCCTTCTGTTCGGGCGCTAATTTATCACAAATACATACATAGCGATTTTCGAAACATTAAAACTACCCGTTTTAATACTTTCGTCATTTCTAAAACAAAAGAAAAAAATACTTTAATACATGAAAAACAGTCCTCTTAAAAAACATAACGAATATCTTTATTCTCTCACTTCCTCGCCGACAAAAACATTCTACAAAACCATTTTCGACAACAACATAAATTTTTCACACAGCTTGGAAAGATACATCTAAAAAAACAAAACATCTTTCTCACACAGCTGAGAAAGATACATTTATGAAAACATCTCCTGTTAGTAGGAATTCAATTGGATTCGCGACACTCGGAATTATGAAATCACAGGTATTTTCATAACTCCATTGATAACTAAAACACAAGAAGAAAAGTATATTGTGATGACCGGACGCAAATTTAAGGACAGATTGAAAGAAAACGTAAGTGATATTAAGTTTAGTATACAAACCACAGCTTTAGCAAGACTTAACCCACAGCAAAATTTAAATATTCGTTTTAATGTAACACGAATCATTACTCCCACCTCCCGTTATCATATTTCGTTAATAAAAGAGTCCATAGAAATTTTAATAAACGATAACAAGTCTATTAATTATAACATATCATATAACATTCCGGGTATATGGTTAAAGTTTGTAAAATAGAAGATTTTTTTTTTTTAAAGTTGGATAGAAATGTTCAGTTTACTGCCTCTCCTCCCCCTTCCCTCCTTCCACTGTAAAGTAAGTTCACCTGGTTACCCAGCCGAGCACGGGGTACAATTAAGAATATTCAGCACGCATTTAAAGCTACCCTGATGACAATCAAGGTCTGATCAAAAACGTAATATTTCGGAAGTTTTGAAAAACTATTTTAATATGTAACAACATATTTTATATTTGTCACATCATTTTATATATTTGTGACATTAAATTCACCTTTTTAGCAAGGTTTCATTAATTTATTTAGATATAGCTTCAAGGTGAAAGTAACATTTTAACAGTATAAGGTAAAGCTAGGATAGTCTGCGCACAATTCAAAAGAATAACAATAAAAAATCTAAATATTATTTTTTTGCTTAACGATCCATGAATAATTTCCCCTTCATTTGTTTTCATGCATTTCTATTGCTATTTTGTTGTTATGTTTTAATTTAATAGAACAGTTGTAATAAAACCAAGAAAGTTATTTTGCGCAATCTGTCCTTACACGGTTGGTGTGATTGCGCACATGAGTAGGAGAGATTGTTACTAATATTAACTACAGTTAAATTGTTAACAATAATAATTACACTTAAATAACATTTTTGTAAGGTTTTTGCGAACAAATATTATTGTATTAGGAGTGAATATTTCAACCTAATGATTAAAAGATCAGAAAAATGAAATAATTTTAAAAACGATTAAAAAATTTGAATTAAAGGGAAAAAAATTAAAGAATCAGAAAAAGGAAATCCAGATAAGATTACAAAATAACATTAAATTACATGAAAACACGTTTAACTTAAAATTAGTCCATTTTCATTTTTTATTTTTAATGCAAATTTATCAATAACCTGCGTAATCACTCCTAGCATGGAAACTAATGGGAACAATGCGCCACCTCTCCTAAGTAGGAGATGCACAAACTCTTCAATTTCGGTAGGAGAGATTGCGAGGCCTTTTATTTAAACATGACCGCTACTAAAACGAACCGTTGATGTTCACATTGTTAGTCTAGATTAGTAGCTTATGAGAAATCATTTAAGTTTAAGATATTTTGTACTACTGACATTCTATAGAAATTCTGATGATTAGCTATGAAAATTCAAGCACTTACTTTGGGAAAACAAAACAAAATAGCAATGCTTTATCTTAGACGTTCAAAACAATGAACGTGCACTTTCAAGTAAACACTTCACTACTGCTGTTGTACAACTACCTGGAGTCGCTGCTCCCTCAGTTTACTCCTTCCCCCCAAACCTCTATGTGCACAATCTCTACGACCGCGCCATCTCTCCTGGATTTACCTTATGCTTTTTTTTTTCATATATACATTTTATGATATAAGTATTTAAAGTTAATAAAAGTTATTTTTTAGAAAATTCATCATTAACTTAGAAGTATTTCGATGCTTGATATTTACTAGGATGATTTAATATAAATTTTTTGTCTCTGTTTGTATTGTGTTATAAAATATCTTTAGAGATAATATTTTCTTCTAACATTTCATTCTCAAACAAAAATGTCCTTTTTTTTAAGAATACAGATAACATAAGATGCTTATTTTCGTTATAGTTTCACAGTAGCGACTTGGTGAATCTATATATATAACATTTTCAAGCTCCTTAGGTTTTTTATCAATTTATATATATATATGAATTTGGTTCATTGTAAAATGTCACAGAAGTTGTTAGATTTAAATACAATTGACTATTATGGATAGTATTTCAATTGATTACAAAATGTGGTGCTAGTACCATTTTTGTTTATATAATATTATAATACTCTTAAAAAAATCCTTTCGTCAAAAAACGAGAAAATTACGATAGAAGAGTGACATGAAATACTGTGTGGTTTCACGGAGTTTCTGTAATTAGGTTGGATAACTGCAGGTTAATATTAGCTTAGAATGGAGCATTTCCCGTTGTTTCGATCTTGGATTGGAAACTGTTCAGTGGTTTGAGGTAAATCGGACAAATTAAAAATTCCAACAATAAGAGAAAAAAAGAATAATGGAGACACAGTTGCCGTCAATCATGTGTGATTTCACGTAATATGTCGTAGATTTGAATTTTAGATTAGATTTCAGAATTATATGTGAATTGTTAAAAAATAATTAAATAAAAAAATGGAAAAAATCAATCATTATTAACGGAAAAATATGTGTTAATTAAATATTTGTTTTTCAGTGTATCTTCTTTTTTTAGACATACATAAAATGTTCACTAATTAATTAATCATTATAACGTTCATGATCATATTTTATGAATGTTCTAATGCTATGCTTTAACCAGAGCTATAGCTAGGATATTTTCAAGGACTGATAATAAATATGATTTAATTTTAAACTTGATAATATTGTGTTATAATATATACAAAAGATAAGACTGACAGGAAAGTTCCTATGCCAAATAAAGCTCAACTTTTGGAAAAGAAAAGAAGAAATACACATGCTGTTTTATAATTTATTTCTTAACATATTCAACAATATAAGTCATTGTATATGGTAGTACAAAATATATAGCAGGTAATAGCCAATTTAAAGGATATTAATACTTAATGAATAATATAAATAGCATAATATCAAAACCTCCAATTATGAAAAATACTGTTGACCTAGATTGTTTTACAGAGAGGAAAATTTTCTCAAAATAATTTCCTTTAGTTAAGAAAAAAAAGCAATACATTCCTTTAAATGAATTTACAAATAAGATAAGATTTTTAAATATATAACAGGTAAAGACCAATTGAAAAGATATTAATACTTTCTGAATGATTTAAGTAGCATAATATCAAAACCTCAAATTATGAAAAATACTATTCACTATAGAATATTTTACAAAGTGATAAAATTTCTCATAATAACTTCCTTTAGGTAAGAAAAAATAAAGCAATAAATTTATTTAAAATTATTTACAGATAAGATAAGATTTTTAGATACATAAGAGGCAATGGTCAATTGAAAGGATATTAATACTTTTTGGATGATTTAAATAGCATAATATCAAAAACTCAAATTATGAAAAATATTATTCACCTTAGAATATTTTACGAAGTGGAAAAATTTCTCATAATAACTTCTTTTATGTAAGAAAAAAAAATAAAGCAATACATTCTTTTAAAATTATTTAAAATAAAAAGCGTGAAAATAAGCAAAATTAAATTTTTAAGTTATATCACAATTTTTAACGCATGAATTAGGTTTGTAGGGGAATTTAAAAGGATAGGCTGTAACAAAGAAGTATAAGTTTTTATGAGAAAAGAATATGTTTGAATTGGATTTTATAGTTTAATTTAACAAACTACTCGAGTAAACCATCCATAATCAAAATTAAAAATAACCTTCAATTATTTGAATTTCGAACAATCACTCTCTCTTTTTTTAATCTTACAACTTAAATATTACGTTTCTCTATTAAAAAAGTGAAAATAAAACTTAAACATTATTTAAAGTAAAATAACAAAGTTTATATGAAAAAATGGTTATCGTGATTACGATACGTTAAACTTTTAATCTAGATTAGTTTTGAGAATTTCCTGAAGATAGGCGAATAAAAATTCTCAAATGTGCTATAAATGGAATATAATACTCTCCAATACACCAAAAAACAAAAACATTATTCTGTAAATAAAACTTTGATTTTCCATGAAGATACTTTACTGTTTTCTAATGTAAGCACTGCTAATTAGAAGATGATACAATAACAATGAATATAAAAACAAGCAAAACTTTTCTTATGATAGAAAACCGAAGCTTTCATTTGTTATTAGGTGTTTATAGATAGAGTGGGAATAATGCAATTGTTAACAGCTGAAACTCAAGTTACAACTGGAATTTTCTTTAAAGTTAAAATCAGTGTGGAGTGAACTTTCTTTGTCCTTTTATCTGAACTAGGCCAGGTCCGATAATGATAATAGGTGCTCTGCTGTACATACTTTTCCATGTTTTGTACTGCCAGTAAAAGTGATACTGATCGTTTGGTTTTGATAGTATAATTTAGTAAAATAAACTAATCTATTCTTTTCCACTTCTTATAGTAGCTGTGAAAACTAATCTTTATTATTTACAAGCTGATCCGCCTGGCGTTTCGGGAGAAAGATTTTTAAGAAACATCAAGTTTTTATTATTTTACATCTTAAACTTTTCTGTGAAATTATATTTTAAAATGAATAATTCGCGAAAAAATATTGATATTTTAAGTTTTTAGTGATAAAAGCTCTTTTACTTGATTTTTCACGTAGGGTCGTTTCATAATTTTAAAATATCTTTTTTTGATTATTTTGAACTCTTTGAAATCTTTATTGGTTATAAATAAAACGGTTTTACAGTCAGTGTAAAAATTTCGTGAACAAATATTGTTATCTAGTTTTAAAAAATATGTTTTCTTCTCGCTTTTTTGTTTGTTTTCGCGTCGGCTCCTTTTACATACACTGTTAAAAATAAATTCGTTAATTCACGGTAAAACTACTGGCAGCAAAGTTGCCGGACTTTTTTCGTTCCGTTAATACATTTTCCGTTCTGAAAGATAAAGGAAGGGGAAACTCCGTTTGAAGAATTGGTAACTTTCCGTTATAAATAAACTTAGTTTTAAAAAAATGTCATCTCTATTTGTGCTGCCATCTGTTGCTTAGTACGGGAGTATTTAATATTCGATATAATGCAAGAAAATTTTCTGTCCGACCTGAGGATAGAACTGGGCACGTTAGTGGCTTGAGCCGAGTGCTTTACCGTAATACCAGCGGGCCCTTGCTAGAGTAAGAGTAGGAAAAGATGATACGGGATTTCTTCAAATCGCAGTTTGGGACTTAAACAATTTGGGGTTTAGAAAACTGGTAATTTTGAAGTTAATTGAGGGGATGTTTCGTAATAAGATGATGGTTGAAAACTATAGTATTAATAGAGGATAAAAACATGAATTATATATATTCTTAATTTGATTGTTAGATTAAAATATAATTATTATATTTTGAACTAAATTCGATAAATTGTTTTACTTTTTTGCGAAAATCTATTTTTAATCAACTATTATGTATTTTTTAAATGTGTTCGTTTAGAATATATTTTCAGTGTGAGTGTTTTTTATAACTTTAAAAAATAAATTGCGAATAATTTTAAAGGAATGAGTTTAATTCGAAAGCATTATCTTTGTTTGTTGCTTTTTTAAATAAAATCGATTTTTTTCACTTAATTTAGCTATTATATATATATATATATATATATATATATATATATATATATATATATATATATATATATATATATATATATTAATGTGTTTGTTTAGAATATATTTTAAGTGAGAATACTTTTTTATAATTTTAAAAAATGAATTGCAAATAATATTAAAAGAATGGAAAAAATTAAGTTTTGCTTTTTAAAACTCGAAAGCACCATTTTCTTGTTGTTCTTTTAAATAAACTCGAAAATTTAATTTATTAAATTTTTAGTTTTTCTGTGCAGCAACATGTCAGTTTTTGAAACATTGAAAATAAACATGCAGCAGATAACGGAATATCTCCGTTGGCTGCTTTCTTCTCCGTCCGTTCCGTTGTTTTCAGGAAATATGAGGAAATTTTCTGCTTTTAACTGAAAATGCCCTTTTGTCGTGAAAATGGACTTTTTCTGTGAAATTCAGGAAAAAATACCCGTGAATTTCAGATTATTTTTAACAGTATACTGTAAAAAAAAATCCATCAATTTACGGAAAAAGGACTGGCAGCAGAGTTGCCGGAATGTTTTCGTTTTTTAGGAAAGTTCCGTCTTTGTAGTCCATAAATGGCGCAATACGGACGCGAAGGAGTTGAAGCGCATGTGTGGCGATCAAAAATACTGCAATTCCATTGGAGGATAGATTTTTACATTAATAATTCCGTATTTGAAACTCTGTAATCTTAAAAGTCTAAAAAGTGTACAATTTAGGGATACAAATTATGCACTTTTTGTGCACAATTCAGTTTGCAGTTTTTATGCATAAGTAGACGTGCCAAATAAGCTCGGATTTATGTGCACTTTTTTGCAAACTTTTTCTAGCTGGGTAGCAACAGATGTACGGGAGAGATTCCATTTTTTTTTTAAAACGGAAACTTTCTGATCAAAATTCACGGAAGACAACCTGTCAATAAACGAAAATTTTTAACAGTGTAGCATGAAAAATTAGATGTCATTTTCCGAACTCTCTAAAATTTAAATCAGTAATAAATATAACTGTATGCATGCTCTCTTTAAAATTTTACAAAAAAATTGCATATTTAGTATTGAAAACATGAGTTCTTTAAAACAAACCCTTTAGTTTTCAACGCAATTTCAACATGGATTTCAACATGATGATACTACGATTATATAAGCTCAATATTATTGAACTAAAGAAGTAGATTATCCTGTCAGCAAAAAATTGCTTTGTGTATTTTGCTATTTTAAATCAGAAAAATACAAGATAAAAGTATAGAATGATGGCTTTGCGGGACGAGTATAATGTAATTTACTTACACTGGTAAAAAATCAGACATCGGTATTATACAATAATATTGGAAGCGTCTGATGAAATAGTGAATAAAAAAATAAATCTTCAAAAACTGTTTTAAAAAGAGTTATTATCTTGATACGTCCTGTTTGATAGTTCTTCTTTGATTTGTGATATAAAATATTTTAAATTCTTATGGTGTATTTTAGTTATTGACATGTTAAAAAAAAAATCATAAATTTCATTTCAAATAAAAAAACTTCAGATCCATCCTAAAATAAATATACCTCATCAAATGTCCAATCCTGCGTATGTGGCAAATTATTATATTTTTCACTAATAACTTCAGATTTTTGATAAATAAATTTATTATTTATTCATTATGCAATCTTCAAGTATGTATTTTATTTTACCTATAAACCTGTGTATTTGTTATGAATTCAGGAAGAGAGAGTATAACAAATGCATTTCCTTTATTCTGTGATTGTTTTATTAGCGAAAGTAACTTATAAATGGTTTAATGTAGACTTTGTGTTCAATGAAATGCAAGGAAAATAAAAAGATTATTTTACGATTTCTTTCGAGAAAGCTTAAATAATTTATTTTTTGAAACATATCGTGGATAAATTGCATAGAAATATTTATGTTGAATGAGGTTTTAGAGAATAATTGAAATTGTAGACTAACATTTTATGAATATGATTCTTAATGTATTGAAAAAAGTTTGAATTTTATACATTTTATATTCAATATAATTAATAAAAAAATAATCATCAGTAGATTCTTTGTTGTTTTATTGCAATTCATAATATTGCTGATATAGTTTGTTATTATTGTAGGAACGAAACATAAGTTTGTGTTTGAAGATTTTATACGTACTTGCAATAGAAGGAGGTGAGACTGAAAAAAAAAAAGAGACAGCACAACGCTATTAAATGCTGAATGGAATTTCTTTCATATCGCAACATATACATGGTGACCTAATAATAACTGATGATTTAAAAAAAAATTACACTGTGACATATATTTAAGTTGTTATTCCATTAGATTAATGATTTTACCCAGAGATATTTTTCTAAGCTTCCTTGATTTTGTTGAAACACAATTAAGCACTGTGTTTTTAAAAATTGTTAGAACTTTCTGTCTAACAGATAAAGATGGATCAGAATTCCCAAAGTGTTTACAATTCATTCTGTTCATATGCAAAAGTACAATTGAATTATTGATTACCATTGATTGGAATTGTAAATTTATTTTAATCGTTATTACAGTTTCAGACAATGCAGCACCTTATGTCCGTGAGATTTAAAAACAAAAAAAAAAAACAAGGAAGAGTAATAAATAAATTCATAACTTCACACAATACACTACTGCAAATATAACTTTAAAAGCTTTCACCTGTTATTTCTTACTAAATTAAAAAAAAAAACCTTTCTATCCATTTTTTGTCGCCCTGTACGTAGAATGTTTGAAAATATTTTACAAAGTAATAGGAATTGATTAGTAATATGCTATCGTTCTGAATTTCGAAAGCATTGAGCAAGTAATAAATTTAATAAATACTACAGGGTTTTTATAAAAGTACTTAGAGCACAATTTTTTCCCTAATAACTACCATGTTCTTTCCCTTTCAGATTTAACTAACTTTTAAAAAGGACAGAAAACAGACTAAGCTTTGATCGAAGGCAATTTATCCTAAAATGTTACGGCATGTTTGAATACGTAGCTGAAGCAGGACTGCCCCTGGTAAGTAATTTTTAATTATATCTGGCAACGCTTTCTCAAAACAAAAATTTTTCACATAGACTTTGACAACATGTACAAGAGAATTAAACTAAAAATAGTGGTGCTAGAATTTAAAAATAGTCGCTAGTGTCAGCACGGCTAAAGTACAGACACTGTTTAGTATAAAGTAGGAAAACATATCCTCCTACGCGAGTTAAAATCGCTATAATTTGAGATAAATTTGAGGCTGGTTTAGCTGTTTAAATTAATCACATTAAACGTTCGATAAGGTAGCGGGAATCAACAATTCAAAAGGATTGTTGAAGAGATAAATGATGAGAGGCTGTATTCTAGAAACGCCTGGCAAAGTAGAACTTTCAAAATCAAACGTCAATCTTATGTTAAAGCATCTACACTCTAAAAAAAAACACATTCAAAACTGAGCAAAAAATATTCAAATCTGAGTAGAATATGTATCATAGTCAAAATGGCTCCGAATCAAAATTACTCAAGTTTGAAACATGCACACACTCAAGAATAAACCATCATGTGCTCATATTTGGGTATGCTCATGTTTCAAAAATAAGTACGAACTGACTTCTATGTGCTCATTTTTCAGTATTTTAATGTTTCAAAAATGAGTTTCAACTGATTTTAATCATTTTTGAGTATGTCCATGTTTTAAAAGAGAGGATGAACTGATCTCTATGAGTTCAGTTTTGAGCATGTCCGTTTTTCAATATTCTGAGTATTTCTGGTATTTCAGAATTTAAAGCATTGGGTTGTCATATTTGAAACAAAAAGTTTCATAACAAAATGAAAATATCGATTTACACAGATTTGAAAGTGTAATTTTTCTCAGTGAACATTGAAAAATTAACAATCCGAAATTAATTCCTGCTGTCAATGAACCTGATACGGTGCGTTATAATACGTAATGTAATAATCATTTAAATTGTGTTTACATTTTTTAAAACACCTTGTATATTGAATACTTTGAGTGCTGAATAATGAAATGATTAATAGTTTATTCTTTTTTTAATTGTTTTAATGATATTCACCCAGTTTGCTAATACAGTAAGCCTGAGCTTTTAGATCTCAAAAGAAAAATGTGTGTAGCATTACATAACAAAATTTAACAAAGTAAAGAAAAATTAATTAGATCATATAAGACAATTTATATATCGAAAATAACAGCTTAATAATGATACTCAGATCTAATAGCGGTTGAAACTGTTTTGCGATAGAATTTTCGCAATAATTATATATATCATTAGAATTATGAACTTTTAGTAGCTAAAAGAGTTTGTAATAATTTAATTTTTGTTTTGAACATAAGTCATTACGGTCGATCAAATAAAAGAGCACATTTTAAAAACCCCTCTACAAATTATGTTAAAATAAAAATCTTAAACGAAATAAAAATATAATATTTTCTTACATTAATTTATTGAGCTTAACTAAATGCATTTTTGAAATGAATGTGTATGTTATAGATTGATATAATTAACTTCTAATGTGCTTTCCATTTTACATACAAATTATATTTATTTCCACTTACGTAATGACAATGGAAGTAGCACATAACTTCATTTCGCTGACAGAAAGCTGTTGTTTAATTAGTGAAAGCAGATTACAAGAATATTAAAGTTTGACATTCTGTTTAATGCAATATTAAGAAGATGAAAGGATTAATAATGTTTCAAAAGAAAGCTTAGATGATTCATTTCACAGTAAATGAAGACATTGCTTGAGGTAATGATTTGAGAAAGAATCTATATAAAGCTTTTTTTTGAGTAGCAAAAATTTCTTTAAGATGGTTCTACAGATGGTATTTTCAAAGTTTTAAAGCAGCATGCATTTTTATAACTAAATACTTTTTCTCCAATTAATGTTTTCATTATGGGTTGATATAATTATCTTCTTATATGATTTACATCTTTTTTACAAATTATGATATCAAATTCTACTCAAGTAATGATTATGGAATCTAAACATAACTTAATTTAGCTGTCACAAACCCGCGGAAAATAAGCAGTTCTTTAATTAGCTAAAACATATTATTATATTTTAACATTCAAATAATTCAAGGTTAAGAAGATTAAAAAAATTAATCTTTTTAAAAAAATAATATTTTACTAATTAATTTCACTGAAACCTAGAACGTTGCCTGTGGAAACGGTTTGGAAAATAATCGTTGAAGAGATTTTCTGAGAAACAGATTTTTTTAAAATTATCCTTATGTACATTTCCACTTATGTAATGACAGTGAAAATAATACAAAACATAATTTACCTGTTACAGGTATAATCAGTTTTTTAATAAGCTACAATATATTACAAGGTACAATTTGTCAATCTGCTTAGTACAAGGGTAAGAAGATGAAAAGATTAAAATTGTTTTTTAAATGATGCTTACATAATTAATTTCACAGGGAGGTAAAACCTTGCCTGAGGAATTGGTTTAGGTAAAATTCCTTAATGAGATTTTATGTAGTAACACGTGTTTCTATTGATTCATTTCATACATGCTATGTTTGAGTTATAACAGAATCATGGGGGCTAAAAAAAATATTCTGACTTCTTATTTAATTTACATGTGGAGTAAGTCTTAAATTATTCCGTATTGGAATATGAAAATAACGTTTCACCACAGGAGAAATGAAATACATGATTTTATCAGAAATGTCTTGTTTGCATTTAAATATAAAATTAACTTTTATACATAATAGAAGATAATCGAACTAATAGCAGCTTATATTGCTATTTTCTTCTTTGCTTATAATGCAGAAATTTTACAAAATTTATATTTATTTTATAAATGTGAAATTTTGATAGCGGATGAATTTAAATAATTAATGGAAAGAGCTTCAATTTTTGGCTCCATAAAAATAAGAGCATAACAGCAATTTAAAAGTAGATATATTTTTATTTTATTGCAAAACTAATTTATATTTGAAATTTTTGACGAAATTAAAAATTAAAAGTTTCAGATCAAGTACCTACATATTCAAATAATAATAATAATAATAATAATAATAATAATAATAATAATAATAATAATAAAAACATTAATTTAATTATATATATATATTTACTAACTGCGTTTTTGAAATGAATATCTATAAAATAAATTGATTATGCTGTCCATTTCACTTATAAGTTAATATACTAAATTCCACTTACATAATGCCAATGAATTTAATACGTAAGTTTCTAATACAAAGCCTCAGCCTTAAGAAGTTGTTTAATTAGCTGAAGCAGATTACAAGGGTATTAAAGTTTTGTATTCTATTTTATGCAAGGTTAGAAAGATTAATTTTCTTTTTTTAAAGAATGTTTAAATAATTTCACAAGAAGCTGGGGCGCTGCTAGAGGATAAACTTTAATGTTATTTCACTGAGTGACATAAAATTTATAGAAATATTTTAAGCATGTTATTTTGAAGCATTAATGGAACATGAAAATATTTTGTTTTCCTTTTCTTATATATTTGAGATGCTAAGTTGACTATAATACATTTTACAATTGGTGATGACAACATTTAATTAACTTTTAAACACTTTAGAAATGGAATATATGGTAAGAATTAAAATGTTTTGTTCGTATTTGAATTGTAGGTTAATGTTTATCAGTAATAGATGGTACTTTTGGATAATAGTAGCTTGGTAATCATAATAGCAGCCAATAATGATTTTAAACTTGATATTTTCCAGAATCTTAAATATAAATCCTGTGAACTAAGAAAATTTAATACTTTACTTTTTGTAATAATGCAAGTAATAACAAAATTTTAGCTAATAAAGATAAAATTGTATTAACGACTTGGAATGAGCATTCTATCATTTCTTATAGAAATGTTCTTAAATTTGAAAATTTTAACAAAATAGAAAATAAAAAATTACTTACAAAATGCCGAAGTACTGATACAATATAACGAATAATTATAAATATAACTATAAAAATTGCATTAAATTATTGAGATTAACTAAATGCATTTTGAAATAAATGTCTATGTTAACAATAATTGATGTAGTTATCTTTAAGAGTCACGACCTGCGATCGGAGGTCATTTTTGACAATGCTTCTCTGCAAAAGTACATAATATATAAAAACCACAATTAGTAACTTCAAATATTTCTCTCTTAAAGTTTATTCACGAATTTTAGTGTACAAATATAATGGGCAGGGGGGGGGGGGGTATGGCCAGGCTTGGGGTACCTCTCAGTGGAAGTGGTGTACGATGGACAGGATAACTCGGAAATCGCTCCTCTCAAATAAACAATACCAATTGATTATTATAATATATTACATAAACTTGCCCTTGAACGAAAGCAATTAATTTATGGCTATGGCAAACAAAATAGTGACCGTTTGAAGGAAAGGTTATTTTTTGACATAAGGTTTTAAGCTAGGAGAGTCTGCGCACAATTCAAAAGAATAACAATAAAAAATCTAAATATTATTTTTTAGTTAAACTATCCGGGAATAAGTTTACTTCATTCGTTTTTTATGCATTTCCATTGCTATTTTGTTGTTATGTTCTAATTTAATAGAACAGTTGTAATAAAACCAAGAAAGTTATTTTGCGCAATCTGTCCTTACAGGGTTGGTGTGATTGCGCTCATAGGTAGGAGAGATTGTTACTAATAATAACTACAATTAAATTGTTAACAATAATAATTACACTTAAATGACATTCTTGTAAGGTTTTTGTGAACAAATATTATTCTATTAGGAGTGAATATTTCAACCTAATTATTAAACAATTAGAAAAAAGGAAATAATTTTAAAAACGATTAAAAAATTTTATTAAAGGAAAAAAAATAAAGAATCAGAAAAAGGAAATCCAGATAAGATTACAAAATAACATTAAGTTACTTGATAACACGTTTAACTTAAAACTAGTCCATTTTAATTTTTCATTTTTTAGGCAAATTTACCAATAGGCTGCATAATCTTTCCTAGCATGGAAACTAATGGAAACAATGCGTCATTTCTCCTAAGTAGCAGATGCGCAAACTCTCCAATTTCGGTAGGAGAGATTGCGCAGCCTTTTATATAAACATGGCCACTACTAAAACGAACCGTTGATGTTCACATTGTTAGTCTAGATTAGTAGCTTATGAAAAATCGTTTAAGTTAAAAATATTTGGTACTACTGACTTTGTATAGAAATTCTGATGAATAGCTATGAAAATTCAAGCACTTACTTTGGGAAAACAAAACAAAATAGTAATACTTTATCTTAGACACTCAAAACAATCAACGTACACTTTCACGTAGACACTCCACTACTGCTGTTGTACAAGTACCTGGAGTCGCTGCGCGCTTACTCCACTCCTTCCCCCGAACCTCTATGTGCGCAATCTCTCCTGGCTTTATCTTACAATTTCGCTATTCTAACGTGCATAAAAAAATAACTTTTATCAGATACTAAATACCTTCGTCAAAGGGCAAGATAATTCTAATAGCTACAGTTTAACAAAGTTTTATTGAAATCCATTAAGATATTTGTTTGTAATGATGTCCACCGATTTAAAAATTATCATTTCAAGAAAAACGACTTTAAAGTTTTGAAATGAAAAAAAAATGCATATAACATTCATAAAAAACAATGCCATATAACACATGTTTCACATTTTATACAAGCCAGCTTGCTTGCAGGAGCAAAAAGAGACTACAGGGATATTAACAAGAGACTGCATGGCTACTACAAGAAGAAGCTGTCGCGCCGATTACTGTCGACGAGCAACGGGAAGTAGTGTTCGTTTCAGCAGTTCCTTCTAAAACATCTGTTTAAAATCTTGGAATCGAATTGTCTACGGACTATACTTTCGCATAGTTACACTTGCCCAAAATTGAAATTTATGACTTTATGTAACCCCTTAATATGCTTTTCATTCTGCTTATATCTTTTTCCAATTACTTAATGACACTGGAAGTAGTGCATAACTAAATTTCTTTGTCACAAATTTTGATCATAAGCAGTTGTACAAATATTTAAAACAAATTAAAAGTGCATTAAACTTGGTCAATCCAATTAATTCAAGAAACGTTTTGAATGACTTTTAAAGAATGCTTTGATAACTAATTTCGCAGAAAGATAGGACGTTGCCGGAGGAAAGTATTTAGGAAAATGTAATTAATATGATTTTTACCGTGTGACATGAATTCATTATATTTGTTTTACACATGCTATCTTTCAGGCAACAAAAATCAAGTTAAAAAAATATTTTGATTTTTTATATATTTGACATGTTGAAAAATATTTAAATCATTTGTCATTGATGGTGAAAAATTTCAATTTATATTTTAACACTGTAAAAATGAAAGATATTATCTTAAGACTAATGTTTTGTCTGTATTTTGAAAGTAGAAATTATTTTAACACGTTATATAAGGTATTGTAGATGATGATTGCCTTAGTATGATCAAAGTAGCTAATACCTATTCAAAATACCGTATTTTTTTTATAATTATATTAAACTTTATATGTACTTTAGAATTATGAAATTTCAATAACTAATATATATATTTTTTTGTAATAATGTGATCATGAGCATTTTTTTAGTACATGAAGCTAAAAGCATTACAATGATACAATAGAGCATATATATATATATATATATATTTTGTAGCAATTATTTAAATTTTAAAATCTTAGACGAAATAGAAAATTAAATTTACCTCGTTAGACGCCGCATCTTTGAGACAAAAAACTGTAACAAACATAATTGCATTTATATATTTAGCCTAAATAAATGCATTTCTGACATAAATACCAATACAAATCACTCATATTGTTGTCGTCAATTATGTTTTCCATTTTACATGTAAATTAATATATCTGTTTCCATTTACGTAATGGAATTACGCCTAATACATAATTTAATTACGCTTTCACAAAACCTCAGCCATAACCGGCTGGAAACAAGGGTATTAAAGTTTGTCATAATGTTTGATGAAAGTTTATATGGAAAGGTTTATCATGTTTGTTAGTAGTCCTTAAATAACTAATTTCACAGGAAGCTAGGGTTTTGCCTGAGGAATTGGCTCAGGAAATAATCTTTAATGAGCTTTATTGAGTAACAGACATTATTCATTTCATATATAACTACCGTCTAATATGCTTTATTTTCTGCTTAGAATTTGTGATATCCATTCCCGCTTAAGTAATGACAAAGGATGTATTATTACATAACTTAATTTCGCTCGCAGAAAGCCTTAGGCAGATGTTTAATTATCCAAAACAGATTACAAATTATTAAAGTTTCACATTCCTTTGAATTCAAAGCTAAGAATATGAAAAGACTATTTATGTTTTTAAGCAATGTATAATATAATTAATTTTTTAGGAAAGGAGGACGTTGCCTTAGGAAATGGTTTAAGAAAGAATCTTTAAGTGGACCAAATAGGTTTCAAATGACAAACATTGACTGAAATTTGATCGTGAATAACGAAGCCTGTTATTAATTTAGAGTATTGCTTCATTTTGTATTTATGTATTATGTTTTATTGAAATAATAATAATAAAAAAAACTATATTTAAAAAAAAAAAAAAAAAAAAAAAAAAAAAAAAAAAAAAACAGTTTTATAATTTTATGGGAAAATTAATCTCAAAGGAATTATTTTATAACCCAATTTCACTCTGAAGAAGCCTTAATTTGTTGTTTAATTATAATAAACAGATTACAAGGTATGAAAATTCGATATTACCTTTAATGCAAAACCAAGAATACAAAAAAGACTAGTTATGTTTTTTAAAGTATATTTATATAATTAATTTCTCTGGAAGCTAGACCGTCGGCTTAGGAATCTTTAATTGGACCAGAAAGGTTTGAGATGACTTATGATCGAGAATAAAAAAAACGTATTTAATTTAGACAATTGTTTGTTTTTGAATTTATTTATTTATGTTTTCTTGAAAGAAATATATATATATATATATTTGTTAAATTGAAAAATAATAATAATAATAATAATAATAATAATAATAATAATAAAGAGTTTTAATATTGTCCAGCAAAATTGATCTTGTAAAACTAGTTCTGTCACGGTTTTAATGTTCAAGGTTTCATATTTGTGAGTCGGCATTTCTTTTTTATACTGCTAATTACGTTGTCTCTCGATTATATCTGAAAAAAAAGGCCAAATTGTTTTTTCAAATTATAACAAGAAATATGATAAATTTTCAGAATTTTTGCGTTTTTCATTATATGTTTTCATTTATTAATTTATTTTAATTTATTTAGTTAGTTTTTGTTTGTTTTTGAGATGTAATCTAGAAATAACATAATACGCAGTACAAAGAAGAAATGACCACTCAAAAATATGGAACATGGACTTCAAAATCGGAGCAAAACTAGTTTCGCATTTTTTTATTTGCAGTACAGTATTAAAAGTTTTTGTTGTTGTTTTTTCTGTTATAATTAAACAAATATATTTTTATTTATAAAAATATATATAAATAAATGTAAAGAGATTAAAAAATCTAAATTAAATACAAACTTCTTCTTTATACTGCTAATTACGTGTCTCTTGATTACGTCTGAAAAACTACCCAAAATGTTTTTTTCAAGCTATAACAAGAAATATCATACATTTTCAGGAATTTTACGTTTTTCATTATATACTTTTATTTATTTTTATTTAGTTAGTTAGTTTTGTTTGTTTTTTAGATGTAATCTAGAAATAACATAATAAGCACTATAAAGAAGAAATTACCACTGAAAAATATGGTACATGGACTTCAAAATCGGAGAAGAACTAGTTGCGCATTTTTAAATTTATAGTACAGTATTAAAAGTTTTTGTTGTCTTTTTTTTTTTCTTTTACAATTAAACAAATATATTTTTATTTATAAAAATTATAAATATATAAATGAAAAGAGATGAAACAGTCTAAATTAAATACAAATTTCTTCTTTATACTGCTAATTACGTTGTCCCTGGATTATATCTGAAAAAAAAGAACATTTTTTTTCAATCTATAACAAGAAATATCATACATTTTCAAGAATTTTGCGTTTTTCATTATATACCTTCATTTATTTTTATTTATTTATTTAATTTTGTTTGTTTTTGAGATGTAATCTAGAAATAATATAACAAGCAGTATTAAAGAATTTCTTCTTAATTATTCAAATTCGGAGCAAAACTAGTTTCGCATTTTTTTAAATTTGCAGTACAGTATTATTATTATTTTTTTTTTGTTATTTATTTATTTATTTTTAATTATTATTTATTTTTACAATTAAACAAATATATTTTTACTTATATTAAAACAAAACAGAAATAAATAAATGAAAAAAGAAGAAATAGTCTAAATTAAATACAAACTTCCTAATCTAGAATCAGACTTCAGTCAATTTTTGTAAATTCAAACATTTATGGTCTCCTTAATGGAATTTTTTAATTAACAGTCATATTGTCGATGTCTTTTACACATTCTATGTTTGTGGCTTTAAAGAATTTAAACAATTAAAAACAATCTAAACAAATACTAGATTTATGTTTTATATATTAGACATCCTAAGTAGGTAATGTATTATTTTACAATTAGTGATGACGACATATAGATAATTTTTGAACATAGCAGACATGAAATACATGACCATATCAGAATTGTATTTAAAATTTCAAATTAATTTAAATTCGTTATTAAAAGCAATCAAATATATTAATGGCCTTATAATAATAATAGTAGCTAAAAGTGTCTAAAAAGATCGGAGTTTTCAGAATCTTCACAGATTTTCTATGAATCTGTGGAATTATGAAAGTTTAATATTTTTTGTTATAATGAAATCATTAGTAATGTTTTGATATAAAAATAAGAGCTTAAACATACTTCAAAATGTCACATTTTATTTTTTTTGTTATATTATTTAAAATTTTCTGAAACTATTTAAAATTTTATGCCTTAGATAAAATGCAAATCTAAAACTTTCCTACGAATTACCGATTTTTTTCTGCAAAATAACAAATTACAATATAAGTATAACAAACAAAATGTCATTAATTTAGCGATATTAACTGAACGCATTTTTGAAATTTAAGTTTATGTTATTCAATTATATAATTATCTTGTAGTATACTTTGCATTCTACTTATTAATTAATATATACATTTCTACTAACGCACGGACGATGTAAATAGTAGATAAGTTAATTTTGCTGTCACAGAGCCTCAGCCATAAGCAATTGTTTAATTAGCTTAAAGAGATTACAAGGATATTAGAATTTGACATTCTGTTTAATGCAAGTTTAGGAAAGTGAAAAGTTTAATCATGTTTTAAAATAATACTTAAATAATTAATTTCACTGGAAGCTAGGATGTTGCATGACGAGTGTATTTCGGGAAGAATTTTTAATGAGATTTTACTGAGAAAGAGAAATTTTTCATAAATAGTTTTAAGATACAACTTTTGAAGCATTAATAAAATAACAATAAAATTTTACAAATATAATATTAAATTTTTTATAGTGTTCTATATTCACAAAAAGAAAGTACTGCATACTTACCTCGAATAATTGTTTTCCGTAGCTGGTGGATGGTCATGATCCAAATTTATGGTTGCAAAATTATTCAAGTTACACGAATTTTTTATATTGTTCCCTTACTTTTTACCGCCAGTGGTGTTCATCATTAGAATATTTTAATAATAGTTACGTTTTTTTATACTCTTTATAACGTATTGAATAAAGGTCATTATATGAAAAAAATAATAATAAATGCATTTCCAACAACACCGAAAAGCTTTTAATGAAAAAAGATTGGATTTCCCATTCTTCTGATATTTTTACCTTAACTAAGTCACTTCTGGAAAATGCAAGAATATTTTAGCGGCAAATTTATCTTATTCTTGTGACGTCTTCATTAATATGTATGTTTTCATTGTTTGGTTTTCACGAAATGACATTTTTCTTTTACATAGTTGTGAAGTAGACGACTTATTTGTGATATTTTGTTACTTCCGGTTTGTGGTTGATTTAGTAGTTAATTTGTTCTGAATACAATTTGTCTTGGATATTTTTCGGATGATGTGAATTTCTGTGCGTTACATAAGCTTAGTTGGAACTGTAATTTAAAACAAAGAAAAAAGAAAAAAAAACCTTATAAACAATACAAACATGGAATAACGTGATGCTAATCATTTTTTAGTACATATCGTCCAACATTGGGTGTTCATATGCTCTGTATTTATTATTATTACGATTTACGTCACTGCCAGATCCTGGCATCTCTAAGATGGAATTTGACTAATTATAATATGTAAGATGTTTATTATGAGAACTATGCTGATTAAATTTTTGTTTTGTCTTCAGAGCATTGGCCGTAGACACAATACAATTATTTAAATGAAATTTATAACTGAGTATGAGTTTCTATAGGTTTAAAAATAAGCCATGTTTTATACTTGAGGTTCATAATTAATATAATTGTTCTAACTATCTTTTTCAATAACTTGCAGGGTTTAGGACCCGACTATCACTATATGTGTCCCTGGGCAAACATGTAGTGGCGTTCCCCTAGAATGCGTTTCTTTTTCGCAATTTGTACTCGTTTTAAGAAAAACAAACCTCTTTTTTTTTTGCTTTGAGAGTTCCTGGCAGGGATATTTCGCAAGCGATAATCAGGTTCTAGCTTGAGGTGCTGTGTTCTATGCTTCTTATTCAGTAATTATTGTAACTGAAAGCTAATCTGTGAGAATGCACTATACATTCTATCCGTAATTGTTTGCGCTATTTAAATTAATATATTAGAATATATAGAATAACGTTTAAGTTTTTTGGCCATCGCATAAAAGTTTTATATATATATGATATTCTGACATTGTTTTCTCATTTTATTAAATATGATGCATGGGTTCAGTCAATGTTTGAATGTGTAAACGACGTTTAATATGTTAAAAACGGTCTAATCACGGTAATCTAAAATCGGTTTTATATTTTTCATTTTTTTCAGAAAAAAAAGAAAAAAAAGAAATACACGTTTAGTTTGGAAGATTTTACAATGTAATTTATAATACATTTGATCTTGTTTATTGTCCGTAAGTCTATAAGACTTCCATAACCCTAAATGGGTAGTTGTAATCTAGAATGATGTGCTTCGACTGGACACTAGCATTTCAATTTCTTGCGTATGTCCTTTATTTCTCTACAATTCGTCTGCGTAATAATTGCTTATTGCGTATTGATATAGTTTTAGAAGATAAATCTATCCTCTCTCTATATCAAAACAATCGCCGCACCACATAATCGTGATCTTCGGTATGTGCAATTTGGATTTTGGGAGGCGTTTCAGGCTTAAAAATGTGCATACTGACCTCAAATAAGTGTTTTCATGACGTAGCTGGTAGATGGTCATGGTCCAAATTTATGGTTGCAGAATTATTCAAGTTACTTAAATTTTTATATTGTTCCTTTACTTTTTACCGCCAGTGGTGTTCATCAATACAATATTTTAATAATATTTACGTTTTTTTCTTTACTTTTTATAACGTATTGAATAAAGGTCATTATATAAAAAAAAAATAAATGCATTTCCTTCAACACCGAAAAGCTTTTAATGAAAAATGATTGGATTTCCCATTCTCCCATTTCTCATATTTTTCCCCTTAACTAAGTCACTTCTGGAAAGTGCAAGACTATTTTAGCGGTAAATTTTCTTATTCTTGTGACGTCTTCAATAATATGTATGTTCTCACTGTTTGGTTTTCAAGAAATGACATTTTTTCATTTACATAGCTGGGCAGTGGATGACTTATTTCTGTTGAAAAAAGTTTTTTCATTTTATTAATCTCTAAAGTTTTTATTAAGTATTATTCATGATTTAGTAAATTATACTGTAATATCTAAAATTAACGATGTATCTCTAATGAACTTAAATAAAAGTTAGAGGAAAACAGAATTTACAAAATAAAATTTCGTTTGAATGAATTATATTCAAATACTATATAACGAGAAACGATAGTATCTCGAGTCACGCAGCAAAGCCAAATAGCGAAGAAGTCCTACACACTATTTATACGCCTAACTTGAAGTGAAAGAAAATGCAAAAAGCCGCCATTGAATATTCCAGCAAATATGGGACACACCACTCTATTTTTTTTTTTCTTTTTTTTTTAACAATCTCATAGTTTTAGTCTAAGCCTATTCTGAAATTTCTACATTTCTATATGCAGTATATTTTGAGATCGGAAATCTTATTTTAAAATAATTTGGACGTGTCATGTTGTAATTTTTTTTTTCCTTGAAAACGGCTCGAGTGATTTCTTCTAAATTGCATACGATATTAATATGTTTTAGATGAAGCGAATAACTTAGGAAAACTCTTGTTTCTTATATAATATGGATTGAAATAGGGCTATGTTTTTACACTTATGAGTACCTTAAACAGAGACTTTTCCTCCATGGTCTGCGGGGAAAGTCTTCCTCTATTTCAATCTTAAATGTTACCCTTCGTTTCACATTTAAACCTACATGAAGGCCATAAATTGTTTAGATTCATTTTTTAAATACTAAAATAGTTTATTATACATTTTAAATATGTAATATATATGTATTAAATTAAATTGTTGTTTATATTATTTTCTTAATTGTTAAGAAGAAAATATTTCACATTTTATATCTAGATTTGGTCGAAAAATTATTTTGATTCATTTTTTTAAATGAGGAAATATTTTGTAATTATATTTATTCAATTTAATTGTGATATATAAATTTTGGTTAATTTTATAAAGTTTTCGATTTTTTAAGGTGAAAATATTTCACATTTTTTGGCTATGATTTTTTTGGTGTATTTTAATGATATTAAAATATTTCTAATATGCTGAAATTGATGTACATCACGGAGATGCACTAGAAGATGCTTACTGTAGAATAGGATGTGCATAGAATTTAATGTCACTTACAGGGAGTTACAAAAGAATTCGGTTCAGTACTGTCAGTGAGTAGTAATTGAGTAGTAATTGGTAGAAGTGCGTTTTCAATTGCGATATGAGTTTTTAAATTGAACTATTTTTTGCATATTAATTGGTATGTAACTTTTTTATAGATCATATAAAGGGTAGCACAGAAGAATTCGAGCACAATTCTGCTTATTGACGGGAACTGCTGAACGAGAGTTTTCAACTGTGTTGTGGATTCTTGTAGATCATCTTTTATATTCTTAAACGGTGAAGTTTAGTTACAGCAGTCTGAATGTGTTGGAATATATTTCATAATCTATTTATAATCCACATTTGTTTTCTTGTTATTGCAACAAGAGTGCAGAAATTTTCTTTTTTTTTTTTTTTCCTTTTTTATTATTTTTAAAGAAGAAGAATTTCTAGTGATATTTAATCTTGTAAATTTTAAAATCTTAATTAATATTTTAATGTAGTGATATTGAAAAATGCAAATGCTTATAAAATCCAAGCGACAAATTTAAATTTGTTAATAACAAAAAGTACACTTTTATTAAAATCAAGGCATTATAATAAAAATTAAAGTAATTGGAACTTGTAATTTTTTTTAGCTAAGCACATAAAAATTAGACATAAAATCACTATTGTTGTCTTTGTAGTAATTCTTACTTCTTTCAAAAAGATTATATGTGTAATAGGAAAAACAATAATCAGATATTAATTAAATTTTGTAGTTTTACTTGTAACAAAGACGTACTTCTCGATACATCGAAATATATTATCCTTGTAAATCTGAAAATCCTAAGAAATACCTTACCTAATCATATTGACAAAATGTAATCTTTTAAATGTCAAGAAAATATTGAAATATTTTACAAGCAAAAAATTCTCTTTTAGTAAAGGGAAGGCATATAAACTAGCGTTTTCTTTTTAAACTAAAAACATAAAACATTTAAACAAATAAAAACAGTGTAATCTCCTTTACAATAATTATATGCAATTTTTAAAAGTGTATGAGTGTCATAGGAAAAACAAATAATCAGAGAATAATTAAACTTTTGTAAGTTTCGTTTTATAGTTATTCATTTCTGTTTAAAAAATTGGAGAAATTCTCTCTTTGTGTTTTATTAAAGATAAATGATTTATTTTTCAACTAAATCAGGATTTGCAATAAATAAATGAGTTCATATTACATCTCGATAAGTTTCTTATTTTATTTTCTTCTTAGGTTTACTTCAAAAGTCGGAGTAAAAAGCCACCATTTCTATTAAGTAAAATAAGAATAAAAATAGAAAACATAGAGATTTACGAGGAGGTTTATTTAAAATTCCAAAACAAATCAGTAATTTCCTTTTTCCTATAATATTTCCTTTAGATTTCCTTTTGTTTTGTCAAAAAAATTAGATTTGGAAATAACAGAAGTCAATAAAAAGAAAAATATTTATGAAGAATAAATTGTGATAAAGAAGCATAACAATATGTTTACAGATTCCATTTAAATAAAGCAGATGAGTAGATTTTTGGGCTCCTTCATCCGATTCGATTTTTTTAAAGATGTTTGTATTTTAAATATAATTTAGGATTTACTTCTTCTCTGATTAACTTTAGTTTGATGATTGTTTCAACGTGTTACAAAAAATCAGAAAAATTAGTTTCATTTATAACATTTTAATGCATTTTAATTACATCAGTTTTTTATATCAAGCGCTCATAATATCATCATAGTTTTTTATGTGTAATATGTGTAGATTTTGAATAATGTAACGCACACGTAAACGCTAAGATGGTCTTATAAGTGCTTTACATCAGCAATACAACCCGAATGATATAATTGAAATACATTAAAATTTGCTAAACAAACCTACAGCCATTAATAAATGTTTAACACCTCTTGACATTTATGACAATGTTTAAAACCACTTGTTATTCGCGATGACAATCCAAATTCCTTTTTTGAAAGTTTAGATAATATCATCAGGCTTACATTTCTTACTGCCGCAAGCGAAGCTACCTTTAATTCTTTACATGAACTCCAAGGCGAACGCACAGCTATTAACCGTGTCATCGCGATACGTTGTTTCTCTTCGTTGACATGGTCTGCCCCACTGAGCTTCAGTGGTCTCATCCTTTCAGTAAATATCCCATCTATTTCATGCTTCACTATGACATTATGCACAGCGATCTTGCTTACATTTAGTTTGAGATAGGATATTAACTGTAAGGGAATGACCAGGTCGACCAAGAGTGACAACATTTATGACCACTTGCTATTCGCGATTATAATCCAAATCCTTTGCTGGAACACATAGATAAGATCATAAGGCTTACATTTCTTACTGCAGCAAGCAAAGATGCCTTTAATTTCTTACATGAACTCCTAGCCGAACGCACAGCTGTTTTCCGTGTCATTGCCATACGTTGTTTCTCTTCGTCGATCTGGTCGTCCCTTTTCAGTAACCACCCCATCTATTTGATGCTTCACTATGGCATTATGTGCAGCGGTCTTGTTTACATTTAGTTTGAAATCTGCTTTTTAACTTCAAGGTAATGATCAGGTTGACCAAGAGCAACAACTTTTCGAGACACCATATAATACAGAGAATAGCTGAACGTTCGCGAAGAGTTCGTGTAAGAAAATAAAGAAAGATTTTCTTGCGGCTGGAAGAAATGTAACCCTTATGACAGTATAGCTGTATTTAAGCACAGAATTTCGATTGGCATCCCGAATACCAAGTGGTCTGAAATGTTGTCATAAACATCGAGTGGTCATAAACGTTTGTACATGGTTGTAGGGATTCTGATTTTGTGTAACAAATTTAAACAATCTTCAAAGGAAAATAAATTAAAGATGCTATAAATCCTTAATTATATCTAAGCAATCAAAATATATACAAAAATTACATTGTCGATGGAGAAGGGGTTAAGGGAAATCTATGCAGCTGATATGGTTTTACAATGAAAACAAGATAATAGAAAAAAAAACAGTTACAAAAAATAAATTGTGACCAAAAAGAATACATATATACATATTCGACGTACAGAAATTTCATGTGGGAATGATTTTATGATTAAAGAAAAATTGTTTTTGTGAAACATTTAAAGGCAAATATACGGGAAAATGAAATTTTAGTTTACTTCTACTAGTCTAATTATTTCAACTGTCTGATGAACATAGAATTTTCTTAGATATTGTTCACGTCATTACACGGATATTATTTCCAAAACTAATTTTATGTTGTGAACATATTTCATTATTCTAATGATGTATAGCGTTTTCTTTTCAGTGTAGCATTTTGTAGTAATAAATAGTATGATATTGTTTGGTGTACTTTAGAAAAATAACAAATTCATTGTGGATTATAGAATATATACGATGGATATATTTCTTTATCTGTTACATAAACTGAAAGAAAAAATAAATATTAATTAAACTTTTGTAGCTTTTGTTTAGAAAATAAATCCAATTTTCATTTCCGCTTTACAAAATTGAAAGATTTCTCCTTTGTTTTAAATTAAAAGCCTTTGGTTAATTTTTTTGAAATAACATGAAAATTAAATCGGCATTCAAAATAAAGAAATGAGTTTATATTATATCTCGATAATTATCTTAATTCATTTTCTGAAAAAAGTTAATTTCAACAGTTTATTTGACAGCTACAATTGTATCTTAAGTAGAAATAATTATGAAAATATATTATATCTCATTTCCTGAGATACTTTGTTATATGAAAATGTTTTTCATATGACGTTATATGAAATTTATAACACTCTCAAACTTGCAATTTCTTTTCAAACTAAAGATAAAAATGAAATGCAGCTACAGTAAAATCCCGTTACAACGAATTCCATTACAACGAAAAATCCCGTTATAACGAAATACAAGCGAGTCCCGTTTTGAAATGTATTCAAATAATGTTAACATAATCTCAGTATAACGAAATATTCAATTTTTTATAATCTCGTTAGAACGAAATAATATGACACGGCAAATACTTTCAGTTGTACATTTTTATCGCTTGACAATTTTTGTTTTCGATGCCTAGTCTTAGGGACAATCAAGCTTATCTCTAAAGCAATCGCTTTTCTCCGAGCTTTGTTGTAAAATCGGTGTGCATAGGCATTTCACTGCAGAAGGAATGTTTCCTTTGTTCGCTCTCCCCTTTTCTCCACCCCTTTTTCTTGGAAGTCCAAGTAAGCTGTAACCAATGTAGGCAAACTTAACAAAACGTGAAATGAGTATTGCACATTCCCCCTTCCCTCTCCTCCCTACCTGAATAACTTTCGCAAAGGAATTTCCAAAGCTCGAAATCAGTTTGAAAATTTTCATCTTACCAGTAGGTCATAAAATGGCGGCTGTTAAGCGAAAACAGTTTAGTTTGGAAGAAAAAAAAGCCATAATTTCTGAAGTTGAGAAAGGAATGAAAAAATCTGATGTTGCTAGCAAATATGGAATTTCGCCGTCTACTTTATCCACTTTTCTAAAAGATAAAGAAAGCATTTTGAAAAAAATTCAAGTTAAAGTCTTTGATCCAAGCAGAAAACGAATTCGAAATGCCCAGTTTCAAGATGTGGATAGTGCTGTTTACAAATGGTTTATGGATGTTCGTTCTAGAAACATCCCTCTAAGTGGCCCTTTAATTAGAGAAAAAGGTTTGGAATTTGCAAGAATGCTAAACATTGAAAATTTTCAAGCCAGTGTCGGATGGTTGAATCGATTCCGAGAAAGATACGGTATAGTGGCAAAATGCATTTCAGGAGAAGCAAAAGACGTCCCAGTTGAATTTGTAAACGAATGGCGTAAAGGTGAAATACAAAAAATAATCAAGACGTATAGTCCTAACGATGTTTTTAATGCCGATGAAGCCGGAATATTTTTTCAGTTAGAACCAAGGAAGACTTTAGCGTTAAAAGGAGACAAGTGTATTGGAGGAAAGCTTTCCAAACAAAGGATTACAGCCCTATTTTGCTGCAACAAATCAGGAACAGAAAAACGAAAAGTACTCATAATCGGCAAATCTGAAAAACCCCGTTGTTTCAAACATTTTAAGTCCTTACCATGCATCTACAAAGCCAACAAAAAATCATGGATGACGCAAGGATTCTTTAATGAATGGCTGATAAATTTTGATAAAGATATGCAAAAACAAAAACGTAAAATTCTTCTACTCATAGACAACTGCACAGCACACAATGATCCTCCTATATTGAATCACATTCGTGTAGAGTATTTCCCGCCTAACTGTACTGCAATACTTCAGCCTCTTGACCAAGGCATTATCAGAGCCGTAAAATCACGATACAAAACTATGTTATTAAAACGCATTCTCTGTGATCTGCAAAATAACGTAAACAGAAAGTGCAACATGAAAGAGGCAATTGATATGATCTGTGGATCGTGGGATGATATAAGCCAGAAAACAATAGCCCACTGTTGGAAACACGCGCAGATTGACCAGGATTTAAATAAAGAATCGACGGCTCAAGGATCTAGCGATGTAGTACATGATGAGGAGCATACAGTCGAATATGAGATCGAATCCACTTGGAACTTAGTAAAAGAAAAATCTGGTGTGTCTCAAAGCATAAGCTTTAAAGATTTTTTAACTGCAGATGACAATGCTGCAACTTGTTATTCATTAACAGAGACAGATATTGTGCAGTCTATTGTTGATGATCGCATTTTAGAAAATGATGAAGAAAGTTCTGAAGATGAAGAAAATGAGGTTTCAAAAGTTACATCTGCTGAAGCCTTAGAAAGCTTAGAAAGAGTGCGCAATTTTATTTCTTTACAGAGCAGTGTACCAGATAACATTTTTTCTAATATTAATCATGTACATAATTTTGTATTGTCCGCAGCTTCAAACTCCCTTGTACAAAAAAAAATCACTGATTTTCTGCATTAAATTTTTTCTTGTACAATTTGAAGATCATTGAAATGGTGGTAAGTCAATTTTTCAGTTCTATAAAAAATATTATACATTGTATTATACTAACTTTACGTTATTAGAAGGTACTACTAATTTTTATTACTATTTTTAATAATTAATTATCTACTAATTTGTATTATACTACTATATTTTTATAATTAACTATGATATGAGGATCTGAATTGAAATGTTTAATTTTCTATTGAATTCCGTTACAACGAAATTCCCGTTACAACGAATAAAATTTGCGGTCCCGTGAAGTTCGTTGTAACGGGATTTTACTGTATATTCGGCTATGTAATAGTAGTAATTCACTGTTTTTTAATGTTCAAAAACAATTAAATGATTAAAATAATTGAATAAGATAATAAGTGAACATCATATGAAAATAATAGAATTTATTCTTTTAATTAAAAAAATTAAAGAAAATCTGATTGTCTAAAGCTCTTAAATGTTAACTGACCATTAAAGAGTTTGGAAGAATTGCCTTTTTTCTGTTGGTGAAGAAGTTGGGGTTTTTTTTCTTGAGATGCATTATAAAAGATTTTTTTAACAAATTCATAGAGGTTTCTTTAAGAGGTAAGTTTTCATTCAAAATATTATTTCTTTTCTAGTATATTTCGTTTCGAATGAAAATGCCATTTATATATTTTATTAAATTATAAATAATTTGTTAAGTAAGCCTGAAGCTTTAAAAAACTAGTCGGATGTGTCAATCCCAAAACTTTCTTCTATCTCACACAGGTTCGCATACACTAAACAGAATCAGCACCAATTTATATCAAGGTCTAACAGAAACTCAAGTTTTATCAAATTCCGTGCATTAGTTCTTGAGATATGACTATCGCTAAAGTCGTGTAAATCCTGCAAAATTCTGCCTAGCAGCGCCACCTGCTGGGCGACTTTTACCAAAAACTAATCAGCACCAATTTATATAAGAGACTAACTGAATATAATGTTTCATTAAATTCCGAGCATTAGTTCTTGAGATAGAGCTATTGCGTAAATCGCGAAAAATGCTGCATAGCAGCGCCACCTGCTGGACGATTTTTACCAAAAAACTAATCAGCACCAATTTATATCAGAGACTAACTGAATATAAAGTTTTATTAAATTCCGAGCATTAGTTCTTGAGATAGAGTTTTTGCGGAAATCGCGAAAAATACTGCATAGCAGCGCCACCTGCTGAGCGACTTTTACCAAAACCAAATCAGCACCAATTTATATCAGGGACTAACTGAATATAAAGTTTTTTTTAAATCCGAGCATTACTTCTTGAGATAGAGCTATTGCGAAAATCGCGTAAAATGCTGCATAGCAGCGCCACCTGCTGGGCAATTTTTACCAAAAACTAACAGAATATAAAGTTTTATTAAATTCCCAACATTAGTTCTTGAGATAGAGAGCCCACAAAATTTTTGTCATATACAGACAGACAGACAGACAGACAGAGTCACAGACAGACACTTTCTAAACGTAGTCAAATCGTGTTCAGGACCTTCTAAAACGTATAAATCCGTCCAAATCCGGAAGTCGAAAATTTTAATGAATCCAATACTTTCTTCTTGTAAAGATAGAAGAAAGTAAAAATGGTTTTTCGATTTATTTTCCCAAGTGTCCTACTTCTGAATTTTTATTTTTAAAATTGAACCAATAGTGGGCATGGGGGTCCACTACTGGATAATATGCTGAATTTCATATTTATGATTAATTTATTTTAATTAATTATTTTTTGTAATTATAAGTCATTGTGTATTATTTGTTTTAGTTTGTTATTTATCAAAACCGATATTGAGTCGGGGGCCTATTACAGGCTCATAAATGACTTCAGAACCTTCTTCAGAACCAAAGGTGTAACCCTATAGATATCATATATGTGATTGTTAACAGATGAATTCAATAACTGAAATATTTTGTACCTCGAGTTTGGTTAATCGGTTGTTTGGTTAGCTGGTATGTCGGTGGTCCTTTAGAGAGTTTTAAATTAAATGACTAACAATCAATTTGTACTATTTTTTTGTTGTATTAAAACATTTTCATCGATTAATTAGACTTTATTAATTAAGTTGACTTTTAAAAAAGTCGGTTATCTTGTTTTTTAATCGTATTAAAAAAATGCCAATATATTAAATATAATTTTTCATGTGAAAACAACATAATTTGAAATAAATTCAATAATAATAGATCTTTAATTGACTTTACTATTGTTATAGAAAGAGATTCTAATGAACACAAATACTAAACTATAATTAGGACGCGTTCTTTGGATTTTAATAGAACCTTTTATAAGAAATCTTCTCTTTTTTAGGAGAATAGAAACCCATTTAGTAGTTAAGTTAACCATTTAAAAAGTTATTTAAAAAGAACGGTTTTCAACATTTAAAAAAAAATATTGTGGCAGAAAAATAATAAGCAGAAATGGTGCCCAAAGTCTAAAAAAAGGAGGAAAATATTGGCTTTCCTTTTAGATGATTGGTCACTTCTTTATTCTTTCCAAAAAGTAACAAAGGGGAAATAATATAATTAAATAATTAATTATAATATTATTAAAGATATCATAATATCAAGATAATAAAACATAATGATATAATGTAATTCAAGAGTTCAACTTTCTTCCTGCAGTAATGGTCTGTAGAAAAGATTTCGTTTTGAATTTAAGATGATTGACCACTTATTTATCTTTACTCCACAGCAACAAACAGGGCAAAAAGCATTCGTTTAAATATTTTTAAAAAATTGAGTGTTGGGGATTAAAAAAGTCCTTCCGGCCTGTACCGGGAGAAAAGCTAGCTTTCCTATATGTTCGTTTTAAAATTTTAGCTAATGTTACTCGAAACAGCAAGCTAAAATTCGAAGAACCCGATTACAGAATATTCGTTAATACTGAATTTGAATAAGAAATTTGCCAAATTAGTCAACTACAGCCAAATTGGCATCATTTATGAAGACTTATTTTGGTCACCAAATTTGGCGATATTTCGCCAAGTGTCGCCAAGTTTGGGGAAAATTTGGCGCTAACGGATATGAATATATAGTTTTATGCTTGGGAAAATGATTACAACAATGAAAGATGATAATTTGCGAGAAATCGCGTTCACTAAAACTCATAAATTTATCGTTTTTTTTTTGTAATGTGCTGTCCTGTTTGAAAATGTCAGCCACCCTAGAATTTCAAACTGCTCTATCGCAGCCATTTTTTAAGATAGAGGTAAAACAAAAAATGCTCCGGAATCCTTGTATCAAAGCCTAGCACGTAAGTTTGATTTTTTAACTTTTTTTGTATATTTAATTTAGTTTTAAATCTTTAAGTGGCCACCATCTTGAAACAAGATGGCGGACCCAAGATGGCGGACCAAGCTGTCCAACGAACTTGGTCGAGACATTGGTGAGCTTAATACACACAATTAGTTTCATCAAAATTCATTTATAAATACGAGTGTTATCGTATGACATAGGTCAGATATATATATATATATATATATATATATATTAAGGTGGGTCTAAAAAACCGAAATTTATATAATCGAAACGTAATAGTGCGGGAATGTTGCCATTGGTAATAAGGAATAAATTCACAAAATATTGCACCAAATGGTTAATATCTTTTACCGCCGCAAGGGGGGCAAAGTTTTAAAAAAATCGAAAAAAAAAATGTTTAAAAAAAAAAAAAATTAAATTATCCAACCATACCAATACAATTTCTAATAGAATGCAACAGCTACATCAGGATATTAGTAATGTTCCAGTAAAATTTCATTATGATGAAATCATTTTTCTTACCGCCGCAGGGGCAGTCAAAATTCTGAAAAAAACGGCAAAAGTTTCAAATTTTCGTTTTTTATAAATTTTTTAATTTTTATTATATGTCTACAATTAAATAAATTTACATTATAGCTAGTAATAACATATAAATGTCTAGTAATTTTGATCATGGGCATTGCCAACCAGGGAGGAGAGGGGCCCGCTCCCCCTAAATTTGAGAGAAAGGGGCTTTTTGAAGGGATTTTAGGGATTTTTCCGGAACTTTTTAGGGATTTTTTGTTGGGAGGGGAGGCAAAAGTGAAAAATGAGGGGGAATTTGTGTAAGAGGCTCCCCCTACCAAAAAAATCACCAAAAAGTTCCGAAAAATCTCCAAAATCCCTTCAAAAAGTCCCTTTCTCTCAAATTTAGGGGGGTAGGGCCCCTCTCGTCCCTGGTTGGCAATGCCCATCATCAAAATTAGTAGACATTTATAAGTTATTACTAGCTACAAAGTAAATTTATTTAATTGTAGACATATAATAAAAATTAAAAAATTTAGAAAAAACGAAAATTTGAAATTTTTGCCGTTTTTTTCAAAATTTTGACCGCCCCTAAGGCGGTAATAGAAATGATTTCACCGTAATGAAATTTTACTGGAACATTACTAACATCCTGATGTAGCTGTTGTATTCTATTAGAAATTCTACTGGTATGGTTGGATAATTAAATTTTTTTTTGGATAAAAATATTTTTTTTGTGATTTTTTGAAATTTTGGCCCGCTTGCGGCGGTAAAAGATATTAACCATTTGGTGTAATATTTTGTGAATTTATTCCTTATTACCAATGGCAACTTTTCCGCACTATTACGTTGCGATTATATAAATTTCGGTTTTTTCGACGCACCCTACATATATATATATATATTAATCAACTTTTCAACGGAGGGTGGTTTTGGGGTCTGGGGGTCATGATCGGTGAAAATATACAAATTTTCGGAATTCCTTTCCTCCGAACGGCTGTAATAAGTAGCTTTATACTTTTTTGTATTGAAAGCTACCTAAAAGGAAGCAAATACTTTTTTGTATTGAAAGCTACCTAAAAGGAAGCACACATTTCGTTGGAGAGGAAGGTGAAAGAGAAGGAGAAAATAGCAATTTAGGTAATTTATTATTTCTTTATTGTTTCTAAAAAAGAACAAATAGGAAAAAAACGTATTATTAAAGATTTTTAAAGATTTAAAATTTGTGTGTTAGGAAATGCACAAGTGTAGCGTAAAATTTGGTACGGAAAGGTGGGATGACGGTTTATATGGAATTTTTGTTTTAAAGTAGAAATATGATAACACAGAAATTCTCTACATAGAGAAAATAAACTAAACCCATAGAGTAAAATGCTTGTTCCTATTCCTAATATCCTCGTTGTTGGACATTTATAAATCCAATTGATTTCAGCCTTAGAATGCGTCTTTTCTGAAATAATTATTAATGACTTCAAAGCTTGGATGTATTCCATGGAGTGCAAAGAAGGCAATTCTAAAATAAAATAAAATAGCATAACCACATTGCCACCAAAATTGAGCGAAATGTCCTTTTTTAAAAAATCCTTTAAAAAAATGTAAAATTGAAAAATAAAAATAAAATGTAGAGTAGCCAGACGAACCTGTAGGATAAACAGATGTGCAATTTAGGAACTGAAAAAAAAATACTATAGAAGAGCTTACTATAGAAAAATACTTCCAGGGAAATTTAATTTTTTTTTCCGAAATGTAAATTACTCTGATTTTTTAATTTTGTAAGTTATTTCCAAAGTCTCGTTTGCTCCGCAATGCATCGGCTAATCCAGTTAGAACAGCAAATATTGGTGAATATGTTGAATCTGTTAAGGATGAAGTGATGTAAACAAAAAACAAATTTGAAATAGAAAATATAATTAATTTAGGAGACATATTAAATAAGAGAAAAGACTCGATAGTGTAGTATTTCACAAAATGCGACTGTACGACAGTTATCCGTCTCTTAAAAAATCATAAAACATTACTGGACCAGAAAGAGGCATACCATATCTTTTTGTGTAAGCTTTTTTATTTATATATTTATCTATTTTTATTTTGCCAGAAGAAGTAAAAATAAAATGAGGCGTAAAAGGAAACTCTAGAAAAATTCAGCTAAAGTTATTTCAACTGCATTGATACCATGTTTTAAGCATGCAGAGAAATCAATATAAAAAGATAAGGATGAAAAATAAGGATGATTGAAAAAAAAATTAACTTTTAAAAAAAGGGAAGATTCAATATATGAATATTTGATTTTTTTCAATGAAAATATGCAATAAAAAACATTTTCTTAATTTTGTATAATTAGATCTAAGATTTGAAAGCAAATTATAACTTCTGTATGCTACATATTAGAATCATGATATGAGTATCTTACGTTTGGGGGTCAACTATTAGTAAATCATATCAGAAATTGTGTATTTCCACTATTGATGCTTTGAGAAAAATCTTTTTTCCCAAGGCATTTATTTTGAAACATTGATCGTTATTTCTGATATATGAAAGTTAGGAATATCCTAAAAATCTTTTGAAGTTCACTAAACATTTTAATAATAAACATATTAGTAAAAATTTGTCCCCACGGCTCACTATTGATACATTTACATTAAACATTTTAAAGAAACGAAACCCGTATAATCGTTATACAGCAATTCGACCTTTTTTACAAATATAACATGACTGAGAGAGAAAGAACAAATGTACAACGATCAATAACATTTTTGACGCTTTAATTTTAAAGAAAAATCTGTTATTTACATTTTATGCTTCACAAATTCAAGAGATTTCTATCTTTGTCTTATGTTGGAAATAAATGGTTTGTTTTTCCACTAAATAAGGATTTGAGTCAAATAAATGAATTCATATCTCGATAATTCACTTTTTCTATTTCCTGAAGAAATGTATTTCAACATTCGCATTAGAAAGCTATGATTTTCTAGTAAGTAGATACATTTATAAAAGCATAACAGACGAGTTTCATGAGTTAGTTTATTTAAAATTGGAAAACAAATAGGTAGATTTCCTTTTTATTTTAATATTTATGACAATATTTATTTTGTTTTGTGAAAGAAATTTGTTTTTGGAAAAAGAAAAAAAAACAGGAGTCAATAAAAAACTAAATATGGAAGGTAAATTGGGATAACGTAGAATGAATATTTATATATTCGATTTCAATAAACTTTGCGTGGGCAAAACAGATCCTGTGATTGCATTTAAAACTTTCATTTTCTATTATAAATAAAGGTTTTTAAAGACAAATTACGACTATAATGGCCTTTACACTAAATCTATCATGTTTTTTATATTTTAAGTACTAGGGTATCCAACCCGAGCTTCCCTGGTTACAGAATATAGGGAGAAAACATATTTTTTTTTATTGAAAACGCTAATATATTTTTTGCATTTAATATATGTATTTTAGATTGACCTCTAACAACATCAAAAAGTATTTTTCTAGAAATGATTGACCCCACGTCTGTGACGTCCCAAGCTGCCTCTGTTGAAACTGCGTCTTCTTTCAAATGGTGTCTCAACATCTGCCGTGTATTAATAAAAACATTATGCAAAAAGTATAATTTCTCTGTTCGCTATAAACAACAAAATATGGCTAAAGCATATAAAACATCAAAAAACATTTAAAAACAAACTGATATATTATTGTTAACGTTGCCAGATCACTACAAACAAACTTTCAATTAATCTAAAAAATAAATGACTTACTACACAGCTCATTGACTGTTCACCCCAAATTTGAACTCCATTGTTGTAATCCGGATGAGTTCACTCCGGAATTGTTATACACCTATCGCTATTGTATATATAAAGAGTATGTAAGAAAAAACAAATATACGAGTGAGGGCTAACATGTTTTCAGCCTGACACAGATATGGAACAATTATGAGCAAAGGACAATGATGTTTGTAAAGTATGATTCTTTAGATGAATTATGATACTTTCTGACGAGTTTCAGACGCATGCGTTTAATGGTTATTGCTTGGCGATAGAGTAAAGTAAACAAGTTTTGACAATTTCTAAAAATTGAAAAAATTGAAGTTTGAGTTGTCATAAAATACTTTAAAAAAAGATTTAACCTCCACGGACATACAAAAGAGTTACACTCTACCTTAAAGGATTCTTGCGCTTCATATTCGACGATAAAAAAGTGGACTGCTGAATTTAAACATGGTAGGAAATCAATTCACGATGATGAATGCTCAGGGCATCCAAAAATTGCTACGACCAACGAAATCGTCTCAAAAATTCACAATGCCGTATTGAATGATCGCCGATTGAGATACGTGAACTTTCTGACATTGCAAATATCTTGACAGACCGTGTACACTACATTTTACACGATTTTTTGGGTATAAAAAAGCTTTCCGCTTGACGCGTGCCGCGTTTGTTGAACGTTGACCAAAAACGCCAAAGAATGAACATTTCTCAAGAGTCTTCTTAAATGTATTGTTTTGCAAGTTAAAAAAATGGAAATATAGTCAAAAATCTTGTATTATCTTTGCCAGGCCGACAGCTTTTCAAATCACCCTCGTACAGGGCTGCACTAAAGAATTCTCACACAAGAATGTGTCTTAAATGTATTAAGTTACAAGGGGACTACATTGAAAAATAATATCAAATTTTGTCAAATATCTTGTGCTTTCACTGTCAGGCCGATAACTTCTCAGCCTACCCTCGTAGAAAGATGAATTAATAATTTGTAGTTTTCGCTTGAAAAAAAAATCTGTTTTAAATTTTTGCTTTACAAAATCGAGAGGTTTCATCTTAATCTTATGTTGAAAATAAGTGGTTAAATTTTTAACTAAATCAGTATTTAAAATAAATAAATGAATTCATATTATATCTTCAGAAGTTTTTGCTTTCATTTTCTGAAGCAGATAATTTCCACAGTGGAGTAGAAAGCTATTCTTTCTATCCGATTATCAAAGAAGGATGAAATGCAATTCGTCTGTATATAGGTACAATTTTTAATGTACAGGATGGTCACAAAAAATTTCCCTTATTACAATAATTTATTGCAGGAAAAGTAATATAATTAGGCATATTTTTGTATCAATATATTGTAAAGACATTTATGAAGTTTTTAATACAAGTATTTACGTCAGTAAATTTAGATGTAAGCACATTTGTGGTAGCTCGAAGAATGTCAAGGCGATAATCCATTTCTCGCCACGTATTGCATAACATTTGGGCTGTCACACTAGACACAGCATCTGTGATCCTGACTTTAAGTTTTCAATATATTTTATAGGTATTGCAAACACTCTGTCCTTTATGTACCCCTAAAGGAAAAAAATCATAGAGGAGTAATACCGGGTCAGCGAGGAGCCCATGGTATTGGTCCATCTAGTCCGATCCATCTTCTAGGAAAACTGATGGACTAAAAAAAACCTAAGAACATGACTTTTCCATGATACAAAATTTACAGTATTACATTCAATGGTTATTTGGTAATATTTTTTTGTAATCAGGGAAATACTTTATGACCATCGTATACGTCCAGAAACAACTCTTGAACGGATGCTCACATTTTCAAGGATTGTATTGTCACTAAGTTTTTGTATGATGTTTAAGCACAGAGTGCTAATCTGCGTTTTTAAAATAGTTACGATATCGTGTTTTACTTCTGTTTTTCTCTTTTTTGACAATTTATCCTGTATTTGTTTCGTTGTGGGACGTGTTTCATGTTTACTCTAAATATAATTTTCAGGTTCAAGGACGGTATAATAAATATAGTGCATGTGATGCTACTCACTCAAGTAAAGCCGCATTTCTCAACTAATTGTTGGCAAAAATGAACAATTCTTGCAAAGTTAGTAATTCATAATGTATTATTTCCTACACTATGATGTATTATAACTATGTGGGAATTCCGAGAAATTTAGCAAAACTCAAGCAATTTAGCTCAAAGATTCGCCTACGTTAAGTTGAGTAGACACGCAACAAGCCAGTTTGTTGGCAAACATGCATATTATCTATCCTACGCGTATAGTACTCTATTGGTGACTATATCAAATAGATGCCACATTGATACGAAGTAAAGAAACTAGTCATTTAAAACGGTTTTATTTTTTCAATTAAACTAATTGTCTATTAAACAGATAAAAAATAATGAGGGAAAAAAAAGCTTTTTCACGAGGCAGTTTATTAGAAAAAAAAATCTTTATCTTTACCTTTTAATATTACTTTTAATTTTCATTATGTTGTGACAAATAAATTTAATTTTGGAAGGGACAAAAGATTAAAACAAGGTGGAAATTGTACGTCAAACATTAAACGTGGGATGCGTTCGTACTATAACTAGTTTTATAAATATTCATATTTTGGTGTAATAGCTGTTGCACTCTTATGCAAAAATGCATGGATACAAAATTTATTTAATGTGCAGATTTTCATATTAAAGATATTAATTTTATTTTATGAAACTAAGTTTTAATACACTTTTACAAAGAATTAATTACAATTATGTAACATTCAAATTATACTATGTGCAAATATCCAATACAAGACAATTTAAATATATCATCGTTATTATTTCAGTGAAATGAATTATATCGTCTGTTATTATGATATGTATAATTTCCGTAATAAAATAAGTACATTTTAAGTTGACAACATTTTATCTATTGTTGACATATACTGAAAATTCCAGCTTTGAAAATATCAGAACTTGAAATCCATATTTAGACTATTTTTCAACTTAATATCTATTTCTCCGGAAATATCTATCCAAATAACTGTCGGTAAATTATATGATTGCTATAAGTAAACAATTTTAGTGTACAAATTCGGTTTTTAAATTTAGTAATACGGAACTAATATGACTCCATATTAAACATGACGTAATCACCATGGAAACCTAGAATCATTACCTATCATGGGATATCATTGAATTAATTACGTATGACAGGATTTAATAGAGCGATGAAAACATTTATTAATATATTTTTATGTTTCGATTCGATTTTCTTAACATTTGAAATGACTCGACAAAAGTATGCAGTATTAAATTTCAAACCATTCGGTTGGGTAGTTTTTGCTTTGTTATGTGCGGGCAGACGGACAGACGGACGGATCAGAGGACGACTATAAATGCTACATATTTATATATTTACGAACGCACCTAAAAAGGAAATAGTCATAGGAAATAAAATCTGAAATGAAGCATGTATATTTATGGATTGGATTTAAATACATTCCATGAAAGAAATAAACAATAGAATGATTACTTGATTAAAGAAAGATGGTTTTCACGAAACATTTATAAACAAATCTAAGGGAAATTGAATTTTAGTTTAATAAAACTAATATAAAAACTAATATACTTCAAATTGTATTACATATTTGTATTACGTTTATGAAGATATTATTTCTAAAACTAATTTTAAGTTGTGTATAATTTTTTTACCCAAATTTTCGAACGTTTTTGTTTTTAGTGGAGCACTTGGTATTATTAAAAATTTTAATATTATAAATTGCAGAATTCATTACATGCATTAAATTTTTTCTTATTTTTTCTGTTTCAAATGTAATGTTATATAAATGCATATTAGTTTTTTTACTCGTACACATATCTCATTGTGTAACTAAAAATAGAAAGAATGATTAATTTTTAAATCAGAATTTGAAATATTTTTCAACTAAATCGGGATTACAAATGCATAAATTATTTTACGTTACATCTCGTTTGCTTTCTTATTTTATTTTCTGAAGAAATTTATTACAGCAGTCGGATTAGAAAACTATTATTTCCTATTAAGTATAAATAATAATGATGATAACGGAAAACACGGACTTTCATGGAATAAGTCTTTTTAAAATGAAAAACTAATCTATGTTTAGCTTTTCTTTTTAACATTTCTTTAAATTTGTATTTATTATTATTTTTTGACAAATTCATTTGTTTTTGGAAATAAGAGAATTTTAAAAGTTGAAAATAGTTATGAAATGTACATTGTGGTAAAGAAACAAGTATGCTTATATAGAAGATCTAAATAAATTTTATGTAAAAATAAACAAAAGAATATAACGTCCTGGCAGAAAGTTTGATTATGCAAAATATTTTTTAAGGAAATGTGCAATAATGTGAAATTATTGTCTTTTAAACTATAATAACATACATCATGTTTCTTTTGCTATTGTTCTTATATATTATGTACTGTTAAACATTTTGTAGCAAACTGTACAGTCATTTGACCGTTTTAATAAAAAACGATTACATAACCATCATTTAACTGTATTAGGACCATAATATGGGCATAATATGGTCAGGATAAAACTAAATTACAGTTATGTAATCATTTTACATAATATGGGCAATAATATGGTCATAATAGAGTTAAATTACAGTTATGTAACCGTTTTTATAAAAAATGGTTGGATAATCATTATTTAACTCTATTCTGACCATTATATGTGCAATAATATAGTCAGAATAGAGTTAAATTACAGTTATGTAACCAATTTCTTTAAAAATGGTCAAATGACTGGACAGTTTGCTGCATATTTTTAACAGTGTGAAGAAAGTAACTTTGCTGTGCAAACACATTTCATTACTAAAATTTTCATAGGTTTTATTTTTCGGTAAAGCACTTCGTAGCAGCAAAAAGCATAGGATTTTTTAAGTTTTAGAATTCACGACATATATTTAAAAAGTATAAATAAAAAGTATAAATTTTTTGTTAAAAAGAAACAAAATTCAAAAATTAATTAAATTTGTGTAGCTTTTGTTGATAACGAAAATTCTTTATCATTTCTGCTTTAAATATTGAAGAGATTTATTCTTTATTTTATATTAAAAACTTATGATTCATTTTTCAATTAAATTAGGAATTGAAATAAATAAATAAATTCGTATTATATCTCTATAACTTTCTTCATTTTTTGCTGAATATGTGTATTTCAACAATTGTATTAATACGCTACTAACTATTTTATAGAAAACAACGAATTTCACGAGGGTAGCTTATCATACGAAATAATTTTTTGTATGCATTATATAAAAAGAATAACACTATAAAACTCAAAATTTATTTTTAAAATAAATTCCTAAATCTTTCAACAAAATAAAACCCCTAAAATCGTCTTTACAGAAATTCTACCATGTTTTCAAAAAGAATAGGTGTATAATATTAAAAACATAATCAGAGAAAAATTAAAATTTGTAGCATTCTCGCGAAAAAAAAAATATTTCTGCTTTACTAATTGGAGAGAATTCATCATTGTTTTATATAATTTTTTTTTCAACTAATCAGGATTTGAAAAAGATAAATAAGTTTGTATAATATCTAGACAATTTTCTTCTTTTCTTTTCTGAAGATTTTAATTTCAAAAGTCAGATTAAAAAGCTACCATTTTCTATTATATATAAAAATTAATGAAACAAAAAAAAACTTAATTTTTTTCATTATTATAATCCTTACATTCAATCTATACGAATTGAAAAATAATACGAATGTGACAGAAAACACAAATACTCATAGATTATTTAAACTTTTGTTGCTTTATTTCGATGAAACATCGTTGTTTATTTCTGCTTCATAAATTGCAAATATTTCCTATGTTTTCTGTATTAAAATTTTGTTTCTTTTTCATCTAATTCTTGATTTGAAATAAATAAATGAATTCGCATTGTATCTCGATAACTTACTTCTTTTATTTTCTGAAGAAGATTATTACGACAGTGGGATAAAAAAAAACTAACTGTTTCTATTAACTACAAATAACAGTAAAAACGAAAACGCCGAATTTCTGTAAAATTAGAAAACAAATCTTTCACATCTTTCATTTTATTTATTAATTAAAAAAATGTACAAGAAGCAAACATTTATAGATATTTTGTACCTTCCGCTTGAAAAAAAAATCGTTGTGTATTTCTGCTTCACAAATCAGATAGATTTAAGCTTTATCTTATATTAAAAATAAACGGTTTAGTTTTCAACTAATTCAAGATTTAACCCTTTAATGGTCGCACCCGATAAGTGTAGGCTACTTAAAAAAAAATCAGATTGTTTGATTGTCTCCACGTTTTGAAGTAGAAATATTCACCTTATTTAATAGCAGATAAAATAATGAGAGAATAAAGCCATTTGCACCGTTTTAAAAAACTGGTGGGAATCAAGCAATCTGAATTTTTAAATCATCCTTCCGGTCTGTACTGAGAGGAAAACGTAGTTTTCATAGTCCATGTTTTTTAAAAATTCAACTCATTTAACTCAAACACATGAAGCTAAAATGCTTGGAACATAGTAGATTCAATCCCAATTTTCATTATTACTGAATTTGAATGCCAATTTCAGCATGAGAGTTACCGCATAACAATAATTAGATTGTTTCAAAATGTCAACCACCCTAGAATTTCAAACTGCCATATATCAGCCCTTTTCTAAGATATAATTTCCTGAATTCTTGTATCATGTTCTAATACTTAACAGAAAAAAATTATTTAGTACATCTTTTTTTTTTACATCTTTTTGAATTTGTAAATATTTAAATATTTTTAACTGACTACAATTTTGAAACAAGAGGGAACATATGTAGTGGTTTGGGGGTCTAGGAGTCATGATTGGTGAAAAGATACCAAATTTTTTTGGAATCGTTTGCCTCCGAACGGCTGCATTAGGTAGCTTTTTTGTAATGGGAGAGTTAAGTGGTTAAAATTATATATATATATATATATATATATATATATATATATGTGTGTGTATTACACATCTTCTTGTAAGTTCGTTCTTTTATTTTCTGAATTAACTTATTTCAGGAGTCAGTTTTAATCCTACGATTTTCTATTATTCAGAAATCGTATTGAAATCAGAAAACACATAGTTTTAGAAAGCAGTTAGTTTAAGATCGGTAATTAATATTTTCCTTTTAATATTTCTTTCAATTTTCATTTTTTTTTATCAAATAAATTTGCATTTGGAATTAATAAAAAAAAGAAAGTAGATATAGAAAATAAATTGTGATAAACAATCATATATATTTATTATTGAGCAGAATATCAGAATACAATTTATGTAGGGAATAATGAAATAAAATAAATATATGATTAATCCTTTCATTACGGGTTGGGATATATAGGTCCCAAGGGAATTATTTTTTTATATTCGTACCACTTTTAGGAAAAGTAATATACGCCGCAGACTTATATTGGGATATTTTCAAGTAAAATAGAAATAACAACCAGAAATAACTTTCTGTAAATTGTCGAACGATTTAATATAGAAATAGTTGCCAGTCGTTGTCCGTAATCAAAGGTTTAGTCCATTTGCATCATTATGGCTTATGTGTGTCTATTTCAGGAATTTAATTTTTATTCAGAAATTTCCGAATTGATATCGGAAGTACCGAAAAAATATTTTTTTTTCCATCTCACTTGAATTTTCGTGAAACTTTCATCTTTAAAAGTTTCAAAATCTTATTATTGATTTTTCATCCTATCTATTCCTGTTGAAAGCTTAAATATAGATTTCATAACTAGCTTTTCTTTTTTCCACTTATTTAATTTTTTGTTGTTTTATAATTATCTCTTCTTTTTTTCATTTTATGTAATTTTTATTGTTATTTTTTTTTCTGTTTGAAATAATAATTTTAATAATTATTTCATTATTAAAAGCCATTTGTTCTCTCTTTTTCCTTATCTTATTCCTAACACCGTCTTCTTTATATTCAACTTTATCTTATGCACCCTCTTTCTTCTTCCTCAACATTCCTGCTATAGGAATATTCCGCTCACTGGCATCTCTGATATTTCCTCTTTACTTCTTTTGGTGCCTTCTATCTATGTATGGCTTTACACATGGAAAAGGATAAATTTTATGTGATCCAAAACTGAGCTTTTTTTAATATATATATATATATATATATATATAAATGGTATTTGTATTAATCATTTTTCTGAAAACGATTTTTTTAAAGATTAACATTACGTTTATTTACATGTAAATAATAAAGAATTATTTCACTTTATAACATGTACCTATTCCATGCACGTTTATTGTTATCTCACTTTATAACAATGCATTTATTTTTTTAAAGCAAGGTTATTAGAATAGAAATAACTTATTTTAAAATAGTTACATTTCTTATTCTCATAGGATCTTAAAATTTTAAAATATTGCTTGTAGTCTCCAAACATAATTATAATTCAAACATAAAATAGTAAAGTATGCTACATATTTATTTTATACTTGTCTCAAATACCTCCATTCTTACTAAAAATGAAGAATTTCGTATATTTCCGTATAAAGGAATATTACATCGATATTCATTTCAGTAAAAAGTATCGAAACTGACTGCCTTCTTTAAAGTAATGTTTGGATATATTTGGGGTAATCGTATCTTACATACAGGCATATGACTTTCATTAATGATACAGAGGATATTGTTTGTGCGAGCATTCGAAAAACATATGTTCACATAAGAAACGTCAAGAAATACATATAATGATATATAATTTATTTCTTATCTGTTTGTACTCTGTGATAATGCAGATACCTATCTACATATTTGTTTGAAGAGAATGCTTAGACACAATTTTGCTAATTTTAACTGTTCTTGATGTGATTAAGTTGATGATTTCAAAACTCACAATTACTATCGTGTATCACGCACTATTTTTGCTCGAACTTGACTTTTATTACTAAGCAGTTGCAATAATCTTATTGCAGTTACAAAGCCTAATTTAAAATAATCAGAAAAATACTATTTTAACAAAAAACTACACACAAAAATGTGTGTAGTTGTACACATTCCATTAGAAATATTTATTTCACCTATTTTAAAGTGATACAAGCGCATTAGGATATACCATAGGACTCACAAATATTTGTTATGTTCATATATAAAATTTTATAATGTTATCGAAAGGTAAAAATAAGCATTTAGATTTGGTTTCCAGTTGGTAGGGTGAGGCGCTAAATACAACACTGATGATTACATTTTGATTTTATTGGTTATAAGTCTAAAAATAAGAAATGTTTTATATACCCAAATCTTACCTATATTTACCAATTTTTTCACACGTTCCACAATTTTAACAAGACATATTTGAAGACTCGCCTATTTCGTATTCAAATCTCGCTGCTGATAATGATTTTCAGAGTAATATTTAAAATAATACCACTTAAATATCCAATCCAACCAATCTGATCATTCTAATTTCCTCAGAGATTTAGTGCTGTTTACGGGATCTGCTGAAAATTTTGGTTCCAGGCTAAAAAAAAAAAATAATAATAATAACTTCTTTTCCAGCAAATTAAAAAGGCAGCATAAAGCCTCTGATTAAGAAAAACTAACGAACTTAAATCTAATTTATTACCATATATATTTATCTCTTATATCTATTGACATCTATGTAAACAAAATCAAATAAAAATGTTCTACTTCAATTATTTTTCATTATTAGTTTCAATAATCTATATTCAGCAAAGTAATTCATGTTGCCGTAGATTGTGAAAAATCTGCAGGTGATAAAAATCAATTCATGTTATTTTTGGAAAAAAACAACTAAAAAATGTATAGAATCATTATAAAGTTTTAACAAAACAATTCACCAGCGTAAAATATGTAGGCCTGTGTATTCAATTTACTATATTTAACACAATAATCATAAAATTAAAAAAAACATTCCTTATAGGAGTTTAAAACATATTCGTTTTTCAAACTTAAAATAGTAAAATATTCTGCATATTTTGTTATACTTATATAAAATATCTTATTTCATTCTCATCTAAAAAGAAGAGTTTCGTAAAATGGCGTGTATAGTAAATTTACAGTGAGAATTCATTCATAATAAAATTTCAAAACAGATTACTTTCTATAAAAGAATGCTGGAATAGCCTTCAGGGTATCATGCCATATTTAGATATATTTGTCTTTCATTAATTGTACAAAGAATATCGTTGGTAATATAATATTTTATATTTACCTAAGAAACAAAAAATGTACTTGTAATGATGATTTGTTTATTTGTTATATATTTGCATTCTGATCCAATCCTGAGATATCAATGAGAAAAATTTCAATAAGAAATGTATTTTAAGAGTATTATATGTTCCATTCCTTCATTATAAGCTGTATAATAATAATCGTCTCAGAATAAATCTCCCTTAACCTTTTCAGGGTCAAAGTACTTCTATTTCTAATATGTTGAAATAATTGCCTGATACCCGAATTTACGAATAAATTTATTTCAAAAGAAGTAAAATATTTTCTTCACGTACTAAATAACACGAAACTTTTATTCCAAAATTTTGGCGTCGTGGTGGCATTTGGGAAATAAAATTAAGTGGTATAAAACTGTTCCACCACCGAGCAAGAAGTTACAAGAATGCTGGCATATACTTGAAGGAATGTCATTATTAAACACATTTGACTTTCATTAACGAAACAAAGACTACCTTATATGCTTAAATGATGGAATAATAAATATTCTACGAATTAGATTTCTTTCCAACTGAGTGAAAAGGTACCAACGTCGGGATTCGAACCCAAGACCTTGACTTAAATTGCCAACGGTCCCTATTGACCTACCTGGACCGACCACCAGCCGGGACAATTCCCTGTTGGCAATAGAGTATGGTCTATCATGCAAACAGTTCAGCAGAATATTTCGCAGTTAATGGAACTGCATTAAACGATCGATAAGTAGATAAAGATTATTATTTTTAACTCAATCATACGGATTGGCAAAAATATCATTAAATTTCAATAAGTAAGATATCTTTACGAATCAGTATGAATGGTTTAAAAATAATAAAACAATATATATTCATCCAAGAAAGTACAAGAGATACTTGTGATGGTATTTTTTTATTTTATATGTTTTTCTGCTCAACTTGAATAAAGAAATACGAATGGAAATTTCGCATTACAAATATCATTCAAGTATTTCAGTTTCTTTTCTTTCGTTATGACTGGAGTTTTAAAAAGGTAATACGTAGTGATTTTGTTTCATCTGTCAGTTCGTAAACGTATTCGAATACTCGTAATGTATCGTAATTCGTAATGTAATTCGAAAACTCGTAATGTATGTTACATTTATCTTTTATAATATACTGGCCTCCAAAACTTAAGGTACAACCAGTTTTTTCACGCTCAATATTAAAAGGATGAAAATAAAGGTAAAAAATATGGTTTATATGAATGATCATAAGAAACTTCAATAAAATCTTATGAAACATTTATACCTACCTCAATTATTTTAATAAACTGGATACGTATATGTTTGTCGGGAGGAACTGCAAAAATCCCACTTCGGGAATTTGTGTGAATTTTTTTACGGTAGATGATCGTGAATTGTTGGAACTAAAATAGTGTTGTCCGTGTCTAGGAGATGTCGTTTACTTGATTCGTTAAGATGGCGGGCAATCTGATAGATGGAAATGGGGTTATCACAAGCTGGTTCTGCTATACGTCTTAATGTGTCTCGTAGTGTGGTCCAAAGGTTCTAAGATCAATATGAATTCAAAAATTCAGTATCAGGAAGACTTTTTACAGACCGCTCATGGGTTACAACCCCTGTACAAGATCATTTTCTAGCTCTTTTGGTCCGAAAAGAGAAGCATCAATACTGTGGCTCAGCTCATTTAATTTCAGATCATCGTAAATCAACAGGGATGACAATGCCTGCGATTACGATGAATAGACGTCTTCACAATTAAGGACTATATGAAAGACGACCTGTTGTGTGTGTCCCCCTTAATCGACAATACAGAAGCACCTGTTTATGTTGGCCAATAGAGCACATAACCTTGAACGCACAACAATGGGCTTCCGTACTGTTCACAGATGAGTCACGGTTTGCTTTGGACAGTGTTTCAGTGCGTGTGCTGATCTGGAGAGAACAAGGCATCAGATTCTACCTACACTGTAAAAAACGATCAATGTTTCTTATTTTATGAAAATATACTATAACCACGAACGAAAATATAATATAATCTTCCGAGTTATCCAAAATTCCGAAAAGCGTGTTCCATTGTCTTTTGAATCCCCAGAAAGCAATACATTTACAAAATTTAAAGAATTATTTATAAAAACAAAATTTCTCTAGCTGCCCGAATTTTTCGGAAACGTTTCCGGATAGTTTTTATAGTGTATTAAACAGTTTCCTCAGCCTGGAATACCTATTTATCGAATGTCATCCATTCTCAAATAAACGTTTTCAGCCGCATAAGTTAATTTATACATAAAAGAGTAAAGAAATAATCTTAATTTTAATGTTAATGTTAACGCTGTTAATTTTGCATGTTTGTCTGTTAAACATATTTGTTGAACATGAAAATGTTTAATTGAGAATGGGTAGCATTGGAAAATACTGTATTCCGGGCTTAGAAAACTGATTAATACACTTTAAAAGCTACTCGTAAACGTTTCCGAAAATTACGGGCAGCTAGAAAAATTTTGTTTTTCTAAATGATTCTTTAAATCTCGAAATGCCATTGATGTCTGAGGTTTCTAAAGATAAAGAAACACTGTTCAGAATCATGATTAGCAAGGATGAGTTTATATTATAAATTTATTCGTTATTATATTATATTTTCTTAGATTCAGAAACATTCGTCATTTTTTACAGTGTATGTAACATTGTTTAAAGACACAATTAAAGAGGAGATGGAATCATGGTTTCGGCTGTAAAATCTCTCTTTTGGTCACAGTAACTTCCATGTGTGTCATTTAAGAATTCTGACTGCTGTGAAATATCGTGACGAGATTCTTGCTCCTTTTGTCAGACCGTATGGTGGTTATATTGGTGATGAATTAATCTGAATGGTTGATAATGCCGATCGAATTGAGCTAGAGTCGTTGACGAATGTCTAGAGGATTAAGGCTTGTAGCAAATGGAATGGCCAGCATAATCGTCGAACCTTGATCCTATAGAGCATTTTTGGGACTATCTCAGCAGACAGCTTACTGCCGTAAGTCATCCTCCAAAGTCGTTAAATCAGCTGGAATAAGCGTTGCTCCATGTATGGGAATTGTTTCCCTTTCCAGTTTCCGACAACTTAATTTAGAGTATGGAAAGTCGATGCCACAAATTCATTAGATGTAGATCCAGACATTTAATTTTTTCAAATGAAATTCGTTTATTTCTTTTTTTTCTACAAAAAACTGCTATTTATTTTTTATCAAACTGTAAACTTCTGTAAAAAAATGAAATGTTTTATTTGTAAATCATGCTTGACGTTAAAATTAAGTACAATTCGATAAATAACTGTTTAAAGCACAATTCTTCTAAATTTCATGTTTTTATCTTCATTTGTTTTCAAATGCGACACAAAAGACTGGTTGTACCTTAATGTTTAGAGACCCGTGTATGTTTCATTTATCTTTTATATTTGTATTGGATGCCTTTTTTCATTCTTCTTAAAAATACGAATTTCGTATAATTTAATGCACAGGAAAACTACAGTGACAATCCATCCATAAACAAATGTTGAAACGGAATACATTCTGCAAAAGAATGCTGATATAACCTACGGGTATCATATCATTCCCGGATATATTTGACTTCCATTACCGATACAAAGGTTCTCTTCTTTTCTTATGCAATGAAACAGTCTATATTCATCAAAGAAACAACAACAAGAGATATTTGCTATAGTATTTTAGTTTTACATGTAATGTGTTTGCACTCAATTGTAATCTGTGAATACCAATGAGAAAATTTCTATAATAAACTAATTAATAGTTTTCAAATATGCGAACTTCTTTATTCTTTCTTCATCAGCGGTGTTTGGAGATACAAATGTCGAAATCGTTGTATTGACCTAGGAGCTCCTCAAAAGATTTTTATTTATATATATCTCAAATAGTCTGTATTCATCAAAGACACGACTACAAGAGATACTTGTAATAGTATTTTACTTTTACATTTAATGTGCTTGCACTCAATTGTAATATACATATAACATTGAGAAAATTTTCTATAATGAACTAATTAATACTTTTCAAATATGTGAACATCTTTATTCTTTCTTCATCACAGATGTTTGAAGATGTAAATGTCGAAATTGTTGTATTGATCTAGAAGCTCATCAAACAATTTTTATTTATATTTATCTTATATATATCTCATATATTTATACTTATCTTAAATACATTATTTATTTTTTATTAAAAATAAAGAATTTCATGTAATTCCATGTATGGGGAAAATTCTGGACAATCCTTTCAGAGTAAAATGTCGAAATTGATTTTCTTCTATAAAACAATGTTGGCATAGTGTTGAGTGTTTTAAGTCATTCTTTTATAACATTGGGCCTTAATCAACAATACAACGATATTTTATTTGCTTAAATGATGTAACAGCACATATTCATCTAAGAAACGGCAACAGATACATGTGACACACTTTTCGTTTGCACTTTATGTGTTATCAATAAATTTTAATGGACAAATATCAACGAAAAAAAAATTACGTAATATGCTAATTGATACTTTTTAAATTTATGAAATTATTTTTTCTTTGTCATAGATGCTTGTAGATGTTAATGTTGAAAATGTTTTTTTGTATATAACAGTGCATCAAAATGTTTTTATTTATACTGTTATCTCAAAAAATATTTTTTTTTCTTTTGCATTAAACAAGAATGAATTTCATGAGTCAAACACAGAATATGTAACACTTTCCAACACTCTCAAAATAATTTTTAATCTGTACCATTAATAAGGTGAAAAGTGATATCTAAGTAAACAAAGTCAAAGTCAAACCGGCCGGGCAATCCTACTTTTCGACTTAAACTCAACTAGCCCCACTATTATCTAAGTAAACAATTTGGAAACACATAACATTTAAATACACATTTTCAGGAATTACCAACAATATTCGGAAAAATATCTGATTTTTTTTTGCAGCCCTATGTATGATATATAAATTTGTATATATATATATATATATATATACTGCAATTAATGTTAAATTTTAGTTCAGTCAAGAAACGCGTAGCGCAGTTTTAAATTCCTCTTTTGGAACATCCGTCAATAAACGGATATTATTCGACAATTTTCGTGCTGCCCTGTATATGATCGATAGAATTTATACACAGAAAATAATAGACAAAAGCATAGTTTTTAAAAACGCGTTCAGCAACTGAAAGCTCACACAGTACCTAATTATTTTGTGTGTTTCTGAAAATGAACGATAAATGCTATACACGCAATATTCTATAGTAAGTCTCTTGTAATGCATCTTAGTGATATAATATGAATAGAATATGTTTGAAAAAGTGAAACATTATTAAAATAAACGCAAACGATATTTGTCCATAGATCCTAATGTAAGGGAATTATTTTGAGTGTCCCTGTAAAAGAGCTAAAAGTGCTATGCTCACCATATTCCATAGTAAGTCTCTTGTAGTGCACCTCAGAGATATATGGCAATTTCGATATGTTTGAAATTGTGTAACATGATTAAAATAAACCGCAAATGATTTTTCCCCTTAGACCATAATGTAGCAGGACTCTTTAGAGTGTACCTGTAAAAAAACTGTAAGTGCTACACACTTCATTTTCAATACCAAACATACCATAGTAAACCGCAACAACGTATATCAATTGCATGACAATGCGAATATATGTACTCGAGCTAGAGCACGGAGAGAAAGACAGACAAACCGAATTCATAAACACTTTCAACTATGTTCGAAAGTTATAAAAAGAAGAATGTCTTATAATTTAATGTATAGGGAAAATGCTGTGAAATTGCTTTCAGAATAAAATGTCGAAACTGATTATCTTCTATAAAAGAATATTGAATAGCCTTGAAGGTATTAAGGCCATTCCTAGAGACATTTGACTTTCATCAACGATACAAAGGATATTTTATTTACTTAAGTGATATAATAGTATATATTCATATAATAAAAGACGAGATATGCGTGCAATGGTATTTTGTTTATATATTATGTGTTTGCACTCTGTTCCAATGCAGAAATATCAAGGAGGAAATTTTCAATAATAAATTCTATTCAAATATTATATAAGTTTGCCTTTCTCAATCTGAGGAGTTTTAAGTTGTGAATTCTAAAACCGCCTTATTAATTTTTAGTTTGTGATAAAAAAAAATATGAAATTTGAAAACAAAGAAAATTGTTTTGACCACAAATTCATATCTATCTACCTATTTATTTATCTATCTGTCTGTCTAGGTATGTTCAGCTGTCTTTCTATCAATACACACACACACACACACACACACACACACACATATATATATATATATATATAAATACCTGCATATGATATATCCAAAAGTACACACACACATATATATCTATACTAATAAAAGGTGCGATGGCTAGCGAAATCTAACGCATCTAAGAGGTCTGAAACTTTAGGGGAAGATAGTCCAAAGCTTCTCCTGGTGCATCTGAGTCTCATAATTTTAATATTTCGAAAATTAGAGTAGTTATTAATTAAAACTGATCAAAGATCACAAATAAAAAAGGCATTCTTCCGAAATCTGCGCGCGCATGCTCATACGCCCTTTCTTCGCACCTTCTGTGAAGAGAAGAACCAAAGTGCGAGTCAGCTCGTTTCTTTTTCCTTTTTTCTAAGTTCGCCACGGGCGAACGGCTGGATATACAGAAAAACCGTCTACATATTCTCGAAGAACGTACTTTTACGTATCGAATGATCTCGTCGGTTCGAAAAAACTTTTAACCTTTTCAAAAAAAACAAAAAACATTAAGCGTCGAATTTATGTTTTTTATTTTCTCCCGTTTTCCGAGCCTCTCATCCACCGAACTGCAAGAAATATGGAAAAACAGAGTGTCCCAAATTAAATATCTGACTTTGCCTATTTCAAAGCCACCTTTGGCTTTAAAAAATACGTAAGGTAACCCTTCGAAAAAGTGTATTTTCTGTACGCTGTTTCACAATTTTCGAATCGGCTGTTCCAAGCAAGTTACGAAAAACTAAAAATAACAGACAACATCTACATTCGTTCTTTTATTGAACATCTGCAATCGAAAAATACGAAAATTAACCCTTCTAAAAAAAACTCGCGCGCAAGACTCACTTTTAAGAATTCCGATTTTCTGCGACATATAAAATTTCGCATCAGCTCTGTAAAATATCCAAACAAAAAAGAAACACACTTAAGGACATCTACGTTTTATCGGGTTCAGGAAGAAATTTGTAGTTTAAAATTAAATTAAATTAACCCTTTCGAAAATCTAAGTCAATTTAGCATTTTTAACGATTTCTCCTATCTTTAAAAATCCCATTCTGCGTTTATAAACAAGATACGAAAATAAAAACAATTGCATTGCTCTGATTTAGACAAAACGAATTCCATTTAAGAAATTTATCGTTTTTAGCTTCACCCGTAGCGTTTTATAAATGTTATAAATTGAGAATACCGGAAATTTCCAATAATGATTTTTCTAAAAGTCAAATTTATGTTCCTAATAACACAACCCGTATTAACTTGATGTAAACCAACAATCAAAGTACGTCATTTGTTACTGTACACTTTCTCTAACTGTGCATTCTTATCTCGGGTTCCATCAGCCCTATCACAACGGGGTTTAAATGATTCAACTTGATTTTCGATTAAGTTACATATTTTAGTTCCACCTTCCACAGCCAGGGGCCGCATTATTTTCTTAATTTCCATGGGCCAACGGGAATTGGCTCATTCAACTCCCTTAATACAACGGGTACCCGTGTCGAATGTTCGTATACAATAAACTGCGCCCCCTGGTGGAACTAAATACTTTTGCAGTGGGTGCGCAGCACGCCTGCTATACGGTGCCAGAGGCAGTGGGTACACGTGTCATATTTCCATTCGGAAATTCCATTCGGAATTGCCTTTGCAACGCGTGCGCAGCACGCAGACAATACGATGCCGCAGGCAGCTGGAACAGGTGTCGGAGGTTCCTTTAGAACGGACTGCGCCCCCTGTCGGCGGAAGGTGAAAATAAAGGATTTTCCGCCACGTGCGCTGCACTTTTAAATAAAAAAATTCATACAAAATTGGGTTAAAGAAATAAAATCTTAGAAACTTTAGGTTTGTTTAATTTTATCATGGGCCCAGGAAACTCTGAGTGGGTCCGCTAGTATATATATATATATATATATATGTATGTATGTGTGTGTGTGTGTGTACTGAAATACACATACACATGTGTATATATATGTACTTATATATGCATATATTTCTGATAATAATGTATATAAATTACATCTATATAATGTATATTTCTGAATGAAATAATTCTAGCTTCTGTTGCCTGGATACGAAACGAAAAATTAAAAAAATGTTCGTAAATATTGTGAATATCTTATTTGGAACTTATAATTGTAAAGTATGCTATATGTTTGTTTTATTCATGTCTCAAATCCTCTATATAATTTTGAAATAAAATGAATAAATCTATACATAAGAAAATTAAAGTATCAAATATTTCAGAGAAAATTTCGAACCTGATTACATTCTATAATTGAATGCAGGGATAGCACCGAGGTTATCATGCCATTCCTAAGGACATTAGACTTTAGTTAACTTACAAAAGATAACGATCACGGTACAAAAAATAACTTATTTTCTTATGTAATGGAACACTGTATATCCACATAAGAGAGGACAAAAATACTTTTAGTGGATGTTTTAGGTGTTTGTACGCTATTCTAAAATTGAGGTTTCATTGAGAAAACTTGCAATAATAAATCATTATTTTTTAAATTTATGAAATGTTCAGTTTCTTTATAATGACATTTTGAAAATTTAAATTTTTTATTCATCTACCAGTTCCTAAAAATATTTATACGTTATATTTTAATAGTAAAGTATGCTACATACACACACACATACAAATATAGTATATACTATATATATTGTATTGTATTATAATTATCGGTTCATATAGTACTGTCGATTTTATGAGATTTAATGTTCATTATACGCAATAGTTTTATATATTATATATATAGTCTGAAATACTTCATTTATTTCCTATTAAAAAGGAAGAAATTAGTATAGTTCTACGTATAGGACAATTATTTCAGAAGAAAATGTAGTAACGGATTACATTCAGGAAAATAATGCTGGGATAGACTTGTGGATATGATGACATTCCCAGAGACATTTGACTTTCATTAAAGATACAAAAGATATCTTTTATAATTAACTAATGGAAAAATATATATTCTTCTTTTAACTAATTAATAAAATATGCCATTGCCATTTTCTTTATATTTTATGTGTTTGTACTGTGTTATAATGTAGAAATATCAATGAGGTTATTTGTGAATAATAACGATTTTTAAATCTATTAAATTTTCTCTTTCTTAATAACAGAAATTATGAAGAATGACCCATTGTGCATTAATCATGAATGTTACTCATGTAACGTAAACCTAAGGCTCACAGCTTTCATAAAATGTTTATACTTTGCTACAACTATTTGTAAACGATAATATTTCTTGTAAACTTCCATTGCATTTTTTAAACAATAAAAATATTCTGATACCTGAACAATTCGGCTTTAGGGTTAACTAATCTACACAACACAAGCTCCTACGCGTTGTGGAATTCATTAGTGAAAACTTCAAAAACCCTTAATGCGACAAAACCCCTTAATGCTTCAATAAATTGAGACATCGCTAAGGCCTTGGATAAAGTATGGCATGAGAGCCTCATTTACAAATTGATTCGGCTTAGCATTCCATCCGCACTTATACATTTTATAGACTCCTACCTTGGCGATCTTAATTTTTTCGTTCGCATAAATAATACATTGTCTGTTTTACACTTAATTACCTGTGGAATTATTCAAGCCTCGATTTTCGGTCCAACACTTTTTTCTCTTTATTTTAATCATATTCCTCGAAGGTTACTTATTTTTCAAGCCCATTATGTGGAAGATACCACTACTTATTCAACAGCACATCACACTTACTTACTCTATAAAAAATATTCAAATTTGTCTTGATATCTTCAATAAGTGGTTCCATCTATGACGCATCAAACTAAAAGAAAACAAAACAACTGTTGTCTACTTTTCTCGCACTCTTTCCCGTCCTAATATACTCACTATCTGACTATCAACAATAATACCATCTCCTTGTCAGATAATGCTAAGTACTGGCGGTTATCATTGACTAACGCCTCACCTTTAAAAAGACATATCCTTAATATCCGTGCTAAAGTTGCCGACATTTCTAAATTTCTTTCAACTCTTCTACGCAGCCCCTCACTTTATATTCGTAACAAAAGTCTTATTTATAACGCTTGCATAATCCCTGTTGTTACTTATGCCTGTCCAACCTGGGCGTCGTTTGTAAAAGCAGTATGGACTTCCTATCTCGCTTCCACAATAAACAATCATCCGTAATGTCTCTAGATATTTACGTAACTCTACTAGCAGAAATGACCGCAAAACCTTTTTACTGGCTAACCGCATTAAATTCCTCCCAAGAAATTTCTATAGCAATCTGCATAAAATTCTCAATGATATTGTCTACGAATTGCCTGATTACGACGTTTACAGCCCTTCTAAACGTAAAACACCTCGGTATACTACTATATTACAAGATTAGTTTTCTTGTGCTAATACTGATTGTTTTTGTCTTTAAAATTAGAAAATTATATATACATATAAATATATATATATATATATATATATATATAAATATATTTCTTAAACTAACTGTAATTTAAACTTTTTATTTATGTATGGCAATGTAAACTGCCTTTATTTTTAAAGTATAGCTTTACGCTGTTTTTCTTTCTGCTTTGTCTTTTGCTAGCGATTCTCCAATGTAAGCAGTTAAACATATTTTCTCTTAACTTTTCACTTATTTGTCTACTTAATTTTTAAATTTTTAATTCTCTTTTACTCATTTTTCGATAATCTTCTCTTTTTGACACACTATCAGCGAAGACCCGCCTCCTCTACTGTCAGTTCAATTTGATTGGCCGTCTACTCTCTCCTGATTGGCTGATCAAGTTATCAGTCCAATTCTTTAGTATAAATTTTATGTTGAAGCAGTTTTTCTAATTCATTTTAATATTTTTTTTTTCTTAAAAAATTTCCATTATGCTTATAATTACCAACTTTTTAAAATTTCCTCATAGTTTAAACTTTTTCTCTTTATTTAATGCTACTTAAATTTGAGTGGCTGGTTACTCACTCCTGATTGGCTGATGAAGTTATGAGTAATTAATACAGTTATCACATAATCCTATACTTTTATTTTCCATTGTAGTACAAATGTGCTATCGCTAAACTTTTTTTTCGTGACTCCTCTATGATGTGATATACATTTACTCATCAACAGGGAGTGGAGTTTATTTGCAACTGGGAATCAAAATGAATCCACTCAACTGTTTACTGTTTACTATTTAAAGAAGTAGTTTTACCTGGAAGATTAAATTTATGAAACATAGAAAGATTTAGAAACGCTGCGAGGTCTGACTAATCGCTGTCTTGTGAATTAATCACGAGTGTGATCCCTGGTAAGTAATATGTACCTTGTGAATCAAACACGAGCATGACTCGGGATTAATGCAAAATTGAGGGAGTTAAATGGTCATTCTAAGTACATAAATAATTTAAATAAAATCAAAAGGGATTAAAAATCTTTTATTGGTTTATCAGTTCGTAAACACGTTCGTATTAGAAATGAAATATCGTAAAGTATGCTACACATTTCTTTTGCATTTGTCTCCAATACTTTAAATTGTTCTTATGAAGAAGGAAGAGCGCAGTATAATTCTATATAAAAGACATGTACTTTAAAGACATGTACTTGTTGTGTGCCTTTTCGCATAAAATGTCTAAACTGATTACCATCTATAGGAAAATGTTAACACAGCCTTAAGAGTATTATGTTGTTCATAGAGACATTTGAATTTCATTAACGATATAAAGAAATACCCTATTTGCTTAATTAGCAGAAAATATTCACCTAACAAACGACAAGTGATACTTGTAATTATTATTATTATTATTAAATGCATAATTTCCAATCATTAATTTTGAAATGATTTATCAACGTAATTGTTTATTTCAAGTGAAAAATATGATACGTTTAACATCAATCGGGGTGTATTATGTATTATAATTTATTTTTCTCAATAATACATTTTTCCAATTTGTTTTAGAATTTATTGAAATTTGTATACGAATGCCAGATAAATGAAAAAAAAGAGAACCTAGAGTACATTAACGGCCAAGTAACAGGTAGCCATTTTCAATGAAAGATTTCGGATGTGTGACTTTGAACTAGGGCGAACATCATATATCGGTACTTTTTGAGGCCGAAAAATTAATGAGAATTTGGCCCTTTTTTTCATACAAAAATTTTTGATGGAATACGTATCTGTACTCTTTTCTAATGTAAAAATATCAAGCGGAGAGTTCTCAATAATAAATTTGGCCTTTTTTTCATAGAAAACATTTTGATGGAATATGTAACTGTACTCTGTTCTAATGTAAAAATATCAATCGGAGAGTTCTCAATAATACATATGGCTTCAATATTTCTCTATTAAACATATACATTTTAAAAATAGATTTTTAGAAGACAAAAACTTTTATTTTAAAATAATCAATTTAAAACTAAAATACGTATTTATGATAAAGGTGTTTACTAACATATAGAAAAAGTCTTACAGACATTTTACTCGTAATAAATAAATATACTAGTTTCGTGCACTCATTAACTATGACATTCTCAAGATCTGTATATGATAAAGAAACTATTTTCGCATAAAATTTGAACTATGTACATGATAAACAAATATCATGAAACAGCATTGAGTGATATCTAATATCAATGAGATTTAATGAAATAATAGTTTGTGATAGTAAATGGAACAACATAAAGTCATTGGAATTGTACACTATATTGCCAAAGGTGACCGGTCATTTGCGATTTTAGACTTTTTTTAAATATCTAGAAAAATACATGAGGAATTAACCTGAAACTGCAGGCGTGTAAACAGTATAGTATAGGTTATATATTTCCGTGAAGATTTTTTTACGAAACCCCATAGGGGACTGTCAACAAATTTAAAAAAACGAATATCTTTTGGATAACCCTGTAAAAACTAATGTAGCCAAGGCGTTCAAACTCAAGATTTTTAATAGGTGGCTTATCGTAATATACTGTGTTCATTTTTATAAGGATAGCATGTATACTCGTAGAGAAATTAAGTTTTTTATAAAAACAGTCACAAATTTTGCCTAGTTTTTTGCTTATAATTTGCAGAGTTATTAATATAAAAAAAGTTATTTTCAGAAAGTATGACAAACAACATTGTACATAATAATCTGCAATCAGAATTAAATAATAATAAAAATTGAATGAAAAATGAGCAGGTTTACTAAAACATGTATCACTGCGCATGCGAGAAAGCAATCAAAATATAATATGCATAAAGCTAAGTATATAGCGCAACTTTTGTGAAAGTCTCAATATTATAGCTTGAAAATTCTGAAAATTATCGTCGATAGAATAAGCTCGAAATCCTTTGTTCCCAAAAAGAAGTAAAAAAATGAGGGATTGTATCAAATATCTGTTGATTATTGTCAAGATAGCGTACACAATATTGCACGTACTAATATATTTGGATACAACCCCTCCTTTTCCTGCTTCCTTTTGGGAACAACGGATTTCGAGCTTATTCTATCGACGATAATTTTCAGAATTTTCAAGCTATGATTTTGAGACTTTCACAAAAGTTGCTCTATATACTTAGCTCATACATTATGCATATTATATTTTGATTGCATTCGCGCATGCGCAGTGAAAATTTTTTTAGTAAACCTGCTAATTTTTAATCCAATTTTCATTATTTTTTAATTCTGAGTGCAGAGTGTTATGTATAATGTTGTTTGTCATATTTTCTGAAAAGAACTTTTTTTTATATTAAAAACTCTGCAAATTATAAGCAAAAAACTAGGCGAAATTTGGGACGGTTTTTATAAAAACCTTAATTTCTCAACGAGTATACATGCTATATCCTTATAAAAATGAACACGGTATATTACGATAATCCACTTATTAATAATCTCGAGTTTGAACGCCTTTGCTACATTAGTTTTTACAGGGTTATCCAAAAGTTATTCGTTCTTTTTCAATTTGTTGACAGTCCTCTATGGGGTTTCGTGAAAAAATCTCCGCGGAAATATATAACCTAAACTATACTGTTTACACACCTGCAGTTTCAGGTTAATTCCTCATGTATTCTTCTAGATAGTTAACAAAACGTCAAAAATGCCAAGTGACCGGTCACCTTTGGCAATATAGTGTTATTTTTATATTTTAGATGATTGCACTCTGTTCCAATATACATGTTTATTTGTACTCTGTTCCAATGTACATGATTGTTTGTACTCTGTTCTTCATTTCATTTTCTGATATAATTCTATAATCACTTTAATTAATTTATGATAATAATCCTAAAAACAGAAAACATTTCCTATAAAAGTTTTAAACATATTCGTAAGTATGCTACATATTCATTTTACACATGCTTCAAATACTTTATTTCTTTCTTATTAAAACAGAAGAATTTTGCATAGTTCAGAATAAAATGTCGAAACACATGATATTCAATAACATAATTCTGTATTGAAATTGAAGACATCATGTTATTTCAAGAGTCATTTAAAATTTATTAACAATAGAAAGGATACCTTATTTGCGTAAGGAATGGAACAGTGAATGCTGACCTAAGAAACGATGAAAAATACTAGTAACGGTATTTCGTTTATGTTGTATGTGTTTGCGCTCTGATCATATGTTGAAATGTGAATAAGAAATTGTGAAACAAAAAATAAATATTTTTTAAATGTTTTGTGTTTAAATCATATATATCTTCGACCTATGTGTTCCTTTTTGTTTCATTTTATAACATAAATTTTCCAATGGCTTATTACCAAAGGACTTAAGTTTATCTTAAAATAATCGATATGCTTTATTTCTGATAATAACGAAGGTCTACAAAGAAAATCTTTTTTGAGAATTTGAACAGTTCTTGACGTAATATTTTTTACACGGAATTTGAAAAAAAAATTATTTATAGCGTACCATATTTACACAAACTTTCCATTTATTATAGGTAAGCTATTTTACAATGTTTATTCTAATTACAAGGGTTATTTTTAAAGTAAGTACCGTTTAAAAACAAACAAACAAACAAACAAACAAAAAACAAGCATAATTTTCCTATCAATTTAATTTTATATGAAAGCCTGTACCTCAATCTATTTTTCTACATAATGTTCGCCAATATTAAGGCACTTATTGTATCGTACAACCGGTTTTTGAATCTCCTCTTCATAGAAGTCTGCCACAGTTCCCTCACAATTTCAAACAGAACAGTGCGTGAAACACGAAGAAAGTAATCAGATAATGACGGAATCGTAAAGCGTCTGTCCTGTTTCACTCGTTTGTCAAATGTTTGCACCAAATCTTCAGTAATGACTGGAGCTCGCCCACTTCGTTAATCATCATGAACCGTCGTGAGGCCATCTCCTAAAGCTCTAACCCATCTTCATACCATTCCGCCTGTTATAGTGTGTTGTCCGTAAACTTTCGCAATCTGAAGATAAATTTCAGCCGCTTTGATGTCTTTAGCACTAAGAAAAACAATCACCGACCGTATTTCACAAAAGGCGAAGTCATTTTAAATACTTAAAACAAAAGTTAACACTGTTGAATGCTCCGTAATGACGCCTTTGGCATGACAACAGATGTAGGTAAACAGAGCGCACGCGCGGAATGCTGACTGCAGCGCCACCACGACGGAATTTCAAAACGGTAGATATTTCAAAAATAACCCTCGTACATCGCCTTATTTAAAAATTAATTGAAAAACAGTTTTTTAAAGAAATAATTTTGTTACTTTCCAGAATTAAATGTGTGCAGTGTTACACATTCCTTTAGACAAAATTGTGTATATATTTTAGGGTGAAACATAGGGATCACCTCAGGGTATACCATGAGCTCCTATATAGGATATTATAATGTTGTTCAATCAGATTCTGCATCCCATTTGTGTAGAGAGGACCGCACTATCACACTGATGCTTGTCATTTTTGCTCATGTGATGTTAGTAGTTATAAGTGTAAAAGCAAGAAGTACTTTATGTACACAGAACTTAGTCAAATTTATCTCTTGATTCACACAGTCGTAAAATTTCTGATCTTCTATTTGACATACGTTATAATTAGTATGCTTCTGATTCAGATAATGCTTATAATGAAAATTTTCTGTGTAATATTGACAATTATGTTCAAAAGTTATTCAATCAATCTGAACAATCTGATTTAATCAGAGATTTGGGATTGTCTAAGAGATGTGCTAATATTTTAGAGTCTAGATTAAAAGAAAAAAAAAATCTTAACGCATCTACATTTGAGGAGGTTAGAATGACAGTGGAGTAAGTCAACAATTTTAAAAATATAGATAACCATATTTTCATTGAACGTATATTAATTTCTATTCAGTGCGACAGTCAAATAAGTCATAGTTCACATAGGGAGACGCTAGAGAGCGCAAAACAAGTTTGACCGTCTAGGGAAAAGGCAATACGACAAGTTTCACAAAACACTTCATTTCTCAAATTACTAAATTTTGACTTACTCCTCTGTCATTCTAACTCCCTCATATAACGAGATGAACAAGTGTTTGTCTCGTACTTGCTACAAGATAGTGATTAAGATTTTACAAGGATATTAAAAGATTGAAACGCAAGATTGTCGTTAAATACAAAACCAATAAATGGAGTATTTCCATCGTCTTTATGAATGATGTCTTAAAAAATGGCCTGTTACATAAAATACATCTCAGTATCTATTGTACAAGTGGAATACATGATTACCGATTATTGCTGGATATTTAATCGTGGAATTTTAAAATAATTACGTAAAATAATGTACAAACTGCGTCATTCGCAAAAGAAAAAGGCAGTAGAAGAATTTTGAATAAGGAAGACAAATGAATTTACTATGTTAATTGATTCAATATGTATACGTATATCTATGTATAAATTCTCAAACAAAATCGTTCGCTTTTATTTATTTGCCATTAAGAAGTTCAAGAGGCTTTATACATCAATGCTGACACGGATTGTAAAAGGCTGTACGTGATAGAAAAAAAATGAAGTCATTTTCGTAATAAATATTTCTAAAATGTATGGAATCAGTATAATTGCTATAAAATGTTTTCATAAACAAAAGTTTTGTAGACCTGTGTAATCATGACATTCAAAAATTTTCTTTTAGAAGTTTGAAACATATTGGTAATTGAAACTTCTTGAGAAAATACTGACAAGCAAATAACAGAAAACGTATAGAACATATTTATTTTTTTTGTCTCAAATACCTCATTCTATTATTAAAAAAGAAACTTCCTCTAATTACATGTATAGGAAAATAACAGTAACAATCCGTTCAGAATAATATGCCGAAACTGATTGTCTTCTATAAAGGAATGCTGCATAGCCTTGAGGGTGTAATGCCATTCCTGCCCACATTTTATTTTCATTAACGATAAAAGATATCTATTTGCGTAAATAATATAACAACATAAGGTAAAGCTAGGAGAGTCTGCGCACAATTCAAAATAATAACAATAAAAAATCTAAATATTATTTTTTTGCTAAACTATCCATGAATAATTTTTACTTCATTTGTTTAATATGCATTTACATTGCTATTTTGCTGTTATGTTGTAATTTAATAGAACAGTTGTAATAAAACCAAGAAAGTTATTTTGTGCAATCTGTTCTTCAGGGTTGGTGTGATTGCGCACATGGGTAGGAGAGATTGTTACTAATGATAACTACAATTAAATAGTTAACAATAATAATTACACTTAAATGACATTGTTGTAAGATGTTTGTGAACAAATATTATTGTATTAGGAGTGAATATTTCAGCCTAATGTTTAAAGAATCAGAAAAAGGAAATAATTAAAAACGATTAAAAAATTTAATTAAAGGAAAAAAAAGAATAAGAAAAAGCAAATCCAGATAAGATTACAAAATAACATTAAGTTACTTGAAAAGACGTTTAACTTAAAATTAGTCCATTTTCATTTTTCTTTTTTTTATGCAAATTTACCAATAAGCTGCGTAATCTCTCCTAGCATGGAAACTAATGATAACAATGCGCCATCTCTCCTAACTAGCAGATGCGCAAACTCTCCAATTTCGGTAGGAGAGATTGCACGGCCTTTCATTTAAACATGGCCGCTACTAAAACGAACCGTTGATATTTACATTGTTAGTATAGATTAGTAGCTTATGAGAAATCGTTTAAGTTTCAAATATTTTGTACTTCTGATATTGTATAGAAATTCTGATGAATAGCTATGAAAATTCAAGTACATACTTTGGGAAAACAAAACAAAATAGCAATGCTTTTTCTTAGACGCTCAAAACAATCAACGTGCACTTTTCAAGTAGACACTCCATTACTGCTGTTGTACAACTACCTGGAGTCGCTGCGTACTCACTCTACTCTTTCCCCCCGAACCTCTATGTGCGCAATCTCTCCGACCACGCCATCTCTCCTGGCTTTACTTTATATTCATCTAAATATCGATAAGAAATATGTGTTATTTTCTTTCTTTTATGAGAATTAAATAGTAAAAATAAGAAAACCTATTTATTTAAACTTATTATTTTACATTTTTAATATGAAAAACACTGCGACAATTCTTTCAGAATAATATACCGAAACTAATTCCCTTCTATGAAAGAATGTTCGATAAACTTGAGTGTGTCATACCATTCCTAGAGATATTTGGCTTTCATTAACGATAAAAGTTATGTGCTTATGTATTGTAACAGTATAGTCATCTGATGTAAGAAATACGTGTAATGGTATTTTGCTTATTTTATTGAAAATGTAATAAGGTAAACTGAAAACACTGTTTATTAAAATCTATTATTGTTCTTATTAAATAGGAAAATTATAGTGGAAACTCTTTCAGAATAATATGCCGAAACAGATTACATTCTATAAAAGAATGCTGGATAGCCTTGAGGAGTAATAGGTAAAAATAAGAAAACCTATTTATTTAATCCAATTATTTTACATTTTAAATATAAAAATTACAGCGATAATTCTTTCAGAATAATATGCCGAAACTAATTCCCTTCTATGAAAGAATGTTCGATAAACTTGAGTGTGTCATGCCATTCCTAGAGATATTTGGCTTTCATTAACGATAAAAGTTATGTGCTTATGTACCGGGTGATCCAAAAGTCAGGACGAACTTTAAAAATGAATAATTAGAAAATGAATCAAGATACAAAGATACGGTTTGCACCAAACGGATGGAAAAGAAACCGGGTTTTGTTTGGCAACGAAATAAAATATAGTTCTGTTGGCGACCAACAGATGGCGCTGTCGGATTTCTGATGTAGGATTATGCAAAGTAACAAACGATATAAAAATGAGCAACTGCAGCAGGTAATGGTAGTCGAAGCTTGTATGCATCGAAATGCTGTCCATAGTTGAGCACTGAAAGATGCCATCCACCAAAATGTGTCTGCCATAACGCAAGAAATGCTACTAAATGCTGTGAACGGCGTGGTGCCTCATCTCACAGCTGTACTTCTGAATGATGGACATCGCAGTGAACATTTACTGTAGTACTAATTAACTGTAATCAAGCTGACTTGTAAGTTGTCAACATTTTTTCATTTGTAAATCGTCTTTTGGTGCAATAAAACACTATAGCGCCATCTGTTGGTCGCCATAAGAACTATTTTTTTTCGTTCTTTTATTGAAAATAGAATAAGGTAAACTGAAAACACTATTTATTAAAATCTATTATTGTTTCTGTTAAATAGGAAAATTATAGTGGAACCATTTCAGAATAATATGCTGAAACAGATTACATTATATAAAAGAATGCTGGATAGCCTTGAGGAATGTGATGTCGTTCCGAGAGACATTTGACTTTCAGTAGTGATAAAAGATATATTTTTTGCTTAAGAAATATGACAGAATTTATTCATAAAAGAAACCTTAAGAAATAAATTTAATGCTATTTTGCTTATATTTTATATGTTTGTATTTCATTTCAATGCAGGAATTTCAGGAAGAAAATTTGCAAGAATAATTTTATTTAAAAAGTTGGAAATTTCCTATTCTTGAAGTGAAGAGTTTCAGCCAGTGAATATTAAAAAAAATTATTGATTAGGGGCAAAGTAGGTGAAAAGTGTGCCAGTATTGACGTAGCGGATAATGGTTGAAATACTTACAAGGGGACCGCCAAACATGATGCGCATAGATTTTGATGATTTTAAAGTATGTTGTAGGTATCATACCCCTAACTATTCAGGTCAAAGGTTTCCTTCAAATGGGCTTTAGTTTTCGAGAAATTTTGGATTAAAGTTCAGCATGCATTTCAAATACACATTACTTCGCGCTCTTAGACAAGGTCTCCGTGGTGCAGTGGTAGCGTTCCGATTTGAGAGCCGGAGATGGGTATTCTGTCCTCTTGCGTGGCTTTTACCTTTTTTAACAAATTTTATATATTTATCGCGTAATAGGTTTTATACAGAATTATGAATTCTCCATCTTTGAACTTTTTAATATTTTTCTAATAAATTCCATTTACATTTTCGAATATTTCGGGAAAAATTATAGTTTTTGCGCAATTTTTATTCCAATATTTCTTTTGACGAAAATCCAAACTAATTTATGTCTTGATATCTCGTCTTTTTAAAATGATTATTGTTTACATTTATGTATATTTACTTATTTATTTACCGTATTTATGAAATAATGCATTTCTTTTATTTGCATTTTCTATTTTAAAAAATTTAAATGATTAAAAAAAAATAACAAAATAATATATCATTTTATTACTTGATTTGTTTTAGATATATTGAAATACGTTAACTGCTGAATTACTAAAATATTTATCGTCACCGACATCGACATTTTTAGTTTATTTAATATGGAACTAATTGTGTGATACCTATCGCAAAAATATTCTAAACAAATTCCGCATTAAAAATCGCCTTTAAATAATTGTTTTAACAATATTGGAAGAATGTATAAATTAGCATATTATATATTCTTTAAATAAAATTGTGCTAACTATATTAAAAAATGTATTAAATTTGAAAAAGAAATTATATCAAACGTGTTAATAGTCTGCAAAGGAAGCTGAGCGAAATGGATAAAAAGAAAATTTTATTTATTCTGATATTGCCGTAAAAGTTATTGCAGACGATTTTTTTTCAGATATTTTTTATATGTATTGTAATTTACAAACGATTTTTTATTTCTACTTGAATTTTTCTGCATGGCATCGACTTGTTAGATTGAAAAAAAAAATTGTAATATATTATTTTTTATTTGTGCAATTCAAAAATGATGTTGAGTTTGAACTTTACAGTTAAATGTATTTAAATAACATAAAATATATATATATAACTGGCTAAAACTTGGATATAAGCGTTATTGCTTTAATATTTGATTACTCCTTTTAAGATATGTTGTTGGGTTGGGTTGAGTTGGGTTGATTATTGACGGCGAATTATCTACACTTGGGATATAGGCCCGGGGTGAGTGCCCTTCGTGGGAGTCTTTCTAAGGGAACCTAACCCGTATTTACGCATGGATAAGTCCACGGCTCGAAGAAAACCACGAAAACTCCGAACGATTAGGCCGACGGGCACGATTGGGATCGAACCCAGCACCTCCCGTCTACCAGCTTCGAGAGCAGAACCTCTCAGCCACTGGTGGGGCAGATATGTTGTTGGAATTAATTAGCTTGGAATTTCGTCAATAGAAATATTAATTTCAAAACTGCACAAAAAAGAAAAAAAAAATTGTAAATTTTCACGAAATAATCGAAAATGTAAATGAAATTTATTAGGAAAATTCCAAAAAGTTCAAAGATGCAGAATTCATAATTCTGCATAAAACTTATAACGCGGCAAATATATAAAATTTGTTAAAAAAGGTAAAAGTCACGCAAGAGGACAGAACACCCACCTCCGGCTCTCAAATCGCGAACGTTAACTCGGCACCACGGAGACATTGTTCAAGACTGCGAACTAATAGGTATTTGAAATGCATACTGAACTTTAACCCGAAATTTCTCGAAAACTAAAGCCCATTTGAAGGAAACCTTTGACCTGAATAGTTAGAGTTATCATCTCTATAACATACTTTAAAATCATCAAAATCTGTGCGCATCATGTTTGGCGGTTTCCTTGTTAGATTTACGCCAGAAGATGAAGCAGCCAGCATCTCCATATTCACATTTATATATTCTTTGCGATTACAATTTTAATTTATTAATTTTCTTTCAAATTAATTTTGTTCAAAATTATTAAATATGAACACAATTGTTGTTACTATAACTTTTAAAATTATTATTCGTAGTATTTCCTTATGGTTAAACCGATATCCTTCCTGGAATTAAAAAAGAATATTGGAAAACCACAATTGGAGAGCCCATAAACAAAGTTTGAAGAATGAGCAGTCAAAACTACACGGGCAAGAGTGATTAGGATTTTTTTAAACTGATAAAGAGGTAAATACATGTCTGAAGTTTCTCAAATAATAATAAAGGTTATTTATTTATTTATTTATTTATTTTTTGCAAATAAATAAAAAAGTCATTAGGCTTAAAATGGACATATGATAAGTTTCATTCTTTAGTTTAAGTTACAAAATAAAATATACTAATTCTTTTTAAAAGAACGTATAATCATTTTATCTTCTGTAAAATTAACATATCTATGCGGTTTTAGACAATCGGTGGACTAAGCCAGAACGATTTCACTTTCTGTAAAGAAACATTTATTAATAATAATTTGGTGAACTACTCGTATATTTAAAATGATAGTATGACACAAGAATAAGTGCAGTGAATGAATGCAAAATTTAATTACATTTAACTGAAACCATTATTCATTATTCCAAATAAACTTTAAAAAATGGGGGGGGGGTGGGGGGTGTTAAATTCAAGTCTAAAATAAATCTCAATCAAAGTCAAAAGTGACAAACAAAACTTCACTGATCGCTAGTCCAAGTCTCTAGAAAGTCACTTGTACTTAAAAAATATAGTAAAAACATGAATAAAATTTCACTTTTATTATAACTCCAAATATCGATTTTCTGTGAATCCACTAAGACTTTATTTGGGACAATCAAACTCATGTCTTATAAACACTGCTATTCAAATCGATAGCTGAAATGTTTTCGTCAATGAGCGGTATAGTCTTTAATGGCGATACATGATTCAAGACACAATTAAAGGGGTTAAAATGACAGTGGAATAATTCAAAATTTAGTGCTTTGAGAAACGAAGGGTTTTGTGAAACTTGTTGAAATGCCGTGCATTGAGTGGTGTAACTTGTTTTGCCCTCTAGAGACTCTCTAAGTGAACTCTGACTTATTTGACTGTCACACTGCATAGAAATTTATATACTTTAAGTGAAAATATGATTATCTCGATTTTCAAAATTTTTGACTTACACCACTGTCATTCTAACGCCCTCATATTGCAGCTTAATTCAGAAACTCGACATTCTAATTAAACAAGGCACGCTGCGAATTCAATTTACACGGCAAACAATTTTATAATCGACTAACAGGTCCGTACACGTATTTTTCACAATTTAGAAAAGTAAAAACAACACGCTATTTCCTCCGAGAGCATTCAATCGTAACAAATTTACAGTTTGAAAAGGAAACGTTTCGATGACAGTCACACGCACGTGTTAGCATTGGACACCACAATCTCATTCAGAAAGAGATATCAGTAGAGTATATTTGTGATTCCGTAACGGACAATCTTCCATAAGGTTACAATGCATGTAAATTTTTAATAATATTTGTGATGTGCTAGTAATGCAGTAGGTATTTCGATTGCTAATTCGGAATTGAATGGTCGGTAAGGTTCATAATTTTTTTAACATTAAACTTCAGAGATCTGGTCCAAAGATAGAGTCCAAGTTGCCAAAAAATCGATATTCAACCAATGAACCAACTAATATTATTTTCACTGAATTTACGGTTTTAAAAATGAAAGAAAATGAAGGAATTATTTGGATAATATTTGATATGTATGCATAAATATTTGTTCATACTTGTAAGTATTTATACGAGCTTAATGTGTATTACTTTCGTAGAGATTTTAGATTTATATTTGCATTTGTATTTGTATTTGCACTTTAATCAAATTCATGTTATATATGACAAGTGATTTTCTATATATTATAGGCTCTAATTTAATCTAATCAAAAGATAACATAGTTTAATATATTATATGTTTGTTTTCCCCTTAAGTAATTGAGCTAAAGAAATAATTAATTATAATTGAACAAGATTGTTGCACATAGAATGTAAATTATATATAAAAAACTACATTATCGCTAATATTGACTTCAGTTTTTCAATTAATTTTTACAAGAAAAACGCACCATAATAAATCCTAAAAAATTGACAGTAGGAAACTAAAAAAATAAAGCAATTAGTATTAATGAATGGCATTTCTGAAAGAAAATGACATTTGTTTTCGAAAGATATTTGAAGTCTGCGTTTCCGCAAGTCGGAAATCTCCTAGAATAACTGTTATATATAATTTAAAATACTTTATGTCACAAAAAATCTTGAAATATTTTCTTTCTAGAAATATATGTATATATATAAACTTAAAGATGATGGCTTTTTTCACTCTGACATATGAACAATTTTTGTTATTTTACAAATTTAAAGGACAGAAACTCTACACACTATATTTCAGACGTGTCCTAAATAAAAAAAAATGAAAATTCTGTTATTGAAATTTTAGACGTTACATATTTTTCGTGATTTCAGAAAATGGTTTAAGAATTCTGGTACCGTTTTAGATTTATTTCTAGAATTGGAGAAAAGGAAGAAAAAGTTGCAGATGAGTAATGTTCAGATTGTTGGTTGGAAGGACTTATTTTAATAAAACATAATTTTAAAAAGGACATTGAAGATTGTGTTTAAAATATCTAAAATTAACTGAATATAATTTAGAAAAACATTCTATACAAGAGGTTTTCTTACAGCTGAAACAGTAAAAGTAGATTTAAAGGACTTTTACACAATAGGTTCAATGTGCAAAACATAAAAGCATTTATAACATAAAACATACATAGTACAAAAGAGCAAATTTAATGATAATACTACGTACTATATTCATTTCATAAAACGCAATTCTAAAAAATAATTTTAAATAAAACAGAAAATTAATTAATTATTTATATGTTCTGTGATGATTTAAAAATGATCAGTAAAAAATATTAACTATATGCATTTAGAATTTAAAAGCAAAAATCGTCTATCAAGCTTCAAAATATAATTTTAAAATAATTAATTGTGTTCTAAATATTTCAAAATGTTTGGATTTTTTTTTTTTAATTTAGAAAATGAAATAAATAGAAAGAAAAGTGAAATGCCAGAATCTAAATGTAAGTAATATTGTTGTTTTAACATATAATCTAGCAAAATTATCAATGACTTATTTAATTTGAAATGTACTAAATATCCTGTGAACGAAACAGTGGAAAGAAACTATCTATCTATATTATAAATGACAAATGTGTCCGTCCGTACCGCTGATGTCATTTTGAAAATAGTAAAACTTGACAATGAACTTTCGGTTTTGCGAGTTTTGCTGCTGCAATTGTATCAATTTTTAAACACCGCACATTTTAAAATTGTACACCGTTATATAGGGAAAAAATGTATTTTACACTGCAATTTGTTTGAAAACTGTACATTAATTATTATGGTTTTTAAAATAATTTTCAAGCATGATATTTTTATTTATTTCCATTGCGCTGAATCCATTTACACCGCTGAATTGTGAAAAATATGTATTTTTAAATATAATTTGTTTGAAAACTGTACCTCATTTTACTGATTAGAAAGCTGAATATTTTTTATTGAATGGTAAAGGCGTTAAAAAGCTATACCCCAAATCCACACCCAGAAAAAGGAATTGATTAAAACTACAAAACATGTTTTGTTGAGTACATTTTGGTTTTTTTTAGCAAAATTCAAGTAAATTGGAACCATTTTACTTGAATTAACAAAACATTTTTTGCTGACGATACAATTTTTTTTTGAATTGAAAAAAAAAAATTGTTGATTCAAACAAAATTTTCATTGACCTATATTTAAACAAAAAGTTTTGATGGGGCAACAAAATATTTGTTTATTCAACAAAACTTTTTTCTGGGTGCAGATAGAAGAAGAATGGAGAAAATTAACCTTTTTTTTAAATAAATGAAGAAAGAAATAAAAAGAAGAATTGCGAAGAAAAGCAATAAATGAAGAAAAAAGTGAATCAGGTGCTTTAGTAAAATAATTTTGTGTTCACCATTATTTTTTTTTTGTCTTTTATCCTCTGAATTTCTTATAAACAGGTTATGAAAGTATAACGAACCTCCCATAATACAGAAAATCATTTTGTAACGAGACTGTAAAGTGATGTTTATTTTTTTCTGATTTTCTTATTCTTTTATAAATTCTGAGCAGTTTTTGTAGTAAGATTTTTTCAAAGATTTTCATGCGCAGGTGAATATTAAAATCTAAAGAAAATGACAGATGTTTATTTAAACTATTTTCAGTAAATTTGCCAGACGATGTTTTAACTTCTTTTTGTTGCCTGTCACTTTGACAGCAGGGAAATGCAAAACAAAAACCTTTAACTCTTTCTCTTTTCCGTTATGGTAAAATTTATTTTTGTGATTTTTTGGTATCCCTTTTTTAACATCATTTTTAGTTTGTAAGTATATTTGGAAGTATATATATCAAAAGAAATAAGTATAAAAGTAAAAGTAGTAAAAAAAAATATATACTCTTTTATAAGATAAGTCAGAGTGCGCGTGTTACAGGGAGGAATACGGCATCTTCTTTACACATTAACCCTTTGAATACTGAAGTAAAAAAATTTGGTAGCATTCAAAAAACGGAAGCGTCCGAATGCTGAAATATGCTGGGATATTTTTTTCCTCCCCTTTCTTCTGTCTACCTTTTGTCGCAACACGATAAGAAGGCAGCTATATTTGAAAGTGGAACCTCTCCCCAAGATCACTTGTAGAAAATTCTCCCCACTCGTTGATTGCAATAATCCCTTACTCTGGGACAATAGTTGGATTTGTTCTAAGGAAAGAAGATACAACACATCTTTTTAAGCAGTCGCGCAGTAGTTTACTTGACCATGTGTTTTGGGCGATTTAGTAGCGAAAGGGTTAAACTGCCGCCATATAAAGTACGTGTATTTTAATTTATAAAATGTAAATTTTATATTTGTCATAGAGTTAACGTTGAGACAAACTTTGTTTGAAAAAGTGGGCGTGCTGCCTTTGTTGACTTTTACATTTTACTATATGAGCGTAATATTTTTTATGTGCGAAACATATTCTTTTAACAGGTTATTTTAAAGTCATTTATGGAGTTAAGTTTTTTAAAAGTAAGTTATGTGTTTTCTTTAATCCCAAGATATTATAGCATAATAATCGGGTGTTAATGAACTATTTAGATTATTTGCTGGATATAAATTATTGTGTTTGGTTCTCTATTGGAAAGTTCTATGCAGTATTTATATTTAATTAAATAACTGTATTAAAATGAATAACGTTAATTATATACTGAATCGTCATTTTATTGGCCATCAATGCGCTTGGTTAGAGAGCGGCAAAAGATGTCGAATCGAGAGATTGACGGAAATTGTAAGATACAAATAATACGGAGATAGAAAAAAATCGTAAATGCATGCAAGTTACAAGAAGACAAATGAACGAACTTGAAGTAGAAAACCAAAGAGAAATAGGTAGATTAAAGAAACAAATATGACGAGAGAATATCGGAAAAGGTAACCATATACCAAATACGCTTAAAGTAGCTAGAAATTCAACTCACGTTGCTCAACATTACTTCGGTCAAATGCATTTCAAATGTACATCTTGTAGTGCTTTGTTTTGGAAACATGAAAAGCTTATTTGCTCGCATATAGGTTAAAAAAATGGTTTTCGCCTATGTTCTATAACCCGGGAAGCCCAAGTTCGATCTCCTAGTGTTAATAATTGTTAGGTTTCATATGAGGTGTTGCGAATATTAAATACGTACTCGCAAACACATAGTTCAGGGAATCACCAGTTTAAAAATACATATTTGTCATTATTGTCAGTCCCTCATTTTGTTTTATCAAGCAAGTTTCAAAGTATTAGAGACGAACAAACAGATTACACCAGTTGCTACACTTTGTAGCAATTGGTGTTACTAATGTTAGGTTCTAATAATAAAAATAAAGAATCCTTTGTCGAGGTCACGCTTAATATCCTCACATGTTTATCTTCAGTTACTTTTATTCTATTTAGTTGATGAATAAGTTTTTGAGATTACATTTACATAGTTTGTTTTATTCTGCATAAGAAAAATTATAGCTGCGCATTTTGAAAAATACTTCGATTTCATTAAAAAAAAAAGAAATAAGGTAATTAAATATATTTAGATATAATAATATAAAAAAATGGAAATTAAATTTTACTAAAGGGAAGCCACTTCTTAATATCGAAAATATGTATGAATGTTTTTATTTAACACGGAATATTACTCAGCTGTTTTCAACCCCTCTAATACTCTTAATAGTAAATACTCAGTTTTACAATCTCCATCTTCCTGACATAAATTTAAAGAATTTGTATAAAATCTGCTGTATAACTTAAGGAAAACAGAAAGTAAGTTAAGTAATTATTTACCAGTAATTATTTTTAAATCTTCAATTTTGGTTTATTGAAATACTTTTTTGATGTGCAAAAGTCGATATTAAAAAAATAAAATCAAGATATTATATTCAGATTAAAAAAAGAAAAATGTACTAATGATTCTTTTGGAATGCTAAGCAGAAAAGTTAAAACAATCTTTAATGACTATTGTGAAAATTAGAGTACTTACGATAAGTGCCATATTTAAAATTGTTCTTCCTTGATTATTAAATGATTTATTTACTTTATAATACCAGTTTCATAATGGAAATATATATATATATATATATATATATATATATGAACAAATTAAAAAACTGTAAGTAATATATCCAAATGGAAATTGAAATTAACGAATAAAATAAATTTCAAAATACATTTTTGTCGAATGATTCAGTGAAATCATAAATCATATATCTTATTAAAATATTGGAATATCAAATTTGCTTTAATGTATCCCTATAAATTTGACCTCTAATTTTTAAATAAAGCAAAATCAAGTTTAATACTTGTTGGTTCAAATAAATAAGCATGTAAAAATCAAATTTCATTTATTAATTAAATTATTTCGATATAATTTGTTTTAAGTTTTTACTTTTTTAATGAAAAATAATGCGATATCTGAAATTTATCAAAAATGTTTTCAGCACAAAAATAATATTAATTTAATAAATTCTCTTCATTGAATATACAAATTAAACTACTAAGAATGTAGATAATTACAACCTAAGCCATAAAATGAAAACTTTCAAATATACCCATTCAAATTAAGACTCTTTGACAATTTTTCATGTATTTTCTGTATCTTAAAGTATAAAAGTAGCTGTAAAATATCGGAAAAATCTCAAGCTTGTATACCGAGAGCGCATTACATTCACGACAACACAAAAAGTGTAGACGAACAGATTTACATTTATGGAACCATAATTTTTGTAACTATAATATAATCGTTCAAAAGAATCATGTTTTTTCAGGAAAAGCATGCAATGTTTTATCGCTGAAAATCTATTAGAAATATTCAACTCCAATTCTTAAAACTTTTAGATTTATATGTTGAACCTTAGTTAATTTCAATTTTGGAATTTCTTAAATTTTTTGTGGTCCTTTAAACTAAAATTCCGGTTACCTAAACTACTACTTCCAGTTCGAGAGCTGAAACGAGAGCTAAATCTTATTTAACACATCTAATGATCATACGTAGAAGAAAACATTTTTGGATAGATAATTGTACAGTGTATTAAATAAAATATTAGATTTTTTTAAAATAATGTGACATTCGACAAAAACAGGCTTTTTAGACCTCGTGGGTTACCTTAATAATTTGTGAAGAAATAAGTTTTGATTATCAAAAAAAAGGGGGCAAGAGTAAAAGGGAAATTACCCAATATCATTGAAGTTTCCTGATTATGATTTTAGACATTTCACAAGAAATCACCATAATGCATAATAATTATTTTAATTTAATATAAAAAACTTCAAAATGGTTACATCGTAGATAATTTTATAATACTTTATATTATTAAAGGACTTGTTTAAAACACACGGTTACAGAAAAATGTAAGATAACTAGACAAATATTATACACAAATATTGATACAACGGTTTACTAAATTAATGCGTATTGCCGCATGCATTTAAATTTTCACACATATAACACAAACAAAACCAGTGTAATAAGCAACGAAATACTGTGCACATGTTTGAAAACCCAATTGTAAAATTAAGTTGTAGTAAAACACAATTTGGCGAATTATATTATATTTTTAGTAGTTTGAAATTCTTTAATAAAACACAATATTTATATGCATATGGTTTTAAATGTAAGATTCATTTTCCAAAATTTAAAATAACATTTACGAAATAAAATATCATTTTCTAAATATTTAACAATATTTGGGATATACAATCATTTCCTTAGAAAATGAAATAAATTGAAAAATAGGGCAGAAAGAATCTAAGTCAATGCTGTTATAACATAGTATCTAACAAAAGTTTCAACGGGGGTATTTGCTTTGATAGGTACGAACTGGCCTGTGAACAAGAAAAGGGATGAAACTGGATTTGATAAATGTCAGTTTTTGAATGTTTTTTTTTCAGCGACTTTTATGACATTTAGCTGATGTACACCTTTATCAGATTAAGATTAAAATATTTCTTTTGTAATAGTATTGCTTGTGTAAAATTCTCCAATTACAGATTTCGAAATAATATTTCGATTTTATTAAATGAAGGAATAATATAATTAATTACAGTTAAATATAATATAAAAATGAATAAATGTTTTAACAAAATAAAATTATTTTTATTCAGGAAAAATACCCCTAAAAAATAATTACCTCAGGCATTCATAGAGATACTCGTCATCTTTCTGAAATGAAATACCAGTGTTTTTCAATACTGTCCTCAGAAGATTTTATATCATTGGAACGTTTTACTGTTTTTGGATGTTTAGGTATTTTTTTCAGATATTCGCTCAAATCCCTGCAGTTGTTTGTGAGATATCTCCGGTTTTTAATCAGTTTTCCTGTTTAAAAATAATTTTTTCGACAGATAATTGTCTATCTTCTTCGCATTGCTGTGTTTTTCTTACTAAGTCGTTCTCCTATTGATAATTCCTTCCATTTCTTAATTTGTTTAAGTATATTATTAAACTTGTTCCACTCATTGCATGCTATAGCATGAATCAATTATTCTTTGTCTTTCCACATTTTGATTATAGCTTTGTTACTCCCCTCGGACATGCATAGATATACTCGTCATCGTTCTCAAATCAAATGTCCTTATAACAGCGTCCAATTAATTTTATTCCCTACTGTCTTCAGACGATATTACATCATTGGATCGTTTGACGTTTTTAACTGTTTAGTTAATTTTCTTAGCTTTTTAACAAATACCATCAGTTGTTTATAACATATCTTCAGCTTTTTCAGCTATTTTCTGCTCCCAAATTTATTTTCCTGTAGATTATTTTGTGGTCTTCATATTGCTCTAATTTGTTTTTCAATAAGCGATTCTTCCATGGCCACTTTCTTCTGTTTCTTCATTTAATTTAAGCACTTTATGCAATTTATATCGCTCATTTCTGGTTGTTCCCTGAGCCAAATTATTATTTTTCTGTCCATTTTTTGCTTGTAGATTTGTAAGGTTGCTGTACGTGCCACATTATGTGTAAGCTTGGGAACATTGAGCTGTTGTTTAAACACATCTCATTTCCGAATTTGCTTAAATGCGCTGCTACTTGCCTATGTAAGTTGGCCTCTTGAAGAACTGACCATTGATGTTAAACGACAGTCCTCTTCAACTGTGACTACGGATTCGTCAGAAGCTTGAATCCGTCTCCTTGAATGCTGATAAAATTCTGGCTAGAACCGATTTGTACCTAATCCGTCAGCACACGCGTCCCTTTGCATTACATTAATACACGCATGGGATAAATTTTACCCCAATGGGTTTTCTTGGGTCAATTTCCCCCCGGTTTAATTATAAACAAAAATTTATATTTTGAAATAAACCGTAAATCAACAAAGAACATAATTTAACTTAATTTAAGAAGTTATATTATATTTAAAGCAAAAAAAGAAAAACAAATCTAGCACTAAGAATTTTTTTCTACATATCATTACATACAAAGCTATTACAATCCAAATTCAGCCATGAAAATACAAAAAAATATAAAACTGATATATAGAAACTGTATGTGCAAGAGTTGTTAACGTTTAAAAGAACAATTATATTATTATTTGCATTGCATAAACATTTGCATTAACATTTTTCTATCATTATGGGTTACGTTATCGCACGCGTAGGGTAAATTTCCTCCCACGTGATATTTTTATAACAATAGAATGGAAAATTCACAACCGGGGGCAAATTCTTTTTGGCCACATCTTGATATCTTTCAGCTTGAAAGGTACTATAAAGCTCAGAATGATCACGAACGATTTTCGCACTTTTTTAAGTAATAGTTGTGATCCGGGGTAGATTTATCCCAGCGCGTGTGCTGACGGGTTAAATATTATTTTCGCATGCGCATGTTATTTGACCCATAATTCGAAAAAAATCCCTCAGTTATGGAACCAAATGAATATTTTTCTGTCGGAGCAAACTGATGGGGGTGATCCAATCTACCATTTTATAATAACGTTTTTAATTATGAAACAGAAAAAAATAGGCCAGTTTTGCAATATTTTTTAAGTTCTTAATTTTGTCCGTATTTAATTGTTGTACTTTACTAAATTTTTATATTAGAAGTTATTTTCTTTGTTGACACCCAATAAACATCCACTTTCGGTAAATTGAATATACACACTTCAGGTATAAGAGCTAAAAACAAAACAGACACTAAAAACAAAACTACACATTCAATGGTCATACAAAGTGAATAGATTCTGCTTTGGATAGCTCATGTACATAACTGTACTGTCTTTCAAATAAGACAATACAAAATATGTGATATATTCCAAATGTTAACTATTTAAGGGGTCAGGTAATCTTTGAACTCATAAAAAACATGAAAAAGTGAACTCTATAAGAATTACAGTAACTCTGTAGGTAATTGTAATTGAATTATAAAATTTAAAACACATATTAATCATAATTATCACATATATTTACAAGTAAAATTACAAAAAATGTCAACTTAAAAAAATACATATAATTAAACTACCTTCTTATTTTAGTTGTTTCAAGATGAGTAAACGTGTAACACTTAATGGTTACCAAAAAGAGTCCTGCATCGGATTGTGTAACCCGATATTACCCCGTTACCGAAACATAGGTCGGGTCTAGTTGAGGCTAATTTTTTCCATACAAGGTAATTCTCGGTTCGGGTTGACTTTAAACATTTCGGATGTGGAACGGTTTAGGATTGACTTCTTATTCATTCGGGTCTCATTTGGGTTGACTCAATTTGTAAAAAAATCCTGAATATTTTCGATTAAAAAACTATATATTTGATTATTAACGAGTGTATATATATTCTTTTTATACAAAAAGTATAACATTGAATTAGAGATATAATTGTAGGCTACTTTTCCTTAATTGTATTAAAATATGGATTAATTGTTTTTTTATTCTGGGTTCGAGTTTGAATAATTCGGGTTCGGGTCAGTTTCGGGGTAAATTTGTGGAGTGGGTCTCATTTCTGCGTTAGTATCGGGAACGTGATGTCTGTAGGACTCTAAGTGAATCTTATTAAAATATCAGGAATAAAAAGTTAGCTGAAATGTTTTTATAATTTATTAAGTATCAGTAAGTACATAAGTATTAAAGATTTTTAAAAGCTACTTTCAATTGAATTGAATTTATTTTCGTAGTACTGTATATAAATAAATCAATCTTCACATAACAAAAGAAATTATTATTTTTTAAAAAGTTTACGTAACATCAGTATGAGAAATGTACAAAATCAATTATGCAATCATAATTTTAAAAAAAATTGCACACCAATTTAATAACGTAAAAGTAACAGAAAAAAATCAATTGCAAACTAACGTTTATCAAGACAATATTTTGTCCTATTTCTTATTTAAAGGCAACTGCAAAAGTTTATAAGCAAATGAAATATTGATATTTTTGGTATGTTTTGTTTTATAATTTTATTATTATATAGTGTTTGATTCAGTCCTCTCGTTTTGTTTTCAATAATATTTTTTCTATTTAAGAGCTTCCAAATACTTTAGAAAATATAAATTAATTCAATTTCTTATTTATTTATTTATTTATTAAAATATTTTAGTTACTCCAAAATTGCTAAGTTTACACCGTGATTATATAATTAAATTGATTGAGTTATAGATAAATCTATTTGTAAATTTTATAAAAAAATAATTTCAGGATATAATTAATATTTTCCTTGTAAAAAATAAATACGAAATATTAAATTTAAAAAAAACTTGTTTACTTAAACATACATAATTAAAGTACAAGCTTCTGTTTTATTTATAACCTTTTCTTTCCTTCGCTCAAAATTTATATTACGACATACTAAACTCACATACTGAACTTAACAGTTATCTATTTTATTTTCATTTAAAAAAATAAATCTGAAACGGAAAAGGAAGAAATATTTTTTTTTCAGCTATCGAGGAAAGTATATAACGTATTAAATTTCAAAGAAAGTATCTTCATTTTTTTATATTTTGAACATGTCTAAAATTCAGTGCAGAGTTAAATTTATAAAATGGCAGTGGATGTTCAAATGTCAGACAAAATAAATGACATACATTTTCCTCAAATAATAATAAAAAAATGTTAAAAACCTATTTATTGATGCAGCGCTTTTTTGTATCAAACTATTTTCAGATAACAAATAGAAGTTATTCAAAAATATATTATTACACGGAAGAACAGATTTTAAATTTATCTTAAAATTAACTATGCAGAAATGTAAAGCGACGAAGTATATTTACCATTAATTAAAAATAGCGTTTACTATTGTAGACTTTTTAGGAATTTCCTTTTTAGTGCAGACATTATTATGAAATATATGAATCCAAAGGTGACTGTCAATATTGGTGATTAGATCTTGACATATTGCACCTTTTTGCATTTTATATTTTTTATTTTATTGGCTCTGTTCATTTAAAAAATATAATGTGGCATGCTGTGACTATTCAATTATACGTATCGATAAAGAAAAGCACAAACAAGCATCTGTGCAAATCCGATAACCGTATTATGACTATTCCCGACCAAATGCAACCGACAGCTGTGCCTCTAGTAGCGCGATTTGGAAGTATACGTAGGTGAATATGTGTGTATGAATAGGTTTGCAGGTATATTGCTTACGATGGGGAGATATTAAACATGCTTAACATGATCTTCTTTATAAAATAAATTGTACATATGAGGATGTGAGTTTCAAAATTCCCCTTATCCAAAAAATCAAATTCGGGGAAATAGCAAAAAACCTCTGACTGCTTTCATTCGTTTTCATTGTAAACCAAGATTTTAAAACCCCAGAAATACATGCTAAAAGTAGTTTTTCTGTGGATTGTAGTGTTTTGTCAGTGAAGATTTACCAGTAGAATAGATTGATAGAGAAAACATGATTTTTTAATTTTTAGATAAAGCGAGTTTTGAAAGTCAAGTCCTCGTATGTTATTTTTATCAGTAAATGTGCTTTATATACCACATACCTGCACACAAATTGTGAAGTAGTATTTAATATCGAAATTGATTGAATGTCGAAAATGGTACTTTTCAAGGCTTCCATTAAAGTTATTTTTCCATGTAACACATTCCCTAATAAATAAAAGACGCTCTACACTTTTACATTACACTGTTAAAAATTTCCGTAAAATAATAATGCATTGACAGTAAATTTTACATTGGCTTTACCATTTTTCTAGAAAATTGTCGAAACACCGTTAATTTATAAAGATTTCATTCGCCCAGTGATAAAAAAATCATCGTTTAGCAATTATTTATGAATCTGGTATAATGATTGTAATTTTACATCTATCGTAAACTCCATGGACCAATGAGAACGCTTTCTTCAAAATATCTCGTATCTGGAATGGCAACTTCAGGAAATTGTTTGTGTTTGTTTACACGCCGTGCCGACGCCGAGACAGAATCTTGTAAGGATGCACTAAAATTGGTACGATTTTAGTGATTTAATGTAAGTTACATTGCTGTTTTATAGTTTTATGGTATTTATTTTCATTCAACTATGTTTATATATTAAAAAATTACGCTTTATATCGATCTGTATTACAAGATCAATCTTATTTACTCGTAATAGATTTCGAAATTTATGATAAGTTTTCACTTCCTAGTTTGATAAAAACCGTTTCCGGTATAACTTTTTTTTTCTCTAGTCGTCTTTGATCATTATTATTTAGCTGAATTGATCGAAAAATGGGTCTATGATGCTTTGGTGACTTGATTGAACTATTTTATCTTGATTGGTTGTTTTGAGCTTCTAAAAGTAAAAATTTTTCAAAATCATATTTTTTTATTTATTTTAGTAAGTAAAGGTTGTAGATAAATAAGTTTTTATTTAACTTTAAAGTTAGTATGTTTAAAAGACAGCTAGTATAAATAATATTACTATGATTATTTATGAACTTCAACATGGGGCACAGTAGTCCACAATCCACTCTGCTCCTGTAATGCAGAATGTTCAAAATATTTAATAATTGCTTATTTTCTATAAAGAAATATTGTTTTAAAGTAGTAAGAAAAATAACAATTTATTTAACATAGTAAGAAATATTTTGTTTTGCATGTACTGCCTTTAAATAAATATTAGTGTGAATGTAGTCTAATTGGTGATGATTCTATTCAAATAAGATTCATGAGATGCAAATTGAATGGAAATTAGTTTATTTTTCCCGAAACTGTGGATGAATCTGTTGTTGATGTCAATCATTTCACAATGTTGCTTCCAGACCCAAAAATATTTCAGGAAAATTCCAGCTTCAATTTTACTCATAAGTATTTTGGAATTTCATTTGCAAATTTTAATGTGCGCTGATTTTTTTGTACTTAAGTAATAACTTCAACTAAATTGTTCCTGTATTAATCTGTTATTATTTTCAAAATATAATGAATTATTTTGTTTTTGTTTCAAAATGTTGCTTGTAAATTTATATTACTATGTTATCTTGGGGTAAAGGGGAAATATAAATGAATTAGATTAATAAAAAATAGATTTATATTGTATTTCAGATAATTCCTAATAGCGATCCACTGTTCCCCACTTTTGGGACACACTGGTCCACTTTACGGGTGCATATATATATATATATATATTTTTTTTTTTTTTTTTGAAAAATATACTGAAAACTATGTTCTGAGAAAATTATGATGAATGTATTTAAAGGCTTAAGGAATATTAAAAAATATTTTCATGCAGATTGGGTTGCCCATTAAAGAGAAAAAAAATTAACTGAAAAGTGGTCCACTGTATACCAGTCTACCCTATTAGAAAACAGTAGTTTGGTGTGAGCTTGGAAACAACACCAACATTGGTGCGTGACATTTGTTCTGAATTCGGAAAACACAATGTTTTGCAGTGTAATATTAAGAAACTTAATGAATACTATATATGTATGACATTTAGCATCTATAATAATAATGAGTTTTTCAGTGTAATTGTACCCACATTAAAATAATGTAGATTACTTTTACGAAAACTTTTTTTTATTTAAAAAAAAAAAAACGAGACGAAAATAATAAGTAGCTGTAGTAGATCAGTAGCGCCATCTGGTAGAAAAATAAAATTAATCTTCTAAACGAATTTATATACTGGGTTAGTACCTTGTTCGTACATTTAAGAAATGGTTAATTGTTTATGAACTGTCATGCTAATTCATTTCTAAGTATACACCATTCTGGCATTTTTGGCAGTCTATCTGTGAAGTTTTGTATACTCACCAATAGATTTGAAAAATTGTGCCTGAATTATAACCATTCTTTTATTTAAGTGCAGCATTTTTTTAGCATACAATGTTTCAAAACCAGGGTCGCCATTTCATAATTTTCTTGGGGGGGGGGGAGAGGAGGACTTTTCTTTGACGGCAGTGGCATAGCCAAGGATATGAGGTTCGGCAGGGCTGTAAACCCTCCCCCTCCGAATGAGAAACGTTTACTAAATCATAGATACAAAAGAAGTAAACGAATACGAATTCGCAAAAAAAGATGAAAATTTCCGTCTTAGCAGGTATAATTTCAAGATACTATGAAAGTTTTCTGTTATAGGAGGTTTTGTTACCTTTGTTTAAATGTTGTCTCTAAGACTGTTAAAACATTCTTTCTATATTTGACCTCTGAAGAGCATAGCTGTTTTACAATGAAACTTGTGAAAACAAAACCTGTCTATGACAGAATTCTTCTCATCCGAAAAAAAGTTTCGGCGAAAAAGCACCAAACAATTATACCTACTAAGACGGCGAAATGTCTAACATTTAGGTTTTTAATAGCCCTTTTCAACTAATTCTTTGCAGGTTTTACTGCAGGGGTGCCATTTCAAGATTTTTTTGCGAGGGGGGCAGGACTTTTCTTTGATGGATGGGGTGTTAAATAGTGCATGGGATTGCACAAATCACACACAAAATAAGAAAATCCTGCACAATAAAAAAGTTTGTACATGATTTTGCCCTCTTAATTTCTTTTGCAGAGAATTTTTTTAAATTTCCGTGAAAGTCTGTGATTTTTATTTATTTATTTTATGAAATTATGCAAAATTAGCTAATTTTTCAATTGATCGCGAAAACATAGCGAATTTTCCCAATTGGACGTAGAATTAAACAAATTGTTAGTTGTAAAAATCACTAATTTTCTCGAACTGTCATGGAAAAATATGGAGAATTTCGCCAAAGATTGTAGAAATAAATAGCGATTTCTGTCATTCGGTCGCAGATAACAACATTCATTCGCATAAAAAAGTCAAATTTTTTCAATCAGATTCGAAAAAAGATTGAAAATTTTGTCAAAAGACTTTTAAAAAAATTGTGAATTTTATGTAATTATCACGGAAAAAAATCACGGATTTCATCCAAAGGTTCTGCGACAAATCACGAAATTAGTCAAACAATCGCACATAAAACAAATCGAGAATTTCATCAAACGATCACGCAAAATAATCGCAAATTTTGCCAGTCAGTTTCGAAAAACAAATCCCGAATTTTAACAAATGATTGTAGAAAAGGATCGCAAATTTTGTCAAAAGGTAGCAGAAAAAAAAGCAAATTTCGTAAATCGGTCGAAAAAATATATCTTGAGTTTCGACAAATAGTCGCGGGCAGGGCTTTACAGATGCGGTCGCCAGGGTCTACCAAGTTATTTACTGTTTTGGGACGATTTCTGTAAAAAAATTGGCATAATCCTGCATATTAATCCTGTTAATTTTTGATGACAGGGAGGGATGTTAATTTGGATGTATAATTTATTGGGTTCTGGGTCTGAGCTCAAAGCAGAGAAAAATTCATTTTTTTTTTCAAAACAAAATTTAAAACACATAAAAAAAAGCTAAAACATTACAATTTTTCGACTAATAAAACTTTTATAAATTCTTTAGTGAAGTTAATTGTAATTAATAAAATTAAATAACTTCTTCTGAAAATTAAAATAAATGAATAATTTTTATATGTTTTAAAACAAATATTTATGAAAGAAATTTTGAAAAAAGAAAATTTTAATCAAATAGTATTTATTTGAAGTTATATTTGTGTTATCAGAAAGGGGGGGGAAAAACATCTAATTCAAATGGTGGCAACTCAGCAAGAATAATTTTCCTCCTTTTTGTTATTTCGCAAGGAAGTTTTTAAATGCACCACAGCGGGTTATTGTTTTTTGAAATTGTAATAGAGTCCTGCATGGGTCGGGTTGTATCCAACCCGAACCTGCAAATTCCATTTGAAGTCAACCCACAAGCCACAACTGACATGAACTCAACAAAAAAATTTCCTCAACCTGCAACCCGACCCGAACCCGCAAGAACAATTTTCGGCGACCCGCAACCTGACCTGAATCTGACATATTTCAACCAGCAATGAAAGGACAATAAATCATGTTTTAATACTATTATGAAAAGTCATGTACAATACAAATAAATAAATGTATATCTCTAATACAAATTTTATATATTATAGAAAAATGGGCAAATCTATATTCTTTAATATTCAGATATAGTGTAACCTCTGAATAGCAGATACCTCAAGATCATTGAATAGAGTCCTGCATCCGATCGGGTTGTTTCTATCTTTTTTCCTGGCTGGGATGACTCTAATTTTCTTTCTGCTTATCGGGTTCATCCTAGAATGATTCTGTCGGGTCATGTATGTTTTTTTAAAGTCTAATTGTTGGGATTTTCACAAAACATTTGAACAGAACTATGTTTTAGATGAAAATAAATATGTATTTTAATATGAATAGGTATATATATTAAAATCACTTCATGAGAAAAAATAAAATGTACAAGAAATGCAATCATAGATTGTTCTTTTTTTACGGTGGAGTTAATAAACATTTTTTAATTTTTGTCAGAATATGAAAATATTGCAAACATTTCATTTATGATACTCACAAAAACACATGTATTATATTTGTGATAGTTATGAGCACATACACATGCTACATGTGTGTAGATTTCGAGGTGCCCCCTATTCCAAGGTATAAGCATACAAATATATGTGTTAAGAATTGAAAAAGTGTTCGTTAAATAGAAGTGTCTGCTTTTTGGGAGTGTCGATTATGGAGGTCTTATTGTATATATAATCTGAAAAAATACTGTGGACCAGACTTGTATAAAACCAAAAACTTCTTGCACACATAAATGTTGGGTCAAAAACTTTCTGCAAATTAATTTAATGTTTAATAAAATTATGTGTTATTATTTTGACAATATGAATTAAAAACAGTAGTTTAAAATACTTACCATTTAAAATTAATTAATATTAATTAAAAAATAATTATTTTGGTTAAAAAATAATAAAGCTAAAAATCCATGATAGGAAGAGCTGCATTCTCACAATTATTTTGCCAATGCTTTTAGATAGCCCAATCCTTAATATTTTGAGCTCTTCGCAAGTGCCTGTAATGTCACAACAATATCTTTCATCTTTAAACTGTAAATTGTATGCAAATAGTAAATAAATCGTACATAAAATTGGAATATTTTTTATTTTTTGGTATTAAAACAAAAATTATGTTTTTATTTTCTAAAATGTTTTCTGCAAAGTTTCGAATTTTGCAGAAAATTTTCCACGCGCATGTGCGAATATATTATACAAATCAGCTGTGTATATTTGAAAAAGCAGGTCAACCTGAACCCGACCTGCAAGAGTCAAAACCCAACCCGAAACGCAACAAAAAATATAGCAGCGACCTGACACAAACTGCGTGTGAGGTAACAGCAGGTAACCTGACCCAATGCAGGACTCTAGATTGTAAACATACAGGATGTTCCTAAAATTTTGGAACAAATTTTAAGGCAGGATAAAACATTTTTTGTACAGGAAACCAACATTGCAACTTACTTATTCCATCCAAACTATAGGGCATCTCACTAGAAACTGAACCAGAATTTTTGGTAACAACTTTAAAATAATGAAGATATTTTAGTGAGAATTTCTTTGTAATATATATATAACTTTGCTTTGTATGAAATATGATGACATCATTGGAAGGGACTGAATTCTGGTCTGTGACATAATATATGTGCTGTCAGCTGTATTTTGAAGGATAGGATGTGTACCTCACTGTTTGGATTTGAACTTTGGCAATTTACAGCATTCTCATCATGTCATCCTGTTTCACAGAAATTAAAGTAAGAAGTTTGAAAACCTCCTTACATTATTTTTATTATTGCTAAAGTAATAAACGAAAATCCAAGTGATGCTTATAGTGAGATACACAATATATTTTTGACTGAATAAGTAGATTTCGATCCTGGTTTCCTGTAACAAAATCTCCTTGTCTTGATGCAATATAACTACCCCTGAAAGTTTGTTCCATTTTGTTTAGAAACACCCTGTTTGTGAAAAAGCAAGAAACAGAATATTACCTTTAACAGATACTATTCAGGAACTCACATTTATACATCATTCCCTATTAATTGTCTTTTCTAATCTTCTTTTACAGTTAATTTTCTTAAGTGTCACTTTTAAAATATCAAATAAATAATGTCAAAGCAATATCTTTTACTTAAGGGATTTTGTTTGTTAATTCAAAATATCTTTATTTATTCATAGCTAAAAATAGAACTTATGTAAGATTTTTTTTTTCTTTTTTTTTTTAAGTAATGGGTTTGGTCCAGTATCAAGATATTCGACCAATTCTAATATTAGAAACGGCGAGTACTTTGATATTTGGCCTAGTCAAATAAATACATCGAATATTCGGTACTTTTATGTTAGCCGGGCGCTGGTGATATATTTGTATACATGAATATATATATATATATGCGTATAGTATATATCACTGGTGCCCTTCTAACATAAAAGTATTAAATATTCAGTATATTCCTAATAAATAAATAAATAAATAAATATAGATAAGATATACTGCATATTGGTATTATCAGTGTTGACATTCTTTTTAAGGTTCATCTTACTTTACCTCTGATGGATGATGAATGGTGGTGCTTTTCTTCATGGAATTCAAAAGTTCTTTAGAAAATTTTTTTCGGAGGTAATTAAACATTTTAAAGATATATCATTATTTAACATTTTTTTTTTTTTGTGACTTGGTTAAACCGAAACTCGGTTAAGCGAGACTCGGATAATCGCGACTCTACTGTATTACAGGGCTTGAATTTCAGGGCGGGATTCGCGCCAAAAATTTTGAAATCCCGCCCAAAAAAAAGATCGTGGGCGGGAGCCTCCCGCCCAAAAAATTTCACAATTTTCGGAGATTTAATTTACCTGCAACCGAACGATAAATTTCGGGATTTTTTTCCCGCAATCGATCGACGAACTTTGCATTTTTTACGCGACTGATCGACGAGCTTTGCGTTTTTTTCGCGACAGATCGACGAACTTTGCGTTTTTTCTGCGACAGATCAACGAATTTTGCGGTTTTTTTCCGCGACAGATCGACAAACTTTGCATTTTTTCTGCTACTGATCGACGAACTTTGCGCTTTTCCACGATCGATCGACGAATTTCGCGTTTTTTATGCGGCCTATTGACAAAATTCGTGTTCTTTCCGTGATCGATCGACGAAATTCGCGTAATTTCTGCTTTTTTTTTAAATTTCGACAGATTGACAAAGTTCGTAATTTTTTTTTACCTGTGTGTGACTGACAAATTTAGATTTTCATCTCTGCATTCGACTGATGAATTTCACGATTTAACTCCGCGACCGACTGATGAATTTCACAATATTTTCCCGCGACTGATTGACGAATTTCGCAATATTTTCTGATGAGCAATCAATGAAATTCATGTTTTTTTCCTTGACTGAAAGACGAACTTTGAGAAATTTTCCGTAACCGATTGGTGAATTATTCGGTTTCTTCTGGTTACAGATCGATGAAATTCACTATTTTTTTTCCTCGCGCCTAATTGAAAAATTTCAATTTTTTTTTCCGCAAATGACTGACGAATTTCGTGTTATTTTCTTGCTACCGATTAACAAACTTCGCCATTTTTTCCCGCGACTGATCGACGAATTTGGCGATTTTTTTCTATGAACATAGCAATAGATAAGGACTTCTAATAAAATAGCCTTTTGAATAAGTAAATTGTTTCTCGAAAAATGTTTCAAATACAATGTCGGTGTAGAACAGTTGTATTAGTTCATCTACCTCTTCAAATCGTGTCTGCTTGACAGCCATCATCTGGTAGGTATAACAGATTTATTCTATGGTATTTATCTGCATTGTTGTTTGTAGGTGGCGTTACCTTCGCACAGTTGTACACTGGCTGCCATGAAGTCCCAAAGTCGCAAATCGATATTAACGTTATTTCGTTAGAAATCCTTCTCTATTTCTGTTCATGCGTAAGACGAATTTCATTATCTTATTCCCTCAACCAATTGACTAAATTCACAATTTTTTCGAACGACAAATAGACGTTTTAAAGATTTTTTTCCTGCGACCGAAAAGAGGGAAAAGAACAAAAAAGGGCAGTAAGAGCCAAAAAAGTTATACCATCAAAATAAGATATCACATGTAAAAATAAATAAATAAAACATTGAAAGAAATGCAATCAAAAAATTTGTAAAGAATGTTGTCATTTGGTTTAATATTTTACAAGTGTCTATGCATAATTAAACATAGGTTTGATTTTTCTTTCATATATATTTTTTAATTCATACTTTTCTGAATCGAACAAAACAAATGGCATTAAAATATTCAAATTGAGCTGGATAATATTGTGTATTTTTTTATATATCATATTTTTCTAGTTGTGCACACTGTTTGTAAAGAACAAATCGTTTGCAGAAAGATTATTCTTTTGCACAGAAATGTATAAAAGGATCATATGTGCAATCACCACCTGTTGTTTTCTCAATTAAATGAGAGAAATTTTATTTGTCGCCAGGGGCCGATCCAGGTAAAATTTGGGGCCTATTTAGGGCCCTTCACGAAATTTCATTTAATAAAACAATTTATCAACAACTGTCTGTTCACAAAAATCCATTTAATAAAACATGACCCTTCACAAAATTGATTTAATAAAATTAACCCTTCACAAAATTCCATTTCATAAAAACATTCTTCATTAATTGCTTTTATTTTATTATGTTTTAAATTTTGCTAACAAAACAAATTCACTAGAAGGAAAAAGTTTAGCAGAAGGACTTAAAGAAGTTATTATTAATAAATGTTTAGTTTGAATTTGAGTAACTGGATTTCATATTTCATTACAAAATGTTATTTTTCATATAAATATAATAAATTTTACAAAAATAACTTTTACTCTTCATAAAATGGGCCCCAAGAGCGAAACCCTGCATCGACTGCTGGTTGCAGTTAGAATTTTATTTTTAAGGTTTATCTCATTTAAAATGCATTCTAAATGCAACAAATAAAGTTTGCATTATTTATTTGACAAAAGTGTAGGTGAAGATTTTAGGTATGATCTTTTCATATATATCTGTGCAAAATAAATTATATTTCTGCAAAAGATGTTTTTTAAACAGTGTAGCAAAAACACGATTTGAAAAGAATGTGTGCCAAGTTAAAAATCAATTTGAGCTTGTGTTAAAGTACTTACTTTTTTGACCGGTTCTAATTTGAATTTTTTTCATGCCATTTGTTTATTCGATTCAGAATTATATAATTTAAAAAAAAAAGATGAAAACAAAAAAATTTATTTTTGGAAAATTTAAAACAGTGAGTCCCCTTAAAAAGTTGATAGATAATTTTTTCAATCATAGACTTTGTTTTCATTATGAACAACTAAATAGTTATTTTTTTCATTATAAATCACCGATTAATAAGTATATATCAATGTTTTCATATTTTTTAGCATGTATGTGACCACACATGATTTAGCTATTTTTGTAAAAAAATATTTGGACTAGTATTTCTGTTAAAGTTTCTTCCAACCAATCCTATCTGTTGGTTCCCTGATATTCACTAAAAGTTTTATAAATTTTTAGACAATATACAATATTATTATTGGCGATTCAAGTGCTTGAATGTGCCATCTGATGGAAAAAAGATGTAACTTCTCGCTTTCAGAAAATCCTATGAAAGCCCATTGCATTACATGTATTTTTAATTTGTTCATAATGATTATTTTTTTGCTCAATTTCAGATTTCATGTGATATATTAATGTTCTGTGTTTATATGACAATTTAAAAAATATCGAATTTGAATATCTAACACTTTCAAATGCGTTTACAATAAATAATGATTTCAATGGCACTTTAGCGTTAGTTGAACATGCATCATGCCATGGTTAAAGGTACAATTTTCTGGTACCAACAGGTGTGATTAGCGCCCTCTTTAGGCCTTTTCAAGTCTCAATTATTTGCTAAAGAAAACCATCGCATTGAAATAAACAGTTGAACAGTTTAATTAGTATTTATTCGAAACAAATGTTATGACAAGTATTAAAAAGTACTACATGAAATAAAGTATGAAATTTGTAACTATCAATTTCAGTAAAATCTGTGTAATTGAAACCAATTTGATACTGAAATTTTTTATGGTTTTATATAAAATTTTACCCGCTAATATAGAAACTTGAGCAACAGAAATTTCCTTCAGTCCTGTACGATTTCTTCTTGGTAGGTTTTACTATTTTCTGCAGTAGCTTCATCAGCCAGTTTATTTCTGTATTATTATCTTGCTTACTGTTTATTGCTTGTTGTTTTATTTAGTTACATAAAAAACTAACTATAAAGTTTTGATCATTTCACAACTAAATTTCTTAATTTTTAATGAACTACAAAATTTTGTAAAAGTTGTGTATGATATATGTATGCAAGGTTTGGCAAATGCGAATATGTCGCTATCGGCAACCAAAATATTTGAACTGGTGACTATTTTTATATTACTTTCCAAAATTAAATTTTAACTAAGTTAAAGAATTAAAACGAATACTTGATATATTGTATCTATAGAAATAGTTAGTTTTTGTTGATCAATTTATAAGCATTTTGAGTGTCAATGATTAAATAATATGCATGTGGGAGGGTAATTTTTTTTTTTTACCAACAACCAGTAATTTTTGCAGGTTATCATTTTTTCCCTATTTACCTGGTATATGTGTGTGAGAGAGACTGATGATAAATTTGGTTTTGTTTATACCTAGTGTGTTTTTTAAAAAAAATTATGAAAACCAGAAGTGGATTTTGGCATAAATGGGGTTCTCTGTTGGGCCCAATTGCAAAATTTCATTTATTAAAAGGGAAAAATTTACAGAATTCCTCTATTAAAAAGAGGCGCTTCATATAATTTCATTCCAAAAAAGCATACTCTTCATAATTTTTTTTATTTTAATAAGATTTGAAATGTGAAGCTTGTATCAACAAATGCTTAGATAAATACCTGCATAGTCAATAAAATGGGACATGATTCATCAGAAAAATCTGATTGATAGTTAAAATAAGTCTGTTTTCTGTATCGCTAATGATTCTGATGCTAGGTTATATTGCATTCTTATTTTTTTTTTATATAAAATGCAGATAGTCCAAGACATTTTGCATACTATACTTTGGCGATATATTGCATTCCATTCATGCTCAGTTAAGTTCAGACTAGTGAGCAAGCTGGCCAATCCGCTTGTAAAATATCTATTTCTATGGATTTTTATATCGGAGATTTTCAGAGCATTGCTACCTATTATCAAACAGTGTGGGATAAGTAGTATTTCTAAACAGATTTACATGCAGTTCAAAGGCCTTATCTCCATCTGACCTGTTGCAGAATCTCTATTGTACCAGTGAATGAGATGCAATTTAAACTAGACCCTTTGGAAGATGGAGTAAGTTATACAGAAATTATTGGTTCTTGCAATGCTCCATATTGTTGTGGAAAACTGTACAGATAGTGCAGAAAAAACAAAACAAAACAAAAAACATGCAGTTCTTTGCTGCTTTTCCAGAGAATGCACTGCCTAAAGTATTTATTGAACAAAGGGTTGTGCTTTCCATTAGTCATTTCTGACTTTTTCATTGTTGTTCTAACTTATAGCCTTAAAATGATTTTATGACAACTTCTATTTTTGTATTTTCTTAAAAATGTATATGAATGCTTATATCCATGGTAAATGCATTTAATTTTTTTTAAGGTACTTAATGTTGATCAACTCTGTGTGTGGAACAGACTACAGCAAATCAAATAGCAGCATTCATGCTATATATCACCAAACCTGTTTATTTGTTACCTGTGTTAGTTGTTGCTATGCATATATTGTAATGTATTGTATTAATGTAATTTATATATTATAATAAATGTATTTCTATATTTTAATTGATTGTTTTGACTATTTGTGAATCACATTACTCTTCTTTTTTTTTCTGGATACATGTGCACCAATATTTTTACTGTAATTTATCAGATTGAATTAATTTCTAAAACAATAATTAAAACCAATCTTGTAAGGAATTAAAAATACATTATTTTATGTTCACAGTGAAAAAAAACTATTATAAGCTATTATTAGCTAAGCAATCATGAAAAATATTTATCAAAAATACTTAACTATCTTCTTATTTCTGAATTTAAATCTTCCAATATAAATAGCTTGATACTTAATGCAAGTTGTATTTTAAAGCATAAGGAAATATATTTTTACTGGGAAATTAATTTATAATACATTTCCTAAATTTCTTAAAATATTAATTTAGCTAGAATGATTGTTTACAATTTAACTGTACATACAAAAATTCAAAATATTTATGATACTCATTGTCATTGCATATCTCATTTTTCTATTGTCAAATAAATTTTTAACATTATTTTCTTCACTTTTTTTCTACATATGAATGTAATATTACTTTTATAATTTTAATCAGATTTTGAATAACTTTGAAACAATCAATAGTCTTGCTACACCTATATTTAAGTAATTTTTGGAGTAAGTTGCAAATATTTAGAAATTATTTAAATTTTTTACAGATATATTAAGTTTGTTAAATGAAAAAAAAATAACAAAAAAGGGCATGGTATTTTTCAGTCATTGTAGTTATTCAGAAATATTTCTCATCTAATTATTTATACCGTATTTTTCAGCCCATAATCTGTGGTTCAAATGATTTATTTTAGACCCAGAAATTGTATTTGATAAAATACTAGTTTTTTGTTCTCGAAATATACCTGACTTCAATTACTATATAAAATTTCTGGGTATATACTGAATTATTTGAGCCGCTGACTATACGCCGAAAAATACGGTATGTAGAACTTTTGCTTGAAAAATATATAGGTAGGGCAATTTCTGTATTCATTCTACATCAGCCAAAAATCAAAATATTCAAAATTTATTTCACTAAAAAAATATTCTAAAATTTATATACTCTCTACTGATTTCTTTAAAATTCCACCATATATTCATATATGGTTCAGTGATAAATAATTGATTTATTGAAAAATATTTTTATACCAAGTTTTGCAAGAATAATGAAACACTATTGTTTAATATTGAAGAAACTGCAAAGGTTTTATTTGTTGCACAGTGGTAGTTTTAAGTATGTAACTTGGAAAAAAAAAAAAAAATATTATATGTTTTTTTCAAAAAAGAAAAAAAAAAAATTCTTATTTCCATGTGAAGAAAAATGTCAGAATGTCAGAAGTAATTTATAAATTTTGGTCAGTTATTTATTAGTTTTATTTTATTTGTTGAAAATGTATGTAATCTTTAAGTATAAATTTAAGTTCTTGTTTAATAAATAAAGGTAAAATAGGAAGCCCATATAAAAATGTTCATATATTATATGATCAAGGAAGTCCAGTTAAGTACAATAATGAATTTATTGTTACATGACAAAAAAAAAAAAAAAAAAAAAAAAAAAAAAAGAAGGCTTCTGATCAGGCATAATCAACATTATGAATTATTATAAATGTTATATTTTTTCCTATTAGTATCTATTTATTAGAGAAGAATTTAAATTTTGTTTTAAGATGCTATACATTTGTAAAGAACAAAATTAATTTAATAAGTAATTGGGTACATTTTTACATTTATTTGTGATATTTTTATTACATGGAAATATGACTTTTTATCTCCCATTCGTTACACACAATTATGATTTTCTTGTTTTATGACTGTAAAAAATATATGTATGATCTTTTAACAGTTATTTTAAAATATGGGCATATAATTGTACATATATATTTTAAGGTCATATAACAATAAATTCAAAATATGGTTAATTCACCATTATCTAAATTTATAGTCAAATGACCGTACATATATGCTTTATGGTCATCTGAAACTAAAACCATAAAATGGTTAAATGACTGTATATGTATATTTTACGGTCATATAGCAATAAACTCATAATACGGTTGTGTAACCATTTTCTAAAAATATGGTCAACTGACCGTACATATATATTGCACGGTCATATGCCAATAAACTCATAATACGGTTATATGACCATTTTCTAAAAATACGGTCATATGCCAATAAACTCATAATACGGTTAAGTAAACGTTATGTACTGCTACGGTCAAATGACCATACATATATATTTTACGGTCATATGACAATATATCTTTAATGCGGTTAAGTAACCGTTATCTTAAATTACGGTCAAATGAACGGCCGGTTTGCTGCCGTTCAAATGACCGTTTTCTTATGATGAAATTTTTAACAGTGTAATTTTGTTACGCTGTATCTTTTAGGTTTCGAGATAAGTTCGATAACTTCCAAATTTCGCTTCTAGGAAGCTCAGTTATCACTCAGGTGTCACTTTAATGTGCCGTTAACTCATTGCCACATCTGTAGTTCTCTCCATTCGCAAGTGTTTCCAGGATAATGGGACTTTTTCATGCACCCTGTATAAATCCACGTAAATTAACTCTTTTAAAGTTGTTAAGAACATTAATTTATGATTGATAATGCCAAGCTTTATCTTTAAATGCATATTTCAGTTTCGATGTAACGTAAGAATAGCCTTCGTTTTTAGCATATACGTCGGGCTTTGTCATTTTGCTATACGTTAACGGTCTGGCACAGCTTGCAGTTCTCTCGATTTTCAAGTGTTTTCAGAATAAAGGAACTTTACCATGTCCCCCGCAAAAATCAACGTCATTCAACAGTTTTAAAATTGTTTAAAAACAGTAATTGATACTATGAAGCTTTATCTTCAAATGCATATTTCAATCTCTATGTCATGTAAGAATAAACTTCTTTTTTGTATATAAATATCTTTTGTGGTGAAAACAACATGTAATTTTACCCTTTGGTTGAACAGTCCGTGAGTCAATACATCAACTTTTCATGAGAAACATTAAATATCTTTTGAAAATGAAAGTACACGCAAGCATTCATCGGTGAATTATACACATTATCATTAGTGATTATTGTTTCATTAGTGAATCATTCATCCTCATAATAATTAATTTTTAAAGTATCACTTCTGAAATAACAATATAACTAACATTATACCTTTTATTTAAATGTATTTTTATTTTTTCCCCCTAATTAATATCTCATTTATTGGCAGTCAAAATAGTAGTTATATAACAATTTTTCTCAAATTTTAAAAGTTTTATTTTTCTGTATTGAAAAACTGTACAATGTCAAGGAAGTCGATTTTATTTATCTCATAACTTGCCTTTGTTGTATTATTAGAGTTGGAAACGAAATGGATTATATCAATAATTTCCTTGAATATTGTTTAAATCGTTAAAAAAAAAAAAAAAAAAAAAAAAAAAAAAAACATTTTTTTCATTTATTGACACGACACCGATAAATATTACACAATTGTCATTATCAGACATTGATTGCAGACAAAATGCATTTATATACTCTATGTTGACACGATCGTCATAGAATCGGTAGATCGAAAATTGCGTAGTGTATATAGAATCCATTTTGCTATGTCGTATAGAGACAATCTGTTCGATTTATCAATGTCGTGTCGTAATTTAAATGCGTTCTAAAGCTTCAAATTTCATACAACTAGATATACTAATGTTCGAAAAAAAAGATTTTTCCAATTTGTAAAATCGAAAATGTTGAAATTTCATTTGTGACATACTAGTTTTGCAATTTTAGTCTGATGTTTTTTCCTTTTTTTTTTCATTTTTATAAAACACATTCTATCTCCCACCTGAAAACATTAACTTGAAAATGGAAAATATCTGTGAGATAATTAAATACTATTTCTGTCATTAAAAATTCATTGTTTACTTTTTTAAAATTCATTTTGTTAATAGTTAAAAATAGAGACGTACCGTATACTCGGTACTAGTCCATTTTGACGAGTACTCGGTATTCAGCCAAATTTTACGTATTAACTCGTCTAATCATCTACGATATATATATGTCATGTCAGTTAATACAAAAGTGTTCTAAAGATTAGTTATAATCATTAGTAAAATCAAAACGCGGTCATTTCTGCCATTAACGTTGTACGACATGGCCCTCAGTTTACCAGATCGCGCTTTAATTTTAAAACTATTCTACGTTAACAGCTCAAACAGTGCAGCTGCTTTTCGTGAATTTAGGCGTGTGAAAGGAATGCGTAAAGGAAAATGTCTTTTGACACCGTGTGCAGTGGGAAGAATGGTAAAAAAATGGATCGTGTACTGTAAAATGTGGAAGAGGGAGGAAACTAGTAGCTCTCCGCACGCAAGAAGAAATTGCCACTGCAATTGTGGAGTCATCAGGGAATCCGGAAGACGGTTCTAGTGCACGTGGAGTTGCCTGAAATTTGAATATTCCCTATGCTACTGTTCTAAAAGTCCTAATAAAGGTAATCCAAATTTATCCGTATAAAATTAATTGTCATCAACAATTGTTACCAGGTGACGCGCAGCAGAGACTGGATTTTGCTTTAACGTTTTTAGCACGAATTGAGATGGATGATGTCTTCCCATGGAAGATTTTATGGGGAGATGAATCCCATTTTCATATGAATGGGACAGTCAATACGCAGAACTGCAGAATATAGGCTTCGGAACCACGAACTGTTATTCACGAAATACCCCTCCACTCTCCAAAAATCACTGTGTGGTATGGCTTTCTTTCAATTTTCATTCTTGGTCCTTATTCTTTTAGGAATTACGGTCAACAGGCCTGTAACGTGTTCGGTTACTGCATAAAGGTACCTACGCATGTTACAAACTTTCGTAGTTCCTCAACTGCAGCAAAGACAGTGCCTGTCTGAAACAATTTTTTATGCAAGATGGAGCCCCATCCCATATTGGGCGAACAGTACAACAGTTCTTACGACAACATTTCACAGATGATAGAGTAATAAGCCGGTATTTTCGTATGACGTGGCCTTCTCGATCCCCTGATCTTAAGCCATGTGAATTTTGGCTTTGGGGGTAATTAAAATCTATTGTGTACCGTGGAGGTGTCGCAAACCTCAATGACTTAAAATATCGCATATCACAACATGTGTGAAACATCAATCCTGATGCGTTACAATCCGCAGCTGAGCACGTCGTCCACCGCCTGGATTGTGTCTTGCAGCACAATTGTGATGTGGAACCTGAACTTGATCGGCACCGCCATGCGAAATCTTAACCCCATTCACTGTGACATTTTCCAATGAATTAGGTATGCCATCCGGTTTTGTGCCTTAATTCTTTGTTCTTGTATTGCACATTACATTTCACACAGAAAAGCGCCATCTGTCGGCAATTATTGCAATTATTTTTTTATTGATCCATTCTTCTTCCCCCTTCTCAAATAGTATGTTTACATATTTTGGTTTCATTCGGATTACTCCTTCAATCTTCAGACAGCTCCAAATAGGGATACTTATTTTATAACCACCCGGTATATAAATAATTTTGAAGTATCAAATGAAACATTTTTACAGTCGTTTCTAAATTTTCAGAGTGTTTAAAACATTCTTTTGGCGTAAATATTATTTTATAGCTACGCGAAATAAGTTCTTTACCAATGAAAACCTTTACCATACTTTATAATTGTGGCATGTCATTATTCATATCATGAAAAATATATATATATATTTATTTTATTGCGCGATTTCGCTTTTCTGTAAAATTGTCGTCTTTCACTAAATTCTTTGTAAGATAAAAATGTACTTTGACCTAAAATATATTTCGTTTTTTACCTTTTAAATTTTGCTATAATAGTCGGGTAAATATTTTCGATATGAATATTTCTGTCAATGAAAAAAAGTGAAATAATTCATAAACATCTCCTAATTTGAATATAGTGCTGCTAAATAAGTAATAATTAAAAAAATGTTTATTTATTACCCTTTTTAAACCCATTTTGTACAATTAAAGCTTGAATTTTCGACTTCGCAGCTTGTCATGATGTCTCACTATTTTACCAAATTTTTCATAGCGTCTAATTACAATAGTAGACTAATTACAAAATATGTACCAGAATTGTTAACTGTAAGTTACGCTTTATTTAGTGACAGACAATCAGTGATTATATAAAGCAAAGTTTACTAATAAAAATTCTTGTACATATTTTGAATAAAAAAAAACCACTTTAAACTCAGCACAAGTTTACTTGTCACATGCCAACAAAAACAATAACAACAGATTATGAAAAAGATTTTTTTTAAACTTGATTAATCTAAACTAGAAAGAATAAATTTGAATAAAAATTCTATGTTTGGGTTGCATGTAAATTACTATAAGTTGATTAAACGCAGAATTTAAGAAAATTATAAAAAATTTTCATTCCATACTTAAGCAACACAACTAATGAAGCAAGATGTGTCTCAAAAGTTCCATGAGAGATTTTCTTTTTAAACTTATAGATGAGAAAAGTCATAATAGAAAAAGTGGTGTTTGACAATCACATTTTGTTTACATATTAAGTAAAAACATGCTGCATTTTTTGATTATTTTTCTTTTGTTTTAAACAAATGATTTTACTTATATTGTAGATGCTGTTTTCTTCTAGAAAATGACAGTTATGTAAATAATTAAAATACTCGAGCTTAATATTTTTACATGGGATATAAATCTTTATATATTAATCATTTATTTCGTTAAAAATAGTTTAAATTCATCTTCTTTACACAGAAAACTTTTAAAAGTAATGTTATCATTATATATATTTTTAAAAGCAGAGTCATATTTTATTGTGCTTTAAAGGTGTGCAATTTCGCTTTTTTAACATGCAATTCAGAAAATATAAATTTGTTTCGTAGCATGTTATCTCAAAAAAACATTTGCATTATTTCGGTTAAAGGGCCCAAAATGCCTTTAAAATATACTTTTCCTTCTTAAAAGTACATTTTCACACAAATGACAAAGTGTGTAAAACACAAACTATTCCTTTTTCTTAGACTATTAAAATTTTGATCAAAATGTACTTATTTAAAAAAAAAAAAATCTAAGTTTAATCAATATATACATGATTATGGCACAGTTAGGTAGCGTTAAACTGTAAAAAATAGTCATTTTTGTATTAAAATAAAAATTATTTTTTGCTGCTTATAAATTGATCGTTTTAAAAAATAAATCTGTATGCGTTCCTTCAATATATATATATATATATATATAGATATACAGTGGTGGCCAAAAGTGTGGACATTTTTTAAAAGTTTCATGTTTTTCAACTTTGTGTGCTTGTAGAATATATTAATTTTCACTTAAATACAAACGTTTATATATCAAATTGAAGGTAAGTTAATGTAGAATTTAATAATAAAAACAGTATTACAATATTTGTATTACAAAAAAAGTTATGCAACTAATATTAAGATCTATCTTAGAATTGCATTTTTTAAAAGTGATACTTACACAATCAATGCTTAGTAGGATAACCCTTCTTTTTCAAGATAGCTTCACAGCGTCTTTTCATCGAGTGAACGAGTGTTTGGAGTTCATCTTTCGTAATCACATGGTGCCAAGAATCAATTATAGCTTCAATAAGTTGTCTTTTATTGAATGGACGTTTTTTTCGTACAAGAATTTTCAAACATCGCCATAAATTTTCAATTGGGTTGAGATCAGGGCTGTTTCCTGGCCATGGTAATATATCTATGCCTTTAGTTTGAAACCATGCTTTGCATAATTTTGCTGTGTGGCATGGAGCTGAATCCTGTTGAAAAATAAATGGTGCGTTGTTGGGGAAGAGATCCCTGATGGAAGGTATCAATTTTGGTTCCAGGACAGTTTCGATGTATTTTTTGGCATTCAGGATGCCACCAATCACTTAAATTCGGCCCACACCATCTGCAGACATACATGCCCAAATCAGGACATTTGTTGGGTTTTTTGTAGTTGCTTCAATGCAATCAGGATGAAGTGCTTCTCCTACTCTACGTCTCACGTATTGTCTACCATCACAACCAAAGGGCGATATTTTACTCTCATCGCTCCAGATTACTTGCTTCCATTGATTTTCTGACCATTTAATGTGTTATTTTTCCCACTTAACTCGTTTTTCGCGTTGCTTTTGATTTAAATATGGTTTTTTCCCTGGAATTCTAGCTTGTAGTCCAAATCCTGATAACCTTCTTCTTATTGTTCTTGAACTTACTGCAATACCCGCTGCATTCATTTCACATCTAATGGCATCTGATGAAATTTTTCTATCTTGAAGGCATAGCCGTTTAATATTTCTATCGGCAGTAGCACTTGTGCATTTTTTTTTGGCCTGATTTGGCCTTATTTTCCACTGATTTCATTTTTTCATAACGTAAACAGAACTTTCGTACACCAGAACAAGTCACTGAACCACCAATATGTCTTGCAATTTCAGCATAAGAGAGGCCATTATCTCTCTATATGACAATTCGGCTTCTTTTTGTAGATGTCCAATTAGTTCTTCTTGTTCGATGACATTGTTTAAAATTAGTTTAATTTAAAAAAAAGGACTTTAAATATTCAAAAACAGCAATACTCTATTTATTTGTACTAGTATGCATCATTCCGCAAAATATTTCCACAACAATAACTCTTTTACCCTCCAAATAACATAAACTATAGTTACAGACATTTGATTGGTCCTCAGAACAGTGTTTGTGATTGGCTAGTACGCTTTTATTACAAAACACGTCCTTATTCAAAACGATTTGTGTTTGTTTGTTCTACTAAAATGAGAATAACTTTTTTTGTGATACAGATATTATAATACAGTTTTTATTATTAAATTCTACATTAAATTACCTTCAATTTGATATATAAATGTGTGTATTTAAGTGAAAATTAATATATTCTACAAGCACACAAAGTTGAAACTTTCAAAACATGTTGAAAACAAAGTTGAAAACATGAAACTTTCAAAAAATGTCCAAACTTTTGGCCACCACTGTATGTATCCAATAATAAAATTTTCCAGAATTCATTTTTGTAAAACATTTATAACTATTGTAACATTTTCATGATACTATGTTGTCTTTAGTTTATTTTCAATGAATATCAGTATTCATTTCTGTCAATGAATATATAGATATGAATATATATCTGTATAGTTGATTTAGTTATTTTAACACTGAGATAAATGCTGATTTTTAAAAAAATAAAATACAAACTTTCAATATACATTAAAAATATGTGCCGTTTTTACAGGTTTACAGGTTTTGTAATAAAAATTTTGAATTATTGAAGCAGAGAAAAAAATATCTTAATACACTTAAGAAAAAAAAAAATATAAAAACATTCGTAAAATTCAACTTCATCAGAATAAATAGCGTGAAGTTCGTTTGTTTCTAAAACATATAACAAGCATCCTGTTTAAAATTTGACTTATTAACATATGTGGAACATAACTTTTTCCATTTAATTTTCTTATTCGAGTACGTATTTATCTATGATAATTTAATATTATTTCAATCAAAGAAAATAAACATTATTAATCGTTTAAAATATAAACGTATCTTGTTACTTAATTTCATATAGGGTCACAATAAAAAGAATTCATAATTTGATAATAATAATAATAATAATAATAATAATAATAATAATAATAATAAAAAGAAAGAAAGAAAGAAAGAAAGTTGTAATTAACATTCAGGCAATTGATTTTTTTTTGTTTTTATAAATAATGAATTAATAAATAATTTCAGATACAGGCAATTAACATAAATATTTCGATAAATATTCAAAATTATACAGAATTATAACATACATGCACAGAATTATTTTAGGTTACATAACATATGATTCCAGCTCCATATTAGATACATAATTACACGAGAAAATATTTGTTATTTACAGTTAAGTTATAATATACATTTACTAATGTATTTGTATATGTTATTTAGAGGTAACTTCCATACAATTCAAATTTAATACTTTTGTACCATTAATCACCGATCATGAATGTTGTTTAACGTAACATTATACACTTAATTGAAGAACATAAATTTAGTGTGTCTGGGATTAATATGTATAAAAGTTATAATTTTGAATGTGATATAAATTTGCTTGTAAATAACAAAGTTATAATTCGTAAATAATTTACAGATGTGTATTTTTAAATATGAATGAATGCTTAAAATTTTAGTCGTTTACAAATATTATGATTAATATTTTGTATATTCATGAAGATGTCACTAGAATACAGCGACAGTGTACAGGGTGTTCATAAATTCTTTCCCTGGTTACAAGAAATTAATGCAGAAAAACTGATATAATTAGGCATATTCTTGTTTCAATATATTGTAAAAACCTTTATCAAGTTTTTAATACAAGTACTTACGTCAGGAAATGTAGATGTAATCACCTTTGATAGCTCGAAGAATGTCAAGGCGGTATTCCATTTCTTTCCACGAATTGCCCAACGTTTAGGCTGTCCCACTGGCCGCAGTATCTGTGATTTCTAAGTGCATTATACAACATACAAAATTTAAGACAGATTGACTTTTTTTTTATTCTAACACTGTGGGAGTCTTATTCTCGGTGCAACTGTCCATCAATAACCATTTCATGTGTGTACACGTAAAAATACTACAATATAAAATTTGTGTTTAGAAAGCAAGACAAGTTCAATTGCGGCTTAAGTTTAATTAAAGATAGGTAAGGAGCAATATTAAATGATCGATATTATTTTTTTTTCAAATATCGATTGAAAACAATTACGTTAGATTTGTATCCAATTGTTTCTTCCAACATTTTCAACTTAAATAGCAGAATTAAAATTATATTATAACAAAATTTCATTATAGTAAACATATGTCTGAGGTATCTTGTGTTTATTCAAGCAGTACTTCATTGTATATAACGTTTGGACAGAAATGTCAACGAAAAACTATTTTTGAGGGAAATATAATTGAAATTATTGCTTTCGTTTAATTAATACCGTACATTGTGTTGTTGTTGATGTTTCGAATCCTAAATGATCTAGCCAATAGGCTAGACCAAGTCCATGAGCCCAAAAATTTGGAGGAAGTCCAAAACGATGAAAGGACACTCCCACAGGTCACTCCTAGTAATGTCCAAACGTAATAGGAGATGGTCATGGGTGGATGGCGCAGTTTTGCACTTTACCCAAATGGGGAATATCTTGGTGCCGCCGTCAAATTTCAGGCCTCTCAAGTGTCCACTCAAAAATCTTGAAATAGCAGACTGCTGGTCACGGCTACACCCAAGAGCAATAGCTCCTAAAGGCTTTTTACCACAGTGCCAGTTGTAAACTGGAGGGGAACGTCAAGATGTGTCGAGAGTATATTTAGCTCTTGAACAGATCTCCACAAAAGTCAAGGTGGAAGTGTCCGGTGTCAAAGAGATCCCCTCTTTAGCCAATGTATCTGCCATTTCATTTCCGCCATTGCCAACATGCGAAGGGATCCATTTAAAGAATATGTCAAGGTAGCTTGAAAGTCCTCTCAGTAGAGATTGAATAGATAATGAAGTTCTGTCACCAACGTGAGGCCAATTTTTTAAGTGTTGTATGGAACTGCGACTGTCAGTTAAAATCCGAATATCTTTATAAGTGGTACAGGAAGTGGCAGCTTTGAGGCCCTCCTCAATCGCAAGTAGCTCCGATCGAAAAACTGAGCAGTGGTCCGGATTTCTGATCTTTATGGCAAGTTTGGATGATGACATTTTCACAAATATACCGCTGCCACAATGATTATGCTCATTTTTACTACCATCCGTGGAAATTTGGAGGGCATTAGATGGAATAGTACTGAATGTTTCTAATGCAATTTGTCTAAGATAGTCTGGGATGTCTTGTTGTTTGTTGGTGTAGGAAAGAAGATCGGTATTAAAGTGTACTCTTGGCAGTTCCTCAGGTGGGTCAATACAAAGTTTTAGGGAGTGACCCTCGACGCTGGTATCAATAAAACCCTGCGTGATTGCCAGAGAGAAGGGACTGTTTCTTTTTAGCCTTTCTTCAGCCTTTGATTGTTTGCTCAGTTACTAAGAAGCAAAGAGGTACGGTTATGTGTGCCATAGCTATAGAGTTTATTAAAGTATTTCGTTAATGTTACTGTTCGTCTAAAACTAAGTGGCTGTAAATCGCATTCATAAAGAGACAATTAAAGGGCAACTCTGACGCAAGCCAGCTATTGAACGGGCAGCACTAAGTTGGACTCGTTCAAGCCTTAGTAAATTGTTAGAGGAGGCACAGAAATAAACCTCAGATTCATATTCGAAATTGGGCCTAATTAGTGACACATATGTTGTCTTCAGTGTAGAGGCATCCGACCCCCAATCAGTAACAGAGATACATTTCAGGATATTAAGTCTTTTCCTATCCTTTGAGACTAGATTTTCAATGTGTCGATTACTCAGAATCTCCTGGTCCAAATAAAATCCTAAATATTTGGGGTGTTTAGTGTATTGCAGAGAGTGCCCCATCAGCGAGATATCCGGGTGATAGTTATATAACTTGCGATTGGTAGTGAAAAATCTTACAAAAGATTTAGAAGTATTGAATTGTAATTTGTGTCGATCAGCAAATTCTACCATCTCAGCTAAAGCAAGATTAATAGCAATTTTCAATTTGCCCAATATTAGAGTTAGAGTTTCACAGAATTATATCGTCGGCTAATAAACCAGTCTCACACCTCTGTGTAGTAAACCTCTCAATTCCTGTCAAGTACAATGAAAAAAGCAGTGGGCTCAACACTGAACCCTAGGGTAAACCCTGGCTCATCTTAAAATCTCTTGACACAGATTCATTAAACTTGACGAAGATTGATCTTCCCTTCAGAAAGTCGGCAATCCAAGCAAGTGCGTTGCCTTTGATTTTGAAATAATTGTAGAGCTTTGTGAGCAGTTTACTAATCCACACCTTGTCAAAGGCTTTCATCAGGTCCAAAAATACTGCCACGGTAGGGTTAGTAGGTTTTAAGTTTTGTGAGTCCCTGACTCGCTAGCCAAAGTATAATATTTGATCGATGGTCGAATGTCCTCTTTTAAAACAATATTGATCGATTGGCATTAGGTCATTTCAGTCCAAATAAAATAATAATCTATTTAAAATCATTTTCTCCATTAGCTTGCAAGAAGAACTTGTCAAAGTAATTGGTCTAAAATCAACAGAATATTCAGCAGGCTTATTTCGCTTACTGATTGGTATAATAATAGCACGCTTCCATTCACGTGGGAGATTACCAAGCCTCCAAGAAGTATAAAAAAATTCTAGTAGATAATCCCTGCCTTTAGATGTTAGGTTAAGTAACATTTCCCCTTGAATATTGTCGGGGGAAGGATATTTTGATGGAGCAAGAGAATTCATAGCAATATCCATTTCCTCCATAGACAAAGCTTTTCTAAAGCAGGTGGTATTGCTTATATAACTCCGACAACCATGGATAATGCGCCTGAATCTTTTGTCTAAAGCCCTGTCTTCTCTCAAAAAGGCTATTTTGCTTATCATTTAGTTCTGATGTCCAACAGGTTTGCAGCAGTCTTATCATTAGGAGCAGCCTGTCCGTTAATTTCAAAAGTGAAGTTGCATTTCTCTTGTTGAGATTGCTTAGTGTCTAGATGGTTAACACGTTTCCAAAGTTTCGTATTAGATGCACGACCATCAATACTCTTACATAACTCATTCCAACTTTTCTTTTTGAGTGAGGAATAAGTTCTTTTTATCACTGCATTAATTTCGGAGAGGTCAACTCTAAGAGTGGGATCTCTTCCATCACGCACTCCAGCCGCAAGCTGTTTTCTTTTGTCGAGGAGGGGTCTTAGCAAAGGTGAATTGTGCCTAAAAAAGCGAGTCAAACTCCTGTAGTTGCCCCTAGGAATAGCTTCTTTCGCAGCATGTGTCACAGATTTCTTAAAAAGCATCCATTTTGCATCGATGCTCTCGGGAAGAGGTAGCATATCAAGTCCCGGATCAATATGAGTACGAAACAATGCCCAGTCAGCCTTTTTGAAGTTCCAGAAATTCTTGCTGGTTTTTAATTTTCTTTGACTTCTCCCAATCTCTATCAGGATAGGCAGGTGATCGCTACCAATATTGTCGAGCACAGTCCATGTGGAATCTGGGTAGAGATCAGGGCCAACTTTAGTGAGATCAAGTACATCCTTTGCATTGTAACTAAAGGAGGAGTAGGTCTTTGTACCATTATTAAGGAGCATCAGTGCGTTATCATCAATTAGATTAAGGAGTCATCTCCTGTATAATTAATTGTACTGCTGCCCCAGGCAGTGTGCGTAGCATTTAAATCTCCAATAAGCATGGCGTTAGTGCTGGGAGATGGGAGAAAGTCATGAGGAAATCTGCTTTGGTTAGGTGGGTGATACAAATTACAGATGTGAAAATATTGATGTTTCCAGTTAATTCCAATACCCTGAATTTCCAAGTCCGTATTTTTCAATGGTGAAAGTTGAATCTGTTGATATTTAACATCCCTAATAAGGAAGGCTAAGATCCGTACGATTTCACAACTATTGTTACCAAATAAGTACAAATCTTTTGCGGGAGAAAAATTTGGATCCAAATAGTTGAAAAAAAATCTCCTGGTTATTATAAATTTAGATTAATCTATAACTATTTAATTTAACTAACGTTAGTATATTTATGATGAACATTAGGTTCTTTTACAAAAGTCAACTTCCATCTACTCCCTTGTTTTGTCTATCAGATCTCAAAACATGGAATCCGTTAACTTTGAGAGAAGAAGAATCCTTAAGTTTGCTTCACTGGAGGTCAATAATCTGAACACAGAACTTACCAACAATAGGTCCAACTTGATCCTGGTAGCACTAGTTTTTAGTCCGTTTATATTACACTAAATAATTCGCAAAAAGTTCCTAGATGGAGACCGTCGTATACTTTTCGGATAGGGCCCTCTGCCTAAACTCTGAACGCACCCCTGATTTACCTGCGCGACGGGTGATGCAGTATGACTATCATTACAAAGCTGGCTCATGGAAAAAAGGAGAATGTAACAGCTTCTGTTCATCCGGAGATGTGTAGCATCAGTTGTAGAAGTCTGACTTTGCTCCAAAGTTGCTTACTAGCTTTAGCTGGGCATAGTGGAATGGCCTTCAGGCCTTGGGTGACCCTACCAGGAGAATAAACTCCCGACGTACTTCGGCCATTCCGCCCAGTGACACCCCCTCGACGCGGTGAGGCAGCTAGTAGGACTGGAGGGGGCGTACATTGTAACTTCCTAAATCTGCAGAATTATTGATCTAAATAAATAGAATCCCTTCCCACCATCCTTAAATATAACATTATGTTTGATAAAATGTATTATTTAAAATACTTTATTTAAAAAAAAATGGTTTGCCGGTAGTAAAATAAAATCCTTAAAAGAAGTAAGAATCCTCAAAACAAAAGTATTTTTATGGCTTTTTTACTTTATTTTCATTCATTTTCTCTTGCATTTAAATGCTCCTTAATGGCTAAAAATTCTTTCTCTTTAAAATTCCACATTTAAAAAAAATAAATGTTAATGTTTTTCGTTTTAAAGAATTTCTAAATTTTAAACTAGTAATGTATTTTTAGCTTTTTATAAAAATGTAAGTACCTAAAGCGTTGGAGATTTTTTTAATGGAATGGAAAAGTCTTGTCGTTTTAGTTATTATATCCAAATTACCTAAATATTTTTCTCAAAGCTCTGAATATAATTAATGCAAAAAGATTTGTCTAAGTAAAATATTTATTCAGTGGTTGGTTATCCATGAATACATTAGAATGACTACTCGTAAATTTAAAGATCGTATTAAAGAACATTCAGGAAACCTGAAGTACACCCTACCAGCAACAGACCTGTCAAGATTTAATCAGAATAAGAATATTAAAGTTAATTTAGAGGAAGCGAAAAATATCATGTTAATTATCCATTCATCAATAGAAATTATCACCAGAGAAAATGAAGTTTCCAATGACATTTTGTTATATAACATACCATATAAATGGTTAAGATTGCTTAAAGAGTTTCAAAATGAATAATACTTTTCCCCCTTCCCTCATTTCTCTCTTGTCACCGATGCATCACAAATAATTGGAATCACCCAAGAAACCCGGATGCAGAAATGGACTTTTCCCTAGTTCTCGGATCAAGAAGCGAAGATATTGAAAGTAATCCGTTGGTAATAACAGTTTGTATTTTATCCCTGATGATGGCAATGTGTGTCTTGATAGCTGAAAGTACTTGGACTAATTGACATTCTATAATATTAATGTAGTTTAACATTTTTTCGTAATTTTATCATCATTTAAGAAATAAAACACAATAAGTGTAATTTTAATTACAAACCATATGCAGAAATGGACATTTCCCTGGTTCCCGGATCAAGAAAAGGAGTTATTGAAAGTACTCCGTTGGTAATAACAGTTTATATTTTATCCCTGATGATGGCAATGTGTATAGCTGAAGGTGCTTGGTGTAATTTACATTGAATAATTTTAATGTAGTTTAATAAATTTTTATAATTTTATCATCTTTTAAGTAATAAATCATATTAAGTGTAATTTAAGTTTGTGATTTTTTAAAGATGAATTTTAGTTTTCTACTCATTTATTCGCATAACTTCTTCATCGTTTGCGGAGCATTTTTCTCATTTGAAACAAGTTTTTATATTGCTTCGTAATGCCAGATAAACTCTTAAAGCTTTCCAAATGTAATTTTGTTAGAGCAGAAAATAAGCACTAGGATGCTAAACTTTTTAAAGTGAGGAATACCTGTGGATGATCAGAAAATTACTGCTATGTAGTGAATTCTTGCCCCATTTAATACACAGCAGGTAATGCATATAATGCACGCAGGCTTTGAAAATTTTAAATTGTCTATAAACTCTCTTCTTATTATATCCTAGCGCACTCCAATTATACTATTATTTTTTATCTATCGACGGATGCGTTTTCTTGTGATATATGTGCTGTGTTGTGATGAAGAAGAAATTTGTGTCAAAGTGGTCGTCCTGATAGTTATGTAACCAAGACTCCTAGTTCTGCTGAATGGAACTACACCGTCACAGACAGCAGTGTTTAGCTGTTGTTCCCAAGATTCTCAATCTTATTAATGGTATCCCTTTTTTATTTTAAATCTTTAACTGCTAACGGGAACTGAGATCGGTTATCCCCACAATTCTTCGGCAAGCCATTCACCAATCAAGTTATTATTTGATGTATGTAAAATTGGTTTTGCTTTGAGTGAGGTGTGGTTTTATTTGTAGTTACTATATTATTGCAACTATATTTATATATGTAAAGTTGACATTTCAAATTTTAGTTCTTTTTCAGGTGCATAAAGATCTCCTACTGTATTACTTTTGTCTCATTCGTGAAATAATTCTCATCAGTTTGCATATAAAATTCCATGTACTTTTAATTAGGTTTCTAAGAATTGCACAGCATTTAAATTTTTTTGTAAAAAAAAAAATTATATTTTTAACAGATTTTTGAGAAGTAAAAGTAACGAAAAGTTGATGTAATATTCCCCTACAATTCAGCGTGTGTTTCACTTATTTATAAAAAAGAAGAAAACTTGGCCGATTCCTTTGCACACGAATAAGAAAAATTTAAAGTTCTACGTATGTAGACATAAAAGCAATATTATATTTGTATTGTACCAAACATTTTCACGTTTTTGAGTAGGGAAACAAACATTTTGAAATAAAACTTCTTAGGAAAAAAAAATTCTATTTAAGACTTTTTAATTAATGAAAAAAAAAATACTATTTTTCCATTTGTTCTGATAATGTTTCCCTTGGTACAGAATTGAATTATATTAGATCTGTTGCTATTAATCGTGGTTTTAGTTTGACTTATATCAACCGTTTAATTTTTCGTTGTCTAAATAAAAATAGTAATCTTGTTCCTGCTGATGTCCCAGAATCTTTTTCTAACCTCATTATTTTACCATTTCACAATAGCATTAGCTATAAAATAGCTAATATTTTAAGGCAATATGATTTTAAGGTTGTTTTTAAGCCAGTTAATAAACTAAATTTTTCACAGTTAAAGGATAAAATTTCACATCAAAACTTTTGGGGCATTTACAATATCCAATGTCAATGTAGTTTGTCCTATATAGGACAGACTAAATGACAACTCCGTTTCAGACTCAATGAACACAGAAATTACATTAAGAAAAAAGAATTACAAAAGTCCTCTATTGCCTGTCACTGTTGGAGTGAGGGACATAATTTTAACTTCGACTCAGCCACTATTATTAAGAAATGTAACACTCCATTAGATTTGGACTTCTTTGAGGCAGTTTATATTCATAAATTTGGTAACTCCCTGGTTAATGATTTTTCAAGTGTACCGTACATCTCACCTTTCTGGGTTGAGTTACTTTGTCATAGTGAATCCTCTACAACCAACCAACCGACTTAATCAGATTGGAGGAGTTTCTCGGTGTGTTGTTGTTTTTCATTTGGGTTTTTAGATTCATTTTCATGTCTTTGGGGGGATACAATAGGGTTTAAGTTTATTTACACTGAGGAAATGAGTCCAGGATACTCATGAAACGTGCGTCTGTTTATTACACGATGTTATTGTGTGTCAAACGTTGATATTTTTAGTATACTTTTTAACTTAGTTGGAAAGTGCTTATGACTTGGGTTCGTCTGTATGACTGTCCCAACTCTAAATTCCATAAATATTCTCGGATTGCCACGAAATGTAAATAAACTATCATAAGTCACACAAGCAGATATCCTGTTGAAGATGGTGAGCGTAGTATATAAAATTCGTTTACAGGGGCATAAAAAATAACTCGGATAAATTACAGTCTATAAGTAGAAGTAGTTACATGTGCATTTTAAAGTTGTTTCTCCTTTTACAAAAAGAACAATATATATATATATGTTATTTTGGTTTACTACAGCATGCATTCTAGGCTCTGCATCGCATTTATGATTCTGCACGAAAACACAAAATAATTCTCCTGAGGGAGCTGCGACTTTGATGCACATTTTAATGGTGTTAAATTATTTCAAACAGAATAAACTGATATATGTGATATATATTTGCTATGTTATGTATGGAAAAAGCGCGTTTGGATTTCACGCTTATAGTTTCATTTATATTTTAGAAGACCACACAAAAATTACTTTATGAATACACTATTGTTTAGTAAAGGTAATTTTATTAAAAGTCTAGAGTTATTTGAAAAACATTGTACAATTTAGATCATCTATATTTATGTAATATATATTATATATTATAAGTATTTTTTTTTGCATGAAAGAATTTTTTTAAAGTCTTAAATTGGCTCACGAAATGCATAAAACATTTAAAAAAGCATACACATGCATCAAAAATTGCGTTCAGATTGCAGTATGTTCCCTATTAAAATGGTGCATACTGCATACTCCATATACAGGACTCTGGTTCGTCAACTGAATATCAATATTTTTTTACAGACAATTTCGTGGTAGCTGTTTACAACATTTCCGCAAAAAGTTACCTCCGTATGTGGTTTCTGAAATATATGGAAGAAAAATCTAAAAACAAATTTTTTCTAAGAAAATATCGGTATTTAAAAAGCGGACCATTGCGTATACAGTGCCTCATAGAAATACTCTGACAGATTTGTCTTTGTGGGTTTTTTGTTGAAGTGTGTTTTCAAATACAATATGTGCTTTTCAACTGCATTAAATTAGGTACATTACGTGATGCATGTTAGAGCTATAGTCTTTAAACTGAACCTTTCAGAATAATTGGGACACATTACTTTTATTGACTGGAACATTTTTTAGTTAATTATAAAAAATATACATTTTCTTAAGGCGTTTAATTTTTTTTATCTTAACAAAATTTTATAATAGCTATAAAATATGAAAAAAATGCATTCTCTGCATGCGTATTACAGGTGTTGAAAAAATAGTTTCACGGTCATGAAAAACGAGAATAATCAAAAATTTCGAGATTAATGTTAGACGCATAATTTTTCTTTCCAGTGTAAATTAATTAGGGGGGAACTCATTGATAATCGTGGATAATAAGAAAATAATTTAAATTATACACGGAAGAAATGTTTCGTTACGTAAAAATATCACAATATGTTTTCATAAAAGAAATAGTAACACTAAAATATACATCTAAAAGAAATATTCAAAGGAAAAAGTTATTTATATACATAGCAACATTGACATACATCGACAAGATATACATGAGTTTAAAATCCTTTGAAAGGAAAACTGTGATATATTTGTTTACATTAATAAGTGACTGGGAAATATTTTGGAATCGAATTTACTAAATTCAAGCTCAACTGTTAACGTTATCTTTTAAGATGGCGTTTATTTAAGATTCAGTACTGTGAGGTTAAATTGTCATTTCATTTTACCAATACTAAATTAATGCATGGGCGTACGGGACACTGACCGAGCTTTCTTTAAGTTTTCGGGTACCCAATCTGTACACAAAGTTTGAGAAATTACAACTGAGCTTCTTTTTTTACACAGATTTTTGTTGTACACTATATGGCCAATGATCCGGTCACTTGCGATTTTAGACGTTTCGTTAAATATCTAGAAAAATACATAAGGCATTATCCTGAAACTTGAGGAGTGTAAATAGCACAGTCGACGTCATATATTTCGGTGAAGATTTTGTCCCGAAACCCCATAGGAGGCCGTAAATAAGTTAAAGAAAAACGAATATCTTTTGAATAACACTGTAAAAATTAATATCGCAAAAGCGTTAAAACGGTAGCACATGCTTAGGAGGCTTCTTTTAATAAACTATGTTAATTTTTATGAGTATAGCACGTATACTCGTGGAGAAATTAAGGTTTTTATAAAAACAATCCCAAATTTCACCAAGTATTTTGCTTATAATTTTCAGAGTTCTTTATATAAAATAATTTTTTTTTCAGGAACGATGACAAACAACATTATATACAGTACCCTGCAATCAGAATTAAAAAAATAATTAATATTGGATGAAAAATGAGCAGATTAACTAAATATTGTTTCACCGCGAAACCACTCATCGGAATGTTAATTTATGTGGCATAAAAAAAGTTTGTTGTCTATATTAACAAAAGCTACCGATAGATGGCGTGTACAAGCTCATGTTCCTGAGTATCACATGATTGAACTGAAGCGTGTTTGCGGGCGCCCACAAGAGCGGCCAGCTGTCGAAATGGAAGCGTCAATGGAACAACGTTATGCGATTAAATTTTGTGTTCTTATGCAAAAATCAGCATCGGAGACCTTTGATATGATACGTGAAGCTTTCAAAGATGAAGCAATGTCGAGGGTAAGTATTTTTCGCTGGCATAAATCTTTTAAGGAAGTAAGGCAAAATTTGGAAGATATTGAACTTGAAGGACGACCTTCAATGTCCTTCACAGAGACAATGATTAGCACAGCTGCGATTATAATCAAGGAGGACCGAAATGGCTTCCTATTGCACCATGACAATACCGACCACATATTGCTCGTTGCGTACAGGATGTCTTGCAGCAGAACATCATAGAGATTTTACCGCACCCGCCATACAGTCCTGATCTCGCTGCATGCGATTTCTGGCTGTTTCCTCAACTTAACCCTCTGAGCGTTTTGAAAAAGGGTAAAATTGTAATGTTGTTTTCACTGCATATGGTTTTAAATGCTAAAAAAATATTATTCTTTCAGCATTATAAATAAAACTTAATTACAAATATGAATGTAACCCTTGAGAGTATTAATCATTCTTCAATGGTTTGAAAATTCATTAAATCTATAGAATTATATTATCTTAAACATTGCATATATTACAGTGAAACCTGGAGCTTAGTGAACGGAATATTACGTTCCACACGCTTAGAGGGTTAAGAAACCATTACGAGGCAAATATTTTGCAAGCAACAAAGCATGTGTTAAGACTGCGGAGGCGGTTTTGAAAAAACTCTCAAAAATGGACTTTTGCATGTTTTTAAGAAGTGGACAGAACGTTAGGATAAACGCATTGCGTGCCGCGGTAGTTATTTTGAAAAAGACCATGTAAATGATGAGATTAAAGGTATTCTGTATTTTTTATAATTTTAGTCTTATTACTTATAGAAAAGCCCTCGTATATACAAATTTAAATTAAATGTTTTAAAAGGTCATAATTCCCCTTGCAGCAGAACATCATAGATATTTTACCACACCCGCCATACAGTCCTGATCTCGCTGCATGCGATTTCTGGATGTTTCCTCAACTTAAGAAACCATTACGAGACAAACATTTTGCAAGAAACAAAGCATGTGTTAAGACTGCGGAGGCGGTTTTGAAAAAGCTCTCAAAAACGGACTTTTACATGTTTTTAAGAAGTGGACAGAACGTTAGGATAAACGCATTGCGTGCCGCGGTAGGTATTTTGAAAAAGACCATGTAAATGATGACGATTAAAGGTATTCTGTATTTTTTATAATTTTAGTCTTATTACTTATTGAACAGCCCTCGTATATACAAATTTAAATTAAATGTTTTAAAAGGTCATAATTCCCTTTAAGTTTGCAATAAAACTACGTAATATGTATATGTTATACAAGTGTATAAGTTATATATACAAGATACGTTCTGACATTTCTTTTTTTCTATTATTTTAGTTAGAATTTAAGATACGGTTCAGAAATTTCTGAATTCATACTACGCACAACTTTTGTAACGTTTTAGTTTTATATTAATTTGTTTATAGCGATATTTCTAAACAGACAAATATCTATGGATTTTTTTGTAATATTAAAACTAAAAGTTAGTTTTCTTTTCCAATTACAATTTGTAATTTTGTAATAAATTTCTAAATAATATTTTATAGTATTAAAATTATAGTATTAATGTTATAAAATTTCCAAATATATTTGCATATAAAATTCGGCACAGATGTCATATACGCACCACGTTGGCGTGATTTTTTCCCCCGCCAATTTGGCGAAAACTTTGTTTTTGAATATTAGTTACAAATAGCATGCAATAATAGCACGTGATTTTTTATTTCAATATAAAAATAAAATTACGTAATAAATGAAATAGCTTCTATTATCTAAAAAAGGAAATAAAAATAAATAAATGATAGTTTTATATAAATAAATATTGATATACGCAATAAAAATAATTTATAGAATTAAAATAAAAAATAAAAGTAAATAAACAACAATATAAACAAAATAACCGGGTTACCATGTGAAACAAAAATTTGCCATTTTGTCGCAATCGCGCTAATGTGGTGCCTATATGACATTTGCGCCGAAAATTCCGGAATAAAGTACGCTACACGTTTATTTTATACGTGTCTAAAATCTACAAGGATATTTCTCTGATAGCTTAGTTGAATATTTTTCTACTATTTCGTGCACAATAATATTACTATAACAATCCACCCAGAAAGAAAGACGAAACTGACTATTTTCTATAAAAGAAAAAAGAGTAACCTTCGGCTATAATGTCAATCCAAATGACATTTGACTTCATTAACGACACAAAGGATGGTCTATTTGCTGAGGGTAATGAAACGGTATATATTTTTCCAAGTAATGCCTCGAGTTACGTGCAGTCGTATTTAGATCCTACTTTTGACATTTATTATTTATTTTAATGCAGAAAATTTATTATGTTTTCTCAAAAAATTTTTATAGATATATTTCTAACCTGTCAGTTAATTTTGGGAATTCTTATCATTGATAGCTTAGAAGTAAGATTATTTTATACTTAATATAATAATACTAACACATCAACAAATATTTCATAAAAATCTCAAAAATATTCATATTTGAAAGTACAACACACGTATATTTTATTTATGAATAAAAGCTGCAATTGTTTTTGTTTACTATCTCATCACAAGACTTTAGTGAAGTCGCGTTTACAGTGTTGTGCATTGTACAGTTGTGAAAAAAATAATACACACCTACTATCTCTGCCGCAAATCATGGCCATAAAAATGTGACTATACCAATCGATTACTAACAGTGTGAACCAATGTAGTTCTTAAATTTTGCCCAGGCGGTTGTCTAGATGTAAAGATTTTAAAAGTTTACAATTTTCAATATTAACACCTAATTTTCAACTTATATTTGGATATTTTGACACATTAACCCTGCAGATACAAAATGGTATAACAATTGTTCAAATAGTTTAGAAAAAAATGCAGATTTGAAATTTGTAACTCATAATGCTAAATTTATTTTTGAATATTACAAATCAGATTGGAAAGCGGTCATTTTTTTAAACAATAACCCAAAGAGTACTTGCCGGATTGAGCTATAATGTTGGATTCGCATATTTGTAACTTCTATAAATAAAATTTTGTGTAAAAAATTAGAAATTACAATTCAAATTATTTTCGTATATTAATTTAAAATAATATAGATATTGAATTTTATTTTCGAAAAATGTATGAATGTTAACCTATGAAAGTTTCATCAGAAATCACTTTCAAGAAGCATCAAATTTGCGTATCCAAAATTATATCTCATTTCGCAGAGTAAGTTTTGAGTTATTCTTAAAAAAAACTATCTTCATTGCAATTTGGTTTTGAAAGATTAAAAATGAATTTAATTATAGCGCTTTAAACTTTTTTAATGGCTAAACATACTTCGACTGACTACGAGAGGGAACCGTGACTACCTCTGCAGGTTTTCACACCTCCGGGTTGTGGTAGAGCAAGTACGGTTTGGAACATCCCGACTTAAGGCCTAGGGCCTGGTTCCCTTTTGGGTTTCCAGCTCCGAAGCTGTTGGGGGACGCCGGGCCGTCTCCAAGTGTCTCGCGGTGACTCCCCATGGCTTCGAATGGCTTACCGAATTGTATGTGTATTTATGTAACCGTCAGCCTTTGTGATCCTGACTCGGGCGTTTGGGTGTGGAAGATGACAGGGAGCAGAGTCCCCCAAGGGAGCTGCTGTGTCTGGTTGCCCATTGCAGTAGTCTAAGGCCATCGCCAATATGTGCCTTTGACGAGGTGAACGCACAGGTTTTTTCAAGATTTTTGCTTGTGTGTAATGAAAATTGGAGACACCTACTCATAGTTCTCCCTAAAGCCTGACTGTGCTTCGCAGTGTAGGAGTTGGTTGCTGTCGTTGTAGTTCTTCCTTTACGACCTGTTTTTGTGGACGGTTGTTGTAGCTGTCCGCCCCTAGACGTTGGTAGTTGGCCGCTCCACTTTCTTGTGTGTTGTGCCTTGTGCTCGGCGGCTGGCTCCTCGGTTTGAAAGCGCTTGTTGTCGTTTCGGCTGGGCTTCGTCCACTTTAAAGCACCGATTTGGGATATATTTGATCCTGGTACAGTTATTGTTCACTTTGTAGATGACCCCTAATGAAATTGTAAATATAGCATTATTAAATTGATTTTTTCTAATCTATTGTTACCAGTCACATTTTATACGATGATCTGTGATAAAATTTAGTAAAGCAATATACTTTTTTTTTTCTCACGACTGTACTGAAAAAAAAAGTAACAACCTCTCAGTAAGAAGGTCGAAAATGACTATTTCCTACAAAAGGAAAAGAGAATAGCCTCGGTATATAATATCATACAAAAAAATTTTTGAGTTTCATTAACAATACAAAAGTCGCTCTATTTTCTTAAACCTTTTTTAATAAGCTCCCGTATATTTGTTTTAATCTTTGCGGACCATTACGTCGGAATAATAATTTTCGATTTTTTTAATCCCTGGAATGTTGTGATAAGACAAAAAATACTGTTCAAAAGTACAAATATTCAATCTCGAGCATTTTGTACAAACTATAAGGAACATATATTTGCCGATCGTTGAGAAGGAATTTAGGTAATGGAAAAGTATGTACTTATGATCTAAAAAGAGCCTCGAGGGTTGTGTTATGCATAGTTGGCAATTGACTAAAGGACAGGTTGACATCAACTAATTTCGATAAGATATATTTGTTTTATTTAATTGCCGAAGTATGCAATTATGTAAAGCGATTTTCTGTATACGTAAAAAGGGGTAGTGAAATATCAGGAGGCTTGGTAATTTTGTTAAATGTATTTATTTCATATTTGTAACATATATCATATATTGTATCGCAAAAAAGTCACTATATTCATTCAGTATTTTTTTTTTCACATAATAATAATATTAAATCACAATCTCACAATTCTCTAAGATATTTGCATTTCACATTTATGCAAAAATATACGCTACATATTTATCTTATAAGTTTTTAATTTCCAAAGCGTTAACTCTTTGATACAATAACAGAATTCTTTTGCACATTTTCGTGCATAGTAACATAACCATAGATATTTACACAGAAAGAAATTACAAACTGGATATTTCTTCAAAAGAGAAAACGAATACCCTAAGGATATGATGCCATTTCAAAAGACATTTGATTTTCAACAAAAATACAAATGATACCTTATTTGCTTAAGGTAATGAAACAGTATATATTTATCTAAGAAAAGCCTCGAAATGCATATGATGGCATTTAGTTCACATTTGTAAACTTTATTCTCTATTTCTACGCAGAAAAGTCAATAGGAAAATTTTACATTCTTTCTTTCTGAAATGTAACTTCCCCCTCTTCCCTAAAGCTTTTATGTTGTGAACACTGAAGTAATTTTACTAATTTTTTAATTCAATGAACGCTTTTGAATTAAATTTTAAGACACAGTATGATTATAAAAATGGGGAAGAAGAAACTGTATCGTCTTAAAATGATATGATGATATTTATTTGTGAAAAGTTTCTAAATGCATTGCAAAGTGTAAATGGCTCATGTAATATATAATGATACCATCATTATATATTACTTAGATAGTTTTAAAAGTTGGTGATGAACAACTTTACTTGTTGTAATAAAGTTTTTGTAAACAGTTAAAATGTATTTCTTTTAAATGCTAAAAGGTGTAAAGTGAAAACATAATATACAGTAAAATAACTTGTATTAGATTGTTGACATGTCTCGGCTCACTTCGAGCCATTATTGAAAACAAATCAGAATATTCTATAATTTCACGATCTTTGAAGTTATTATTTGACTTGCTATCATTTGAATTTCCTGTACTTTTTTAAATTACGTACGTTATTTTTTAGTTTTACTTGGTTGTTTATTTCCATATTTGTAACCATGGAGTAATTCGAGACACAAATTTCGTTAAGTTAAATGATACTGCATCGTTACGTATTGTAGTTTTGCGTGTTACTATCTCTATGTTTCATCTTATTATGGATGGATAGTATAGACTAGAAGGAAAAAATATTTTACTTTCATTGACAATTATTTGAACTCTTAATATAAAATTGCCAGGGCTGGGGTTTTCCTATTATACTAAATATCAGCTATATGCACCTTTTTTCTGTAACTAAATTTCCTGCTTGTCATGTCAATATATTAAATCTTTGATCCGTCTTCTTTAATAAAAGGTAATTCATATTCTCTTGAATGATTCTCAAAATTAATTGGGTCAATTTTACTGCAAATGATATTCTTTAATTTCTGAGGGGGTTTGGCTTTTAAGCAGATATTGAAACGTTTAATGCTATATTTAAATTTTTCAAAAAATCTTGGATAGTATTGAAGACTATAAAGTTTGTATTTTTGCGAATCAACATTGTTTTCTGGTTTCTTATTATTGGTGATATCCACGATTAATTTATTAATATGGTTTACTTTAAAAAAAAAAAAAATCCGCTTACAGGTTTTTCATAAGACGGGCCTTTTTATTATGTACTGAAAATAAATTTAATAATGAATTAGATAATATTAGTAAAATTGCTTGTAATAATGGCTTTAAGGTACACCATATTAATAAATTAATCGTGGATATAACCAATAATAAGAAACCAGAAAACAAAGTTGATTCGCAGAAATCCCATCAAGTGAAAATTTCCTATCAAGTACAGTTTTTTCATAATCTACATCAATATCTGTTACATTGATGTATATAAAACATAGAAAAATGCATACATCCGTACACCCAGCATACATCAAATGTTGATAGCTTTCAGAAAATCTATACAGGTTTACTAAATAAAGATGGGGACTCGTATCATATTTATCTATACTAATATTATAAAGGAGTAAAGATTGTTTGTTTGTTTGTTTGTAGGGGGTAATCTCTGTAACTACCGAACCGATTTCAAAAGTGATGGTGGCAAATTGATGATGACAACCCCTGCTCCAACATAGGCTATATTTTTTGTCGGTGCCACTACCCCAGGGGATGCAGGAGCGAAAAACGTTCTAAAATTGCGATCTTTTCTATACTGAAGCAGCTGGAAATTTGAAATTTTACGTTGTAGTTACTTATAAGATGTAAATGCTCTCTTAGAACAAAATAAAAAAAAATGAAATTTAAACGAGTGAAATGAGCGAAAAGCGTTCTAAAAACATTCTAAATTACAATTTCTATGGAATCTCTAGAACTACCGAACCGATTTGAAATTTGGCGTTGTAGTTACTTATGACATGTAAATGCTGTCTAAGAACAATATAGAAAAAAATTCGAAATTTAAAAGGGTGAAATGAGCGAAAAGCGTTCTAAAAACATTCTAAATTACAATTTCTATGGAATCTCCAGAACTACCGAACCGATTTGAAATTTGGCGTTGTAGTTACTTATAAGATGTAAATGCTCTCTAAGAACGAAAAAAAATCGAAATTTAAAAGGGTGAAATGAGCGAAAAGCGTTCTAAAAACATTGTAAATTACAATTTCTATGGAATCTTTCGAACTACCGAACCGATTTGAAATTTGGCGTTGTAGTTACTTATAAGATGTAAATGCTCTCTAAGAACAAAATAAAAAAAAAATCGAAATTTAAAAGGGTGAAATGAGCGAAAAGCGTTCTAAAAACATTCTAAATTACAATTTCTATGGAATCTCTAGAACTACCGAACCGATTTGAAATTTGGCGTTGTAGCTACTTATAAGATGTAAATGCTCTCTAAGAACAAAATATAAAAAACATCGAAATTTAAAAGGGTGAAATGAGCGAAAAGCGTTCTAAAAACTTTGTAAATTACAATTTCTATGGAATCTCTGGAACTACCGAACCGATTTCAAAAGTGATGGCGGCAAACTGATGGTGACAACCCCTGCTCCAACATAGGCTATATTTTATGTCGGTGTCACTAACTCCAGGGGGGGTGAAGGAGCGAAAATCTTTCTAAAATTGCGATTTTTTTTATACTGAAGGAGCTAGAAATTTGAAATTTGGCATTGTAGTTACTTATAAGATGTAAATGCTCTCTAAAAGCAAAAAAAAAAAAAAAAAAAAAATCGAAATTTAAAAGGGTGAAATGAGCGAAAAGCGTTCTAAAAACATTCTAAATTACAATTTCTATGGAATCTCTGGAACTACCGAACCGATTTCAAAAGTGATGGTGGCAAATTGATGGGGACAACACCTGCTCCAACATAGGATATATTTTTTGTGGGTGCCACTATCCCCGGGGGGTGCAGGAGCGAAAAACGTTCTAAAATTGCGATTTTGTTTATACCGAAGGAGCTAGAAATTTGAAATTTGGCATTGTAGTTACTTATAAGATGTAAATGCTCTCTAAAAACAAAAAAACAAAAAATCGAAATTTAAAAGGGTGAAATGGGCGAAATGCGTTCTAAAAACATTCTAAATTACAATTTCTATGGAATCTCTAGAACTACCGAACCGATTTCAAAAGTGATGGTGGCAAATTGGTGGTGACAATCCCTGCTCCAACAGCCTCTTTAATAAAAATCTATGCGTTTCTGACGACTGGGTTTTTCGCTAATTGTTGCCACAGATTAATCTCGGAAAATGAAACATTTGAAGTTACTGAAAAAAAAATAGTAGCTCGAAAAGTATTTGTCAGAAAATTGTTAGGCAAACTGCGTTTGAAAGGTAAAAAATTGTATTTTTCTTGATATAAATATCAAATCTAATGATTGTGCCATTTTTCAAATATTGAATTTGAAAACTTACCAAATTTCACAATGGAGTACCATAGCGAAACCTTCATGCGTAAAAAGATAATGATAAGGGCGACGTGTCCTGGCGTGTATATTGGCTATAGCACGAGTCACAAATTATAGTAGCCTTATTATTCTGTGAAAATATAAAAGTGATTTATGAAAAGTCAATATTTTGTTGGATTAAAAGTTCGTTATAAGAAATTGACCAGCGGAGCGGGCGTAGCTTGCTAGTTAATTAATATTTTTGAATGCCCTTAAACTAGTTCACAGTAGTTATTATAACTGCAGCTAAACATTTAAAATGGCTTCATCTATTGGCGATACATCTCACATTTCGACTGGACGTAAAGTTGATTAATTCTTTAAAGCCCCGATATCTGCCTCGCATAGGCAGACTGTTCAATAATTAATTAAAAGAACGGATAACACCATGTAACACAATTTTCGTTTCTGGGTAATCAATATTATTTTCTAATTGGTTCTATCATAAAAACATGAAACAACTTTATTTTCCTGCAAAAACTTTGCTTTTGTGGTTAGGACTACGAAAAGTTGAAATTTGCGTACTTTTATTAAGGAAACGTAAAATTTTCAGGTTTATCTTTATTTAAAGACAAAAAGGTAACATTATATTACAAATAAATAGTATATTTTAACCAAAATTCTACAAATTGATGACAAGGAGCCGAGAAATGTGTAGTTTTACGAGATTTGCGAGCGTATGTCATATCATCTTCACGAATAAGTCCCCAAATACAGTTCCCATTCATAGTCTTCTTTTCCACTTGGTACCTTCCTTCCAGAGTGTTCTCAAAGGTCACAGAAATTACATGTGGAGCCCAGGATTTCTCCTGGTGTCCAAACGGTATCCCGAAGTAAGCCTTACATGCTTCATACATCTTAACTAATGATGAAATAGGTATTTTTTGTCCTCTCGTTTTCATAAATTCCCCACAAATAAAACAGAAGACATCTGCTGATGCTTGCAACTTCTTGAAGCCATACCTGAGTTGAATCCACAGTCAAACAGTTATGGGAAATATCTTACCGACAGTGGGTACCTTGAAAATTGAAAATAAATCTTTATCAGAATGAGATTTATGAAACAGACAGTAATATGTTTTCAAATAAGACTTTTCGACAAGTATAAAAAATTCTATTAAAAAAGTGGTACCAAAAGGAAAAAAATGTAAAAGTCGGCAGATAATGGTACTGTAAATGTAAATAGCACTGTGACAGCCACAAAAGCGAAGTTTCAGGGGTATAACTACTCTTTTCTACATACTTGCTGCTCAATTAAACAAAAATATGTACTGTCAAACCAGAAACAGAACTTTTTTGAAATTTTTTAGCATAGTGTAATAGGTAGGGGAGACCGGGGCAAGATAAGAGTGAGGCAATATGACGAATGTCTGCATTTTTCTGTTTCCCGCTAGGTGGCAGCATCAACCGGACACTACTGGCTCTCCTATCGGCCGTTCGTTAAACAATACTATAGAGACGCTGAAATCGCCATTTTTGTGTCAGTTGTGAAGCTTTGATTGTTTTCCGCTGCCACGTTATAACTTTTATGCATGTGTAAATAAGCTCTGCTACAGAAACAGGTAAGATATATCGTTTCTCTTTAATATTTATGAGTAACTTAGTTTAAATACTACCTATTACCATGAATAAATGTCAATTAATCGCCTTCCTTCATGGCAATGAAAACGAATATTTTTAAACAGGCAGTCCGGGGCAAGATGACGAGCTCGTCATCTGGCCCTGTGTTTCGGAATTTATTAAACTAACTATGTTGTCCATTCTATTTAAATCCTGTAAACGCTTGTTTGTCTGTGTGTTTGTTCGCACGACTATGCGCTTCTATCTTCTCTGGGGCTAAGGGGCGCATGGGATCCAGGGAGGTGTCGTTCAAAAGGGGGCGACCAGAGAAAGAAATTTTTGCCATCTGCTAAGCCCCCCCTAGCCTACCGAAAGAAAAAACCTATCGGGGTCCGTATCTCTACTTCCAAGCGTCCGATCGGTACGAGGAGAGAACCATCGACGGGGTCAAGACCCCCCCCCCTCCTCCGCTGGTCCCCCCTGCTCCCAAAAAATTCAAAAAGCGTTTAAGGCCAACTTCCGGCATTGGGACCCACCAACAGAAGAATGGATCCAGTGCTGTAAATGCCAAGAGTGGTGTGGTGGTTGGATGATAGTTCCTTTTTTTATACAGTGGAATCTTGTTAATATTCCAAATAATATATATTTAGGCTTGTGATCAAAATAATATAGTGAGTGCATATATTGTTATGGCCGCAAAAGACCACTTCGACATGACATTAATTATTAAAACAAAGATTTGTTAAATAAATTATTCATGCAAATTTATAATTAAGAACAATGAAGATAAAATTAAAATATTACCTGCATCAACCTAAAAAGGAACATAAGTGAGAGACGTGACTAAAAGAACTTGCACTAAAATTTTGCCCCTTCAATATAAAATCTTTATTTATAAAGAATCTTGAAAAAGAAGTATTTCTGAGGGAATCTCTTCTTTATAGATTCACCTCTATTTCTTAAATTATAAGCACATAACTGACGTTTTTAAATAAACGCCATCACAAATATTACTGAAGTTTTTTTTTTCTCTTGGGAAACTCGGATATGTTGATTTTTAAAGCTAATATAAAACATACGACTTTATCAAGCAATTTGTAGAACAAAAAAAGGTATCGCCACTCTAATGACAATAAGCCATTATCGCCATATATGCCAGGTTCCAGTGAGCTACCATCACACACAACCGTCTTTTTAACTACGTTGTTGGGAAATAATTTCATTTTTTGCCGTAATAACATCAGATCATCACAATTTTTAAAGATGATATTTTCTTCATATCGTAACATTCGATGTACGCATTTTGTACATTTTCCACAGCCACAAGCCAAGCGATCACCTTACACTTTTATGACAAACGTCTCAGTGACCGTGCGTGAGCGCACAGCTTCAGCACTGACTGGGAACGTAGGGGAGGGGGTGCCAAAAATTGAAAAACACCAATCGGCAGAAATAAAAATTTCGTATTAGAAACATTTGAATTTGATTGGCGAGGGGCGGAGCTTACAACAGGAAGTGGGCATAAGCAAAGAATGTTATCGAAGCATCTAGTAAAATCCAATTCCGGAAGTGCAGAGGTAACAATCACTATCATTTTTTTTTAAAGCGAAATGTTATGCAAGAAAGAAAAGTTTACAGGGGAAGATTTAAAAAGGAAAGAATTAAAATAATTTTGAATGTGAATTTTAAAATTAAATGAATAAGGACAAATAAAATATTTAGTAAATTGAATTAAAATATGGCAGTGGTTGTAAGAACCACAACAAGTGGTGGCATGAGGAATGTTCCAATTATGAAAATGGCATTTTTATTTGTGACTATTGTTAGCTGCACAACTAAACACTTCAAAATTACGTTACAATCAATGCATTATGCTTATTTTGATACTTTGTAAGATGTAAAAACACAGTTATCATTTGTTAAACCATATAACATATTCAAAAGATAAAATATGTTCAATCTTTTTCAGTGTTGTCATCTTGCCCCAAGGCCAAAGTCATCTTGCCCCAGTACTGGGGCAAGATGACGATTTGTTAATGTTATGAAAAAATAAAATTATCCTTTATTTTTTTTTATTTGAAAAATTAAATGGTAATGTATTTAATACTACAAAGGTATGCTCTATCAGTTCATGTAAAATTAATTTTACTATTACTTCAAAATAAATTAATAAACAACAAAAATTGTTAACATAGTCATCTTGCCCCGGTCTCCCCTACATCTGTAAATATTTGAATTTTCATTTCTTTTCTACATGAATGAGGATAGAATATGAAATTAAGAATGTTCAATTTCTTCGCAATCGAAATTTGTTAAATGAATTTATATTTATTTTGAATACTTAATAGTGTACATTATTCATAAATTGTTTCAAAATTTGTCTTAGGTTTCTATTCAAAAATAGAATTCCGTGCGATATTTTAAATTCTTTAGAAGTCATTGAGAAAAATTATTCAAGGACAAGAAAAAATATATATATATATGCTCGTATTTTCCATTCATGTCTGACTAGGTGCTTTTAAATCTTATGGTATCTGATTCAACATGTCCTTGTATGTAAAGTGTGCGTGACTGGTTTTTCTTTGCATTGAAATAGACAGAAAAACAAGCCATATTTTGGAAAAAGAGATATTTTCTTTTCAGTTTTTGGAAATCGATTCTTGAAATTTTCTTCACATATTAGACTTTTCCAAGAGAAATAAATAGCGTTTGTAGAAATAGAATTATAAAAGAATTGCAAAAGTGTAATTTTCTTAAACATTTCTGTAACTTTGTATACAAAGCATGGGATCCAACTCAGGCTTCCCGAGTTACAAAATATAGGTGAAAACTATTTTTTTAATTGAAAACTTCAATAGATTTTTTACATTTCATCTATTTTTCCAGATTGTCCACTATCAACAACAAGAATAATTTTTATGTGGAAAAATATCAATTATGCATTCAAATAAAGTTTTGAATTTTTTTAATAGCGATATTTTCCTATTAGCTGCAAGCCAGGAATTACGAGCCGAAGAAATACTAGCTACTTACAGCAGCTTATATGATTCTAATAATTTCATTGGTTTAAGAGGGCAGTTTGATTACATGTCTGTTAAATTTGTGTTTCATTTACACTGTTGTTACTTTTGTTTATTATTTATTTATTGATTGATGAAGTTTTAATTTCGCTATGGAATATTAACCGAAAACAAATTCTAATATATTTCTAATGTTTTAGTGAAAATGGGTTATTCTTTTGTAATGGGGTTGCACGAAATTGAGATTCATTTAAAAGAAAATCATGCTTGAAAATCATTTTATAAATAAAAAAAATACAGTAAATTGCGATAAAGTTTTCAGACTAAATTCCAAAGAACATTTTGTTTTCTATTCGAGTATGGAAAAAGTGAAATTGTGTGATGTTTAGAAGTTAAATTGCAAAAAAAGCTAAATTTTTTGTATAATATGACGTCAATGTTATTCGTGACCATGTTTTCGCTTTAATTTATAAATATACATTTTTCTTACATGGGGCATTTGTTCAAACTGAATATTATAATAACATCATTATAAGAATAATGTTTGAAACAAAACTAATAAAATGTGCAAATCCTATGTGTTAATACTTCAAAAAGTGTGTTTTAGTTAAGCATTTTAAAAGTTTAAAAAATCCGTAGATAACATATCTGTTATTTTTTTTTATTAAGCTTCTGTCACTTACTTATATATATATATTAACAGTAGGGGTGGGGGGCAGAAAAACTGTAATGAAGTCTAATCATTGGGAATTATATTAAAAAAAGGAAATTTTCTGCTTATTACAAGTATGGCAATAAAATCTACACTGCAAAAAAAAAGTGCTGATTTCACAGTGTAATACTGACATCCCAGCTGCTAGTATTATACCATAAAATTAACAGTAATAAACAGTAAAATAAACGGTAGTACACTACCGTGCATGCGCGGCAGCGTTTTACTGGCAGCTGGGGTGCTAGTATTATACTGTTAGATCAAGACTTTTCTTTTCAACCGCTATCGCGCCCGTACCGAAAATCAAACATAGTATGATCATAATATCATCATCATTCATAGTCAACCATCCATAGTCATCATCAAGTAACTGTTAGTCATTATAATGGTGGAATGGTTGGTTGTTTTCTGCATATTTTTATTAGTGTACATTAATGAACAATTTCGAATTTTTTTTTTTTTTTCGTTAGAGTTGAAGTCGTTATAATACTTTCCAATGTTCTTTATTGTCTTTTCATGCTACGTATCACTTGAATCACTTATAAATTTTTAACTTAATCGTACTGATTGGTAAAGATATACGATTTGACACTTTTCAAACTGTGTGAAAATGTGTCCGGGTCTTGAGCCAATCTAAGACATTTGGCTTAAATTGCCAACTCTCTGTCATGCCAAGGGAGATATCTGGCACGAGAACCGACTGATACAATTCACCCAGTAAGCTTTATTGGCAATAGGATCCGATATCACCTGTTCTGACATATAGACAGTTCAACGGAATATACCACATGTAATAAAACGCTATTAAGTGATGGATGCGCTGTTGCAATTTATTATTTGTAATTCAAACATGCTGATTTGTAAAAATATACGAATTGATATTTTTCAACTGAATGAGTAAGTGTCCAAGTAGTCGAACCCAAGACCTTTGGTTTAAATTGACGAAGCTCATACATTTCATCTACGTGGAACGACAACTGTCCAACACAGACTTCTGTGTTCTATTCCCCGAACGGAATTTTTTATTTCTCTCAGTTGGAAACTTTTCAATTTGTATGCCGTCTTTACCAAACAGTATAATTGTATTTAAAATAATGAAGCATTTCTACGTATCAATTTCTTAATAGAGTTCCGTTATCTGAGGCATATTCTGTTGATCCGTGTACATGGCCCACCAGATACTATTGCTAATAATTTTATTTGGTCTAAATGTGGCAGCCTGCTGTCTGTCCAGGTAGCTCAATCGGTAGAGCGTTTTAGACCAAAGGTCTTGGTTTCCATTTTCGGCCTGTACACTTTTCCTTTAGTTAGAAATATTTCATTTCATATTGTATAAAAATTGCTCTCCAAAATCCTACTTCACGTAATAGATGGATAACCGAAAAATAGTAAAATAAAGTCTAAACTTTCTGGTGTTCTTAATACGCCGGCCTATACAATCCTTTATCCTATAGAAATTAAAATATACGTCATAATTTAAATGCGTATCCTAGCTATTTTGAAATTAAAAAAACTATAGTAAAAGAAATTAACAATTTATCATTTAAGATTTGCGAATAGAACTTGGTACATTAAAGAGAAATACTGACTGAAATTTTCTTTTGGTAAAGATTAATCTGTTTTCTCCCTTTTCTATTTTCCTTCATAATTCATTCAGCTTTGTAACTGGAATGTTCTTCTTGTCAAAATTTCTAATCCATATTATGTTTCTGTCATATGTAAAAGTTATTTTTACTGTAAATGATATTTCAGTCTGTATAGAAAACATCTAAGATAAAAAAAATGTATTTCTTCGAATAAAAGTTTCAGTTTAGGAATGTTTATAAATAACATGAGCTACTACTTCTTTTTTTCAAAATACGTATTTATATAGGGAATTTTCGACCATTTACACATAGGTCATTCTCTAGAAAGCATATGGATTGATGTCGTAAAATAATTATAAATAAATAATTGCAACTATGTTACAATGGAAGTATGGTATAGTTTAATAGACAGAAGTTCGACATTAATCAAATAATAAAGTGTTATATTCTTTTATAAAAATAATGTGACCACAGATTTTTTAAAATAATGTTTGTAAATTGTTTAAAATTGATGAATAGCTGTCGGATTTTAATTCTAGATATTCGTGTTTTAACGTATTTTCAGAAGTTTTAAAATATATTTATATGGAAAATTGGTAAATTAACTGAAAACATAACGTTTGCAATTAAATTATATGGTTTTTTATTGTAACACAATGTTTATTACTTTTATAAAATGCATATTATTTTAATAAATAATACAATATCATAAAATTTGACGGAATTGTTGAATAAAAAAAAATTAGACATTAATATAGTCACATGTTTCTTAAAACTTTCTTTTGTTTAAATCTGTATTCGTTAATTATCAGACATATATATTTTTGTAACCCATGAGTGTGATTAATATATTTATCTTATGTGTTTGTTTTTCTAAATCATTCTGAAAAGAAAATGTTAATTTATTTTATTTTATCGAGAGATTCATGTTCCTGAAATGACACATAGATTTCGTACACACCTTGGTATTTCCAAGAAATATTACATGAATTTTTCAGATTAGAAATTTTCCATTTAATAGTCAAGTCGCAGAACTTGAAGTCACCTTATTTAATCGTAATATTTTTTATATTTTTCTGAGATTCAATAAACAAAAAAGTTCTAATAAAAAACTGTGATATAACTATTGTGTTGCGTACCCTGTTTTGTGATAATATAGAAATGGATGTTTTATGAAACCAGTAATTTCTATATATTTATGAAATTATAATAAAATTAATGATGAGATATTTGTTACCTCATTTACAAGTAGAAGCGCTGAAAAATACAAAGTAGTCTATCAATAATTTGAAATGTCTAAGACCTGATTAAAACTGGTTCAATTTTTTATTAAACTGATTTGAAAATCACTTTAACACCTACGTATGCTTATATTGTTCATGTAATTTTTAACTATTTCAATATATCATGATAGCATGTGAAAATTAAAGAATAATCAGGAGTAAAGATATTTCCTCTTTACAAATGATTTACACGGTGGACGAAATTTTCCTGATTCACTTTAAAATTCCATAAAAAAATATCAAATAATTGGCGTACTAGTGTGCGGGTTGGACAAAAAAGCTTCCTATGATGGATAATTTGTTTATATAAATGAATAAAATTAATGAAAAACACTTCTCATAGATTGCGCTAAAATCGCAAAGCTACAGGACAGATTGAATACTTTTATATGTAAGACACATGTTTCACAATATAAAATGCACGTTTTTTTACTATAAATTATCTCAATCAGTCAAGATTTTTTATATTTTCATTTGGAATAACGGACGCTATATATCATTTCAAATTTGCTTCTAAAAACTAATGAAAATTAATTTAATAAAATAGGGAGGAATTTTTTGTTGTTGATTTTCATGAATATTATACAGTGGGCGAATAAAAGTTATCCGATAATTCCGGAAAATGAAAATAATAAAAAAAAATTAATTATACAGCTGAAACATTAGATAAGGGTAAAGTTTGTTACAAGCCTCTTATTTTCATTGTGCTTACAGCTTATCAAAAATAATGATGTCTTACTTTAGCTCGATAGCCGTCACATATTAGCCCCATTGCATAGGTCTACTATGAGACAGGTTTTTATATTTTTTTACATTTATTTTTATGACATGGAATTTTTTTTTCAGAAAACAAATAAAGTCAGCAAAAAAATAAATTATATCATTTTTTTTCATTTGGATCTACAGTAAACAGATCGAAAGTGACCATGGAAATTTTAAATCAAGGGTCATAATAGTTCCGATTGACCATCTTTGCTTTTAGAATCACTCCTAATTTCGTCATAGCAATTGTATAAACGGTATAGCTTGAGTTATAACTAAACAAACTGTGTAACTTTTCACATGCTTTTAATCAGTTTCGTTTGTTGTCTATGTTTGAGAAATCTTGCAATCAATTTTCGACCTACTTCCGTCGAACGGGTTTTTGTCAAGTGTTAGACAGAGACAGATTCCTGTGCGGCCGAATCATATTGTTTAAAGAAGGGAATATCCCTAAAGCCAAAATAGGGTAGTACAATGTTGCGTGCAAATACAATATCTATGAGTTCATAAAATGCCACTTGTATTTGTAGGTTTCCTTATTCACACAGGAGAAAATTATTACAGAAACAAACTAATCAAGAAAGACGCTAACAACACTACAACACAACAGTGGTTAAAACCATGGAATTGATTTTCGACAAACCATGCTTGCTAAAATACAGCAACAATTCTTTTTAATTATATGAGAATTACAACAATGTTTAAAACAAGGTAATTGTGCAATAAACTCGCGTTGCCAAATTTGGTGGTCATGTTCTGTAAGCAAGCCCTTTAGGTAGATTTATGATAAATTTAAATGAAACATAGTATCATACGTTTAGAAAACTGGCAAAAATTATTGTCCAGTTTATACAATCTATAGACTATCTCCTATCCCATTTTTAAACAACTAATTTATCTTTAGACGAAACAACATTTTCTAATCGATTTGGTTACAACCTGGCATACATATATTTTAGGACATGAAGCTTGGTATTGGTTACTTTATAAATTACCATGACCTTACATCTCTTTTATAATCTTAAATGTACAAATATATATTTTTAACAGTTTTGAATTTAGTTCCAATCCTTGTGAACATACTTTTTAGTACCCAGTGCACAACACAGCTTACTTTAGAAATTTTCCATATCACACTTTACCACTTTTTTCGACCACTTGCCATAATTTATCTTTATACAAAGCTATTTTTAAATTTATAAATTCATTTTTTTTCTCCTTTTCCTAAATTTTAAAAAGAAACTGTGCAAGACAAAAGAAAATAACAATCGTACATTATAATTTTTCTTTATAATGTATTGACAATATTCAAATATTTAAATTTTTGGATTTTAATATTCAGTTTAAATTATAGTAAACATGTATACAACACGTGTATATCCTTTCAATAAAACAATAAAATTTTCCATTTATATTCACTGTGACGTCACCAAAATATTGTCCATTAATTTAAGATTTAATATATATATATATATATATATATATATATATATATATATGTTTATATAATAAATATATAAATGTTTTATATATATATATATGTTTATATATTTTCCTACAATGTATATATATATATATATATATAGATTGCAGGAAAAAGTGATGTCATATTTAGCATCTAACCTGCAGTTTTAGTTTATAAATTATGAAATAACGAAACACTTATCCTATTTTTGACAGCAAAAATAATTTTGATTAGGCTTTTTTGCCTAGTTATTTTTTTAGATGCATATTTATAAGATTTTGTTTATTTTGTGATTTACAAATTAATTTTACACTCTTGCAATTTAGTAACAATGTATATACATGAATCCCTCAGTTTCTGTTACAGTGAATGCCCTATTAACAGTTTATGCTCGCATAACACCCGCACAGCTAGTTATAGAAACTATTATAGTAACTCTTCTTTAAACGAGTTGTGTACGCGAAGTTCACAAGTCCCCGTTAGAGTGATTGTTTTTTTTAACAATTTACAGATTCGAATGCCCAGGGCCTTATTATTGCATTCGCCGATTATTTAATAATATAAAATGTTTTTTTTTTTTTTTTTTTTTTTTTTTTTTTTTTTTTTTTTTCCCGGAAGTTTCACAAACTTCACAATTATCACGAGCTATACTAGTAGGTCTGCAAGTTATTAATAAAAAGTAATTTTAAATTGGGTAAACTCTTTAAGTTTATCTAAAATTTTGAAAATCTTATTACTTTGTCAAATCGGGTCCAAGGAAGTTAAGTATTTATAAAAATCTAAGATAAATAAACATGTAGACAAAAATCCTAATAAAAAATCAAAATACTTAAAACAATTTTTTTATAACTATTGTTTGTTTATAATTTTTGATGTAATAATACCCATACTTAAAATCTACAAAGAAAACATGGGTTTTGGAATTAAAAAATTATACATGAACAATTTTTTACATTAAAAGCTTTTAATTTTTCCTCAAGAAAGAAAAGCTTTTCAAGTATAACAGCCAGGTAAATATATAATTTAGTTCTTCATTTGAAGTTTATTAAATAAAAAAAAATAATATATGTATTAACATAAAATATTTTTTATCCGAATTTAAACCATGTCAAATTCTCCCAGAAGAAAATTAATTTTCTTTTCTTTTAAATATATTAATACCTGAAAAATTTTACCGTTTTATAAATTTGAAAACTCTTCGAGAAAATTATGTATCCGACTTAATTCCACTTTAACCTAAAAAGATGAAAATATTAGTAATTTATATTTAAAAATTGAGATTCAATGTAGAAAATAATTTAATTACTAAAAGTTACTAAACTATTTCAAAAAATGTTTCATAACACTTTTTTTCTGTACAATGTTTGGTTATAAACATTTTGCTTGTTTTATGCTCAGTTCATTAAATTAAACGAAAAACATTTTTTTTCTTAAAAATTTAATGAGATATAAATCCCAGAAATTTTGAAAGTAACAAGTGTCTTCTTTATTTTCATTAAGGAATGTTCTTTTCTTAGCTATAAAAATTCACGACAACCAGTGAAAAAAAGTTTTTGTTTGTTCTAGCAAAATATTCCACAATTTCAATTATATTTTTCATATGTTAAACATTATTAGCATTAAATTATAATTAATTAAAGCATGTCAAATAGGCTTTGGTTTTTGTTCATAAATAAAAAAGGTTATTAACCACAAAATACTTGTTTTTTATAAATGGAAATTTTTACTTAGAACACGCTAATTATAATTTCTAAGAAGAAATGTAATTAAAATCGGTATAATTAATCTTATTAAAGTGTTTCTGTTCTGTTAGTCTATCATTGTAGTGAATGTCTGAAAAAAGTATATTTCATTATAAATTTAAGAAAACCGCCAATTAAAGAGACGTTTAATAAAATGTTATAAATATTTTTTTTTTTCATTTTGAATATGCAAATCCCTATTTGATGGAAGATATATTTGAATTTTTTGTTAAAAATTCAAATTGACTAAAAATTTTTTTTGCCTTTTTAATACATTAAAAAAAATATATCTATCTTTCATCATTAAGTTTTATGTTATTTGTAAAATAAAATAGGTGTATTTTATCGAAATGGAATTTAGAATAAATGGTTAATATTTTTTTTTCTACATATAAATTAATAGGTTCTTTCTAATTAAGAAGTACAGCGGAATTTTAATAATTATATGTAATTTGTTTTAGTCTCAAATTCACTGAGCATATTGTTTTATAACTGATTACACGAAATATGTCAAAAAATAGTTTTTACAATTTTTATCGATTAATCGTTTTTTTACGATTTTTATCGCTAAAATATTTTTTACGAATTAAAATCATTTTCTATGGTTAACAATTTAACTGCATTTTTGAAATTTTACTTCATGACGGATAAATTAATTTAGCAGAATCTTTTCAAGCTGCTTTTTTCCTAAAACTATTTTCACACATATAAAGGCATATAAAGCATACATAACATTTCCTTGAAATTTTAAATATATACTAAATATTTTGATTATACTCACTAAATATTTTGTAAAAATATCTGTCAAAATACGATTTCTAGATTTACACCAGCACCATTTTTATTCGAATACATGCACCCATTTTTTAATCTGATAAAAAAAATACCCTACTATATCTGTTGTGTCTGTTTATATAAAAAATATATTGCTACATGTCCGATTACATGGCTGAAACTTTTGGTTTCAGAAACGTGATAACTCTTGATTAAAAAATCCGATTTGCTTCAAAATTTGTATATAGGTTCATTCTAATAAGTCGATTTCCTGGTTAGTTTTGGTGGTTTATTGGTTAAGTATTAAGGGGGTAACGGGGGGCTAATACCCACCCCTTAATTTAGATAAATTGGTTTTTTAATGCAGAAGTGTCCGATTTGCTTCAAATTTTGTATATAGATTCATTGTGTAAAGGCGCTTCCCTGATTAGTTTTGGGGGTTGGTTCATTGATTAAGTATAAAGGGGAAAACAGGGAGCTAATCCCCTTCAGTAATTTATTGTTGATTTCTTTATTTTTGAGGGGAATTATTTTAGAAATAAGAATATAATATACAATTAGTGTGATTATAGCCTGTGAGCTGAATGTCATCAGTTTAACTGGGCATTCTACTTTTTTATTTAACACTCTCCAACATAGTTGAGACGTGTTTATGACTTCGGTTTTCTTGTCCCTCTGTTCGTCTGTTTGTTTATTTGCCGTATGGCTTTCCACGCTCTAACTTGCGTAAATATACTTGGATTTCTATGAGCTTAGAATATGTTATTGTTGTTTACTATAGGACATACTTTATTGAAAATGAAGTGTGTAATATTTATAGTTCGTTTACAGGGACACAGAAAATAAATCCTTTACATTACGATCTATGGGGAAAATTATTTGCAGAGGAATTTTAATGAAGTTACACTATTTCAAACACAATGAAATTTATATGCATTATTAAAATGTGACGCACGATTTCTGTTGAATGTTTATTGCATAGCATTTATCATTCGTTTTCAGGGCACACAAATCTACCCCGTTACATTATATTATTCTTTATTTACTTCTTTAATTTTTTTTTAGCGTGGTATGTGAAAGTTGCCTTTTAAGCATACTAGCACACATTAAAAACAGTTTTAACTTCGATAAATGTCTGTCTTCAAAGGTCAAGACACTTAAATATTTGCAGAAAATAGATTTTTATGCAAATTTTTAACTTAAAATTGTAAGTAAAAATAAGAGTTAAATAATCATTTCTATAGCGTAATTATTACATCCAGGGAATAACAAATCGTTTACTGTTTATATTAAATGTATAAAATTGCTTTTTAAAACTATATTGATATATATGAAATTTGGAATAGAGCAGCTGCTTCAATTAGCAGTCCTGTTTTACGAGATATTGGAACTGTACACAAAAAAAGAAACTTTGAATTTAGTAGATCGCAACAAAATTCGCCGTTAGCGTACAAAGGTTGGAAATTTAGTTGCAGAGACGAGCAATTTAGCCGTGTCTCTGTCTGTTTTAATTGGATTACTTTCCGATGAGAAAAGACAATATAAAATTGCTAGTGATGGAGAGCACAATGTACTACACAAAGATCACAAAAGAGGAATATTATACTTTTGTAAAGGAACATGACTCTCTGCATATTAGACACGTTACATTTGCAACAGGAGAAGTTAAAGTCCTTTACCACATTTACTACATTCGTTAGATGTGCAACAATTGGCTAAGGTATGTCATTACTAAGGTTTGTATTACTAAGGTATGTAATTCAAGGAAGTGTCTCTATAGTTGTGCTATACGTTTTATATCTAAATTAAGTTATAGCTTAATATGTGGCATGTACAAAAATCTAGTACATATATAGGGCTGCACAAAATGTTCAAGTTAACATCTATTTGTTGTGATTAATGAAATTAAATATTCTAATGTACTATTCGTTTTCTGTCTCAATTAAATTTTAGAAAATCATGTGTTTCACATACAAATTTATATATTATATGCATGGCTTCTCAAAAGAATTCGAATACTTTACCGTCTATGGATGCTAATTGCTGAAACTGACTGTTTAACTGCGCTATGCGTTTTTTGAATTGTTTATTTATATTCCTGTTTGCATTCCAACCTATGAATCTGACATGAAAGTAGGTCATCTCTACCTGTCAATCTGCTCACAATTCATGTTCGAGAAAAATGTGAACTGGCAAACTGTCCCAGAACATTTTTGAGATCACAAACCAATAATAACAGTCCTTCTAGCAACATTCTGACAGATTCCAAAACGTACATTTAAAACTAATAACATCCCTCTCAAAAAAATTTCTAGATACAGTTAAAAATTCCTATGTCCAAAACCAAATTAATTTCTTAACAATAACTTCATACGAAGATTTAAATCAACAATATTATTCCTTTAAAAACAAAATAAAAACTAGCATCTTTTAAACTTAAATCCCCATTTGATAAAGTTACTTACCTAATTCACTTAGTTGTCACCAGACATTCATGCACAACTGAAGAAGATAAACAAAGTGAAAGCACTATATTGAAAAGCAAAAATCACAGAGTTTGAACGGTCAAAATTCCAACAATACAAAAACCGTGTGCTTCATATCAACTTCAAATTCAAAAAGCTAAAAAACCTTTCTGTGACAACTTTTGCAATAAACAAACGGACCCTTATGGCATAATGAAAAAACTTGCTTTTCAAAAATTTAAGGAGGGCCTTGTCAGCTAACTGCCAGATTCTCCCTTCCCAGCTTCCATGTTTTCCTCTTTATTCACTATGACAGATAAAATATTTGGCGCCTCTCCGGGTGAAGCAACTCAACAATATTTGGCGAACACATTTCAAAAACCACAGAACAACCACCATTCACACAAAGAGAGTGACGACATGCGATTTATAATTTTAACTAAAATAAAGTTCCAGACCCAGATGGTATTGATAAAAGGATGATCAGGGCTCTCTACTTTGGTAAACTGGAAATATTTTTAGGTCTGTATAATAAGGCATTAGAATTAAATTCTTTCCCTCAGGCGTGGAAGGTGGGGAAGCTTGTCTATTTCAGGAAGGAAGGTAAACCACTAGATCATCACTCTTCTTTTAGACAAACCAAATTATTACCAATAATGGGAAACAATATATACAAAATTAATACTAAGAAGAATAAATTATATATTAACAAAAAATAATAAACTCACAGGTAAACAACACGGATTCACTCTGACTAAATCAGAAAAAGCTTTACAAACACCATTATCCTTCATTGACATCAGCAGAGAAGCAAAAACTTATACCTCGTTAATCTCACTGGATTTCATGGGAGTATTTGGTAATCTGCCTTGGGATATGCTACTTCTAGCACTACGACAACTGGGGCTTTCCCAGCAATTCATAAATATTATAGCATCCTTCCTATCAAATATACGAGCTCAAGTGGACTGGTTACTGTCAAACTTAATTTACTTCTTTACTAAATGTTGCTCACAAGGCTCCAGTTTCGGGCCTTTTCTTTAGTTGGCTTTGATGGAAACTTTAATCCGTATCTTTCTTTTCAAATACTGTGAGATAGTTGCATATGCTGGTGCCATAACTTTAATAATTTGAGGTTCCACACGTGCTCTCATTGAACAGATAGGTAGTGAGGGACTAGATGTTATTGTAAATTGGGCGCATACTAATCAAATATTAATATATTTCGAAAAATCTAATACAATTAACTACCTTTGGCAATTCAAAAATGCCTAAAAGGCATCCTCTATTTAAACTACGGGAAAAAAATAATAAAAAATCAGTGAAATAAATTATATATTTCAGAATAATAATCGACCAGATCTAATCATATCTACTGCATATAGCAAACAAAAGACAAGAAATATCAAATACAACTCAAAACCTATATAAATATTCATCAATCTTTGGTCGACTTTCCCGCTACTGTTTCAAGATCATGTAATTCCTCGATTATTCAACGACAATTTGCAAATCCTTGTAGTGTTTGGCTCCCGTGTATGCAGTGGTCTCACGATATTCGCCATATTATTGTTAATCTCAAGGGCATACAAGAACAATTCAACGGCAGCCCTACAGATCCTTTCGAGTCTTCCTGTACTGGATGTACAGCTACAGACGGTTTCCGAGTTCGCTCGGTTCACATGATTTGGAATTTCCACAGAACATCATTTTTCTTCATTCTACTCAACAAAGTGTTCAAAACATCAACTGTCTCTATTAACAAAAACACTATGAATAATTCCAACATCAGATTTGCATGGCAATGCACACATTTTTACAGAGGGATCGAAAACGGGTGCAGGAAGAGCCACAGCTTTCTGTGTTTTTAAAAATGACATTCAGAATCACTCCTAGCAAGCAAAGTTGGACAAGGGAAACTCCTTCTTCCAGGCTAAACTTTATGCAATTAACCCATTCGGGACCATGGATGCATATATGCACCCTCAAAAAGAGCATACAGTATTTGTTTTAGGCACCAGTAAAAAATAAAAGTAATATTAATTTCTCTAATTAGAGCATTTTTGTGATAGTTTAAGTAAAGGTAGCTTTTTTAAAAAAAAGTGTTGTTAACCGAATAAAATTTGTGTAAAAGCCGAAGGGGTTAAAGAAGCGATTTCTTAGGCTGAAAAGGAGGAGGATTTAAAATTTATAATTTCAATTATAACTTCTCGAGCCTCATGGGTCTTTCAAAACTTGATGTAAATACCTATCTAGTATTAAAATTATTCAACAATTACAATATTCACCGAAGGATTTTTACTTTAAATATGTTAAAGGATACTCAGGTGTTGCTTGTAATGAACTGGCCGATCATCTGGCAAGGTCGCTAAGAGAACACAAAAACTTACTAAAGTCATGTATTCCACTTCCACTTTCAAATCTAAAAATGTAATTAAAACAACTTCTGTATGATAGCTGGCAATTGCGCTGGTCCACAGAAAGGAGTGTCACTGCAAAAGATTTCATACCAGAAGTATCACAGCACTTACAAATACAAAAGAGCTACATTTACGTATTTTTAACCAACCACGGACCATTTCAACAACATTTATGTACAATAAATAAATGTGACTCACCACTTTGTATCCATGAACACAATCCAAATCTTTCGACTACATTCTAAATTGTATAATAACTTCACGTTACCACTTAATAAACAAACAATATCTATTTACAAGATTGACTGATCTAACTGCTCGACCGGCCGGTTCTTTTGAATAAAATAATCGATTGTATGAAATTTATAGAAAACAACGAATTCCTTTTCTCAAATCCTGTGTCTTTTTAGCTTCCGGCCAATACTCCTGTTCGCACTCAACCGAACAGAAGCTTTTTAACTGTTTCAGTTTGTATTGTTTCATCAAGGCTGGTAAATTCTAGCGTTTTACCATTGTAAATTTTGTACTTATTTTTCAAGGCAGACTACAGAACGACCTTCACTTGGTCAGACATGTTTAGTTAAATGATTGGGCACATTAAACATTATAAAAACTGTCTAACTTTCAACAAATTGTATGTACGTTAAAGTAAACAGTGGGTTTGTGTCTTCTCCCCGCGATTGCACTTATACTCAAAAGCGAAAGATGTGCTCCCAGGGCGGTCATTCCTTGTCCTCCTTGGCTGTCCTCCTTGAAGTTTCGTTAAAGTACACTGGTATTGTTGGAACGTGTTTTAAAATATATGCGTTATGCATGAATTTTGTAAGTTTTGCCAGAAGTAGCTGTGAATAAAGAGAACGATCACGGAAAATAATGTTACAGCTAAAAGAAAAATTTGCAGAGGATTATACAAAATATATTAAAAAATTAATAAACAGAAAAGGAAAATTTTGACATTATCAAATATTTAACATAATCAAATTCTTTATTTATATTTTTAAATTTAGGATGCTGTATCATTGGCTTAAATTATAAAAAAAATGGATTTTGTCTTACCAACTGCATCATTATACGAATTAACGAAATTATGTTAATTTATTTTTTTGAATATTTATTATCTTCATGTATTGAAGGATTTTGTTTTGTCAGACTACTATTGTTAATTACATTTTTTATTGAAATAGTTATGAAAACATAAGATACTGAAAAATGGAAATTTCTCTAAACAGTTTATTGAAAGTTGCAAAAGAAATCTTTGACTTCCGTTTATCCTTAAGGTTTCTTTCACTAAATTTTGTTCAGTGAGACAAAATTGAAGTGATTGCTGCAAAAAGGAAGTAACTTACGTTTTTCAAATTTTCGGAAAACCGCAAAAAAAGTTACAAAATTCAAACATTCAACGATGCAGGCAGCTCCATCTTTTAAATATTACGAGAACTGCCGAATGCAACTACGCCTTTCTTGAATCATCAGACAAAAGATGATTCAAGAATGGCCCTGAATGATTTACCATTCATTTGTGGCAAAAAATTAATCTTTTTTTCCACAAAGTACATTTAAACACATTCCATATATATAGGGAGGTGGGCTATAACAAATGTCTCTATATCAAATATCTTCCTAATGGAAATATTCAATTTCGAGTGGAAATCGTAAATTTTCCCGGACTAATCGGAGAATTGCATTTTTATTATTACTCGTTGAATGTTAACAAGAACGAAAAATCATGCGTCAAGCATAGCATGTAACACTTTCCAACTCCTCCAAAATAATTTTACAAATCATTACCGTTTAATAAGTTGAAAGATAATGTCTAAGTAAACATTCTGCAAAACGCATAACATATTAAAAAACCCTATTTCAGGAATTATTAACAATATTCGGAGAAATATTCGAGCTCTTTTGTACACCCATGTATATGATCTGTAGATTTGTATACATGATACATAGAACGCTAAATTTTAGTTCAGATAGGAAACGCGTAGCACAGTTTAAAATTTCCTTTTTGGAATTTCCCTCTATAAACGTAAATGTACTCCATAAATTTTGTGCTGCCCTCTATAAGATTTATAGAATTTATACACACCAAGTAACAGAAAAAAATGAGTTAAATTTAAAAACGCGTTAAGCAACTGAAAAAGCACTTCCAGATATTGTTAACTGACAGTACCAAATTCTTTTGTGTGTCCCTGTAAATGAACGATAAATGCTATACTCTAATTATTCTATAGTAAGTATCTTGTAATGCACCTTAGTCATATATATAAATTTCAATTTGTTTGAAATATTTAAACATTCTTAAAATAAACTGCAAACGATTTTTCTCCATAGAGGTAATGTAACGGAATTATTTTGACTGTCCCTGTATAGTAACTATAAGTGCTATGCACACCATATTCTATATTAAGCTTCTTGTAATGGACCTTAGCGATATCTATCAATTACAATGTGTTTGAAATTGTGTAACATCATTAAAATAAACCGCAAATGATTATTCCCGATAGACCGTAATGTAACGGAATTCTTTTGAGTGTCCCTGTAAAAAAACTATAAGTGCTATACACTTCAGTTGAAATAGGAAACATGTTATATATAACGACAACAACATACAACAATTTCAGAGCAATCCGAGCATATTTGTGGCAGTTAGAGCACGGCCAGACGGCCAGACAAACCGAAGTCATAAACACTTTTCAACTAGGTTGGAAAGTGTTAAAAACGGAAATGTTCCTTTAAATTTGAGCGGAAACGGAAAACAAATTCAAATAAATTTTCTTAATTGGTGTTTTGTCCTCTAAGCAAGTATTTGGATATGTCCAGTTGATATAAGAGACTGAGCATTCATCCTCTAATGGCAACCACCGATGTTTGTCTCCGGAGACAGGCAAGGCGATAAAAACCAGGTGTGATAATCTAAAACACATAGGGCGAAATGCAAATTTTCATCTTACTTTACACGATCATAAAATATCACGATTCATAAAATACCAACATGAGATTCTATAGATTTTAAAGTTACTTTACACGTGACATTTAAAAAACACAAATTCATGTTAAAAGATGTTTAAAATGTTTAAAAAACCTTCCAAGTACTTTCGGCCAGAATTTCGCCCTGTACTTTTGTCAGAAAGGATTTTTGCTCCTTGAAGATGGTCGCGGTTGTCGACCGAAAGTAATTTGAGGGTTTTTTAAACATCTTTTAACTTCTATTTGTGTTTTTTAAATGTCACCTGTTAAGTAACATTGAGATCTTTCGAATCTCATATTAATATTTTATGTGTGTGATAATGTTCAACATAAATACTTTTCCGTGTAAATATGCAATTATTATTTATTTTAATAAATAATTTTATATATAATTTATATTAGTATATATAACTATTATTTAGATTTTTTAAATGTGCTATTGCTCACACTTATTTCTAAAAACAGAAATTTTCCGTGTTGAATATAGTAAAATTACTATCTTCAAAACGGTGGAATAATACGGCGGAAGCTTTAAGAAAGGGAAAAAAAAGCGGTGAATAAAATGCAATTTTTCTGCCAATACATTTTCTTATTTTTTTACGGAATTGTTTTTTAAGCTATAGTGTACTTAACCCCAAACTATCCTAGGATGAAACTACCTCCATTTTGAAGCGAATCCTTTAATTGTATTTGTAAAATGCTGAATACTAAAAAAGGAAATATTAACAGAAACAAAACTTAATAAAGGATGTTATATATACAGAAAATTTCTGGATAAAATATATTTTTCGTATAAAGAAAAATAACTAAAAAAATAGTAAAAGTGTCATTTTTGATTTTAATGTGTTTTACACAACTTAAGAACAAACGATTTCCTTTTCCTACAGAACCGTGACTCAAGATGAACAAAAAAACTGATATTGATTTTCGGTATACTTCTTTCGTTATTGTTTTCAAAAATTTTATTTCATTAAACTAAAATAAATGCGACTGTTTACTCGAAATAGTAATGAAAATATAATCCACTGAATTTCACAAGGCAATTTATTAAAACTGGCATAAGATATGTCTATCTTAGATTTTATTCTTAACGTTTCATTCTCTTTTTATTCTGTTCAGTGAAAGTAACTCGCTTTTGGGAAAATGAAAGGAACAATAAAAATCAAATGTTTATGGAGAATAAGTTCAAATAAACAGCTTTATATGTTAGCAAATTTTAGAATAAAAGGAATTTTTCTAAGGAGATAAACAAACGAATAGTCACACCTATGACAAAAATGTCGTTTTTGAGAATGATTCATAAAACGCCTATAATGTTTAATGAAATTATTCCAAAAAAACTAACAGAAACTTCCATATATATTCAATACAGAAATATAACATTTCACCGTAATATCTAATTCTAACTATTTATTATATTTCAATGTAATTTATTCAGGCGTTTCTGATAAAGGTGTCTAAAAGAAAAAAATCAGCGTGTAGTAAGATATATAAAAATGCATAGTATTCAGATTTTTTAAAATCATTTTAGAAATTTACAAATGACATTTTTACTCTTATTTATGTGTCAAACAGAAGTTCATTTATGGAAAACGACATTTGGAACGCCAATTGCTCGTCTCTCAGAAAAATTATGTATCTTCTCAGAAAAATTATGTTTTTTCTTATTCATCAGCACATCCGAACATAGATGATAGACAACATAGTCCGAACATAGAGTTTATCATTTCAGTTTTTCTGGTCATCTAGCTGCACTCTAACTCTGTTAAATATATTCGGGTTGTTGTGTAACAGTTTTATGTTTTTATGATGTACGATAGAATGTTCGCCATTGAAAATGCAGTGTGTAGAGTTTAGAGTTGAAGAGATTGAAGGGGCACAAAAAATCATTTCTTTACTTCATGGTGTAAAGGGAAAATTGTTTGTGGTGCAATTTAATGAGTTCATGTTGCATGATATGTATCACTCGGGCATGATATTTATATCTAATGTTTTCTGTAGGTTATGAAGCGCATAGTTTGCATCATTCATTTACAAAGTCGCAGAAAGAAATTTGATTACTGGACTTGCTATGAGTGATAATTGCTGAAAGTACATTTTCAGTAGCAGTATGCATTTTAATCTTAATTCATTTTTTTTAATTACGTGATGTGTGTAAATTATTATCGACCCTCGATAATGTTCCTCGAACATTCCAGAACAATCTTGATCTATATGGTCCGCATGTAAACATAATAAAATATATGTAGATGTATGTATATATATATATATATATATATATATATATATATATATATATATGTGTGTGTGTGTGTGTAAAAAAATATCTGTATGTATGTATAAAATATAAAGAACATTTTAGTACATTCTGTTAAATTCAAGTAAATTGAAGAATACTCTAGTACAGTCCAGAAGATTCCAAATATTTTTTTAGAACTCTTTGGTCGAAATATGAAAATGTCCTAGGTCGACCACTTTCAAACACCATATATCTCACATCTCTACAGAATGGTCTTTGAACATTCCAGAACGTTCTCGATCCTTCCGGTCCATAGGTAAGCCTAATAAAAAGTAATTATATGTCTGCATTTATATATATATATATATATATACAGGGTGTTTCACAAAGGACCCCTAACTTTAAAAATCAATAACCCGGAAACGGTGATAGATAGAAACATGAAACCAGTGGTATGTTTATTAAAAAAATCGTAAGAATCTTATACATAAATCTCAAAATTTAGTTACAAATAGCGCTGATAGATGGCGCTGCGATAAATAGGCGTATCACATTGAAACTGATTCAATATGTGCACCTTTTACACAACAAGCATGCCGCAAACCCAGAATGCAATTGTCAGTGACTCTCTGTAGTGTGTCACCGGAAATCGACACACAAGATTGACAAATAGCCTCTTCGAGCTCGCCGAGTGTTAAAGAATTGTTCTGGTAAAAATGTCCTTTAATGTGCCCCACAAAAAATAATCGCAGGGAGTGATGTCGGGTGAATACAGAGGCCAGTTCATGCCTTTTCCCTTCACTGTCGAATAGTTAAACACAATAACTCTGTCGTCGAAGTATTCGTCCAGAAAGTCCAAAACGTCTTGTGTACGATGCGGACGAGCCCCATCTTACATGAACCACGCCGTGCCTGGGTCATTATTGTCTAACGGTTGTTAAGTTGCGACAAATTGTTTCAGAAGCGCAATATACCGCTCATTCGTCACCGTTTCTCGCAAGAACAAGGGCCCAATAATGCCTTTGCGACAGATTGCAGCCCAAACTGTAAGTTTTTGGCTATAGAGTGGTCGTGCGTGAGTCAACTGTGGATTTTCTGTACCCCAAAATCGCCAATTGTGTCTGTTAACGACACCATCCATATAAAAATGGGCCTCATCCGTAAACCATATTCAGCCGACATCGAAACCAAAACAGTCAATCTTCTCGAGCATCTCGTTAGCGAAATGCCCTCGTTTTCGTTCAGCTTGAACTGGTACGGCGTTCCGGCATTGAATCTTGTAAGGAAACATGTGTAATGATTTCCGCAGGATTCTGTACGTGCTGGATGGCTTGATTCTGGATTCAGGTGCAAGTCTGTGGACAGATTTATTCGGATTACGCTCAATAACTGCAGCATGTGCCGTTGAACTTTCAGGAGTAACGACGGAGTGGATCCGACCCACATTTCTGACTAACGCATCGGCCACGTTGCCTGTCTATTGAAATTTTTTGAAAAGCTCACGAATTGTTTTCCCATCTGGGCCTTTTGCGACTTGAAATCGTGTTTGAAAACTTCTGCTTGAAGCAGTAGGACTCTGATTTAATCGGTGGTACTCCAACACAATAAGCACACATTCCTCCACGGTATACATCACTTTCGGAATTATTTTCACTATACGCTAATAGCGGTCAGATTTCAATGGCGAAATCTTCGACGGCTAGTCTTTCTATGCTTCTGAACTCTCTTTAGGAGGATTATTAACGCTCTCAGCGCCATCTATCGGTGCTATTTTTAACTAAATTTTGAGATTTATGTATAAGATTCTTACGATTTTTTTAATAAACATACCACTGGGTTCATGTTTCTATCTATCACCGTTTCCGGGTTATTGATTTTTAAAGTTAGGGGTGCTTTGTGAAACACCCTGTATATATATATATATATATATATATATATATATATATATATGTGTGTGTGTAAATATATATATATGTGTATGCATAAAATATAAAGAACATTATAGTACATTCTAGAAAATTATCTACAGTCAAGAACATTCTAGTTCATTCTAGAAACATTTTTAGAACACTTTGGTCGAAATATGAAAATGCTCTAGGTCGACTTCAACAACCATATCTCCCACAACCCCACAGTTTCCGAAATGCAACGACCATAGTGACGATGGGAGTTTCGAGGCTACTACCACACACAAATACCAGTGGTCTGCGTTGGGTAGTTTTGGCTGAAAAGGAAATATACTGACAATATACTGACACACACGTATATTCATATATTGAAAATGCCTTAGATCGGCCCCTTTCAACCACAGCTACCAACATGCAACCATCATAGTGCATGATGGGAGACTTAAGACCCTCATAGCATGCATGGTCGCAGTGACGTCACTGTGACGTCAATGCGAGTCACAGTTGTCACGACACATCTGTGACCAAAATGCCACCATTCAGTGAGGTCACATTGTGACTAAAATGTGGACTTCTTTAAAAATTATAAAAAAAAAACATACAAAGCTATTTCAAACATGTTATTCATCGTAAAAATTCTTTTCTAGTCAATTTTTTTAATTTTTGTGACGTTACTTTGACGTCTTTGTAAATCACGCATGTCACGTCACATCTGCGACCAAAATACTAACATGTTGGGAGTTCACACTGTGACAAAAATGTGAATTTAAAAAATCTTTGAAAATGAGAAGAAACATACATAGTGTCATCTTTACGCATTTGAGAGCCTTAGTAATTTATTATGCCTCTTGGAAAGTAATTTATATTCAGTTATTCATTTATCTAACTAAAATAAAATTATCAGCATAATATATATATATATATATATATATATATATCTTTTTAATTATGCAATTGTAAATTATCATAGAAACATACTTATTTATAAAAACTAGAAAATGTAATTTTTTTTATTTTTTTTAAACTTATTTTTTAATTAAAAAAATATAAAAGTTTTATTTTCTAGGAAAAATTAATAATTAGTGTTAAAATAACTTCAAAGAATTTTGTGAATTATAAATTACTTGTAATCATCGGAACTGGCAGAAAAATAATACAGTGGAGGGAAGTGTTGTTCACTGTGAAGTGCTATTAAAATGTAGACAAAATGCGAATAGAGATAATCCGATATTTTCAGAAAAGCAAAGTTTCTTTTTTGTATGCTAGGGCTTTATTTAAATTGTTTTCGTTTCTTTATGGATGAAGTAGGTTATGAATATCATAAACGTATAAAATACAGTGTCTCACATAAGTGATGGGACACTTGTGCTTTACAAAAGGAAACTAATCAAATAAATTAAAAAAACATGTACACATTTTTTTTTGTGGGTGTGTTTCATACTTAAATTTAGTAAAGATTATTACATAACATACATTTTGTCAAAATATTAAAATATTAATTTAATAAAAATACAAATGTTTAGAACGGAGCAAAAAATAGCTCACATAAGTGATGGGACACCATTATATATGCAACAAAAATCGCCTGAAATAAGCAATAAAAATATTTTTTGGGGTTTTATTTTTACTTAAAAGCAATTGGCAATAATTTATAAAATCGTCTGCAGTATTTCTCTCCAGTTTGTTTTGGAATTTTTGTGTTTTTTAGCTCTGTGTAGTCATGAATGCTAAACGAAAAGAAACTTCGCCTGAAATTCGAAAATTAGTTATTAATTTGCATATTGAACGTGGAAAATCTATTAGAAAAACTGCTGAAACAGTTAACTTGAGTCGTTCAACAGTTTTCAATATCATTAAACGATATAAAAAGAATCATATGATTCAGGATAAAAGAAGACCTGGCTCACCATCAAAGCTATCCAATGGAATAAAGCGAATTATCGTTCGAAATATTAAAAAAAATCCAAGAATTAGTGCTTCAAAAGTTGCTGCTGATTTACAAGCATTATATGGAATAATTGTTAATCCTGAAACTATTAGAAGGGTAATTCGATCTGCTGGATATCACGGTAGAGTAGCCAGGAAAAAATTCTTCGTAAGTGAAAAGAATAGAAAACTCAGACTAGCTTTCGCAAAATCCAACATAAATAAGAATTCTGATTACTGGAATAAAGTTATATTTGCTGATGAGAGTAAATTTAATATATTTGGTTCTGACGGTAGAATCTTGGTGTGGAGAAAACCCAGGGAAGAACTTCGCAAACAGAACTTGGTACCAACAGTAAAACATGGTGGAGGAGGAGTTATGGTATGGGGGTGTATGTCGTCCGCTGGAGTTGGTAATTTTGTTTTTATTGACAGTATAATGGATCAGTACAAGTATATTGATATTTTAAAGCAAAATTTGAAATCTTCAGCACGAAAATTGAACCTTCATAACGATTTTAAATTCTACCAGGACAATGACCCCAAGCACACTGCTCTGAACGTTAGACTCTGGCTGCTATATAACTGTCCTGAAATAATAAAAACACCACCACAATCTCCAGACTTAAATCCCATAGAGAATATTTGGCAAGAATTGGAATCAAGAATTCGCAAACACACCATTTCTTCAAAACAACAACTAAAATCGGTGCTTCAAGAAGAATGGGGTAAAATCACTCCAGAAATCACAAAAAAAATAGTCGAATCCATCCCAAAAAGATTAAATCATGTTTTAAAAGTAAAAGGAAATCCAACAAAATATTAAAACCTTTTAAAAAGTAAAATTTGTGGATAAATATTTGATGGAAAAGTAAGTGTCCCATCACTTATGTGAGCCATTTTTTGCTCCGTTCTGAACAATTGTATTTTTACTAAATTAATATTTTAATATTTTGACAAAATGTATGTTATGTAATAATTGTTACTAACTTTAAATATGAAACACACCCAAAAAATTTTTGCACATGTTTGTTTATTTATTTTATTGCAGTTTCTTTTTATAAAGCACAAGTGTCCCATCACTTTTGTGAGACACTGTAAGTAATTTGCTTCTGTTAGAAGGAAAATACTATTTCATTTTATTTTATCTCCAGAATTTTCAATATAATTGTTATAGCTATTCTAGCCCATATTTGGAAAGAAAAAAATCTCGACATTTTTTAATTTAAAAATTGCATTTATCAAACTTGACATAAAATAAAATAAAATAAAATAAACGGAAGTCTTTCATTGTATCATCTGCAAAGCGTTATTTTGAAGCCTGAAAAACAACATATACATATTGAACGGCGGAGGGGGGAGGGAAGAAGAAAACATTTATTCTTTGGTAAGGAAGTTGAGCAGCTGCTCATTATTTATAATATGGACTCGTCTATCGTCTGCGGTCAAGATAAATTTGAAAAGTGGTTGTTTCATTCGGAAGGATTATTTATTCAAACTGTTGTAACTTGTAAGCATAAGATGAATTCAAGTTTTGTTTCATTTATTTTCAAATTTTGAAGAATTCTAGCTGGGGAATTTCGTGGTAGCTGTGTTACATATAAGTGTCAGTTATCCGAAATTTCTTGCTGGAAAAGATTCCCTCTAATATGACATCATTAATAATTTGCTAAAAATGGATAAAGGAACACGCGAAGATTTTTTAGATGGATATGCATTAAGATTTGGTAAGTACAAAATATGCTAAAATTAATTTCAATTTGTCTATACTTAAGAGTTACAAATTTACATTGTTTTAAATTAATTATTTGTAATATTTTTAATTCATAATGTAAAACGATATATTCTTATTTTATTATGTTTTAGGACTTAATAGATTTTTAAACATAAATATAAGATTTTGTGAATTTCCATAGATTTGTTTACAGGTACTATTTCTTATTCGTAATGTATTTCATTTTAAAGAGACTTGATCAAAATTATTATTAATAATATATGAAAGGTCTTGCATAAAATATGAGTTTTATTATTAAACATTAGGAATTAATATCTAATATAGAACTTTGCAGCATTACGAAAATAACACGATGGCTAATACGTAAGGAAGTACTTGGAAATTTTAAATATTTAATAGAGAAATTTACGTCTGAGGGATTAATGTAAAATAATTATAATTATATTATTGTAATAGGGCACTCTTTCCAGTAACGTGTACGTTTAAGTAATTTCTTAAAAAATATGTTTTTAATTACTAGTTATCGTTATTATATTACACTTTTTAAATTCAATATATGAATGTATCTACAATATGAAACCAATCTCATTGTCACATTTCCACTTGTGAATGTAAATTTAATTGTACCAATAGAAATAAATGAAAATACTTAAAATTCCAGCAACGGGCATCCACCATTCCAGTACTGGACATCCACTACTGTGCCAGTAATGGACTTCATATAAAAAAGTAATAGGTAATTGTTTTATAATTCCGTTTCGAATCTGAACTTAATGAAATTATACTAAATAAACACAATATTCGTTTTGAAATACATTTACCAATTAGGATATCAATAATTAATCAAATATTTATGCTAAAAATTAATTGTTCAAGCTAATTGTTGTTATTATCACAAGATGAATACTTTATGTATTTTGATAGCATATTTAAAATACTGAATTTTAGAGAATTACATTTATTAGATTACTGAGACAATGATTTTGTATGGAGTTTAATATATATATGTTACGGTCAATATGATTAATCTGGTCATTAATAATAATAACCGGTATTATTAATAATAACCGGCCATTATGTCCGGCCGGATTAATCATATTGACCGTAACATATATATATATATATATATAATGAGAACATTTTTCGGAGTATCAGAATACATGGAATTGTGTTTCCTCTGACAATGCTTAAGGCTGTTCTTCAGTGAACTTTCGTACTGCCCTCGCTAATTTTAAACCTATGGGCGAAGGATGCTTTCGTATATTTAAAATATCTCCTCAGGAAATTAATATTTTTAACTTCTGTTTTCCGTGTACTCTTCTTAAAGGATGTTTCTTTTTTTTTTCCCCAGTTATCAAAATATTTCATTGTTCTCAAATCCAAAATAACTAATTTCTGACATATTTCTGAATTCATTTTTATTCGGAAACACATGAAATTGGCAGGTGTTCTTAATCAGAATATATTTAATAGAATGGCGTTTTCCATTTTTTGGTAACGGCAGAAGATGTTTCAGAAAACACTAGCAAAGTCGGTGTTTTGAACCGAATTACCGACGCGCAGCGTCAGAAATGAAAAAAAAAAAAAAACGTGACCGAAATTGATCTTAAGTATTTCATTTATCTAAAAATGGAAAACGCTATTCATTCCAAATAGCTTTAATAATCAGGCATGCAAGTGACCAGCGTTTAAATATTTGTTCATAAATGTGTCAGAAAGTTTCGTGATACTGAGCGAGGGGAAATATGGCAAAGTATACACATTTAAAGACTTCAATACTTAACAGCAAAATAGCATTGTTTTAATTATTGTCAATATTTTTGGTGGTTACATAAAACAAATGGAAGTAGAAATTAATTTAAAAAGTTTTTATTTGCACAATAGAAGTTCATATTATTGAAATATTAACTTTTATTATGATTTTTAATGGATTCACATATTATTTTTATATTAGTATGCGTTTTTAACATTTATAATTTTCTTGCTTAACGGCTACATTAGCCGGTTTCCCAATCAGATGCAAAGTTTTAATTAGAATACGAGTTGCACAAAAAATATTATTGCCGATCCAATCCTTATCGTCGATTTTATCGTGATTTGGTAAAATCTTGTTATCCGAATCTATGCGAAATCATTTATCAGGTTCGGTCGAGTTGATTCGGTCAACAGATTTTTTGTTGTTGTTGTTGTTGGGTTAGGGTAAGAATACTGGTTGAATCGAAATATAATTTCAGTCAACCATCATTCATGTTCAGTCATTTTCAAGAAGTATATAACCGGATTCGTGAATGACTCTAGATCCCATCCGACATCAGAAATTGTGTCGTATTACAATTTCTGATAAAATCTGGTTACTCGGTCGTATGCAAGATTATATTCCGAACAAGACTTACAGTAAAAACATTATACCCGACTCGGGTCAGATCGGGTTCACGAAAATCAGGTCACTCGACCACTAATCCAAATCTATTCTGTAGCCAAACAAATCCAAAAAGATCGATCCGAACTTTCTGGATTGGATTCGGGTAAAATCTGGTCACCCGACCCGGTGCAGTGTCGTCACAAACGTCACAAACTTGTAGCATAAAAAAATGTTGATCCGAACAATCCGGATAGGATTCGGGTAAAATCTGGTCACCCCATCCGATGCAGATTCGTCACATTTGTCACATTGAAGTCGCACGGTGACTTCACAAAGTAGTCACATTGTGAGGTCACAGAAAGCTTTGAAAACGGCCATAACGACTTCACATTTAGGTCACAGTGACTTCACATCGACGTCACTTGACGTCACGACGACGGTCACAAAGTCACAGTGTGACTTCACAGTGACGTCGCCGTGACGTCACCATGCCTTACGGGGACTGTTACCACACGCAAACACCAGTAGTCTGCTCTGGGTAGATGTGGCTACAAAGTGAAATATAGTGACACACACGTCTATTAGGTAGATTTTGTAAGGAATATACTACCTATTACATTCTCCCCTATGTTGGAATTTTTGAAAAATTTTTGCAGATCTCTGCCGATTATGATTCCCAGAACCCAAAACCACCCCCAGTTCAAAACTTTATATGTCTATCTATCTATCTATCTATCTATCTATCTATCTATCTATCTATCTACCTATGTCACTTTTTATGGACATGATAACTCCATAATTCTGCACAAATCTCTTCCAAACTGATACATAAAATCACGGGGAATAAAATATTGATCAAGTTCGTTAATGGGCAAAATCGAACCAAGGGGGCGGAAATGGGGTAGGGTTGTGAAAACAGAAAAAACCCCTAATTTCGTAATTATGACACGTATCGAATCCGTTTAAAGTTATTATTACTTCTAGGAAAAGTGCCGAAAATTTATGAATGACATATTTTTGATATTATTAAAAATGGCCCCAAGGGAGGGAAAAAGGGGGGTTGTAGAAGAAAAAATTCATAACTTCCTCAAATCAGAAGATATCAAATCCGTTTAAATGTATTATAAATCCTCTTAATATTATCTAAAACTTTTATACTGACAAGTTTTTTATAGGACCAACCCTTATAGCAAAAAAATAAAAATATAAACAAAAACAATCCCTGCCGGCTCCGCCCGGAAACAAGTTTTTTTCGAAGTGGGCGTTTCCAAAATGCCGCATCATGGCAAAAAGGTCATTTCTTCCGCAATTCCCAACAAACAGGCGCCCCACGGTTTGCGTCTTCAAAATCTACCTGTGCCCGTAGGCCGAGCCGTCAGGTATTTTTTTTATATTGAAAATGTTCTAGGTCGACCAATTTCAGCCACGATATCTACAACACCCCCACAGCTATCGAAATGCAACCACCATAGTGCACGATTGGAGACTCGAGGCACAAATTACACAAATACTAGTGGGCGGCGTTGGGTAGATGTGGCTGCAAAGTGAAATATACTGACATACACGTCTATTATTATATTGAATATACTCCAGATCGACCACTTTCAACCACAGCTACCAACATGCAACCACCATAGTACACGACGAGAGACTCAAAGGTAATATCACTCATGAACACCAGCTGTCAGTGGTGGGTAGTTTTGGCTGAAAAGTGAAATATACGGACACCCACGTCTATTTATATATATATTATAATATATTATATAAAGATTTAATTTATATATCGCATTTCATTGTATGAATAAATTAAATTTCTTAACAATATTATGACACTCTTGGAATGTTTTTCAAATCTACGCCTGATGCATGTTTTTTTGTTCATGTTATTTTTTGAACATAGTTTTGTAACTTAAAGATAAACATCACAGTTACATTTTATAGTTAGCAAATTTATTTTTTATATATATAATTTTTCTGCTACTTTCCAAGGCAGTTTTTAAGAACTCGTTCCAAATCCGGCAAGTCCATAACAGAACATTCAATCCTTCCTGATTTTTTAATACTAATATTTTTAATAGTATTTTTTGTCTAATTTAATTGCAGAAATTCTAATATAAATAAAACCAAAAATGTCTGTTTTAAAATAATGGTACTAGAGAATCTAGTACAAAGAAGGGTTTTTTCTGAACGAGCTTCTCAAATCGGTCCCTGCTGCTTACTGCACCGTATGACAGGTGTGTTGCTTACGCGCCACAAAATCTTTTAGTTCCACCTACCACCGCATGGGCCGTATTTTATTTTTAACAAATCTTTGGCACTAGTCCCCGCTGCCTATTCTGTTTCACCTTCCATTGCCAGGGGGCGCCAGATCTGTATACTTTAAACATTAATGTGATATTTAAATTACGACCGAAAATACCTCCCCATTCTAATTTTAGCTAATGAACTTTAACATTAACAAATATCGGTAACTTATGAAACAGAAACAACATGGCCGCATTTCAAACAGAAACAAGTGGTTTCACTTCGCTCTTTATTTTATTTTCTTTTGCGGACAATTTTTGCAAAACTTAAGAAAATTTACCTGGCAATTTTTTTTAAAATGATTTTTTGATGCAGGAAATTTTCTACATATATATGTTGACTTTAAAATCGATACCTCAAACACTCTTCTTAATAGTCAAAAATTAGTGAAAACAAATCACTCGTTGCCATTGGCAAAAGCTAAATAATCGCTTTTTCGACTCCACGTAGCTTAGCGTTTATGTATGTAGATGCATTTTCTAGAAACCCCACTATTGTTCTTTTTTAAAAATAATCTAGTAAATCTGCGTACATATTCAATATCTACTATGATTATTTTGTTGTGAACTTAATTGTCAACCAATTTAGATATTTTAGTAAGTTTTGTTGGTAAAACCTTTAAAAATGCTTCTTTTCAATTTCCGGAATATAACCATCGGTCTGAAATACAAATTTTTATTTTATGGATAGTTAATTAATCTTCTTTATGTAGTTTCATTAATTGTTAAACAATATATTAAAAATATTTTGCGGTATAAAAATTGTTTCTGCTTAGAAGTGAATGTTCAATATTTAACGTAAGAAATGTAATGTTTCATTGAAAATCTTAACTAGTTCTTAAATAGATAAATAATGAAATAAATATTTTATGAATATGTTTTATACTTTTATTAGTCTAAAGTAAAAAAGAAAACATTACATTCAATTACTTAAAATGTGGAAGTTCTTTATTAATATTAAACTAATAAAACTATTCATATACGGTAAACCTTAGTACGATTATTTAACACAGTTCCATATTTTTAACTATGCAAAATCTGCTATTCTGTGTACAACATGTACCATTAATATAATGGTTGAATTTGAAATATGTTATTAGAATACACTTATTGCGCAGAACGTTTTGAATTTATTATACATTCATTGATGCAATTGTATTTATAATTTAGATATTGAAGTTAAAATTTAGCGTTTCTCTATAATTAATCTACCTACAAAACTCTAGTTAAATGTAAAATGAGTCAGTTATATGAAGTTTATAAGTTTGCTTTGTTTGAACTTAATATTCACGGTAGTTATATATTACAGTCTGTTATAGTCTTCCTTTTTGATAATAACGCACGTGATATGAAATACTTTATGTATATATAATTTATAAACATATTAATGCTTAATTCAGAATTTGTTAAATTTAAATGTAGTATTGGTTCGTATACTTACATATTGGGTAATCAAATAAAATATGTCTATATTTTAAATTATGTCAATGAAACATACATTTTCAAGAATAATATTTTGTACTAAACGGCAAAAGTTTTATTTATTGCCATTTATTCGTATATCAATGAATAACGTGTTTAAGATACATAAAATACGTAAATTAACGAGAATTTTTTATTAATGAAGACACTGAGTGTGATTTTAAGAAGAAAATGTTTGCCCGTATGTTCTACTCCCCTCTTGAGTTAATACAATGAAAAGTCAATGCTATCACATGCCAGTTATATTTTTATAAATAATATATATTTTTAAAAAATATGAAATCGTATTCCATTTCGTTTTTAAAATTTTTAGATTGTGATGGATGATTAGTCGATTTTGTAAATAATACTTATATTAATTTATCTACAGTAAAAGCGAAAATGCTTATAAACATATTTGAACATTTGCGTTAGTTAACGTTTAAATAAAATCCACAAAACTCCAAACAATAATAGTATGCATCACATCTTTTTGAACGAGGCATTACTTGCATATATATTTTAAAAGGATCGATAGTTCAGACATTTCTGGATATTTTTTGGATATTTAAAAAATTGTCTTCTCTTTAATAATTCTCTTTAAATTCAGAACTAAGTTTCAAATATCTTATAAAAATTCATGCATATATATATATATGTGTTGTGTATATGCATGTGTTTGAATGTATATGTATATATGTGTTGTAATTTTCCAACTGGACGAAAAATGTCCGGGCCAGGATTCGAACCTGGGATCTCTTGGCTGAAGCTGCCATGCTCTACCAACTGAGCTATCCCGGTCGAATCTGAAGGGTATAATTCATCCAGTACATGTATGTGTTATGTATATGCATGTGTTTGCATGTATATACAGGGTGTCCCAAAAACATTCACCTCGGCTTTTATTCCTTAAATTTTGATCATAGATATATAATATAAATTAAAATGTTGCGTAAAAATGGTACAGAATTTTATGAAATCGATTAAAAATTTCATTGGATAAAATTTGAAGAAACGCAAAATTTAATTTTTTAGACGCCCCAGTAAAAAATATTACCAATGAGTAAAATGTGCCTCATACACTAATAAGTTAATGTACGAAAATTCAGCATTTTACCATAAAAGTCACAGAGATATGTTTAAACAAAGTTCGTGAAGGGTTATTCATAAATTAAAATGTAAATGTTTGCTGCTAGAGTGCAGATAACACGACGCAGAAATGCATCATAATCAAATAAAATATAACTCTTATCTTAATTTTATTCACAAATTTACAAAGTTATGCTTCCTGAAAAATACTTTAAAATTTTACATGATGAAATTCTGAATAAAACTGGGAAATGGCACCGTCAATGACATTTAAACAGCTTGCACTCATTGTTTTATTTTGTAATTTATGCACAAATGACGACCCCTGAAACGCGATCATCCGAGATGATTTTCTCCTTTGCAGACTCATATCCGGGCATTTAAAAGTGATTTAAGTTAGCATTTATGTATTTTATTATCTGTGATGACTTTTGTATGATAAAATGCTGAAATTTTGTACATGGTCTTATTAGTGTATGGGGATCATTTTACTCAGTGGGAAATTTTTTGTACGAAAGACCTACAAAATTAAAATTTGTATTTCTTTAAACATATTTCCCTGAAAATTTTAATCGATTTCATAAAATTATGAAGCTTTTTATAACGTAACTTTGTAATTTATAAAATACGTCTATGATTAATATTTAAGGAATAAAAGCCGAGGTCAATGTTTTTGGAACAATCTGTATATGTAAAACATACGTGTGTACATACAGCATTATTTCGTTATTATCTTATCCGAAGCATTTGGTACAATTCTAAGCAGAGAAACATTATTCCAGAAATACTGTTTGAAAGTACGTCGAAACTAATTAATTTTCAATAAAGAAATGAGCGAATAGTTTTAAGCTACAATATTATTAAAAAAATTTTTGACTTTCATTAAATACACAAAGAATACCATATTTGCTAAGATAATGCAACATTATTCGATTTCCTAAAACATTCTAAATATACTCATAATTATGTTTATTTTTTATTTTCACTGTTTGTATTCGGTTTTTAAGCATAAATGTCAATGGAAATATTTAAATTGGTGAGTATTTTTCATAATATATTAAACATTTCCTCGAGTGTTTTTCAAAATATATTAAATATTTCCTAATTTTACAGAATTATTAATTTGTAAATAATGAAATTCTTCTATGCATATTTAAATTCAGACGGGATATTAAATTCTAATAAAATATAATGTTTGTCACGAAAATGAATTTGCTTTATCTTTTAATACAAAAATGTCATGCCATGTGCATTGAATTTTCGACAAGACATTAAAAACATCCAGTGATAGGTTTTGTGAGTTGTAAAATATTTACTATTTTATATATATTAACTATATTAATAAACGTCTATTTCCATGTATACATTATAAGTCTTTATTTTATCTCATTAAAATTTATATTGTTTCATTATGTAAAAATGTATGTTATTGGAACAATGCAATTCTGTAGTATTGCAGTAATTTCGCGATTCCTTTTTTAAGGTTTCGTTCGTCTCACGAAATCTTATTTGTCTCGCTTCTCTGTCTGTCTGTCGCAGAACCGGTTCTCCGAAACTATATAAATGTCAGACTTGAAATTGTGTGTACTTACAGCTGAATACCTATTGCCGCACTGAAAATCATAAAATTTTGAAAAAGTCGTATTATTTTAATATAGAGAGATAAAAACTAAAACTCTAACAGCCTTTTCTATTAAATTTAAACATTTTTCGTTATAGCAGTTGCCAACAATTAAAAATCCACAATAAAATTCTCTCTAGATTAACTAATTTTCTATTGAAAGATTTCCACGTGAAAATTGAAAATGAAATAAAAAGTTTCACCAATTGTAAAAAAAATATTAATATGACGTCATATTGATAATAAAACGGAATTTTTCAAACATTACTCAATAATACAAGGAGTATGAGTATGTTTAAGTACAGAAAGCAGGTTAATATGACGTCATTAGAGAATTAAAAATAAATTTAATCTGACAATATATTGGAAGTTTAACGGACTTTTTCAAATGTTTGAGAATAATACAAAGATAGTATCAATATGAGTAATAGAGAAAGCAAGTAGATATGACGTCACCAAGTGATTATAACAACATATGTGTTTGAGGAACGTATTGAATCATGATAAAAACCCGATTCTGGAAATATTGCCATATTTTAACATTTTTGAAGTTCTCTATACAACATGTTTAATTTTGAAATTGATTTTTTTTTAAATATCGCATTTAGTCCACATGACAGATATTATTATGACAAATTATAAAAGCGGGCTTCAACCGCTATCCGGCCGGTTCAGATATTCGAAAAAGCGAAAAAATAGGCCGGTAAATTTTTACTTTATGAAAAACATCACTTTTTTCTTTGGAATGTGAAATTTATTTGTATTTATTAAAGAAATGATACATTGTTTTGAAAGGATTATTAAACGAAACGCTTTGTGCGATCTTCGATCACACTTACCCACTTGTTATTATTATTTAAGCGCATTGTATTAATTTATTAATGATACACAGGGTTTAATTTTTTGATTAACAATTAACTTAATATAATAAGAATGTGCCTTTTCCGAATAATAATAAATAATTTTTCTCAGGTAACACGTATTGCCAAACGTTCCACTTGCTTTCATCTGGTTTGAAAAAGAATTCCAAATTATTATTTTTACTGAAATGGCCGCCAAGAATCGCCGATTTAATTCTCTTTCAATACCATTAGTGTACTCATGAAAAGGGTGTGCAAGCATGTACACTCGTGACAGTATTTGTTTGTAAATGATTTATGGGGATTGCTAGCGTATCTCTGAAATGCTATGCCTTTGAAAAGTTTTCAAAAACTAATTTAAATCTATCACCGTCATATAAAATTTTTTATAAAGGTCAACGAAGTATCAACTTGTTACTAATAAGTTGTCTCTAATTCAGTGGCCTTTTAGTGCATAGTTATACGACATGCTCATTTTACGCTTGCATATATTTTTATGGCATTAATATTTATGTTTAATTTTTAGACATTAAGATGATAGTATGTTTATTACTACACGCAACTATTCGTCTGAGTATAAATGTGAATTTTTATTTGTTTGTAAATGATTTAGATGGATTTATAGTGTATCTCTGAAATGCTATGCCTTTGAAACGTTTTCGTACACTGTAAAACATTTTGCAACAGAGTAACAGGTCAGTCGACCTTTTTCTATAAAAACGGCCAAATGACCGTACGCAACCGCATATAACCATAATTTAACGTTATTTTGACAATAATATTGCTCATATTAGGGTCAGTACACTGTTAATTTACGGTTATATAACCGTTTTTTACAAAAACGGTCAACTGACCTGTTACTCTGCTGCAAATTTTTTACAGTGTAAACTACTTTAAATCTATCATCGTCATATAAAAATTGTTATAAAGGTCAACGAAGTATCAACTTGTTATAATAAGTTGTCTCTAATTCAGTGGCCTTTTAGTGTATAATTATACAACATGCTCATTTTACGCTTGTATATATTTTTATGGCATTAATATTTATGTTTATTTTTAGACATTAAGATGATAGTATGTTTATTACTACACGCAACTATTCGTCTGAGTATAAATGTGAATTTTTATTTGTTTGTAAATGATTTAGGTGGATTACTAGCGTATCTCTGAAATGCTATGCCTTTGAAATGTTTTCGTAAACTAATTTAAATCTATCATCGTCATATAAAAATTGTTATAAAGGTCAACGAAGTATCAACTTGTTACTAATAAGTTGTCTCTAATTCAGTGGCCTTTTAGTGCATAATTATACAACATGCTCATTTTACGCTTGTATATATTTTTATGACATTAATATTTATGTTAAATTTTTAGACATGAAGATGATAGTATGTTTATTACTACACGCAACTATTCGTCTGAGTATAAATGTGAATTTTTATTTGTTTGTAAAGGATTTAGGTGGATTGCTAGCGTATCTCTGAAATGCTATGCCTTTGAAAAGTTTTCGTAAACTAATTTAAATCTATCACCGTCATATAATTTTTTTTATAAAGGTCAACGAAGTATCAACTTGTTACTAATAAGTTGTCTCTAATTCAGTGGCCTTTTAGTGTATAATTATACAACATGCTCATTTTACGCTTGTATATATTTTTATGGCATTAATATTTATGTTTATTTTTAGACATTAAGATGATAGTATGTTTATTACTACACGCAACTATTCGTCTGAGTATAAATGTGAATTTTTATTTGTTTGTAAATTATTTAGGTGGATTACTAGCGTATCTCTGAAATGCTATGCCTTTGAAATGTTTTCGTAAACTAATTTAAATCTATCATCGTCATATAAAAATTGTTATAAAGGTCAACGAAGTATCAACTTGTTACTAATAAGTTGTCTCTCATTCAGTGGCCTTTTAGTGCATAATTATACAACATGCTCATTTTACGCTTGTATATATTTTTATGACATTAATATTTTTGTTAAATTTTTAGACATGAAGATGATAGTATGTTTATTACTACACGCAACTATTCGTCTGAGTATAAATGTGAATTTTTATTTGTTTGTAAATGATTTAGGTGGATTGCTAGCGTATCTCTGAAATGCTATGCCTTTGAAAAGTTTTCGTAAACTAATTTAAATCTATCACCGTCATATAATTTTTTTATAAAGATCAACGAAGTATCAACTTGTTACTAATAAGTTGTATCTAATTCAGTGGCCTTTTAGTGCATAGTTATACAACATACTCATTTTACGCTTGCATACATTTTTATGGCATTAATATTTATGTTTAATTTTTAGACATTAAGATGATAGTATGTTTATTACTACACGCAACTATTCGTATGAGTATAAATGTGAATTTTTATTTGTTTGTAAATGATTTAGATGGATTGCTAGCGTATCTCTGAAATGCTATGCCTTTGAAAAGTTTTCGTAAACTAATTTAAATCTATCATCGTCATATCAAAATTGTTATAAAGGTCAACGAAGTATAAACTTGTTACTAATAAGTTGTCACTAATTCAGTGGACTTTTAGTGCATAGTTATACAACATGCTCATTTTACGCTTATATATATTTTTATGGCATTAATATTTATGTTTAATTTTTAGACATTAAGATGATAGTATGTTTATTACTGCACGCAACTATTCGTCTGAGTATAAATGTGAATTTAATTTCTGATCTTTATGCATATATATTTTTATTCAGTGAATTAGTGAACACATTTGCATTAAAACACTAATACTACTCCTAAACTAAATATAATATTCATTCCGAATCATTAATTTTAAATATTTAGTTTAATTATTCTAATTATTCCATTACTCTAGGTCATTGAAAAATACTCATATTTTCTCTCATATTTGAAAAATAAATAGAGAGAAGAAGAGTGATAATAGTCAAGAGTGAAAAGAAAAAAAACTCTGACTAAAATTACTGACAAATATTTTAAACAAAAATACCCTTTTTTTATTAAAATGATTCTAGTATTTGTGCTAGAAATTTACAAACAATATATAAAGTTCTTTTAATAACTGCGTATGGAAAGATACGATTTTTTTCAATTTAAAGGAAATAGCTCTATTAAAAGTTTACACAAACCACAAGTTTTATACTACCTTGTACACCATTGCAATTTACATACTATAAAGTGTATCTAGAAAAAAGTAATATGACAAAGAACCTTTGAATAAACTTCGTTAAGTTGAAATAATTGTTTTCAGTTTTGAAAATTTTATGTCTAAAATTTTTCTATGCTATTCATTATGAGAATGCATTTTAAATATGTACTTCACTATTTGTATTTATAGAAGTGCTATTTTAAGTTCTAAAACAGTTGAATGATTTTATTTATTAAATTTATTTTAGAAATCGATTTCTCTCTTTTTCTATTTGAAATTTGAACACAATCTCTCATTTAGAAAACTTACAGAAACGCTAGACTAGATTTATGACACGTTCTAAAAATGATAATACTCCTCACTTTGAAATATGATATGATACGTATTTTCTTTGAGTTTTAAAAATGTGAAGCCATTTCCGCTTTAGACTTATTTCTTAGTAGGTGTCAGAAAACAGTGTATAGATTGGAACACAATTTACGTTTACTGCACTAGGTCAATGGCCTTAACGGAAATTTTACTTAGCAAATATATATATATATATATATATATATATATATATATACAGGTTTTCCTACAAAACATTGTAACGCGCTTTATTTTGTTGCGTGTTAGAGATAAATAAGCTATGCAAATCGCAAAATCGTTTATAAAAAGAAGGACAATAATAGTTTAATAATGATACAATCCTTCCAAAAATTAAAAATATTACGTTTTTTAAATTATATACGATGACCATTAAACCTTATTCAATCAGATTATTGCACTTTTTAAATTATAGTGCATTAAGACCTAAAATAATAATAATAATAATAATAATAATAATAATAATTCTATTTTTAAAATAAAGGGAATTCTACTAAGAGTTTTTTCATCAGTGAAAATAGACGTCATATACAAATAAACGAAAGAGTTCTAGATAAAAAATATATAAACAAAGAAACATTTTCATTAAGATTAAGTACATCCACAAAAATCATTAAATAACGCAATAACTAGTTAAGCGACAAATGTGGTTTTAAATCCTGTAAATATAATACAAACAGTTATTCATAAAACTTTACCAAAGTATTTTCAAAACTTTCGACGTTGAAAAAACCATTTTTAGTACATTCGTAATTATATAAATACGTAGCACCTACATCCATCGTCTGGTCTGTCCGTCCGCATATAACAGCACAAAAACTACCCAGCCGAATGATTTGAAATTTAATATATATATATATAATCGTTGCCGAATTTTGTCGAGTCATTTCAAATTTTATGAAAAATGAATCAAAACTTAAAAAGTTTTGAAATTTTATTTATTCTGTTAAATCGTATCATACGTAATTTATATAATAAAAGCGTAAGTCATGTGACTCAGGAAAACAAATACGGGCTAACCACATCTTTTTTCATATGACAAGCAGCCATTTTTATTCAAAATTATTTTTTCGAATAAAATTGCATAAAAGTTACATTTTTAGAAATATTGTTCAAAAAATGTTTGCTTGAGGCATGAGTTACATTCAACTATGTGTGTGGGGACTATTTATCTTTGAGCGATCTTTCTAAAAATGTAACTTTTATGCAATTTTATTCGAAAAAATAATTTTGAATAAAAATGGCCACTTGTCATATGAAAAAAGATGTGGTTAGCCCGTATTTGTTTTAATCAGTCACATGACTTGCGCTTTTATTATATAAATTACGTATGATACGATTTAACAGAATAAATAAAATTTCATTAATAACTTTTTAAGTTTTGATTCAATTTTGATAAAATTTGAAATGACTCGACAAAATTCTGCAACGATTATATATATATTAAATTTTAAATCATTCGGCTGGGTAGATTTGTGCTGTTATATGCGGACGGACGGACGGACCAGACGATGGCTATAGGCGCTACGTATTTATATAATTACGAACGCACTAAAAATGGTTTTTTCAACGTCGGAAGTTTTGAAAATGCTTTGGCAAAGTTTTATGAATCACCGTTTGTATTATATTATGAGATAACTTTAGTTGAAATTAGGTAACCAAATATCTCAATCCATTACAGTAAATAAACACAGGAGATTCGTTCATTATGAGTAATAAATTATTAAACCATGGAGGTAATCATTCGCAAAGAAAGATCTCCAAGGTGAAAATATATTCGCATTTATAAAAGTGGCATACGTAAGTAATAATAACAAGAACGAAAAATCATGCATCAAGCATAGATTATGTAGCACTTTCCAACGCTTCCAAAATAATTTTACAAATCATACCGTTTAATAAGCTAAAAGATAACATCTAAGTAAACAATTTGGAAAACGCATAACATATTTAAAATTATAATTTCAGGAAATTCCAACATATACAATATTCGGAAAAATATCCGAATACTTTTATTCAGCCCTGCATAGGATCTATAGCTTTGTATATATACTACATAGAATGCTAAATTTTAGTTCAGTTAAGAATCGCGTAGCACAGTTTAAAATTCTCCATCTGGAGTTTGTCAATAAACGGAAATGTGTTCGCGAACTTTTGTGCTTCCCTGTATATGATCTGCAGAATTTATACACACCACGTAATAAACAAAAAGTGTGTTAAATTTAAAATCGCGTTCAGTAACTTAAAATGCACTTCCAGGAATTATTGTTAACAGGCAGTAGAGAATTCTTTTGTGTGTCCCTGTAAATGAACGATGACTGCTATGTACACAATATTCTGTAGTAAGCCTCTTGTAATGCACATTAGTGATATATATAAATTTCAGTGCGTTTAAAATAGTGAAACATTACTTAAATAAACCGCAGACGATTTTTCTCCATAGACGTAATGTAACGGAATTCTTTTGACTGTCCCTGTAAAGTAACTATAAGTGCTATGCACACCCTATTCCATATTAAGCTTCTTCTAATGCACCTTAGTGATATATATAAATTTCAATGCGTTTAAATTAGTGAAACATTATTTAAATAAACCGCAAATGATTTTTCCCCATAGAACGCAATATAACGGAATTCTTTTGAGTGTCCCTGTAAAATAACTATAAGTGCTACACACTTCCGTTGAAATAGGGAACATGCTATAGATGGCGACAATAACATATAAAAATTGCAGAGCAATCCGAGCATATTTACGGGAGTTAGAGCACGGACAGACGGCCAGACAAACCGAAGTCATAAGCACTTTTCAATTAGGTTGGAGAGTGCTAATAAAAAGACATGCTCATTTCGCTCCTAGCACAAGACATAATTCATTTCACTAAAATAATGAGGATGATTTTTTTTTTACATTGTGAAACTTAGTTATAAAACGAACTCACCTCATATGTCACATTTAACGTGCACTTTCCATCTTGTTGAGATCTAACGTCGTAAATATCTTTTGCCTTCTTTAGCTTATCAACAACTTCCCCAATCAGTAAAAATGGTTGCGATCTTTCATTATTTTTCAATTTTTTGGGGGATTTATACTATGGGAGATCCATTTTTTTTCTTTCTTAGGACTACTGGTGTTATTAATTCGGAATAACTTTGCCTAATATTACCATCTACTAATCACTGTTGTACTTGCTTATTTGTGACTTCCTGCTCAATTAGAGGGAATCTCCTGCGACGTTCGCAAACAGGTTTTTCATCTGCCATTTTCATTTTTAATCCAGTATTTTTTATTTTATTTTATTTGAATGCTTTTATTCATTTCTGCATATTTTCCCTGTTAGCTATATTCGTTATATGAGTAAACTCCCTTTTGAGGTTTCCGAAATCGATATTAATATTAATCTTCTCAACCTCAATTATTCTAACTTACATTTGATGTGGCTATTTCTTTTATTTTGGGAGTAGTTTAGTTAATTTTAACATGTTCTACTCGCACTGTTTAGTTATTTATTATTCTAACGCCTCCTACTACACATACATCTAAGCCTTCGAATGATTTTATACCAATTATTAAATCATAATCAATCTCTTGTACCACTTAAAATGTATCTTGTACTTCTATATCGTCCACGCATTTTTTGTGCAAGAAGAAACCCATTGGTTTAATCACTTTTTCACATATGCCCGATTTCTAAATCGGGCATATATATTTTCGCTGGTTACCATAGGCGAGTTTATCGTCGTTTCGTGAATATATTGGTATCTTTCTCGGTATATCTTGAATTAGCGATTGGAATGTCACTCTCGATAAAATAATTATGTTTTTTTTTTATTCCCTGGGTATCTGGGATTCTTCCTTTCTTGTCATTTCATGTACCAATGTTAACTATTTTACTTTACGTGTTTTTTCTCCAATACTGATATTTCGATTCTCGACAGGTCTGATTAAGTTGGGAGTTAACATTTGAATATTCATGTCGTGTTGTATTTCCAGTAGTAAATATCTCGCTCACGTGGCCACGCTTGTTACTCTTAAACCACACTATATGCGACTCGTTTTTTCCATGATTCACACCGTGCTGATTATCATCTTGATGCTTATTACAAATTGCCGGAGCCATCCGATCGTAATCTTTCCCCCTCTAAATGACCACTTATACTTCTCAGTATTTGTTTCAGGCAAATTCCGTTTATATTAAAACTCCGTTTTATAAACATCCAATTTATTTACTAATTCATCTATTTTCTTAACTGCTAATAGTTCCTGAACAAAATGTTCCTTAGTCTTCGCAGGTGAATTATGTCTAATTTAATTAACTATCATCAATTCCAATAATTCATCAAAGGTATCTACTTCGAGATCTTCAATTCATTGTTGGAAGTATACTTTGATATTCTATAGGCCAAATCGCGTCACTTAGTTGATGGCTCCTTTTTACGCGAGAAAAATCTTTGTCTGAGATCATCTGGCGATTGCTTATATCCTTTCAAAATGATATTTTTTATATCATAGTAATCATAGATTTCGAGATCATTTTCTCTAGTTATTCTATTAATCACGTCTAGTGGCTTTAGATTAATTAAATATGTTACCCATTTTCTTTTTGTCAATACCAGTTTGCGCCATGTGCCTTTCGTACATAGCCAAATATAGACTAAGATCACATTTCGTTAAGAATTTAACTACTTCATTTTTCTTACCTGGAATTTTTCTTGGCTTTACATCGATATGTTCTCTTGAGCTTTCTTGCATCTGCATTTTCTTAATCTCGAACTGCCTTTCACGCTCTTTCTCTGCAATTTCCATTTTATTTTCTTCGATTGTAACGTGCAATTTATTTTCTTCAATTTCCGCTTTTTCGTTTCTAGCTGCCATTATTGCTCCCATACTGTTCCTTATGAAATATTCTTCGTAATCTTCTGATATTTTAATCCGCTTTATTCGCGCTGGAATAGTTGTATTTTCTGACACCTGGATCCAGCATACATCATACTGATTTATGATAACACTTCTTCTAGCATTATTTAGAGTTCCAATGTTTATCTTTTAGTCTTGAAAAAGTATGATTACGGTTTTCGCACTTGCATCATCAACTTGACTAATAATTCTCACGAATTCCTTATTTAATTCGTACTTTCATACTTCAGTTTGCTGTGACCACTATTATTATAACAAGTTTAGCTATCTTCACTAAGATCACGTTTATGTCATCTTAATCCCGGGATCGAGCCCCCAAATTTTAGTATGGTGATGTGTGAGATGCAAATTTGTTTATAAAATTGAAAAAAAAAATACAATTTGATGAAATAACACAAACTGAGATTTAATCCTTGGAGATACATAATTTTGGCATTCGCTATACTTAGTATTTCTAATATACCAAGGTAAATATTTGGAAATCGTAATTTTGCAAAATAATTCTAGAATTAGACCTAATTAGGCCTCATACAGCCAATTGATTTCTTAACTGTTTCGGTTCATGCTTCATAAACAATGGAAAATAAGGGACTGGGCATTTCTGATTTTGAAAGGCTAAAGTCATCGTACTCTTGACACTTGATCCGTGAATTTTGCTTTTCCATCTCATGAGTTCAAGATATTGAAAATAAATGAATCCCAGAGAGTTTTTTTATTTTGCTGATACATCATAAGTAAGATAAATTTAGATCTTACACAAGCACACACATACACACACACATATACATATATGTATGCATATGTATATATGTGATTTGATTTTGTAATAATTATGTTTCAGCAAACCAACAATAATGACCAGTTTATCTAGTAGAGACGAAGGAAATTTTAAAAAGTAAGTTCTTGTAAAATAATGACAGGACTGTTTCATCAACACAATCATATTTCTGTATTTCTTTAAAAAAAATTTGCAATGTAAATTGCATTTTCCCCTCCAACAGGTAAGTAATTAGAATGAATTTTAAGATTTTGTACACTCTGCATATTAAGTAGTAAAGAAAATCTTATTACTTCGTGAAAATTGCATCTTAATTAAAGTTACTTAAAATAAATATTATGATCAAAAAATGTGTTTTACGAATGAGGCGATTCAAAATAATTATTAATATCTACATAAGACATAAATAAAACTCTTAGCAGCTTAATGTATAATTTTATTAATCAATTCTTTTAATAAATGGATGTTGTATAAAATAATTTATAGTATAATGTAACATTTTATTAGAAATAAAGGGCTTTAAAATAATATGTAATTGTACTATCTACTTAAGATAATATCATAGCTGCAAAAGCTTCTCATTTTTTTCCTATAAATATAGTTTGATCAAAAAACGTTACTTGATAAATTAAAATTTATTAAGTGCTACATGAAAAGAAGACTTTTTAATACATAAATTTTCTTGTCTAAAACGTGTTCATTTGAATTGGAAAAGGTGCATTGTTTGGAAATATATATATGCAATATATACATTGCTTGACAATTGCTAAGGAACAACTCGTTTTTTCAACGTAGCGTTCCCAACAGCCAAACAACCATAGTAAAATTAACTGTAGATTACGTACTAAGGCCATACCTGTTATCTGCCTGAAGGGAAGTGCACGGGAGCTCTTTATTCATTTGAAAATTTATGCAGTTAGGTGTTTGGAAATAATAGTGTTTTATGGTGTTGAACTCATTTCTGGGAAATTCCGTGTTGTACGGCAATAATTAAGTGCAAAATGTCTGCAAGACTAATGCTTAATTTCGACTAATTGAAGTTATAATGCACTAAGAATATAGTACCTTTTAAGATATTTTCATCTGAGGGTTCTGTTAAAAACAATCAGATGGCATTTTTTGGGACGCCTACTTTAGCTTCCTTAACAAACGTCCAATTCACCAGCTTTTATTTCGAACAACTTCTTAGGACTTCTAGCTACTACATGAAGGACCAAAAAACTTCTCGGACCAAACCCGGTCTCCGTGGATTTTGACGGTTTTGTGCCCTAAATTGTTAATAACTTGCCCCTTTTTCATCCGATTTTCTTCGTTTTAGAGCCCTTATTCTTCATTTAGTTTTTCCTCATTTCTACATCCCAGTTAAGACCCTGACACCCTGGGGCCCGGTACAGTGTCCTTAATTTTTTTTCCTTAAATTGTTAATAACTTGGTCCCTTTTGATCCGATCTTCTGCGTTTTTGGGGATTTTTCTCTATTTATTTATTTTCCCATTGCTACATTCTAGTTAGTACCCTCGTGCCCTGGGGCTCATCCAGGGTCCCTTCGAACCGTTTGTGGGCCATGCATTTTTACACCCCCCCTAATAGTGTCAGCCTCTCAGTGCATAAATTTAAACTTGAGTCTTGGACTCCTCTCACCGGACCACCTCTCTCATATTTTTATTGGGGTTCTAGGGCCCTTTTTTATTCATATGTTTAAAATTTTATTCTAATGATCAAATTATACCCTACGCTTAATTTCGACTCATTGGAGATCTAAAGCGCTAACTAACAGGATCTGTGAAGATGTTTTCGTATTAGGACCCTGCTCAAAACTAACAGTTGTTCCGTTTGGGGCGCCCTAATATAGCTCCCTTAAAAATCACCCGATTGACTAGCTTTTTTTTTATTTCTAAGAACGTCTTTGGACTTCCAGCTACTACATGAACGACAAAAAAATTTCTCGGAGAAGATCCGTTCCCCCTAGGTACCTTTAAATTTTTGTGAACTAAATTGTTAATAACTTGTTCATTTTTAATCCGATTTTCTTCGTTTTTGGCGCCCCTTTTCCATTTAGTTACTCTTCGTTTTCTTCATTACAGTTAGGACCCTGACCTCCTGGCGTACAGGTCACCTTGAACTTTTTGTGCGCCATGCATTTTTCACTGTGCTAATAGTATCATCCTCTGAATGCATAACTTAAATTTGAGTCTCGCACTCATGTCATAGGACCACCACCCTCATATTTTTGTTGTGCTGCAAGGTCCCTTTTTTGGCATTTCCTTAAAATTTTATTCTAATGATTAATTTATACCCTATGATTAAATTAGACTAATTGAAAATCTTAATCGCTAAGTACTAGCACTTTTTTATGTTTTCCTCTTAGAGCCCTACTCAAAAATATCAGTTGTCCCTTTTTGTGCCGTGGATCTAAACATTTTCGTTTGACATTAATTTTAACCATTCTCATTGTACAAGAAATTGTCGTAAATATTATGTATTCTCCGTTCTTGATTTAATATTGAAGCATTATTCTGTTTTATAGAAAATATGTTTTTATTTATATGTATGTATACAAAAGCTTCTTTTGGATATGTTCACTTCAAGTTTAATATCCTACATTAAAAATGCCTCGAATTATGCAACAAGGAATTCTGTGCTTTTATTATTCGTATTTATATCCATGGATACCATTTTTATTTAAATTACCCCCGACATTCTTATAAAAATGAACACCAAATAATAAAAAAACTATACGAGCTACACAAATCTTAAAATAGGTATTAGATAAAGTATGGATATTAGTATATATTTGTTGGTTAAATTTATTTATTGCAATTTTTATGCTCAAAAATATTAAGTTATGCAATGTTAAGTTATAATTCACACAAGAGGATAAAGCCACACGGAAATACACGAATAAAAAATACTCTATTAAATAATCTATTTTTATAGACTTGTTAAAGTTCCAAGTTTCTTGAAACTTTCTTTGCGACTAATTATGTTCTCTTTCTTTATATACGGAATAAGTTTCTTTACTCATGAGAGCCATTAACCTGTCTTGTAGTAAAAACATTTTCTTTCTCGGCTTTTTCCTCCATTCTTCTGGATAAGATTTTTAATTTTCTTTTATTATTAAATTTGAATTTTATTTTCAGTGCGATTAGGAGATTTTATTTTTAAAACAAAAACATTATTTAAACTTCTTTGTAGGTTTTTATTCAGAGTGAAAGACTTATCTCAGGTATGTTTGAGAATTTAGTTTAAACACATTTTAATAATATTATATATATATATATATATATATATATATATATATTTAATTTAGTGTAATTAAAAGCAAAAATGCGTAGTTAATGCATTATAAAAATATTTCGTTCAAAGTTGAACAATTTCATACCCCTCCCCCAACACTTCCATAAAAAAACCCGAAAAAGAATTACAATGATATTTATTTGATTATTCAAAACTCATTTTAAGATGAAATTTTAATAATGTGTTTAAATTTCCTAAATCCTACGGTAATATGGAACAACCAATTAGAACGAAAAAAGTACACTTTATACCTAAATTCACCGGACACTTTCAATTTTACACATTTTGAAGAATATCTACAGAAATACTTCCAAAATATAATGAAAATGTTTGATTTGATATTTTTTAGCGAAGGTTTGATCATAAACGCAATTGTGGGAACAAAACATATTGGAGAAAAAAACAATATTTGTCAATACCCTGTAAAATAAAATGTTCGAAATGATCTGTAGCTGCAGCACATGACTAATGTGGAGATTGCACAACATCTGTGTTCATTTGTTTAATAATAGCACGTATATACTTGGAGATATAAATGTGTTTATAAAAAAATTCAAGAAATTACAAGAAGTTGAAAAAACATGTAAATTTAAACTGAAAAATATTAAAAGTATTTAAACTAAGCATATTTTCTTACGTATCAAATATATCCAACTTAGAAGGCTTCATAACGCTACAAATATAAAAGTATTAATCTATCTAAGCGATATTTCACCGTAAGTTTTTATCTCAACTTTTGTGATAACGTTATTATGAAACAATAATTAAAAATTTATATTTTAAGATAAGAAATTTTACCCCTAGTGTAATTTGCATTCAATACTTGAAGTTTCAGAAATGTGTTTTTGTTTCGATTTATTTTTAGTAAGAAAATTTTCTAGAAACAAATAAGATATAAAATACTGCAACAGAAACACAGCAGCATATTATTACGCAAAAAAATAAAAACAAATGAATTAACAAAGAGTTGGCTATTAAATAAAATACAGTACCATATAACATAACTATTAAAAAGATTAAAAAAATGATTTAACTAAAAAAATAACTAAATTAATTCAAACAATTTAATACAACGGTTTTGTACTATGATCCACCTATTAAATAAAAGACACGACGTCTAAGTAATTTGTTTTTTACGAATTCGTTCAAACTTTTCGATAACACTGTTCGTAATATATATTTTTAAACTTTAGTAAGACGAAATTTCAGATTTTCTCAAAATAAGCTACCTTGTAAACAACATTAATGAAATATTTTAATTGTTTTTTTACATGCAACCATGAAAATAATCGTTTTAATTTAAGTTTTAATATATATATATATATATATATATATATATATATATATATATATATATATATATATATATATATATATATATATATATATATTGGGGGGGGGGCGTTTTGACGATGATGAGACACTACGAGATGCAATACTCCACGAGAAAATGGCAGTCCGTCAAAGATATAGCAAGTTGCAGTCGATATTAACAATCACGGCGAAGAGGTGAGGCAATGAAAAGAGTCCACAAGAGTTTCTTCCATAAAAACCAGCCAATTTGCAGACAAATCTTTTATTTAGAATAAGAGCGATGCCGTAAAAATTCCCACGGGTATAAACTTATCGCCCTCAGGCTCCACGATGGATCACTACATTGTTTTAAAGATGTTAAATAGCTGATATGAAAATTCTACGGGACTAAAACACCAGATACATATTTGTTTATACTTCCAAACACGTCAAAAATCCTCCTCTCCGAAGGATGCGAACGAGTTTTGTTCCTGAGCGTAGACATACAGAAAAGTGACGTCACGTGCGCACAAACCAATGAGTGAGAGGCGACCTCCAGACCAGCGAATGAGGCGAGAAGCTAAAACAGGTAAGAGTTCCTCCACTGGCTGCGTATCAATTTTGAAGTGAAAATTACCTAACGCGCGAAATCAGATCATGGAATAATAATAATAAAAAGAAAATGTTTTTTTAAAAAATATTCGAAATGAGAAAGCGTCTCGGAATTTTATAGATTGGGGAGCTGATAAAAGCTACGAATGAACTTAAAATTTTAGATTAAGATTTGGAATAAGATAATTATTAATATACGGGTATTTACTTTTAAAAGGACATTAAATAGGAATAAATATTATTAAGAATTAAGGAAAAACTGACTATGTCAGAAGTTAGATTAATTTAAAGGACTAATGCGGAATAAATGTGAAGGATTTGCTTAGGAAATATTTTTTTATATAACATATATATATATATATATATATATATATATGTTTCTACCAAAGCAGATCAAGCACTTTTTCAAATGTTTTAATGTTATAAACAGAATTATATTTTATTCATTTAAAATCCATCATTAACATCAAACATCCTTAGGGCTTTGGTAATCAGAAAAAGAAAACAAACTGCAAAAACTGCTTTAGGTAAATACAATATTTAAATATTTACTTATTTCCAGCTAATTAAAAACCTAAAAAAATCGATTAAATTAAATTGAGTGTAGTTCATCATATAAAGAATCTTCGTTCGTGAAAAAGTGTTTTATGCAGTGAATTTTTCTAGGAAGGAAAAAATACATTTAATTAGAAATTTGGGAAACCAGATAATTATGCAAGAGAAAGTTTAAAAATTACATAGAAAGTTTTTTCTTTTAAAATTTTTTATTTACTTTTTTAAATTTAATATTGGACATCAAAAACATTACTTAAAAAAAGTTATATCTCACTTGGATATAAAAACTGAAAAAATACTTGCTTCATCACTGCCTTCAATTAATAAATTTAAAACACATCATGGTTTCGTTGCTTCCTCTGATGGCTTCGCTCTGTATAATGAAAAATACATAGATTTATGAAACTTGAATTACATTGAAGAAATACATTTCTTGTTTATGTAATCTTATGTATGCTTTTTAGGATGACGTAAAATATATTTAAAAGACATATATGTTTAATAAATAATGGTCAGTATTGATAGTACTACAAAATATAAATATTAATTAAGACTTGTTTTTAGATGTTTATATTCAAGTAATGAAATATCCGTAAATTGTTTAAAAACCGAGAAGCGGAATTCATGTCTCAGTTTGTACAAATGAAAATCTAATAAGTATCAACATTATTTAAATATATTCAGTGTTGTCTTAGTAATGATTTACATTGCTATACACAATAATTTCTTTCTGTGATGTATTAATTTTTAGTTAGGTGTACTATAACTAAAATATAAAATAAAACCCTAGACATACTTATTATTTTCCATGTATAAAATTGTAATTTATTAAAAATATATATAATTTTTAAATTGAAAAATAACCTAATGAAACCTACGAAAGATAAATTATAGTTTCAGATAAAATATTTAAAAATTAGATAGTATCTGTATACATTTTTCTCTTTTGAAGCAATTAATTGCATAAGATGTATTAAAGATTATTGCGTCAATTATACTATTTTTCTTTCCATCGAAATAATAAGGAAATTAGAAAAATTTAAGATTTCACGAAACAATTTATTTTAAATTTCGAAAGGTATTTATAACTTTCGTTTTTTCCTTTAAATATACTGTTTATTTATCCAATTTAATAAAGATTGTACGAATTAAATTATGTATCTTTTTTAAATTAATAATATCAGAATTAAATTAAAAAAGATAAATTATGGTTTCAGATAAAATATAATTAAAATCACATCCCGTCTCGATAAATTTCTGACATTTCACAAAGTTTATTGCTTATGATAAATTAAAGATTATTGGATCAGATATGTTATTTTCCTTTTCAATTCGAATAACAATGGAACATGAAAAGTTCGTGATTCACGAGGCAATCCACTTTAAGTTCTAAGAGATATCTATAATTTTATTTATTTTAAAATATTTCTATGAATATTTATTTTATTTAATCAAACAGTTTCTTATTCAACTGCAGAATGATGTAAAAAAATATTTATGCTACCAAATCTAATTTATGTTAAAAAAATCATGTTTGTGTATCTGAATTTATGAGAAGGAAATAGGAATCTATTACGGAAAACAAGACAACGATTAGCTCAACATGAAAATATTTCTGAAATGAAATGTTAAACTATTTTCTAGAAGTATTCATATTTTCTATTGTGTCTAATATAACAATATGCATGTATATCTGATATCTCTCATGATTGTTTCTTGGTATATGGTTTCAGATAAAATATAATTAAAATCATATCCTGTATCTATAAATTTCTCACCTTTCACTAAGTTTATTGCTTACGATATATTAAAGATTAATTGCATCAGATTTATCATTCATTAGAGCTTATAGATTGCATTAGATTTAACATTCAACATTATATATGATTGTACAAATATACCCATTATAAAGCAACTGAATAATGAATCATGTTTATAAATAAAAAAAATATATATAATTTCTGTGATTTTGAAAAATATTTCATTTATTAAATGTCTTCGAACGTGTTTTATTGTGTTAGTGATAAGATGCTGAAGTTGTGTTTACGGTATTACGGTTGTTGTAAACGGTAAATTTCATTTTGATTTTAAGAAACATAGCTTTTCTCAGGGTATCTAAAATTAAATATTAGTTTCTAAAATAAATAAATAAATAAATAAATAATAAAAAAAGACAGTGAAATGGGGAATTTCATTTTAGAAGCAGTTAAGCAGAACCTTAGATAAATTTAACGAACATGTTTTTAAAATGTTTCAATTTTATTTCTTTATCTGCCAATATTAAATCATGATATAAGATTAAATGTACAGTATATTTGTGTTTATCGTTCCTTCTTTAAAAAAATGAAATTCTCGATTTATTCCCAAATGTATTGCTAAAGTATTTACATACATTTGTTTTGCTCAGAAATGGGACGCAGAACTTAAAAGTGTATTTTAAATTAATTAGCTAATGAAAATTTGGCTGTCTATAGTTGTAACACTTTTTTAAAGTAAATTAATAGTCGCGAAAAATTATCTTAGAAAATCGAAATATTAAGGAGTGGGGTTCACCAAAGGCAGTCTATTTTCTATAACACTTTTTTAAAGTAAATTAATTGTCGCGAAATATGGTCTTAAAAATTTTGAAATTATTAAAGTGTGTTTCAGTATCGGTTCATGTCGTTTCATTGTCGGTTCAACAAAATGTATATCAAAGATTTTTTGATTAGAGGGACTTGCTTAAAAACTACACCCAGAAAAAGGAATTGATTATAACTACAAAACATGTTTTGTTGAGTACATTTTGGTTCTTTTAGCAAAATTCAAGTAAAATTGAACCATTTTACTTGAATTAACAAAACATTTTTTGCTGACAATACAATTTTCTTTTTTGGAATTGCAAAAAAAATTTTTTTTGTTGATTCAAACAAAATTTTCATTGACCTTTATTTAAACAAAAAGTTTTGTTGGGTCAACCAAATTTTTGTTGATTCAACAAAACTTTTTTCTGGGTGTAATTAAGACATTTTAATTTATATTTCGTATTAAGAATTTGGCAATTCTAATTTAGGTAACTGTAATTGATAAAGATATTTAATTTTTAATACAAATTTCTATTTTTATGAGGTCGATATAAGGGAGTGTTTCTTGTTATAGCCAAGCCTGGTTTTTGAACAAAATATTTTCGACCAATCCAATTTTTCTCGTCGTATATGGGTGCACTCTTAAAAAATATACTTCAGTATATGTAGAATTGTTTATCACATTTAAAGTAACTATTATGTAATCAGAGGTCCCAAATTTGTATTTTTTATATCGCATAGTTTGAGTGAAATCCTTGAGAGGGTGAATGCTTGCGGAGAAAAAATTATTGGGCAACGTGGGTTTAGACAAAACCGGGTTTACCGGAAGCTTGCCGTATTGTTACATTTAGCGTGCCTGTCATTATTGTAAAATTAATGAGCGTTTACTTCTTTAATTTATGTAAGCAAATTCACCCACTCCAGCATTCCTGCAGTTTATAATGTCAGTTGCCATAAATGAGACAAAAATTTCCATTCCGAGCATGTGTCTAATGGATATGTCTCCATGTGTTTATAAAGACATTCTAGTAGACTGCACTCAGAAAAAGGAATTGATTAAAACTACAAAACATTTTTGTTGAGTACATTTTGGTTGTTTCAGAAAATTGGAGTAAAATTGAACCATTTTACTTCAACTAACAAATCATTTTTGCTGACGATACAAAATTTTTTTTTGGAATTGCAAAAAAATAGTGGTTTTTAACAAAAAAAAAAAAATTCCATTGACTTATATTTAAACAAAATTTTTGTTTAAATATGGGTCAATAAAAATTTTGTTTGAATCAACAATATTTTTTTTTTTTTTTTTTTTTTTTGCAATTCCAAAAAAAAAAAATTGTATCGTCAGCAAAAAATGTTTTGTTAATTGAAGTAAAATGGTTCAATTTTACTCCAATTTTACTAAAACAACAAAATGTACTCCAAAAATATGTTTTGTAGTTTTAATCAGTTTCTTTTTCTGAGTGTGAAATATTCTAGTTAAATTTCTCTGTGTTGATTATATTGAGTTGAGCTTCGATGAATGAAACTTTTGTGGTGTAATATGATTAGACTAAGTATTTATTATATATATGCGGTATTAATTTGCAGCTAGACCTGTTTTAGGTCAAGTGAAACCAGAAAAGGCTAAAGGAGCCAGGTAACTTTTGAAGTGCACAAAAATCATTTTTTTAAAAATAGCTTACATTAAAATAGATTCATTAGAAACATTTCAAAAGAATTCAAATACACAAATTCGCTTTATAATGAAAGTTATCTCTAAAATAATATCACCTCTTTTTATACGATCAAGGTATAATTTGATCTTTAAATTCCATTTTCTCAAAACCTTGATTTTGGTCATTGCGGACGTGATTTGTTAGGAAATGTCTGGATAGAATTTCATGAAAATTTAACTGAAGGTATAAACCTTATACATGCACAAAATGACCAACTAGCATTAAGCAGGAAATTTAGAAATTATGACTATTAACTGGAAATAATATAAAATTTTCGGTTTTTTTTTTCTTTTACATTTTTTTTACAAGAACTAATCATTACAGTGTTTGCTGTATAGGTAATTTTAAACACATATTATATCTCTGCTTAATAAAACAATTTTGGCTTACTATGCACGCACTGCACTTAGAAGATATCTTGCGTACGTGGCATATAATGTGAATACATTCATTAAAAAAAGAATTTTAAATTAAATTAAAAGGAAATTTTATATGCATCCGGACTCTTTTTTTTCAGAAAATTAATTGTTAGTATATATCTATTTTCATCTGCCCTTAAAATTTCCCCAAACTGTTTTCATGCAGTGGATGGTAGTCCACGTAGCACCGGATGAAGACCGCTGGTTTAAGTTATAATTAACGACGCATGCTTTCATTAAAAATGATTAGCACTCATATTTTTATGAATATGATTTATATTAAATTTTTAATAAGGGAAATGTAAATTACGCATATCTAATGCATATATTAGGAAAAACATAATGCGTACATATATAATGTTCAAATGTGCATTTATTTTTACTTTCATAAAATTTTACAAAATTATTATCTTGTTACCAGTATATGAGATTCTTTTGATAAGATAAAAATGAAGTAATTTTGTTGAAAATTCCTTTTCGAAAAAAATCTTAAAACTGATTATTTTTTGAAAAGGAATGACGCCATAGCTTTAGGCAATAATTTCATTTTAAAAGGCATTTGACTTTCATTAACTGTTCAAAGGATACTCTATTTGCTTAAGGTAATGTAAAAGTATTTATTTATATAAAACAGCCTAGAGATATTTACATTTTGTTTTTCGCGTTTGCGGCCAAATTTTATTCAGAAATGCCAGCGAGAGTAGTTTAGTGGTGAGCATTTTTCACGTTTTTTAAATCATTTTGCTGTTAAAAATTATCAATATTTTTTCAATATTGAACTTATTTTATTAATCATTTATTTTAAATTTTCCATTAATTGAACAGTTTTGTTTTTATGATATGCGTTTTGAAATTTTCGGCATGTTGTTCTGCATACAAATGTTGTAATTTTAATGACTGGAAAAAAGAAAGATAATCCGTTTTTCATTATAAAATTTTTATTATTAAAATTTAACCAATATTGTAGTAATTTAGAACGTAAAGTAACATTAAAACAAAAATAAATGAATTAATTAAGCAAAATATTTACCTCCTGATAGTTTAAAAGATACATAATTACGAAAGCTTTATCACCTATTATAGGAGACAATGCGACATTTGTTTGTAATAAGGGTTAATATACTTGGTCTTAAAAAAATGAAATTTTATTCGTTAAATTTCACTTTTTTATAGTATAAAATATTTTGTCCCTTTTATTTTCTCGTTTTGTTCACTTATTATTTTTCTAACTATAACGTAAAGGTTTCTCATGGAAGTGGTTAACTTGTTTTGGTACAAAAGTTACTTTGAGAAAAACTTTGTAGAAGCACGTGCTAGGACAGTAGGCCTAGGGAGGACGTGGCGTGATCGATCAGAGAAAACGGCGAGGTGTCCATCTGCAAAACTCAGGTTCTGTAAATAACTCGCTGTTGTCAGGATCGCTTCAAGACGAGGAAATGAAATAAGGAACAAATTCTTATCTTACCAAAGGACAGGCTCATCACTACTGGAAGTGTCAAAGGAAGAAAGAAGCAGACATCTTACGCAGGGAAATCAGGAAACAGAGATGCAGCTAAAACTTGTTTTATTTATGTACAAATTGTATACTCTTAAAAGGGAAGTTGGTGGCGATCGCTCGCACACGATATGTTCCAAAAGGAGACATCACTAAGATACGATTACTCACTCGGCTCCCACGGAAGCCGTTACAGCAACCGGGAGGCCTAATCTGAACACCACTATCTCGTTCCCAGGCAGAACTCAACTCTCTCTACTACTGAACTGCTTGCCGGTACGAAAAACCCGCGCAAACCTGCGCTTGGCGCCGAAAAACCTGTCTAACAGGTGCGCGAACGCCAAAGCGTAAGTCCGTGTTGATGACCAAGGGCGATGCGCTCGACGCCGCTGGCAACCACGGACCGTGCCAAACGAAATGCAAGGAGAAACGGCCGAAAGTGCGATCGCTCCGAAATCGCGAAACGCAATGAAAAAGAATAATTAAGAACTTAAAGAGGGGATTGCAAAATATGAAGGCATTAACGTAGAGACATAAATGAGATGTCAAATTAAAGGGAATTTAAAATGCCGAATAGTGAGAACGATGATTTAAATTAATATAAAAGAAAAACAATTAGAATTATTAGGATTAAATATTCAAAAATAGGAAATGTGCACGTGGGTACGATAACATCGTAAAATAGTTGAAAGTGGCACGTTTGCAACGTGACAAATTCCCGGGCAAACGAAAATTTGTAAAATTTTGAAAGGGAAAGAAAAATTTTGACTGACATACAAATTTTGAACGTTCGAGAAAAATTTGGAATAAGGATAAATTTTGAATGCGAGAAAAATTTTACAAAATTTTAAAAATTTGGAATGTGCGAGCCATCACCAAAGGCTACATGGGGTTGACAGGACGACTTGACAATCAGTCGTATTAAAGAACAATCAGTATCAAATCAACATAAAATATTAGTATCAACATAGTAGTATTTGTATCAAAAATTGCAAATTAAGCTACACCTTTACAGATCTGTGAAGTCATACCATTGACTTGCTAAATAAACATTGTTATTTCACTAAAAATTTCATTGATAGTAGCTTGAGAAATTTGCCATCATAAATACTTTTTTTAATTGACTTTAGAATGTGGTGACTTACATTATAACAAAAACACTAAAAATTCAATACGTGTGGTACTCACACTTAATTATACATAAGATTCAGCTCTAAAGTATTTGATTTTATATTAACACCAAATAGAAACTGGTGATTAAATTTTAAATACATTGATACAGTGTTGAATAGACTTTAAAGTTAAGCTGCAAGTAATTACACACATAATACAAAAAACAATAATAATACATACATTTTAGCTCTAAGTTTAAATAAAAAATGGCATTGTATGAGCTTAATTCATACTTTTGAAAAGAATTGCATGCGCAATTGAAAATTATTAAGTTAAAAAGTGCAAAAAATTTTTATATTTTTAAGACACAACTTGTGCAAAAATTAAATCCAATTTTGAAAAATTCAATGAAATCATAACAAAATTTTAGAACACACTTTAAAAATAGATTTCAAAGATGAATAAAAGTTAAGTGCTTAGTTAACCAACTAAAACAAACAAAAACAATTAAATTTTTAACTATTGTGCACAGATTTAAAGTAAATAAAAGTTAATATATATATATATTGAAAAACACAGCTTCATAAATGAACAGGCAATAATGGAATACACTTAAATACACATACAAATAATAAGCAGCATATGAAACTTTAAACGTTACCATAATTAAAATTTAAAATTGTAAACATGAAGTATTTTATAAGTTTAGAACACACAGAATTACAATACACTCTAACAAGAAAACCAATGACTAACGCAAGATAAATTAAGTAAGTAAAATCCTGAAAGGGGCAACTGTGAGCCAAAATTATGAAAAAATGAAAATTTTAAAAATCCAGCACATTTCATCGAATGCGAAATGTGTGTCACAAAAGTGTTGGTGTACAAAAAAACAAAAAGTGGACACCATGTTGGTTGGCAACTCACTAAACAACCAATCACTGTGTGCGTGTAAAGGACCTGTATGTAAATAAAGATTGCAACACAAAAACCAAAAGATAAAAGTGACAGAACTTATTGAAGAAAACAAGCACCCGAAGGTAAGTGCAACAGACAATTGTCAACTGTTGCCTGACAAGAGCCACCTCAAACAATTATCAAGTTAGGAGGACAAACAGAAGTTGCATTACTGGACTGGGATAGTCCGAATGGATCACAGGTAAGAAAAATTTAAAAATTAAAAATTATGAAAGAGAATTAAATATTTCTATGGAATTTACGACCATGTGCTTAAAGCCATCATACCAACAAAACACAAAAATACACAATACTAGTAGAATATTAATGCATGGTATTGTGAATAACGAAAAACACTGTGAAGGCTGATCGTCCAACAACCTAACACTGTGTGTGTCACTACTGAAATATCACACATAAAACACAAGAATGAATAAATAAATACACTAAAATACAATGCTTATTGGTACGAATGATGCACTGATGAATTAAAATAAGCAAAATTGGAATAAGATAAATAAATGTTAAAATGCTGCATATTTGTATAAAAGAAATTATATACCTAGAAGTTCAGAAACTGTAACCTTAATTAAAAATTATGCAAGAAAATTTACTTTCTTCAACATTACAACAGAAAAATACAAAGATCACTTAAAAATTTGAGATTTAGAAAATTTAATAGCTTCAACACCAAAGAAAATTTTATATCTACAATATTTCATCACACTTAAAAAGAACTATTGAAAAACCCGTTAATTGCTACTATACTACCTGAGAAACATAATTTCCCACTGTATTTCACATATAAAATTGAAAAAATTTAATTGCTTCAATACCATAAGATAAAATTTCTTGGTGTTCCATCACATAAAAAAATATAATGTTTGATTTTTTTTTTCTCAAATTAATAGCATTATTTTGAAAAAGCAATTTTTTTTTTTTTTTTTTTTTTTTTTAAATTTATTATTACTTTGAAAAACAAGCTTTTTGAATAAGTTTATAGTTTATTTTGAAATTCAAACACTTTCTATTTTTTTTTCTTTACTTGAGACTTTTCTCAAGATTATAAACACAATACATGAATAATATGATTGACAAATCATGCAAAAATGATACTTTATGAAAGTATAAAGTTATAAAACACCTTATTAAATGCAATTTGGAAAATCATGACACAGTGAAAAACAGTTTTGAGATAAATTAAAATGAAATACTTAAAGAAATTTATTAAAATGATGCTTGATAAAAACCTTAAAAAGATTAACTGAGCATGAGAGAAATGAACAACTGTTACACAATACCTGCTACCGGTAAACAAGCAATGCATAACGCAAAATACTTTCACCAGATTGTTCCTGGCCATGAAACAACCAGATGAAAGGATTCACAGCACTCATGAACAATCAATGACTTAACACTTAAAATGAGAAATATCGTAAAAACGTAATTTCAAGCAATGAATTGATAAAAAAATACATGTAAAAATAATAATAATTGTAGAATATTACTAAGTATCACTTGGACACAATAAAAAATTAGAAATATGAACTTAAGTGTGCAAGCTTGGAACAGTGAATTTTTGAGTTCATCTGATCCTGCACGATGAAAATATTTGAATTTAAACAAGAAATACCTGTCTGCATAGAACACAAAAATACACACTAAAAATAGCAGATAAAATATATTTCCTGTGATTAAGAAAAATTTTATTGAAGTTCAGTAAAAAGTACTGATTTTTTTTTTTTTTTTTAATTAACTATTGAAGAAATACCAATGCATGTTTTTTTTTTTTTTTTTTTTTTTTTTTTTTTTTTTTTTTTTTTTTTTTTTAAGGAACTTTCACTGTGATAAGAAGGCATCTTGAAAATTGCAACCATGAAAAATTTAAAAACATATTACAATAAAACCATTTTAAATTTGAATTGATTACTGTTATACAACACTAAGAAAAACTTATAAAAATAATCATAAATGTTAAATATGAAAAATTTTCAAATTAGATAATGATACCTTTGAGCTAAATAAAACACTTAAACACATATGAAAATATAAGAAAAATGAGTAAATACGAAAGCGACGATCTAAAACAAGCCTGAAAAATTAGTCTGCACTTATCTGTTCCTTTACTGTTGGCACTAGACATAAACTCATACTCATATGCTGTAAAACGTCTTTAGTGTCCTTTTAACTTCATCATAAGAAAATAACAATATGATGTCGCGATGTCTATTCCTGTTCCTGAAATCGATGAAGAACGTTGTCTTCTTAGAAAAGCTAAAGTTCTTTTTTTTTTGAGACATCGATGGTAAAAACAACTCGTCACGATTGACGTACGAGGAGGTGACACGGCACCAAGTATAACGTAAAGGTTTCTCATGGAAGTGGTTAACTTGTTTTGGTACAAAAGTTACTTTGAGAAAAACTTTGTAGAAGCACGTGCTAGGACAGTAGGCCTAGGGAGGACGTGGCGTGATCGATCAGAGAAAACGGCGAGGTGTCCATCTGCAAAACTCAGGTTCTGTAAATAACTCGCTGTTGTCAGGATTGCTTCAAGACGAGGAAATGAAATAAGGAACAAATTCTTATCTTACCAAAGGACAGGCTCATCACTACTGGAAGTGTCAAAGGAAGAAAGAAGCAGACATCTTACGCAGGGAAATCAGGAAACAGAGATGCAGCTAAAACTTGTTTTATTTATGTACAAATTGTATACTCTTAAAAGGGATGTTGGTGGCGATCGCTCGCACACGATATGTTCCAAAAGGAGACATCACTAAGATACGATTACTCACTCGGCTCCCACGGAAGCCGTTACAGCAACCGGGAGGCCTAATCTGAACACCACTATCTCGTTCCCAGGCAGAACTCAACTCTCTCTACTACTGAACTGCTTGCCGGTACGAAAAACCCGCGCAAACCTGCGCTTGGCGCCGAAAAACCTGTCTAACAGGTGCGCGAACGCCAAAGCGTAAGTCCGTGTTGATGACCAAGGGCGATATGCTCGACGCCGCTGGCAACCACGGACCGTGCCAAACGAAATGCAAGGAGAAACGGCCGAAAGTGCGATCGCTCCGAAATCGTGAAACGCAATGAAAAAGAATAATTAAGAACTTAAAGAGGGGATTGCAAAATATGAAGGCATTAATGTAGAGACATAAATGAGATGTCAAATTAAAGGAAATTTAAAATGCCGAATAGTGAGAACGATGATTTAAATTAATATAAAAGAGAAACAATTAGAATTATTAGGATTAAATATTCAAAAATGGGAAATGTGCACGTGGGTACGATAACATCGTAAAATAGTTGAAAGTGGCACGTTTGCAACGTGACACTAACGACTTTTGAAATTTAAGTATGTTGTTAACGTAACCTACAGAAAACTTCCTTCAAAAGACTGTTTATGTAGCTTGGGTAGTTGTTGTATAAGGAAGCGTAAAATAGTTCGGTTAATTTACTAACTATAGGTAGTAAATGTTTAGATATTTATTAATCACTTTTTAATATTTAAACTATAGGAAATTTATACATATTCATAACATTTAAAAAAAATAAGTCATCGTATGTGCACATATTTTTCCTGAATGTATGCATTTTAAGGAGAGGTGTGGTTCCCCCTGCATATTTTATTGCTAAAGAAATTATATATGTTAATATTTGCGAAGATTTTATTATTTCACTTTATATTATTAATTGCATCCCGCCATTCCGAAATTACAGAACATAGGTGAAGTACATTGTTTATGTGAAGTACATAGTATGGGTAAAAACCATTTTCTTAACTGAAAATTCTAGTAGATGACACCATGCACTAATGGTGAATGTTGAACATGTCCGAGATTTATATATTTTTCTCCGTAATTCAGTCGCGATAAATTTTTCGCCTCTCTTTCTGAGAGGAATGACTAAGAACATGAAACACACAGTACATTCAAAATGAGAAAGGAAAATAATAGAAGTTAAAAACTTACTTAATTATACAGTACATTCAAAATCAGAAAGGAAAATAACATAAGTTAAAAACTTACTTAATTATACAGTACGTTCTAAATGAGAAAATAAAATAATAGTAATAAAAATCTTACTAAATTTTGTGATTCAAATCTTATTTATTGCAACAATTTAAACTATTATGACACTTTGAATTGCACAAGAGGCCCTTGCTTTTACAACTGCAATTATTTGTGGAACACTTCCTTTTGCAATGACAGCGTGTATAGCCTTGCCCACCGCTTCTTGAATTAGCTGCAGCTGCTACTCTCAGCGAAATTTCTTTAAAATAAATATCATCTTTGGAAAGTAACTTTTCTTTACAAATTACGAACTTATTACTTGTGTAAAGCTGCTTGAAGGTACCATTTTCATTTGCAAGTTTATAGAAGTCGGAGTCTTCTATTCCAACCACAACCGCTAAAACATTTCGGTTATCTGTACGACTACGGTCGACATCAGGAACTTGTATTCGTACAGTATCACCAATCTGAGCAGGAGGAAATTGTTTTTGTGAGGTTCGTAAAATTTTTGTTGCTTGCAGTAGAAGATTCTCTTTCGCGGCCACTCTTTTTATAGAAATTAACTCGTGTTTTTCAGCCAGAACTTGATGTGAAGACGTGGTAGATTGCAAGTCCTCTTCAATATTTTTCTTTGGGATATGGTTTTCGTTATGACCACCGCTCAAATTTTTTTCAGAAGTATTACCAGGTTCTTCAAGGTGTTCTTCGGCTTCAAAAGTATTGGCAATTTCTTCAAGTTGTTCTTCGGTTTCGATATTTGTGATTTGTTCGCTAGGCAAAAAAGACGATGCTATGCCTCTTTTCGCTTTAATGCCAAACATGGCTTCATAAGGACTTTCGCGTATTCCTTCGTGGTATGTAGCGTTCTTGGCAAATTGAACAAAGGGTAAACCTTCTGACCATTTATTTGTATCGTTATCGTTCATCCATGCAGTTAGCATATTCTGTATATCCTGATTGGCCCTTTCAACTGAGCCATGTGTTTGACTGTGACGAGGCTTTCCATGAACTATCTTAACATCTTTCCACATAGCGCCTATTTCGGATAGACTTGATTACTGAATTCTCTACCATTATCTGATTGCAATATTGCTGGAGCACCAAATGTTAAAAATATTGGAAGAACGTGATACGCTACTTCTTCTGCCCTCTTAGTTTTCAAAGGCCGTAGCTGGACAATATTAGTTAAATGATCTTGATATACCATTATGAACTTATATTCGCCATCTCTGTTTCACTGCAGATCTATCAGATCAACTTGACATCTTGAGTTTAACTCAGAACTGATCATTGGTTTGACAACAATACCTTTTTAGGTGCACTGCTTGCATAAATTTAAATACAAGATTACAACTTCATATGTAATATTTTTGTATTTATTTTGCAACTCTTTAAGCATGCGTGTTCTTCCTCCGTGGCCTATTCTGGTGTGAGTTTCATATAGTATGTTGAACAATTCCTCATTGGTAACATAATACTGTATATTCGTTTCTCTTCGTTTTAATGGTACAATTAACTTCTCTTCATCATTAATTTTTAAAACGTCAAAACGTTTTAATCGTCTGTAATCCAAAGGTGTGTTGCACTTAGTTTTAGCAGAAACCACTTCAGAAAGTATTTTAGAGTACTTTTCTTGAGAAAAATAAAAACAATTGTCTTCTCGTTTACCCGCAATTAATGCATTTAACTTTTCAAGAAAAAGATAACGATTCACTGCAGTATCCATTCTGTATAAATTAGGGTATCGGAAAAAAAAATTAAGAAAATGTTGTTCTCACCATCAAACCTCGCATAAAACTGACAAAACTGACTGACTCCACCAGAACAAAGGATTTGGCGGGAAACAGCCAGTCGCCTCTTTTTCGACTCAGGGCCTTCTCGATGATCGCGCTGCGCGTGCAGGTCAGTAACACTTCTCTCCTGCATGAATGTACGGATCGTGACGTCACACCTTCACGCTAGCTACCGCTAGAGCTCCTATAATACAGGCTGAATCATACCGCCATTTAATAACCCAGCGGACCTAAAACCAAGCTAAAACCAGTTAGCTTACCGTACTAGTGGACGGCGAGTGACAGTAACGAGGGCGGCGAACACCTGCTCAGGCGGTTTCCTAATGCTGAGCTAGGTCACAATATGGCGGTTATTTTGGGCAACAGAATGGATATGCGTCAGCTCCCTTTATAGGAGCCTTAGCTACCGAAAGAGAGAAATATATTCAAGCTCCTCTCTTTTCGACCTCCACCAGAGCATATCTGTGATTGTCGACATACACCGTTGACGGTCCGAATGTAAAAGAATGTAATGAAATATTCGATCTATCACCGACGTATTTGGTGTTTGTTGACATTCACCGGTGAAAGTCGACATTCTCCAATTTCGGTCTTTCACGGTAATATATATATATATATATATATATATATATATATATATATATATATATATATATATATATATATATATATATATATATATATAGAGAGAGAGAGAGAGAGAGAGAGAGAGAGAGAGAGAGAGAGGGAGAGAGATAATTAAAACTGAAGATGCATATGAAAAACTGAGATTCATTTTGTTCAAAAATACTTGTAATTTTCTGTATATACTTCATTAAAAAATTTTATTAAAAAATATTTGCATTTTAGACATATATTAAAGCGGTTGTTTTAAGAAACCTTTATAATTTCCCTTAAAATCAATTCCAATAATACATAAATCATTTCAGCAATTATAATTTGCTTGCTGTGCGTGCGCATTAATGTATATGTCTTATAAACACTTGAATTCGCAAACATTTAGCCATGGCTGCCAACTCTCTATTTGTTTTCAAGCCTAAAACATATATAGAACCCGAAGGTACATTAAAACAACTTAATAAATAATATGCCTTGTTTCTGTCTGGTACTTTTTTATTTTATTTATTAATTCAAATTTCTAAATCAAAGTGTGTTTATTTTTAATTATAGATTGGCAGGTAAGGTTTAACATAAAATTTAGAAATATAATTAAGTCCTTTTTTCTTTGTAATATTTATTTGTTTTAAGAAATAAGTTAAAGACGAAATAACTAAATTACATTCAAATAATTTTAAATATTTAATTCAATGTAAATTATTTGTGATTGAAAACTTGCACATGTAAATTTCAGAACGAACAAAAATTCCAAAATGTCATTTATCTGAATTTAAATACCCGAATGTGAAATATTTCAACCTGTCAAATTATATATTTTGATATTAAGCAAAAAAATCATTATAAAATATGTCAGAATTATTAAATAAAATATTTTTTTAGGTTTTATTAAACTTTGATGTCTATTTATTTTTTTATATATGTTGTCTTTCGTTACAAATAATACATTTTTTTTACCATTTTAAATTTCTTATGTTTTCATTCTTACTGAAACCCCCCATTTTTTTGCATTAAAGATTATATCTATTCTTTATTGTTTTATTATTATATTTCAGAAAAAAAATCAAAAATGCTTCGGAATGTACTGTATTTCTCCGAAAATGCGTCTTAACGCTTAACTAGTGTTAGTGGTCACACCCACCGATGTTTCTTTCTTTTCTTTCTTTCTGTCCTTCTTTCTTTCTTACTATTTTTTTCACATTTAACATGAAATGTTTACCTTAGCTATAGACACTAGAGAAATTTTGTATCATTTGGAACACTAGTACTATCGCTAGATACTTTTGATTCGGTTGAATTTGTATTAAGAAAATACTGGTATAAAAATAGAATTTTATGAAATAATCTAGCCTTTTATTGTATTTTCTATGATATAGCCCTCAGAGATCATTCCAGGTAGTTATGCAACAATTTATGTGATAGTAGAAAATTACAAATAAGGCTCAGGTTAATCAGAAATAAGCGTCAGCACGAATTCTCATGTTGCTGGTAGTGTAAAAGCACTACCCCCAAAATTATCCCTATTGCAAAAAATAATTTAGACTATAAAATTTGCCGGTAATTTTTACAAGGCAAATTTTCCCGTTTAAAAATAGTGGTAAAAAATAAGCATAAAAGTCTGCAGCTATGGATCATCTAAATAAACTGTATTTAGTCTAAAGTAAGAATTTTATATTTCAAATTATATTTTTTATAGGAAATAGATAGACTAGAAACAAAAATAATCCTTTCCTTTTTTTTTCAAATGTATTCAATTTTATACACATTTTATTCAAACAAGACATCATTTTCATGGGTGGTAGCATTTCGTCGTTCTGAAATTAGTGCCCCGAGCAGAAATATTAAATACATTATTTTTATTAACTTTGTTTAACTTCGATGCTTTCTAAAATATTATTCTTGCTTAATTATATTCTCTTTCGTTGCAAGAAGTACATTTCTTGGCCCATGAGGGCCATTAACACACTTTGTTGAAGAAACAGTTTCTTTGTTTAGTTTCTTTTTTATCTTTCTGAAACAAAAGTTTTGTAATTTTCTTTTATTGTGTTCCCTTTATTTTTTTTATAAAGTAGTTTGATTGGTTACTCTTTTTACTCAGTATGAGTGTGATAAATTTTTATTCTACGTCTAATAAATAATTTATTTCCCTTTGTAATTTTGTTATTAGATTCAAAATATATCTGTATAATATTTTATAACGTTCCTTAATTATAAAATATTCTTGTGCGCATCTGATGTTTTTTTTTAAGCGCAGTGTTTACCCGATGCATATTTAAATATTTGAAGTGATATTTAATTTCATATTATCTCTTGCATATGAGATTATGTAGGGTGGTCTATTATTAAAATGGAACCAAACTATGGATAACTTGATTAAAAGGAATATTTTTAGATTAAAAAATAACTTACACTTTGAGGTTGAGCTTTTGAGAGAAGCCGTTTTATAAAATTCGTAAATGAAACTACAAGTCATCTCAACTATACTGTTTCGAAGTAGAATAGTTAACGTTTATCTCTCCTTGAGCTAAAGAAATTTTATTAAATGATCTTCTAGCGAAGTTATTTATGACATTGTATACAAACATAAATCCGCATTGTTGCAAACTCTATAGAAAAATATTGCTACGCAGCATTCATTTCATTTTCTACCATGAATATGTAAAGAATGCTACATATATTACAAATAATTAACATTATTTGCAGTATCTAATAAAATCAATCTATTAGTGTTACAAATTACAACACGAAGGCCTATCTCAATGGTTTACATGCAACTATATCTCTGAGATTCAAAAGGAATGTGTTATATAAATGACATTATTTTAAACAAAATGATTGAAATTATTTTATACAAAAGTATTATTACTCAGGAATTATTTTATATGGAATACCTAAAATGGCATAGATATACCAATACTAAGAGTACTAAGTCCTAAATATTAGTCTATATTACTTAGTCTATATTATACATATACTGATAAAATAAGTACACTGCTCAATACATAGCGTATAACTAAGAACGAAAACTCATGCCTCAAGCGTAGATAATAAAACACATTCCAACACACCCAGACAACTGTAAAGAAAATTCGCCGTTAAATAAGATGGAAGAATATATGTAAGTAAACAGTTTAGAGAACATATAACACATCTGAAAATCCAGTTGTAGAAATTACCTGCCATATTCCGAAAAGTATTCTAATTATTTTTGCAGCCCTGTATATCATCTATAGATTTAGATATATACTAATAAATAACATAGTAAAATTCAGTTCAATAAAAAAAAAATCACATTTAGTATTTTTCGCCTACCGTTGGAAATGCACTCCAGTTCTTTTATACAGCTCTGCATATTATCTAAAAACTTTTGCACACACCACATATTAGGCTAAAATTTAATTCAGGTAAAAAAACGCATAAGGCAACTTTAAACACACTTCAAAGAATTACTAACGATAAACGACAATGTATCTTGTTCTTTGCGTATCCCTGTATATGAATTTATTTATATTCTACATATTTCTATTAGTCTACTAAATATAGTTCTACAGGTAAAAGGGTAACATAATGAAACAATACCCTTAATCAATTCACTCCCATAGTCAGTAACACTTACGAATTCCTTCATGTTGCCCTGCATAGGATCAACACAATACACACCACGTATTTTGTAAAAATTCTGTTAAACTTATAAAGGCAAACTAAAGTTGAGAACGCACTAATCACACATATATTGCAAATAGCGCACTTACACTTTAACTGAATCCTTTTGTGTGTCCCCATAAAATAACGATAAGCGCAATGTACATCCTACCTTTCAGTGAGCAATTTATAGGGCACTTCAGTAATGCATATAATTTCCATTATGTTTGAAATAGTGAAACATTATTAAATTACACTGAAAACAATATCTCCCCATGAAACCTTATGTAAGAGAATGCTTTTGTGTGACCCTGAAAATAAATAATAAATGCTTTGAACCCCATATTTTACAAAAAACATGTTTTAATGCGCTTAACAATTGTATATCAATTTGATTATGGTTCAAATGGCGTAACATCATCACAAAACACTTTTAAACATAGTCTGTGACGATAAAACGATTTATCCCCATTGGCTGAAATGTAACGGAATACTTTTGACTGTCCCTGTAAACAATCTTTAAATGCTATACATGGGTCATTTTGGTCATGGGTCATTATGAGTCAAACTATTTTTATCTTAAAAATGGTCCAGAGGATTTGAACTAAATTTTGTATCCCACGGTTTTGAGCACAAGAAAATCATTGGGCTAGGTCACATGCTCGAGAAAATCCGATTAGTGGGTCAGTTTTGGGTCACTGTGGATCTAGCTAGTTTTATCTAAAAAACGGCTCTGACTATTTTGACTAAATTTTATATCCTACGGGTTTCGGTCATGAAAAGACAATTAGGCTTGGTCAAATGCTTGAGAAAATTTGAATAGTGGGTCATTTTGGTCATGGGTCATCCATCTATTTAAAGCTAACCTGGTATTTCGTTTTTCATGCGAATTTGCCTTTTATACGCATGCGCGAGCATTCCGCCAATCAGCTAGAGGCTTTTACTCTCTACAGACAGATTTGTTTCAGCCAATGAGGTGAGGGCATTTCCTGTCTCTGAGATCTTTAGTCGGGAGTCATCGTAAGCAGCATGTTTCAAAGTTTGGATTACTATAAATATTAGGTATTTTTTCATTTTATCTTTATTTATTTTGTTATATTGAGCTCATGAACATAGAAACACATATGTATTTCTGTGTTCATGATTGAATTCTTTGGATATGTCGTATGTATATTTTGCTACTTTAAATTGCTTAAACCAAAAAGTAATGGTCGAGTTTTTATTAGGATTTATAAAGCTGAAATTTACCTTTTTGAATATAATACTACAGATGTTTTAATAGTTGCATTCGGCTGTAAAAATTGATTAAAAATTTGACCAGCAGTTGCATGAAAAAAAAAAGTTTCACTAACATGGACAAATCCAGAAACTTGCTGAGTCGGCAATTGTGTTTATATGTAAAAAAATAACAAAATTCATAGTTTAATCACAATAAAACATCGTGAAATTTATTTATTGGTTGCGAGAAAAAGATCACAAAATTCAACAATCATTCGGGAAAATGTAACAAAATTCTACTAACAACAGGAGCTTCTAAACAGCTTTACCACCTGTGCATTTTGATCATTTTGTTATGATAGTGTGTATGGATGTGTTTTGCATGGAATTTTTTGGTTTGTTGACAATTTTTTTAAAGGTTTTGGAACTTTAGTATGACAATTTATTGGTATTATGTCGGGTAATAGAAAAGCATTCTAAAGATTGAAATACGATCAAATCTTAACAAAACTTTCAATGATTCAAATGGATTTAGATAGATAATTTTAGTATATGTGTATATATATATGCAGTAGACTCCTTAAAATCCACTCATGTAAACAATGAAACTTACAATTAAGATGTAAGTGTAAAATTTCAGTTTTTAAAATGTTTTATATCATTTAGTACACATTTTAATATGTAAATGGACAGATGGTACAGCATCTAATGTATATGAATGCATATTTTGAACTGGTTTGTTTAGAGGCTCCTGTTGTTAGTAGAATTTTGTTACATTTTCTTGAATGATTGTTGAATTTCACAATACTTTCCTGCAACCAATCACCAATAAGACATCATGAAATTTATTGATTGGTTGCGGGAAAAAAGATGACAAAATTCAACAATCATTTCGAAAAATGTAACAAATTTCAACTAATAAAATGCACCAGAATGTATATAAAGCATGCTTTACAATTATATTATGTGCACTAAATAATTTTGCTAACAATATACGAAGAATCAAAACATATCTAAAGAACTCAATCATGAACACAGAAATAGATATGTTTTACCTTCCATGATTCAATAAAATAAAATAAAGATAAAATGAAAAACTACCTAATAATATAATAATCTAAACTTGAAACTTAAAAACTCCATCAAACGTGATAAATTGTACACAATTGTCATTATACAAGGTGACAGTCAATGCAGAATTCATTTATATACACTACACACTTTTCCTTTTCCATCCATTGATACGATAACCATTTTGTCAGGATAAAAATAGCACTTGCCTATCAGCGAGCAATACTGAAAATTGGCGATTGACTTTATTGCCACCTAAAGGTGAAAATAAGCACTCGGCGATAAAACTTAGAAAACTGGCGATTAAAAATATGAAAAAAACTGGACAAATACAGGATTTTCTGATTTTCTTTTTTCCTTTTGTGTTTTTTCTGCATCTGTTTGACAAAATTCAGGATTTTTCCTCACCCGATCGATGAAATTAATGATTTTTCTGCATCTGAGGGACAAAATTTATGATTTTTATGCACTCAATTGAAGAAATTTGTGATTTTTATGTGCCCACTTGACTAATTCGTGATTTCACTCACCCACTTGATGAATTTGTGATTTTTAGTGCCCGTCCTACAAAATTCATGATCTTTATGCACCCGATTTAAGAATTTCATGATTTTTACATGCCTGATAAATGAAACTCATAATTTTTACACACTTGATTGACGATTTTTTTTTTTCTGCACTCGACTGACGAAATTAAGTATTTTTATGCACCCGATTGCTAAATTCATGATTTTTATGTGCTGATAGAGGAAATTAATAATTTTTACGTACCTGATCAACTTATTTCTTGCTTTTTATGTGCCCTTTTGTGAATTTTAGGTGACCGATAAATGAAACTCATGATTTTTACACGCCCGATTGATGAAAAAAAAAAAAATTCTGCATCCGTTAGACAAAATTCATGATATTTATGTGCCGATGGATGAAATTAATGATTTTTTCAGCAATCATTTGACGAAATTCACGTTTTTTCTGCTATCTTTTGACGAAATTTGTGTTTTTCTGTGGTCCTTTGATGAAATTTGCTTTTTTTGTGATCCTTTGACGATCTTCGCACTTTCCCTGCTGCCTATTGACGAGATTCATGTTTTTTCAGCGATCCTTTGAAGAAATTCGTGTTTTTTCAGCGATCATTTGAAGAAATTCGCATTTTTCTCATAATCGTTTATGAAATTCGCGTTTCCCAGTGATTCTTTTATAAAATACATTTTATTCTGCAATTTTTAGACGAAATTTGGTAAAAGATTATGAAATTAAGTATTTTTATGCACCCGATAGACAAAATTCGTGATTTTTATGTGCCGATAGAGGAAATTAATGATTTGTATGTGCCTGATCAACTGATTTCTTGATTCTTATGTGCCCGTATCAAGAATTTTGTGTATTTTAGGTGACCGATAAATGAAACTCATGATTTTTACACGCCCGATTGATGAAAAAAAATTCTCTACCCGACCGACGAAATTAAGGATTTTTATTCCCCTGATAGACGAAATTCATATTTATGTGCCGATGGATGAAATTAATGATTTTTTCAGCGATCCTATGACGTAATTTGTGTTTTTTCAGCAATCATTTGACAAAATTCATGTTTTAACTGCAATCCTTCGACGAAATACACGTTTTTTCTGCTATCCTTTGACGAAATTTGCGTTTTTCTGTGATCCTTTGACGATATTTGCACTTTCTCTGCTTCCTTTTGAGGAGATTCATGTTTTTTCAGCAATCCTTTGACGAAATTGGCGTTTTTTCAGCAATCCTTTGAAGAAATTCGCATTTTTCTAACGATCGATTATGAAATTCGCGTTTCCCAGCGATTCTTTTATAAAATACATTTTATTCTGCAATTTTTAGACGAAATTTAGTAAAAAAGCGTGATTTTTTGGTGAAATTTCCTTTTTTGATAATGTATGATATAATGATTATGAACCACGATTTTTCTGTTATTGGGCGAGATTCATGTTTTTTCAGAAATTCTTTGACGAAATTCATGTTTTTTCAGTGATCCTTTGAAGAATTTCGCATTTTTCTCGCGATCCTTAACTAAATTCGCATTTTCCAGCGATTCTTTGATAAAATTCATTTTATTCTGCAATTTTTAGACTAAATTTAGTAAAACAGCGTGATTTTTTGGTGAAATTTCCTTTTTAGCGATTCTTTGAACAAATTTGCTTATCTTTCGCGATCCTTTTGCATAATTCACGTTTTTTCTGTGGTCTTTTAACGAAAGTCATGTTTTCCCATGATCCTTTGATGAATTTAGTGTTTTTCCCTCAGTCATTTGACGAAATCTGGGATTTTTTCACCCGCGAAGATTGGTTAGATGTTTTTAGTCTGCAGGTGCCCTAAAAAGTCTGTGACGTCCGTTGCTGCATCGCACACATGGGGCATCGAACGAAGGGAATTCATCCTAAAGAATAATTGTTTCATTCCTGACATTTCTGGAAAGAAACAACGTTCAACTCATTGGCTGAATTGTAAAGGGCGAAATGTGTCAAACATTAGCGGGAAGAAAGTGCGCAATTTGTTCGTTCATGGAAAAAATCGTGAAATTCGTTAATCGATAGTCGATAAATTGCTAAATTTGTCAATTGATAGCGGAAAAATTGCAAAATTCATTAATCGACAGTGGAAAAATCACAAAATTCATCAACTGGTTTCGGGGGGAAAAGTTTTCAAATATCGTCGAATGGCTTCGAGAAAAAAAATCACAATCCGTCAATTTTGGGGAAAAAATCGTGAAATTCGCCAAATGGTTTAGAAATTTGTCGAGCGACAGCAGAGAAAAAGAATCTTTTTCCATTCAATCATCGTAATTGGTGAGTGTGACTATTATGTTTGACCAGTGGTGGCAATAAAGTCCATTGCCAAATTTTCAGTATTACTCGCTGTTTGGCAAAAGCTAATTTTGTCCTATACTTCAAAACCCTTTTGATCATCACATCAGTGTGCAGACCATTTGATGAATTTCGTGATTTTTCCGTTATCGATTGTTGAATTTTATAATTTATCAACTATTGATTAGCGAATTTCATGATTTTTTCCATGAACATTTGACGAATTGTGCAAAAATATTAAGAATATCGTTAAATTGTCTTAGGTAAAAAAAAAATTTAATATTGTCAAATGCCTTCAAGAAAAAAGTTGCAAGTTGAAACGCCTGTGACCTCTTTTTCATGTTATGCATCTCTGGGGTCCATCCCCCCCCTCCCCCCCCCCCTCCCAAGTGAGACACTTTTCTAAATTTTGCACGCACCCCTCATGTGATATATCGCTGGAAAAGTCTTTGACCACTTATTCATGTTATGTATCTCCGGGGTCCATCCCGCCACTACCCCCCACCCCCAAAATTTTGTTGACACCCCTCATGTCATATATTGTTGAAAAGGTCTGTGACTGCTTAATCATATGCATCTCAGATGTCCATCTCCCCACTTTGCCCCCTCTCCTCCTCCCCAAAGGGTACTTTCTAAATTTTGCATACAACCCTCATGTTATATATCATTGGAAAGGTCTGTGACCACTTAATCATATTATGCATCTCCGATGTCCACCTCCCCACTTTGCCCCCCCCCCCAAGAGATACTTTCTAAATTTTGTTGACACCCCTCATCTCATATATTGTTGGAAAGATCCGTGACTGCTTAATCATATTATGCATCTCCGATGTCCATCTCCCCACTTTGCCCCCGCCCCCCCCCCCCTCCCCCCTTACTTTCTAAATTTTGCACACAACCCTCATGTTATATATCATTGGAAAGGTCTGTGACCACTTAATCATATTATGCATCTCCGGTGTCCATCTCCCCACTTTGCCCCCCCCCCCAAGGGGTGCTTTCTAAATTTTGCACACACCCTTCATGTGATATATTGATGGAAAGGTCTGTGACCGCTTAATTATATTATGCTCTCTACTATGAAATTTGTCAAGTGAAAGCAACTATAAATTTTATTTTTATGGTAGTATCAAGTTGTTTGCCGTCAAATTTTGACGGGTTCCATCTAGTGATATTTGAATTCAAAGGTAATTTTGACCGAGCATAGCTCGGTCTTCCTTGTTCGTGCTTACATATTGCATTATTATATTGCAAGCAATATATATTCATTAGCATATGTGTGTAAAATAAACTGTCTTTTAAATTTCCCAAAAAAATAACTTTAAGTTACAAATTATGATTTATATAGAGGATGCATAGGAAAGTCCCTTTCATCTGAAAACACAGGGTGATTTTTTTTTAAGTTGTGAAAGTAAAACCCTATAACAAAAGAACCACTGATCCAAATGACCTGAAATTTCATCAATATGCTCCCAAAGAAATCGGGATTTTTTAGGCTTGGTTAAAAAATAACTTAAAATTGCACCGTGTATATTTAGTAAAGTCGGAAGACGAGCTTGCGCAAGACATTTCGGCGTAAAAACGTGAAGTACGCACACCTCGTGGTCATTATTCTACGGATATCCTCGCAATTACTGTGCCATTGACGGACCGTGCGTTGTTAGTGAAATTGCATTATCAGAATAATGACAGCGCAGCAACTGCTCTTCGGAGATTTAGGACACTTGAAACTTTAAGAAAAGGTCCAATGACGCAGAAGGCGTACGGAAGATGGTTTCTCAAAGTTCCGTCCATTGTTTTTCTCCCACTGACGATGTTCTTTGTTTCTGTTACCTTACAGCGCCATCTGTCGGTGCGAATTTAAGGTTTTCTTTAACCACACCTAAAAAATAATTCCATTGCTTTGTGAGCATACTGGTGAAATTTCAGGTTATTTGGATCAGTGTTTTTTTTGTTATAGGGTTTTACTTTCACAACTTAAAAAAAAATCACCCTGTAGTTGCGAACGGAGAGAGCTACAGCTATGCGAGGTAACGGTATAGTAAAGTAACTACACCCGACTTAATGCAAACAACAGCAGCGCCCTTAGTGGCGGAAATTTGGATGATAACCATTGCAAATCGAAAACGAAAAGAGATAGAGCAAAATATCCAATTAGAAAGTTTTAGAGCATCAATTAATTACACTAGATTTATTTTAACACAATTATTCAAATTGGTAAAGAAGTCATATGAGTTGTAATTTTCCAACTCGATGAAAAATGTCCAGGCCAGGATTCGAACCTGGGATATCTTGGCTGAAGCTGCCATGCTCTACCGACTGAGCCCGATTGGGTATACTGGCAACGATTTATCTTATCCGTGTGAACCAAATTTTGTTTCGTACTAATTAATTGATGCTCTAAAACTTTCTAATTAGAATTTTTGCTCTATCTTTTTTCGTTTTCGATTTTTAATGGCTATCGTCCAAATTTCGCCACTAGGAGCACTGGTGTCGTTTGCATTAGGTCAGGCGTCGTCGCTTTACTATACCGTTACATCACTTGCATAGCTGTAGCTAGCTCCGTTCGCAATTATTTTCAGGTTAAAGGGACTTTCCTATGCACCCTGTATATATACATATATAAAATAATAAATTCTAAGCGAAAACGCGCAAAATGCATATTCATAATGTAAAATAACAAAGATATATTTAAAATGTTGTGCTAAATGGACATAAGTTGTTTCGATTTTAATTTTACTTGACCTTGGAATTCGTAAATATTTTTGTAAGAAACCTACATAATTTTTATTTGGAAAATAGTAGTATACAGCTTCTTTTTTTCATTCGAATTTCGCCATTTTATATGAGAAATTATAATTTTTATATCTAGATTAACAAAGATAAAATACTTACTTTTTTATTTACATTTTATAGGAAAAGCTGAAGTAAAATTAAATTATAACATCTAATTTTATTTTATCATTAATAAAAAAAAATTAATCTTTCAGCAAGAAAGTATTGCTTCAGTTAAATTCTATATATTTTTGTTCTGGCAAAATATTTATTTTTATCATTCCTGCCACGTAAATTATTATTTATTTTAATGATATTTGACTGAAAACTAAAACAAATGTAAGGGTTATTCTACAGTTACTTTATTTAATCAATAAAAAGTTAAAAAAAATATAATATCTCAATAAATATATTAAAGTTTGTAGTTCACTACTCCTACTGAAATATTTTTATTTATGTTTTATGTTTTATTATTAAGTTTTAACAATTGAAGAATTTCAATTTTTACACCTTCGAATAAAATGAAATATATATTTCCTTAGATATAACTTTTCTGTTTCTTCGGTATAACTCCATAATTATGTTATGTTATTCATTGTTTTTTGCTTTATGTGATACTTTCGCATGCATACATTTATTTGAGCTTACGTTCTTTACTCCTCGTTTTAGAAAACTCTATTAAAAAGCAAAAACATGTCCGTGAGCAACGCCGAGGTAATATTGATGGTGGAAACACTTGACCAATAGATTTAGCTTTTACTACAATATCTTCTCGCTTTTAATTTTTTCTAAACATTTAACAATTTAAATTTTTACACCATAGATTAGGAATACAGGCGTCCTTTCAAATGCAATTTATTTGGAAACTACATATCAATTTATTTATTATAATTGATTTTTTAAAATAATTTTCAAACGTAATATTTTCAAACATTTATCTCTACCAAGTGCTAAATGGATAATCTTGAAAAGATATGTCAGCCTACGCACTTACTCTGAAATAATCAGAATCTCAAGTAGGTTGATGTAGAAAGTAAAATATTAGCTATTTGTTCTACTATTAACAGCTGGCATGGGGCCAAACAAAAGTATCACTTCTAATAAATTCCAAAACCCTAGTTGAATGATTGGTATTTTTCATATAATAATGTTATTATTATTTTTTTTAGTGGGCTATAAATATATATATATACATATATATATGTATATATTATAATCTCAAATAATCAGAATCTCAAGTAGGCTGCTGTAAATAGTGTAACATTAGCAATTTCTTCGGCTATTAATCCCTGGCATGATGCCAAACGAACGTATCACTGTTAATAAATTTCAAAATTTACTTGAATGATTAGTATTTTTCATATACTAATGCTACATTTTTGGGCAAATAAAAATATATTGTAATCTGATATAATCAGAATCTCAAGCAGCCTGCAGTAAATAGTGAACATTAGAAATTACTTCGGTCATTAACACCTAGCATGAGGCCAAGTGAAAATGTGACTTTTAATAAATTTTAAAACTTTATTTAAATGACAAGTATTTTTCATATAATAATACTATTTTTTTTAGTGGGCAACAACAAAAAAATATAATCTGAAATAATCATAATCTCACATAGGCTGCAGTAAATAACAAACATTAGCAATTTCTTCGGCTATGAATTTCTGTCATGAGGAAGAAACGAAACTATCACTGTTAATAAATTTCAAAACTTTATTTGAATGATTGGTATTTTTCATATAATAATGCTGTTTTTCTCCTTAGCGGGAAACACACACACACACACACACACACACACACACACACACACATATATATATATATATATATTATAATCTGAAATAATCAGAATCTCAAGTGGGCTGCTGTAATTAGTGAAACATTAGAAATTTCTTCGGCTATTAATCCCTGTCATAAGGCCAAATGAAAGCATCACTGTTAATAAATTTCAAAACATTACTTGAATGATTAGTATTTTTCACATAATAATGATATTTTATTGTTAGTGGGCAACTAAAAAAATATATTATAATCTGAAATAATCAGGATCTCAAGTAGGCTGCTGTATCTAGTGAAAGATTACCAATTTCTTCGGTTATTAACCCCTGGAATGAGGCCAAACGAAAGTATTACTGTTAATAAATTTCAAAACTTTATTTGAATGATTGGTATTTTTCATATAATAATGCTGTTTTTCTCCTTAGCGGGAAACACACACACACACACACACACACACACACACACACACACATATATATATATATATATATTATAATCTGAAATAATCAGAATCTCAAGTGGGCTGCTGTAATTAGTGAAACATTAGAAATTTCTTCGGCTATTAATCCCTGTCATAAGGCCAAATGAAAGCATCACTGTTAATAAATTTCAAAACATTACTTGAATGATTAGTATTTTTCACATAATAATGATATTTTATTGTTAGTGGGCAACTAAAAAAATATATTATAATCTGAAATAATCAGGATCTCAAGTAGGCTGCTGTATCTAGTGAAAGATTACCAATTTCTTCGGTTATTAACCCCTGGAATGAGGCCAAACGAAAGTATTACTGTTAATAAATTTCAAAACTTTATTTGAATGATTGGTATTTTTCATATAATAATGCTGTTTTTTCCTTAGCGGGAAACATATACATATATATATATTATAATTTGAAATAATCAGAATCTCAAGTGGGCTGCTGTAATTAGTGAAACATTGGAAATTTCTTCGGCTATTAATCCCTGTCATAAGGCCAAATGGAAGCATCACTGTTAATAAATTTCAAAATGTTACTCGAATGATTGGTATTTTTCACATAATAATGATATATTATTGTTAGTGGGCAACTAAAAAAATATATTATAATCTGAAATAATCAGGATCTCAAGTAGGCTGCTGTATCTAGTGAAAGATTACCAATTTCTTCGGTTATTAACCCCTGGAATGAGGCCAAACGAAAGTATTACTGTTAATAAATTTCAAAACTTTATTTGAATGATTGGTATTTTTCATATAATAATGCTGTTTTTTCCTTAGCGGGAAACATATACATATATATATATTATAATTTGAAATAATCAGAATCTCAAGTGGGCTGCTGTAATTAGTGAAACATTGGAAATTTCTTCGGCTATTAATCCCTGTCATAAGGCCAAATGGAAGCATCACTGTTAATAAATTTCAAAATGTTACTCGAATGATTGGTATTTTTCACATAATAATGATATATTATTGTTAGTGGGCAACTAAAAAAATATATTATAATCTGAAATAATCAGGATCTCAAGTAGGCTGCTGTATCTAGTGAAAGATTACCAATTTCTTCGGTTATTAACCCCTGGAATGAGGCCAAACGAAAGTATTACTGTTAATAAATTTCAAAACTTTATTTGAATGATTGGTATTTTTCATATAATAATGCTGTTTTTTCCTTAGCGGGAAACATATACATATATATATATTATAATTTGAAATAATCAGAATCTCAAGTGGGCTGCTGTAATTAGTGAAACATTGGAAATTTCTTCGGCTATTAATCCCTGTCATAAGGCCAAATGGAAGCATCACTGTTAATAAATTTCAAAATGTTACTCGAATGATTGGTATTTTTCACATAATAATGATATATTATTGTTAGTGGGCAACTAAAAAAATATATTATAATCTGAAATAATCAGGATCTCAAGTAGGCTGCTGTATCTAGTGAAAGATTACCAATTTCTTCGGTTATTAACCCCTGGAATGAGGCCAAACGAAAGTATTACTGTTAATAAATTTCAAAACTTTATTTGAATGATTGGTATTTTTCATATAATAATGCTGTTTTTTCCTTAGCGGGAAACATATACATATATATATATTATAATTTGAAATAATCAGAATCTCAAGTGGGCTGCTGTAATTAGTGAAACATTGGAAATTTCTTCGGCTATTAATCCCTGTCATAAGGCCAAATGGAAGCATCACTGTTAATAAATTTCAAAATGTTACTCGAATGATTGGTATTTTTCACATAATAATGATATATTATTGTTAGTGGGCAACTAAAAAAATATATTATAATCTGAAATAATCAGGATCTCAAGTAGGCTGCTGTATCTAGTGAAAGATTACCAATTTCTTCGGTTATTAACCCCTGGAATGAGGCCAAACGAAAGTATTACTGTTAATAAATTTCAAAACTTTATTTGAATGATTGGTATTTTTCATATAATAATGCTGTTTTTTCCTTAGCGGGAAACATATACATATATATATATTATAATTTGAAATAATCAGAATCTCAAGTGGGCTGCTGTAATTAGTGAAACATTGGAAATTTCTTCGGCTATTAATCCCTGTCATAAGGCCAAATGGAAGCATCACTGTTAATAAATTTCAAAATGTTACTCGAATGATTGGTATTTTTCACATAATAATGATATATTATTGTTAGTGGGCAACTAAAAAAATATATTATAATCTGAAATAATCAGGATCTCAAGTAGGCTGCTGTATCTAGTGAAAGATTACCAATTTCTTCGGTTATTAACCCCTGGAATGAGGCCAAACGAAAGTATTACTGTTAATAAATTTCAAAACTTTATTTGAATGATTGGTATTTTTCATATAATAATGCTGTTTTTTCCTTAGCGGGAAACATATACATATATATATATTATAATTTGAAATAATCAGAATCTCAAGTGGGCTGCTGTAATTAGTGAAACATTGGAAATTTCTTCGGCTATTAATCCCTGTCATAAGGCCAAATGGAAGCATCACTGTTAATAAATTTCAAAATGTTACTCGAATGATTGGTATTTTTCACATAATAATGATATATTATTGTTAGTGGGCAACTAAAAAAATATATTATAATCTGAAATAATCAGGATCTCAAGTAGGCTGCTGTATCTAGTGAAAGATTACCAATTTCTTCGGTTATTAACCCCTGGAATGAGGCCAAACGAAAGTATTACTGTTAATAAATTTCAAAACTTTATTTGAATGATTGGTATTTTTCATATAATAATGCTGTTTTTTCCTTAGCGGGAAACATATACATATATATATATTATAATTTGAAATAATCAGAATCTCAAGTGGGCTGCTGTAATTAGTGAAACATTGGAAATTTCTTCGGCTATTAATCCCTGTCATAAGGCCAAATGGAAGCATCACTGTTAATAAATTTCAAAATGTTACTCGAATGATTGGTATTTTTCACATAATAATGATATATTATTGTTAGTGGGCAACTAAAAAAATATATTATAATCTGAAATAATCAGGATCTCAAGTAGGCTGCTGTATCTAGTGAAAGATTACCAATTTCTTCGGTTATTAACCCCTGGAATGAGGCCAAATTAAAGTATTACTGTTAATAAATTTCAAAACTTTATTTGAATGATTGGTATTTTTCATATAATAATGCTGTTTTTTCCTTAGCGGGAAACATATACATATATATATATTATAATTTGAAATAATCAGAATCTCAAGTGGGCTGCTGTAATTAGTGAAACATTGGAAATTTCTTCGGCTATTAATCCCTGTCATAAGGCCAAATGGAAGCATCACTGTTAATAAATTTCAAAATGTTACTCGAATGATTGGTATTTTTCACATAATAATGATATATTATTGTTAGTGGGCAACTAAAAAAATATATTATAATCTGAAATAATCAGGATCTCAAGTAGGCTGCTGTATCTAGTGAAAGATTTCCAATTTCTTCGGTTATTAACCCCTGGAATGAGGCCAAACGAAAGTATTACTGTTAATAAATTTCAAAACTTTATTTGAATGATTATTATTTTTCATATAATAATGTTGATTTTTTCTTAGTGGGCAATATAATATATATATATATATATATATATATATATATATATATATATATATATATATTATGAAATAATCAGATTCACAAGTATGCTGCTGTAATTAGTGAAACATTAGCAATTTCTTCGGCTATTAATCCCTGTCATGAGACAAAACGAAAGTATGACTGTTAATAAATTTCGAAACTTTACTTGAATGATTGTTACTTTTCATATAATAATGATATTTTATTGTTAATGGGCAACTAAAAAAATATATTATAATCTGAAATAATCAGGATCTCAAGTAGGCTGCTGTATCTAGTGAAAGATTTCCAATTTCTTCGGTTATTAACCCCTGGAATGAGGCCAAACGAAAGTATTACTGTTAATAAATTTCAAAACTTTATTTGAATGATTATTATTTTTCATATAATAATGTTGATTTTTTCTTAGTGGGCAATAATATATATATATATATATATATATATATATATATATATATATATATATATATATATATATATATATATATATATATATATATATATATATATATATTATGAAATAATCAGATTCACAAGTATGCTGCTGTAATTAGTGAAACATTAGCAATTTCTTCGGCTATTAATCCCTGTCATGAGACAAAACGAAAGTATGACTGTTAATAAATTTGGAAACTTTACTTGAATGATTGTTACTTTTCATATAATAATGATATTTTATTGTTAATGGGCAACTAAAAAAATATATTATATTCTGAAATAGTCAGAATCTCCAGTGAGTTTCTGTAACTATTGAAACATTACCAATTTCTTCGGCTATTAACCGCTGGCATGAGGCCAATCGAAAGTAATACTGTTAATAAATTTCAAAAGTTTATTTGAATGATTGGTATTTTTCATATAATAATGCGGTTTTTTTGTTAGTGGGCAACTAAAAAATATATATATTAGAACTCAAAAAATATATTAAAAATAAAAGTAAAAAATATATTACAGTTTTCAATTAAAAATGGTTTTCAACTATGTTCTCTACACCGGGCAATATGTTTTCCGCAACTCTTTTCCACTCACATTGGATCTTCTGAAGTGCTATTTAAATCAGAAAACTGTTCCATATTATGAATTTAAAAGAATTTATCCATGTAATAAGAAATCAAACTTAATTTTTATCTTCCCCTGTTAATAATGACATTTTTCTTAAAGATTATTAATTAATGTTTTATATAAAAGTACGGGAACTTTTTCAATATTACGATTTAAAGAGTAGTTATTTTAGTACGATTTGTTCGTTGTATATTTTAGATAAACATTTTAACATTATAGGAGAAATAAAAAAAAATCATTCATCCTATATTTTTTGTAAGCAAAAATATGTATATTCTTATCAAATTATAATTAGAATGATTTTTTACAAAACAATTGTGTTTAAAAAAAAGAATTTGATTTAATGACAAGAAATGGAAATTGTTTCAAACATTTTCGCATAAAATTTTCTTCTTATCAATCTTCTGTTCAATAAAAACTTATTAAAGATAAAGAAAATTATTTTCAGAATTTCAATGCAACTTCTTAACGCAAACAATCTATATTTTTCATTTATTTTTTATAATAAAGGGAGATTTAAAATTTTTCAAAGTAAGACTGTTTCCTATTTCCTATAATTTTATTAGGAATCATATTTTAATTTCTCTTTTAATATTACCATAAAATTTATTTTAATACTATAATACTTTTTTCGCAAAATACAGAAGCCATTTCCGTAAAAAATATTTTTAATATTTTCAACATTATATTATCATTAAATTAACAGTAATTAATAGATGTAAAAGAGGGGTTTTTTTTCTAATAAAAAGAAAAAAAAAGAACAGTAACTAGAAAAACATTGCTTTATGTAAAATAAAATGTTTAAATTTTTGTTTCGTGGTAGTTAATTGGAAAATGAAAAAAAAATAAATGTGATTAAAAAGATCAGTCAGCTTTATAAAGAATTTTGTTTGTGATAAGATGTTTTATGCAGTGAAAATGTATATAAAGAAAGAAATTAAACAGAAAAAATAACTAATTAAACGAGGATATGTTTTAGATATAGATAAAATTTCTTTTTCAAATGTTAGATAGATAATGTGTTATCACAGAATAGTCATGTTTCACTTTGATATTAAAAGTGAAAAAAAAATCCTGTTTTATCTTTATTTTGTGTTAATTTATTTAAATGTCACTAATAATTGACCTACGCCATTGATTCCCGCGCCTTCTTTTTAATTATAAAAATAATACATTCATCAAGATATATATACGTAAATACATATATATATATATATATATATAAATATTTATGTATTTGTTTGATTTTATAAAATAAATATAACAAAGGTCTGCAATACTTTTCAAAATTTGTCTTAATTTTGACTACATATTTTCATGTAACTTTGAATGTTGACTTAAAAATAAAATCCATTTTTGACTATCATGTAAGGTTTTTTTTTTTTTTTTTTTACAAAGAGGAAGGTTTTTTTTTTCATATTTCCATTTATATAACTGATATAATGGAATTTAGAAATTCGATTTTAATTTATATAAATCAGAGAATTAAAAGTATATTTATTCCATAATTAAAGTAATTGTTAAGTGAAAAATAATTATACGTAAAAAGTTATAAGTCGTAATAGTAACTTCTGTCCACTCCTTCTTGACATTCTGAATTTCTAATAATTTCTTCTTTCCTTATCAGTATTTAATGCAAGAATTTCCTATTTAAAGCCAATAAAAATGTTTAATGAATAGGGTTTCGTTGTTCCGAAATATATAAAAATTCACAAAAAATAGACTGATTTGTGATGAAACTGTATGTGGTGGAGCTTTTATTATTATTTTTGTAGTAAACAGCATCTACAAATGTCACTAAGTTCACAGGTTTGTAAACAAGGTTAATATGAAGTAATTATTTGAGAGTTTTCCATATGGATGTTCATGGTAGATATTAGATAAAAGTAATTAAAACTGTATACATGTTTCAATATGTATAATTGTAAATGCAATTAAATTAACAGTATTAAAATTTGCATGAAACTTTCTTGTAAAAAATTACGAATGTGGATAAGAAAAGAAAATAATGCAATGGTGTGTTGCCCAATTAAAAGTTGCACAGGCATGGGATTATCAGTGAAACATGAAAATCACAGAACTAGAGACATTTTCAGAAACTTATAGTTGGGTACTTGTACATGAGCAAACACAGGTGACCTAATAATCGGTGGTCCGGACAACCCTGTATTTTATAATTAGGTAGTTTTTTTTTTTGTTTTTATGTGTAAAATTTTGTCAGAGCCTGGCGCTTTGTTTTGGACTACATTGAAAATTGCATGTATGTAAAATAAAGCTTTGATAAAAAAAATGATGCACATATTTAATTTAACTCTGCACAAAACATTTGGAATTATATTCAATACATATAAATGTTAAAATTTTAGATCAAAATGCATTTTTAGTGCTTGTAGCTGATATATAAATAAAATTTAAATTTTTTATACTGAAACAGATAATAACGTCTGTTTTAAAGTAAAGTGTTTTAAAAAAAGATATTTGAAAATCGTATGTAATAACGAAACATCTTTGAACTGTTAAAAAAAGAATAAAAGATTGCTTTCGCACTAGAACATCTTGACGAACAACCTGCAACCACCCCTGACGCGCTCGTCTACCTAACCGTTCGGAGTTTTCCGTGGTTTTCTTCGAACCTTGTCGTAAATACGGGTTAGGATCCCATAGAAAGACCACCACGGATGGCACACTCCCTATGGCCTATATCCCTCGTGTCGATAATTGCCGTCATAAAGCAACCCCAACCCAACCCAACAACCTGCAACCACATATAAAAGGTAAACATACTAAAGATACTTTACAATAAATGAATATAAATTGAAGCATTATATTAAAGTTAAAATTTCAAATTTCTGAAAAAAAAATAAAAACAATCGAAATATTTAAAAAATTTCTAATCTCTTTTTTCCGAAATTGGTGCATATTACTAGGTATTTCTAAATTTAAAATGGAAAATCTGATAAGAAATGATGGATAAATTCAGAGCCGTAACTAGATGTGGGCAAAGGGGGCTCAACATCCCCTCTAGCAATTTTTTAAGCCCCCTCTAAACTTCGTAAACTTTTAATAATAAATGACATGCATATTACGTTTTAGCACTCTTACACTTTGCAATCAATATGTTTATGACATGCGGATGTCCCACAACTTCTGTCTGTATTTATCTATTACCATCCGTCTTATTTATTTATTATTAAAATATAAGAAATAAAGATCAAGCGTTAGTTAGCTCACCAGAATAATTTCACAGGCTCTCAAACCTAGACGGATGGTTACGAATCTGAATTAATTGCATATTATCACTTTCTTCTACCTTTACAAGAAGAAAGTATTGGATTTATGGAAAGTTTTGACTTCCTGTTTTTGACCGATTTTTGGGTTTTAAAGGTCTTGAACACAATTTGACTGTTTTTAGAAAATGTGTATCTGTGAATCTGTCTGTTTGTGACAAAAATATTGCGGGCGTTCTAGCTAAAGAACAAATGCACGGAATTTAATAAAACTTTAGATTCCGTTAGACCTTGATATATGTTGGTGCTGATCAGTGTTTGGTGTATATCGCCCAACAGTCGGTGCTGATATGCTGCATTTTTCAGGATTTTTTCGATAGCCATATCTCAAGAAATAAAGCACAGAATTTCATCAAACTGCAGATTCTGTTACACCTTGACATAAATAGACGCTGATTACGTTCTGATGTAGATGGCCAAAATGTGGCTACATTACGATTGTCATGATAACTATATTTCAAGAACTAATGCACAGAAATCCATCAAACTTCAGTTTCATTTACACCTTGGCCTAAGTTGTTGTTGATTAGCTTTTGGTATAAATTTTCCAAAAGATGGCGATGCTATGCTGCATGTTTCAGGATTTACACTATTTTAGCGATAGTCATCTCTCAATAATTAATGCACAGAAATTAATAAAACATTAGATTCAATTAAACATTGATATAAACTGGTGCTGATTCGTTTTTGGTGTATGTGGAATATGTATGAGATAGAAGAAAGTTTTGGAATTGACCAACGAACTAGTTATTATTAAATCAGTAAATCCATACAAAAAAAAGACAGACCACCCAATACATTAATCTCCAAATTGTCACAGATAAAAACGAAAATCGCCATTCGAATGGAAATTATGTATTTTTACCATTTATGTTAAATATAAGAACAGAGGATCGACGTTATACAAAATTGCAATTTTCAATACGAATACTAAAGTTTGATATCATATATTTATTTTTTGTGCCTGTTACGAAATCAAACCGAAAGGTATTTGGTCAAGTAATTTTGACATTAGGAAAATTTCAAGTTTGAAACTCCTAACGTGAATTTCCTTTGTAATCTTAAAATTAAGAGGGAATTTAATGAAACTTAACAACAACACAATAACATCACATGATAAAACCAATTACAGTTGTAAATGAACAGATGTTTCAAGCTCAATTGTTCTGAATTTCATACAGGCTTCCCATCAGTACAAATGTGAATCGATATTGAAGCTCGTCCCATTGAAGTATCTAAAGTATCATCCAGTTTCATGCAACATTCGATTTGAAGCGCATAAAAAAGTTTACATATTCGTAAATTTACAATAAAAGCTTGCTAGTAATTCAAGAGATATCAACCACAACCCAGATTTCGATAATATTAAAATAATTAGACCCAACTACAATAATTTTAAAGATTAGATGTTTTTAGAAAGTTGATTTACAACTTTAGAGAAATCTCTCCTAAATTCAGAATGTACGATTCCACCAGAATGTGTGATCTTTCTGTGACGAATATTCCTTGGCGATTTAACATTTTAAAATACCATATGCTTCAACGTGAACTTGTAAGTAACGTGAACCTGTAAGAAACAACATCGGTAGCGTACTGATATACATATGTACTGATGAGGAGCTTGTAAAGAAAGAAATTGAAGCGTCTACTGTATTTGCATTTATTTTGTGAAATTAATGTGTTTTGTTTAAGTGTATTAAATGTATTTTTAATTTAAAAAAAATTATTCAGACGAGTATGATTAGTTAATCCATTTGTAATCGTTATACTTTTGATTACGGACGAATATTGGCGATAATTTTAAAAATACGACAAGTTTTGCATGCGATAATATACAGTATTTTTTATTGCGATAAATTTTGTTTGTGATAGATATCTTTCGAAAATAACGTACTATAAGTTTGTGGTAGATATTATTTTTCCAAAAAGTGGCACAAAACAGAAAAAGTCGTTAAGACGTACAAAAAGTGTCACAAATCCGTAATCAAAAATTTAAAAAACGTATTGCAATGCGAGTAGTTTTTAAGCTAAACTCAAGATCGTTTTAAAAAAATAAGCTTTAATATTTTTTAAATAATTTTTTTAAAATATTAAGAATTACAAGCTATGGTGTTTCTAACAGAAATCGATTTATCGAAGCTTCAAACAGCCGAATAAATAATTACAGCTCATTCCGCGAAGTACTTCTGAAGTTATGATTAAAAAACAACTCGCATTGCAATCTGTTTTGCCACGAAAACAAATTAATCTAACTTTAAGAGTGCTATACTTTAAACATTCATAATACATAAATTACTACATTGAATATAACTTTGGTATTCTAATATAAAATTTATTGAAAAAGCGAAATATGACGTCAAAATAATTAGATATTTGTATTGAAAATTTCAGAGTTTGATACAAGTGCAGCAGAAAAACGATCCCCCAATTCTTCTTTTTTAAACACAAATAGGAAAAAGGCATAGTTTCCAGTCGAATGGGTAGTTTCGTTTTTTATATTGTAATTTTGAGATTAAAATGCATGTGGTATATTTAGTTTTTTTTTTTTTTTTTTTTTTTTTTTTTTTTTTTTTTGCCGATTGTACATAAAGGCATACAAATATCTATATTTTATAATTAATTGCATTACAGTTTCGTTATTAAAATGCTAAATTCTATATTACTTTAGTAGCTAAACGCTTTTACAGAAAGTATTGGATATTTTATTTCAGTGGTATTTTTCTTGACAAAGTCACTTTTGGAAAAAGGCAGAAATATTTTACGCAAAATCTATCTTAACCTTCATGAATATGTAAATTCTTATAGTTTCTATCTTAAGAAAGGTCATTTTTCATTTCTGTAAATATGCAGATGATATAATTATCTTTATATAAGGATAAATATTATTTTAAATAAATGTAGTCAAATTCATTTCATAATTTTATACGAAAATGATATTCATGATTAAGAAAATATATTCCATATATTATATATATATATTAAGAAAAATGGAGTCATTAAATTGGGAAAATGTATGATATAAATTTTAAATTAAACGGAAAAGAGAAATATATGTAAAAAGAATATGGATTAATTTAACAATAAATTTAATGTAAACTGTAAAGTATTCAATACTGTATGTCACCTTTATATATTTATTTAATTTTTAAAATCTATAATCAAATAACTTTGTATTTTAATAGTTTAAAATTCAATAAAAACCATAAAAATCAGTTTAACTTTAAGTAAATGGACTTCTTTTCCTCGAAAATATTTCTTTAGGATTTACTATGTCTCTATAGAAAATTTAGTATTTTTGTAATTTGCCTTCAACGGAAAATTACAAAAATTTTACAGTGTAATGTTTTGCAGCAATAATTTTGAAATATCTGAGTCCTTGTTAGAAACTATTTTATTTTGAGAAATTATACAGTTTTAAATTATGGTTTCATAAAAAAATCCTCATGTAATGAAGATTTATATAGTTAAGTGAACATATATTCGGACAAATAATTAAATAACGATAATATTTCTGAGCCTAGACGCTAATTTTTAAACAATGAATGGAGCTAAATTTATATAAACGTTACAATTAAAAGAATATATATTTTACAATACTATGAAAACATAGAATAAAATACTTTCGCTATTTTTATCAAATTAATTTTTCTTAAATATATTTTTTAATAAAGAAAATAAAAATATTCGGCTAAATTGTTTTACTTTTAACTCAACAACTTGTAAATAGCGACAAATACTAAAAATATATTTTTTAATTATATATAACAAAAATGCTGTTTTTGAATTTTTCAAAAGAAATTTCATGAAGTAATTTTTTAATATTTTAAAAAACTAAACACATATAAGTTTTATTTGTTTCAAGTTTGAATATATCGTCAATAGTACCAACCAAAATGTTTAAAATTTAGTTTGTTTTTTAATGTTATTAGTTTAAAAATTTACAAAATTGTTTAAAAAATGAACACATATACATTTTTAGTTGGACATTAGTAGAGTTTTGGCAAATATTTGACATACGATATGTTATTTTATTACAAGGGAATCACTGTTCAAAAAGCAAAACAAAATCAAACATTTTTGTAATAAATTTATAAAGAATCATCTTTTAAAACTAATTTTAAGAAAAGCTGCAATAAATGCATTCAAATGTTTTTTTTTTTTTCAAATAATATGGTATTTGGCAAAAAAAAACTCGCATTCTGAAAGACGTTAATAATGAAAATTTTCCGAGAGGTTACAATCAGAATCCGTACTCATTTTAGCGGAATAAAGCTACTTGAACCAAAAAGTCTTGCATATGACTTTGGTTTTCGAATTATATATTGACGAACTGTTTACATTTTTATGTTAATATTAAAAAAAAGATGCCCATTTTTTCGATTTACCTAATTTATAAAATTACTGCAATATATTTTAAGAAACGCGTTGAATATGTGTTAAAATGTGTTTGTAGACTGGTCCGAACTCAGAAAGACACTAATTGATTAACTTTAATCAACATTATACATTTTTTATTTGACTATAAAATATTTATTCAATACATAACAATTATTTATTAACTAGATTAAAAACACTAACTTTTACTTCAATAAATATATTCTTAATTCTCAAGTATTTTGGTATTCATTAACAAGAGTGCATTCGCTTTTCTCCAGAATGTTATTGATCGCGTTCGGTCTTTTTGCTGTTAGTTTTCGTTGGCGAAAAAATGGAAGATAAGAAATAATTTTCATTTAATATTGAAAAATTACTTTTCAATGAAGTTATAAAGTTGGAATTTAATGAAGTTATGAGGCTTTCTACAGATCATTGAAGCATTGAAGAAAATTATGAACTGACAGTAGTGATAGTGACGTAGTATTTTCAATGAGTTTCAAATAACTTGTCTCAATATAAATTTGAAAATATGAGTGCCGGATTCGAATGACGACTGCAGCATCCGTGTATCATGTTTCTCGTTGAATGGTGTCTAAATTACAAAATTTAAAAGTCATTTCTTCAAAATTATGATGTTTTACGAAAAATGTTTTAATTTACAAATAAGGCAATTTTCCTTGTTTAGTGTGGAAAATATACTTGATAGAAATGTTTGAATATTTCTCTTAACCCTAACTAATTTTCCAGCTACTTTTTAATTGTATTTGTGCATCATTGGATAAGTTTTGGTGCAGAATAAACATAGGAAAGAGGAAAATAATTTTTATAGTGTTTTAGTGGTTAATTATGCAACTGTAACCACCATAAATTTTTTACCCTATGATATAAAATAAAATAGTAAATTTCAAATAGTAAACTTCAAATAAATTTAGGAAATGTTCACCTGTAGAGTATAGAAAACAATAGAAAATAATAGTACTAAATAACCGGTAATAAACCACTAAAATTACACAAATGAAGAACAACATGCATGTCAATTCCATTGCAAAATGGATTTCGAATGTAGCGTGCCAAATGTAAAATCCCTACTATGCAAAGAAAGAGGATATGTGCTTGAATTTGGCATCTCCTGCCTGCTGTCAGAAATACACTCTTTGTGCCATTGTGAATACCGTTAGGAAAAACGGTCATATTACGAATATATAGGAGTTTTAATAAAGTGGTACTTATAAGTACCGTCAGGATAAAAGGGTTAAAATATTCCTAAATTTACACAGACAAAACATACTTCATTTTAAAGAAAATGCGTTACATTGCTGGGCAATATAAATCTTCTATTTCCAAGTAAATACATTAGCAGCTTTTTCCTACTTCCAACGGGCCCACCTACTTGCCTAGTGGTTAGGAAGCTCCCTGCTAGACAATGGTGCCAGATTCGAATCACGACTGAAGTATGACAGTTTTCAGTACGTCGGATTCCAATTTAACCGCAGTTCGTGATCTGTGTTAGACTTCGTTTGCAAATTATGACCCTAGAGCTTGCAAACCGGCAATCAACCAACAAATCAACAAACTTAGTTCCGAAAGTTCTTAAAAATATAATTAAAAAGCAATACATATATTTTTTTAGTTGACAACTACTGAAACGTACCAAACTTTAAAAATTATTCAAAAGACTATACAATGGATTTGTGAAAAAAAATGAGTTGTTCCGCAACTGAAACTTTAAACATCGTGTAATAACAACGTAGAAAATAAATTCAGATAGATAGTCGTGAAAAAAAAAAATATTTTGGAAACATTAGTTTCACAAAAATACAAGCACTATCTGCCGATGATAGAATGAAATATTTAACATTGATACTGAAAAGTATCGTTGGAAAAGTATGTATCAAATACATTTTATAACGATATTATTCTACTGGTATTTTAAAATACCTTCGGAACATAAAGAGTTAAATACATTTATTATTTCAACTGGAAAGGCATTAAAAGTTGTAACTTTCTTCCATGTCATTGATTTCATATAAACTTTTATTGTTCATTCTTTGTCTTTTGCCCAAATTATTAAATATGGATGCATTTTCCAACTGAAATATAATTCGCGGTAAATAAATAAATTGACTCTGTATGTTTCCGTTCTCATTTCTTAAAAAAATATTGTATCATAATGTTTTATCTTATATTGTTTTCTTTTAAATTAGAATAAGAGTAATAACAAAATGCACCTAATTTTATGAAAATGTATTAAAAGGTTCAAAAGATGTTTTTTTTTCTTTTATTTACGTTTTAAAATTTCTTTCATGTTTCATTTGGCTCGGAGAAAAGAAAATCAAGAATTACAAAATGTATTAAAATAAGCAGTTCCACTGTCAAGGAAAATAAATTGTAAAGTAAAAATGTTTAAGTTACAAATTTGTAAAATAATATAGAGTTCATTTTAGAGTGAACAGATTAATTTTCTATCTGAGGGATATGTAAATTTTGAGCGTGTTTCAAATACAAATTATTCTGATTAAAAACATGGTCTGTCGATTTTCAAATAATATTTTAGAAATAATTTAATCTTCCAGGTTGTTTTGAATTAAAAAAAGTATTATTTATAGATGGATATAATTCTGACATTCTGATTAAAAAAAAAAAGTCTGTCGATTTTCAAATATTGTAAAGGTAATTTGATCTTCCAGGTCTATTATGAATTAAAACCAGTATTATTTATCGATGTACCTTTAAACTGAATGGAAATTCAAGGTAAATAAATAAATTGAATCATAAGTTCTGTCTTCGTAAATTTCCTTCCCATTTCTTTATATATATTGAAGATATTTATTCTACCAAACTGATTTAAGTGATTTTCTATTCTTTTAAATCAATAAAAAAAAGAAAAAAAAACAAAAAAAAAACAGAAAAATCTTAATTTCAAAAGGCAATTTTTTGAGAATTGCGAATGACATGCATTTCATTTACTTTTTATATTTCTTTCAAGATTCATTTTGTTCGGAGACAGAAAATCCCTTTCCGGAAGAAGAGAAAGTAATGGAAATGAAATCTGTTGCGGAAAACCAATTGTAAAATGAAACGTATAAGGTTATAATTGTTTAATACATATTAAAATTGATTTGGGGGAAACAAATAAAAAAAAAGCTTTTCTGTAAAGTGAAGTATTTAATTTTTAAATGTGTTATCTTTGTTCCTCTAAATCATTTATGCGAAAATTATATTTGTGTTTCCGAGACTACATTGGGACAAAAACACCAAAAGTTAACCACGCAAAGAAAAAAATATTTCCGGAAGCCATTCTGAGACGCTGCAATTCGCTGAGAAGTTAGATGGTAGTATACAAATATGATGTGCAACAGCGAATCACAGTTTTGTGTCGAAAAATATGCAAAAAAGGCAGTCGTATAGGAATTCAGCATTTTAAAGATTTACATGAATTGCATGTAAGTGCTGAGAAAAGTTTTTAGAACTTTCATACGTCTTTTTTTCAAAACAACACGTATTTCCATGGTTTCCAGAAGGCGAATGGAAGATTCTGAGTGTTGACGTACCGTAGAACGCAATGAAGCGGGACAATCAATTACAAATATTGCTCTTTTATTGGGAGTTCTGTAACTTCAAAATTACGGGAACAATTCCTAACCAGCCAAACAGTTATCTGAAAACATGTGGCCGGTCGTCCAAGGGTTCCTATACCCGCAGCTGATCGATATATTGCTTTTGTAGCAAAGGAGATTCTAAGAGCGACCTCCACAAGTGTGACATACATGGTTGCAGCATCCACTTATACGACGATATCTAACACTACTGTGTGCCGAATGAACTGTAGACCCTGGTACCATGACTGTGTGTTCCTCTACTGTCCAATCCAGAGGGACACGGTTAATGTAGTGTTGTAAGCATATCAATTAGACTGTGTCTGATTGGGGCAACGCTATGTTCACGGATAAGCCAAGATTTGCCCTGAAGCCACATGACAAGCTCGTAAGGGCCTGGAGAGAAAAAAAGTGTACGCAATCGGCCCCATAACATCACGGAGCATGACGTATTCCGAGGTGGAAACATCATGGTTTGGGCAGGAATTTCGTTGGGATATCGCACCGACCTGCACATTCTTAGACTAAGTTCTATGACGGCTGTCTGGTAGCCGTATGAAGTTCTAGACCCCACTGTAGTATTGTATGCTGCAGCAGTTGGTCCTGCTTTCGTTTTAGTGTATGATAATGCGCGTTCCCATAGAGTTGTCCTCTTCTAAGACTACCTGGAGAGTGAAGGGATTGCGCGTATGAAGTGGCCGATGTACTTACCCAGCCTTAATCTCATGGAAATTTTTGGGATGCCATCGGACATCGTGTGTGTACACGTATCTCACCCCCAGCCACTCTCACATAGTTCGAAACTGCGCTATAGGGGACATGGCAATTACTTGACAAGGGTACTCACATATCCTATTAATGTCTGTTTTGATTGTTTGTGTTCGCTTTACACATGTTTTTATTAATAACTCCAATATGACAATGTAATGTAATGTATGTAATTCTTTTTTTTCAGGCTAATAGTCTGTCGTATTTTCGTCAATCCAAGCAGTACTTGTCGATTTTTCCGCTGTGTGCTTAACGTTTGGCAGTGAGTGTATAAGCATTCATTAGATTAAAAAATATATCTGTTTAAGAACTTCAATTAAGTGAAAAAATACATTTAATCAATACAAATATGGATTTTTTCCAACGAAAAATTCTTTAAAAATAATTGACGACTTCGAAATTATACTACATGTAATTTTTGAACTGTAGTAAAATTTTAGTTTTGTATTTTAGTAAAATTTATTTTTTTGTAGACGTAATATCTTAGAAGTTTAAAATTCATCTAAAAAGCATATGAATATAAGATTCAAATTAATTTCAATAGATTGTTTTACAACAGAAATTTTACTCAAGGCATGCAATACCTGCATTAAATTTTATGTAAGTAATTTATCATTACGTCAATTTCCAAAATTCTCAAACCCAATATTTAGATAATTTCTAAGTAAATTCTCATTTTTATTTTTATAAAGAATTGTATTTTATCACACTTACTTAAGCTATACTAATTTGTTGCAAATAAATTTATAATGAAAGCAGACAACACTGAATTACATGAGACATTTTATTCAAAATTGCAAAAGGTAGTTCTAACTTTCATTTGCTAATATTTTTTTCCTGTTTCCTTTGTTTTGGAGAAAGAAAATTACTTTTGGGAAATGCAGAGACATAACAAAAAAGCAAATCCCCACGGAATATAAAATGTAAAGCGGAAAGGCATTCTGTTTGAATTTTCAATATAAAGTAAAACTCATTTATATAAAAAATTTAATAATAATAATTTCTTCTGTGTGAAAAATGTTGTTTTTTGGAGTGATTTAAATACAAATAATGTAGTTTAAAAGAATATTTTAAACATTTTGAATATTATGTAGTTTTAGAAGTATTGTTTTTCATTTACATAGATGCTACTTCGGTATTTTTAACCATTAAAAAATCATGCGTCAAACATAGATTATGAAACACTTTCCAACAAATCCAGAAAACTATAACGAAACTTCAAATTTAAATAAGGTGGAAACATATATGCAAGTAAAAAGTTTAGAAAACATATAACACATTTAAATTCCAGTTTTAGGAATTACCTTTCATATTCAAAAAATAGTCGAAATATTTTGTGCAGACCTGTACACGATCCATACACTTGCATATATACTAAACAGCATACTAAAATTTAGTTCAGTTAGAAATTCCCTTTTATCAATTTTTTTCGAATAGATGGCAAAGCACCCGAATTCTTTTGTACAGCCTTGTGTATTATGTAAAGACTTTTGTACGTATCACATATTAAGCTAAAATTTAATTCAGAAAAAAAACATACCCAACTTAACGCACCCTCAGCAATTCTTTTTTTGCGAGTAAATTAACGATAAATGCATCACACAACATTTTTGTGTAATGCATAAGTGACTTATAGTGGACCTCAGTAATGTATATAAATTTCATTATGTTTGAAATAATGTAACATCATTAAAATACACTGTAAGCGATTTTTCTCAGTAGACCATTGTGTAACAGTATTTTTTGTATGATACTGTGAATGACACTGGAAATGTCTGAAATACATGCTTTGCACCCCATATTCTACAGTAAGCATATTTTAGTGAACTTCATAAATACGTACCAATTTCATTATGTTTGAAATGGTGTAAAATCTACAAAATGATCTTGAAACTTTTTCGCATAGACCGCAATGTAACAAAATACTTTTGACTGCCCCTGAAAACTAAATATAAATCCAACCCACTTCAATTTCAATAGCGATCGTTCTATAGTAAACGTTAAAATAGCATATGGAAATTACAGGAAAATCTGAGTATATGTACGAGAGCTATTAAACGGATAGACGGCCAGACGGACTAACAAACGGAATTCATGATCACTTTTCAACTATTTTGTAATGTGTTAGAAAGGTTACATATGTATAGTAAAGCGGCCAAGCTATATGTGAGAAAACCAAATACAGCGGCTTCTAGCTCCTCATACAGTGCTCTGAGAAATTATATATTTAGGTGCGTTAAGTTGAAGAAAACATATCAAATACAGAAAAAAAATGATTACGATAAATCTTTGTAAAGTTTTGAAAAATTAGATTTGTGTAAAAGAAATATTTTCTTTGGAGAGAACAAGTAATATTAGGTTTTAATTAATAATGCATATTTCCTTCCTACGGAAACAATACTAAAAGTAGCATCTTAAATCAGCTCGATCCTTTAAAAAATATATCATTGCTACATTGTATTTCGAGGTATTTTTTTTTTTAAAATACATTGTATTTTTGAATTCTGAAATTGCAAAATGCTTTGTTCTAAGCTTACTTTAAAATAATTGGATGTATTTTCAAATCTAATCTTATTTCAAATAAATAAATTTCAGTTATGTCTCGCAAATTCGCTTCTCATTTCTCTAAAGAATTTTATTTTATGAAACCGATTTACGTGATAGTATTTTCGTTTAAATTAAAATAATAATAAAAGCAGAAAACACTTAAATTCACGAGAGATTTTATTCAAAAGTGTAAAGGATGTATCTTTCATTTTCTTTTTAATATTTCATACATGATGCTTTTGGTTCGAAGAAAGAAAATTGCTCTCGGAACGTGTAGAACGCAGTAAAAAACTTTTAAGAAAAATAATTTGTAAAGAAGAAACGTATATGCTTATGAATTTTTAATATAAATTTCTAAAAGGAACAAAAATAACAAATTTCGCTGTCCGAGAAATATCGTTAAACACAAATCATGTAAATTAAGGATATGTTTTACTGTTTTTATAACATTACGAGGTGTTTCTTTTTATATATGATATCAATGACTTGCTATTTGTAGTGCAGTAACTTATAGACAAATTAGAAATCATGAATAATTTCAATGTGCGTAATATACTTTTATTCGTCTCATGCATAATGTGTTGCGTTCGTCTTGATTACTATGAAAAACTAGTCGGATGTGTCAATCCCGAAACTTTCGTCTATCTCACACAGGTTTCGCATACACTAAAAAGAATCAGCACCAATTTATACCAAGATCTAACTGAATCTCAAGTTTTATTAAATTCCGTGCAATATTTCTTGAGATATAACTATCGCTAAAATTGTGTAAATCCTGCAAAATGCTGCATAGCAGCGGCACCTGCTGGGCGATTTTTACCAAAAACTAATCAGCACCAATTTATATCAGAGACTAACTGAATATAAAGTTTTATTAAATTCCGAGCATTATTTCTTGAGATAGAGCTATTGCGTAAATCACGAAAAATGCTACATAGCAGCGCCACCTGCTGGGTGATTTTTACCAAAAACTAATCAGTGCCAATTTATATCAGGGACTAACTGAATCTAAAGTTTTATTAAATTCCGAGCATTAGTTCTTGAGATAGAGCGCCCACAAAATTTTTGTCACAGACAGACAGAGTCACAGACAGACATTTTCTAAAAATAGTCAAATCGTGTTCAGGACCTTCTAAAACGTATAAATCTGTCGAAAACTGGAAATCGAAAATTTTCATCAATCCAATACTTTCTTCTTGTAAAGATAGAAGAAAGTAAAACAGAGCAGCTTGAAATCAATATATAGTTAGGTGATTTTAGACAAGGAAAGCAAAATAAAAAATGCCAAAAAATAAACGCTTTATGTTTTCTTGAAAATTATCTTTGTATAAAAGAAATACTGTTCGTTAAAACAAAATTATATAATGTATACTTCATTTTTCTTACCATTTTTTTTTAACAAGAGCAGATCTATTTTACAGAAATTAGATGTATAGACGTTTGACAACTCCTTCAAGGCTAATAACTTTAAAATAGTCCATGACACAGATTTTGACAAAAAAATAATAATAATAATAAGCAGAGAATGCCAGCAGTGGATTGTATAAAATTATTTGAGATTGTTCGTACTAAGCTTAATTACGAAAATTAAGAGTGGGGGGAATCTTTTACAAACTTTATTGATTATAAAACATTTAGATTCGCTCACGATATCCCATCCGTTCCTTTTACTAGAAACTTATAATTACACTTAGAATATAATCTAAACACTAGACGGAATCCAGCAGTTCCCGGTGGATACTTTTTATATTCGAAGTACAGTTCATCCTACCCAATAGGCAAACTCACAGGCGCTGACTCTATCGGAAAAGTATAGTCGGAATCTCCACTTCAAATAAATCGTCATATTGAGTACATAGCAAGAGGGAAATTGATTAGCGTTAGGCGAATGTTATGCGGATTTTTGCGCGCATTGTTTGGAAGTAATGTTTTAGTTGTTAGTTGAATGATTGAGTTTTAATTTCTTATGAATCTTAAGTCTTATTCTTCTCTTTGAAATCAAAATAATAATAAAAATAAAAAATACTGTATTTAACGAGACAATTTATCCAAAGGTGCACAGAATATTTCTAACTTTCATTTTTCTTTCAATATTTATTTCATGATTTAATTAGTTCGGAGAAAGAAAGTTAATTTCGAAAAATACAGAAGGTAAATAAACTAAAAACTACTATGGAAAATCAATTGTAAAGAACAAAGGTAAATTCTTTGATTTTTTTTTTTATAAAGTAGATATAATTTAGCACTAAAAACAAATAATACTTTTTTTTCCTGCAAGACAAATATATATTTTTGAGAATGATTAAGAAATAGGGATACAAACTAAAATGTGTATGCTGTATATGCTTAGAAACTTTCTCGAAAGGCAAATACACGAAAAGATATATTTTACATAAGATCTGATCAAATGTAAAAATGTGAGACTAAGGTTTTATATAAATAATATTTAATTTATTTACAATGTTAGTTACAGAATATTTAAATTAGAGTTAATGCGTAACACGATATCTCCACATAATTGCCATCGATGTTCTTCATCTGATCGCTTCGCGTAAATGGTAGTGGATGGGTTCATTGTACAAATGCGGTTGATTATTGACAAATGTCTGTTAATGGGTCTGGTGTTAATTTTTTATGCATAGTTCCTGATTAAATATATATGTATATATATACAATAACAATACATTTAAGAATATTCTGTACATATATTTGTGCCAGAAAGATTATGTACATTACATAATATTTGATTATACTGTCATTGGTATTACTGTAAATAAAATTAAAATTACATTTCTGTAAGATATGTATTTAAAAGGTATAATTATTGACGTCATTCAAACACTTTTAAATATCAAATACTTTTAAAATGATAATTAGGTAAAAAGGAGACATAAAATCGATAAATTAAGCAAGATTATTCACTGGAACGATACTAAAAAACTAACTACACTTTAAACCGTACAATGTATACAGGCCTATTCAAGTATTAATTATCAAGCGAAATACATTTATTAGCAAATGGGAGTAAAATAAAGTATCTTTTAAAATTTCATAAAAATGAACTATAAGTTTTTTTTTCTTTAATTTATGAACGAATTAACAATTATTCAAGGTAAAATTTATTTGAAAAAAACTGGCCTATCTGTATTGTTTTATTAAAATTTCAAACTTTTTTTACAAGGAAAAGTAAATTTTATATCGTGATTCAATAAATATATATTGTGTTTGGATTTAACGTATGCTTTGCCAAATTTTAAAATTTTATAATACGCGTATTTGTCAATAAGAAATAATCCAACTTTTACTGAAATTTTTATGATTACCTCATAATTTAAAATTTTTTCACATCTCCTGAAAAATAAAATTTTTCTTAAAGTACTAAATATTGTGAAACAGAAACAAAAAAAATGTTTTCTGTAAAATTTTATTTTCTAATGTTTTTACTAAACTAGAGATTTTAAAATTGTTTCTATTTCACACTCTTTTATTTAAATCAATGTTATTTTTGTATATACAGATGATATTTTATAAACGACTTTATACTCACTTCTTGATGTACTAGAATTATAATAAATATTTACATAGGTATGTTTTAGGTAAACACCATTTTAATATAAGTATATTAAATCTAATTTTTCCAATTATTTTTAGTAGTGAAATTCGCCCGTAACTAATGAATAATAAACATGTGATTATTTACTTTGCTAAAGTCAGCGTAAAACCGACCGAGTAAAAATGTCCAAGCCCTTACATTTTTCACCTGTCTGTTTTACGCTCAGTGTAGAAATGTAAAAATGCCCATGTTTATTATTCAGTAGTTTCGGGCGAATTTCACTCCTGAAAATTAATTAAAAAATTAATTGTAATTTACTTATATGTATTGATCTTGTATTGATATGATATGCAGGACTTTGTGTGGCTTTGCATGTTGTCTCAAATTTACCATACGGTTTGTGTGCTCATGATGACATTTCTAGCTTGCGCGGTTGCAGATTGTGCGATATAGTATGTGAGTGAGGGATGCCATGTTGGGTATCGTCCTCATAGCTCAGTGGTAGAGCCTTGGAGCGTTATTCCAAGGTCCCGGGTTCGATTACCGGTTTGGACATTTTTCACTCTCTAGATTTTACGCTCAGTTTAGCAATGTAAAAACTCACATGTTTATTAACTATTTTAATATTTTTAGAGGTCAATAATAAATTAATAAAGTAAGTTTAAGGCAATTTTTTTTCATAATCCGGTCGCATGTGATAAATTGCAAAGTAATCTTTATGCTTATAATTGTTTGCGAGATACAAGGACAATGGAGTTCATTATTCGCCAAACAACTCTTCTGGAAAATATGAAATTACCTATTAACAACGAAATAATTTAAACACAAAAGTAGAAAATATAAAAAAAATTAAAAAACTGTGATTTTTAAAAAAATGATAATATTTCACAATTTAATTGGTTAATATTAATTATATTATGATTGTACGTTTCAAGAAAAACAAATAAGAATTTCGGAATAGATAGTTTAAATAATGCTTTTCTTTTCCTGTTGTCATATCTTAAAAAATAAACAGAATAAATTATATATTTTTTAATAAGTTCACTAGTTCTTGATTTCTTCTAGACACAAATTAAAGCAGTGAATTTTTAATAACTTGGACCCATGCCAACTGAATATATTAACGGACATTTGTTGGAGTTACATGAAGATTGAAGAGTGACATATAGAAATTGAATTAGGCGTGTTTTTTCAGCTAAACATTAAATGCTTATAATGAATAAAATGTCTTATATTAACTAATTAACTTACATTCATATACTTATTTTTACTTTTATACTTATTTTTTTATTTAAAAAGTCCAATTTAAATATTATTATAACGATTTTTGAAGAACAATTTTTCTAAAATAAAAACATAATCTGATTTAATGGCAAAAAATAGCTAATTTTTTCAAACAATTTCAGATAAAAATTTCTTCCTACAAATGTTCTGTTCAGTAAAAACGTATTAAATATAAAGAATATTTCTTTTCATAATTTTTTTATAAAACTTCTTAAAAAAAGTGTATTAGGTTTTTTTTGTGTGTGCTATTTTAGTATAACCAAGAACATTATGAACACAAAAACCTCACAATGCATTTTTTTCTTCAAATTATAGGCGCCATTTATGTACCATATATTTTTTTTCAAAATTATTATCATTCATTTAAAATTAATTAATAGATGTCAAACAGGGTTTTGTTTTCATAATTAGAATGAAAAACAATAACTTAAAAAATGTGCTTTATGTAAAAGAAAATGTTTAATTTTTCATTTCATACTAGCTAATTATAAACTTAAAAAAAGATGTAATTTAAAATATTGTAGTCATTTTCAGCAAGAATAAAAAGTGTTAAACGTTTCCTGATAAAAGTTTTATGCAGTGAAATTGTGTAAGAAGAAAAAAAAAATAGACGCATAAAAACTTAACTAATTGAGCTTGAAAATGATTTAGAAACAGATAAAACTTATTTTTTAATCTCAGAAGCATAGAAAGTTATTCCAGAAAAGGTTGCATTTCACTTCAATATTGAAAGTGTAAACGATGCTGCTTTATTTTTGTTTTGTTTAAATGTCATTAATAGTTGACATGCGCCATTGATTTCTCCACTTTCTTAAAAAAAAAAAATATATATATATATATATATATATATATATATTATACTTTCACAAAAATATACGTACACATGCACATGGCACATACACACACACGCACACACACACACACACACACACACACACACACATATATATATATATATATATATATATATATATAATTTCAGTTTACTTTGCATAAAAATTATTCGTTCAACTAGTATTCATTTAAAATATATATGTGTTGTAAAGAGATACTGATAACAATGATCTGATTAAAATAATTTTTGAAAATTGTTTTAATTTAGATAACTCGTTTTCAATTTATGTTCAATGTTGACTGAAAAATACAATCTAATTTTGTTTAAGACATTTTTTAAGAGGGTTTAGCGAGATATTTGATTTTAATTTTATTATTTCATAAAACGCCGCAAAGTATATTTATAACCTAGGTCACGTAATTGTTAAGTGAAATAAATATATATGAACATATACTACTCCTAATATTAACTTCTATTGCACCTCCAAAACATTTTATAGACAGTTCGCCAGTTCAAAGGAACATTCTGAATTTCTGATAATTTTGTCTTTCCCCGTCAGAACTTAATGCAACAATTTCCTCTTTAAAGCCAATAACAATGATTACCAATCTAATATAAACTAAGGATTTTCGTTCCGAAATATACAAAATTCATAAAAATACAGACTGCCTTGTAATGAAACTGTAATGGAATGTTATTCATTATTTATTTAGTAAACAGCGTCCAAAAATTATGTGAGAAACACCGCTTAGTTCACAGATTATATACATTAACAGTAATACGAAGCTATTATTAGAGAGTTTTCTATATAGATCTTCGTGGTAGATATTTTATAAAAGAAAATATAAACAGTATAAACTATTTAATATGCATAATTATAAATGCAATTAAATTAACAGTATTATACTTTGTATGCAACTTTCATGGAAAAATGTCAAATGTGAATATGAAAAGGAAATGCAATACTGTGTGGTACAATTATATATGGCCCAGACATAAAAATAACAATGATAATAAAAATATCAAGGAGAATCAAAGAACTACAGAAATTTTAATTCTAGGGTGGCTGTGAATGCATATATTTGAAGAAATGCAGGTGTCCAGGGAATCTATATATTTCGCATTTGCATAGCAATTTTGTTTTTTATGTTCATGTCCGTGCCACTTTATCTTGGATCACGTATATTAGATCATGTAATTAAAAAATGAGCTTAAAAAAATTATATAGAGTTTCCATATAACTCAACACCATAGAGTTGAAACAAAATACAGTATATACAAGATTATTTAAAATTGTATATCAAAATGCTATTTTAATGCTGGTAGCTGTTCCAATAAATACAATTAAAATTTTTTGTATTGAAACAAAAGTAAGTCTCTTGAACACTGTTGGTTTTTTTTAAGTGATTAATAAACAAAAGGCATTTGAAAATATTTCTATGTAATAAGGAAACATCTTTGTACTGTTAAGAAAGATTTCACATCAGCGGAAATTGACGAACAACTTATAATGTCATTTAAAAGGTAAACGGTTATTTGGTCAAAAAGTTTAGAAAATTATGAGGTGTAAAATTTGGAACTCCTAATGCTAAATTCATTTGTAATCGATGAAAAAAAATATTGCAATGCCAGTAAGTGTTTAATCCCTTCACGACGAGCGTCTTTTACAGAATTTTTAATCTGTTACCACCGGTTTTTCAAATGAGAAATTTTGCCCTAATTGAATCGCAAAAATGCTATGATTAGATAAGGAAAATTTTACAAAAAAAAAAAAAAAAAAAAAAAAAAAAAACTGGTGGGAATAATCGAGGATTCTGAGCATGTTATGCGTCACGTATTCGTGTCGCTCGTCCCCAAGGGGTTAAGCATAACTCATGAACAATTTGACAGAATGAGCTGTTATAATAATGTTTTTCAAATTTCTTTTTCAAAAGATTTTAAGTTGTAGGCTATGATTTTTTTAAAACAGGAAACAATTTCTAAAAGCTTCAAATAAGCTAATAAAATAATTACAGCTTATTTCACTAAGTAGTTCTAGAGTAATGCTTGAAAAACAACCCACATTGCAACCTGTTCTGAATCAATTAAAAATGAAATTAACTGTAAGAGTATCAAATTTTAAGGCTTCTTATTTCTTGAACAATTAGACCAGACTTCCCGTTTGCTGTGCTAAATCTAAATTTACCTCAAAATCAAAATATGATATCAAAATTAGATTGTAATTATAACAATTTTAGATATTGGTACTATTTCTGTATGTAGACGACACCTAAGTTTATTTTTAACACAAATAATAAAAAAAAAGACTTGGCTTCCGTTATTATTGTTGCAATTTAGAGATTATAATATTTGAGGTATTCTATTTTTTAGTCGATTGTTCATACACAAAGACAAATACGCCACAGCTGCATTTGATAAGTCAGTGCATTACAATTTCTTTATTAAAATATAAAATCATATATTTTTTTAGTAGCTAAAAGTTTTTACAAAAAAGTTTGGATATTTTATTCAAATGGTAATTTTCTTTACTGTATTTTTTAGAAAAGTGCAGGAATATTTTAACTCACAATTTATCATTTCCGTGTGAAGTCTTCATGAATATGTAAGTTCTCTAGGTTTCATTTTTAAGTGAAGTCATTTTTCATTTCTGTAAATATGCAGATGATATACTTGTCTTAATATAAGAATAAATATTATTTTATATAAATGTCGTCTATCCAAAATTCATTTTATACTTTTAAACGAAAATAATATTCATGCTTAAGGAATTATATTACAAAAACTGGGATTCATGACATTGGGGAAATACATGAAAAACATTTTAACTAAACGCGAAAGAAAAATTATATGAGGTAAATTTCGATTCATTTATCAATAAATTCTTTAAAATCAATAAAGGATTTCAATACTATGCGAGTTTTAATTTTTTTAATATTAAAATCTGTAATCAAAATGCTGTAGTAGCTTTCAGTAGTTTAAAATGCGTCTAAACAACGCATACAAATTTAATTAATCGAAAGTAAATAGTTTTTTTTTTTTTTTTTTTTTTTTTTTTTTTTTTTTTAAGCGAAAATATTACTTAAAATTTACGTTGTTCTTAGAAAAATTTTAACACATAATTAATTTACTATCCACGTAAATTTACAAGCAAATATAAATGTTATGTTTTACTGCGATAACTTACAAATGCCTGACTCTGTTAGAGACATAAATTGTTTAGAATTAATGACTACTTATTCAATAAAATATAAAAAAATTAAGGACAAAAGTGTCAAGTAATCTGTGAAAGTGTGCATAGATTATAAATAAAAGGGATGACGATGGCCTTTAAATGAACGTTCTCATATACCATCAAAATGAATTTATTTAAAACATCAAATTATGAAAAAAGCATATTTTTGGATTAAATGAGATGTCACAACAATACGTAAATAATTGAATTCTTGTAGCTTGTGATCGAAATTTCATTACATAGTAGTCCAGTGATCTACAAAGTCCGTTGCTTACGGTATAAATCAAATGCAACGTCCTCGCAAATGAGTCCTCGCTAACAGGGCCCTTAAAACAGAGTCAAGATGATGAATCTCTCCAAAAGAGGACGGGAATAAATATCTTCGCCGTCCTTTCTGCACTAAAAACTGTCAACACTCAGTACGCAAATATGTCTTTCTGATATATCTCAACATTGAAATATTAGCCAGAATAAACTTTTCCATCGGGGGGTCAAAGACAACCACCCGAATGTTTTTACCCGGAGCTATCTCCGTTTTCTAGCATCAGATTGACTGAATCCTAACTCAGTTCTGTAACTGAACTCAATGACTAATTCTGCCCTTTTTTCTCTAAATATCTCTTAATCATCATCTAAAGCAATGGAGGTTCATCCAGCCAGTAGAAGACTTGAAATGTGAGATCACTGACGAAGTTTGTTTTTATTGGAGAAGGAAGATTTATCCCTGTGTCACACTGATATAACTTTCGCTTTTGGGATCCCACTCTTCTCGTGGGTACGGACGGTCAGACGAAACGTTTTGTTCTGAGAGCTTTCATTATTCCTGCTGTCTCAACTGCTTCAATTTGAAAGATTGGTTACGATGAAACGAAAGTTTTGATAACCGTCCGATTAGTCGAGTTAGATTAAAATTTAAGGAAAATCTGTAATACACGGGATTTTCCTATACCTGGATTAAGGCTGCAAAACAGGTGTTTCGAGTGAGATATAGCGAATTTCTCACAACACTTATGTTCATACAAATACTTACATGAATATATTTGTTTTAATCATTGAAGGTGTGTTTAAATCAATGCATGAAACAAAATTTTTATAAAAAAAATAATTAAAAGAAAATATGTTTTACAATAATAGCAAACGCAGGATAAAATTCTTTCTATTTAAAATATTTTAACTTCATTTGATTTAATTATTTTTTTTAATCAAAATGATGAAAATATTGGGCTGAATCGCTTTTCTTCTAAGCACACCCACTTGTAATTATCCGAAATATTTAATAATGCTTGAAAATTTATGTGTACAGAAAAAAAAGGGTTTTTTTTGTTCTTGTTTTTTAACAAAGATATTTTATGAAGTCATTTTCTCGAATTTTAAAAGGCTAAACATATATTAGATTTTAGGTCGATTCAAGATTTATATGTTGTAAAATAGTAACTTAACAATTTAATTGAAATAATGTGTCATGCTTAATGTTAAATATTAGAAAAATTACGTAAACGTTTAAAATAATGAACACCTAAACATTTCAGTTGGACAATAGTAAAGTTTTCGCGCACGATATTTAAACTTATTACATGTGATTTACTGTTCAAAAAGAAGCCAAAAGCATTTTTGTTAAAAATTTTATAACACCTTAACTTAAAAAAAAATAGTTTTAAGGAAGCATACAATAAATGCATTCAAAAATTTTGTAGTATTATGACAGATTATTTGCATTTGTCTTGCATTCTAAAAGAAGGTTAATTAAGAAAATTTATTGAGATGGTACAATAGTATTCGAACGTAAGTCGGATTTTAGTGAATAAAGCTTTTTGGACTATACAGTCTTGTATAAGGTTTTCGTTTTGCAATTTCATTTAAGTTTTGCAATTTTATATTAGTTTATATTTTTATATAAATATTAAAAATAACGAGCTCATATTTTCTTTTATCTTTTGGATTTTCCATTCTGATTTTATCTTATTTATAAAATTAAACTAATATATCGTAAGAAACACATATAATATGTGTTAAAATGTGTTTGAAGACCTTCCAATACTGCAAAAGGCAATGATTGATTTTAACTTGATTGATTTATATATAAACTTTTAATTTTCAAGTATAATAGTATTGATTACTCCGAGAGTAGTAGCTTTTTTATAGACTGGTATTGATCGCGTTATGAAAAGGGAAGATTAAAAAAAAAATATTTTGTAATAAATTTTCAAGTATTACTTTTCAATGAAGGTATAATTTTTCGATGTAATGAAACTATAAGGCTTTCTTCAGAGATTTTCAACACTGAGTGAAACTGAAAATGATCTGACACACGTGATCCTACCACAGTCATTTTGTTTAGTTTAAAAAAAACTCGTCACTATAAACGTGAAATAATTCTGGGCTGTCTGGTACTTTTTCTATGGTGGAGATGAAATACTTAAGATCCGTTGTATGGAGTTTCTAAATTGTAAATTTTAATGGAAGATTGCTTAATGGATTATAACTGATATAGATGTTACAAAGACGGACACGCGACAATTGTAAAGTTAAATGTCAGGAATTTGTTTTTATCTGTAATATAATATATGAAGCCTTTATACATATATTTTAATTAATTAATAATTTATAAAAAAAAACAATTTAATTCACATATGTACATAAGTTTTAGTTTGTGTTTTTACATGTTTAAATTTAATGCCTTATTAACTATAATAAGTGTAAAGAAGGAATAATATGTGACATGCTCATAAGGTAGCTAATACATTTTATTTTGAATAAAAGGAATCTTATTTCGTCGATAGGTGCACTGTGCTTTTTTAAAAATGTTACATTGCTAAAACTAAAGTGTACAGTTGCATCAAATATCTCACAATTTTTATTTTTTGAAAATCCTCCTTAGCTATAGAGTTTTGTATTTAGGTATGTTGAAATTATTTTCAAAATTAAAAGTTAATTTATGATAGTCTCAAACAACACGGCACCATCTATAGTTTGAAATGTGACCTATTTTTTAAATTATTATGTACAAAATTTATGAGCTACCTGAAAAATGTATGAATTCTAATGAATTCTAAAGTGAGGGGGTCGTTTATCAAACATTCTTATAAATTATGATATACAAAAAAATAAATTCTTTATATGTAATTTTTTTTATCTTACTGTTAAAAAACGGACATATCTCTTCAAAGGTGTTCTACTTTTCCATTACAACTCTTTCAAAAGTGATGACTCTCTCATTCTCTCACTCTAACAGAATGAGAGAATGCCAGACTGGATGTCGTCCTGGTGACTTAAATGATTAGACAAAAGCACTTGGTTCGCTATACAAGGTATCCGGGTCTGGAAATTTTTCACTATGCTGGTTGTACGTTGTGTGTTGTAAAGTGATGATTCACATCGTTTGTATTTATTAATTCCCAGCGTAATTTCAGATCTTCTGAAAATGTAATTAGATATGTGATTATATTTTTTCATACTATTTTGCCGAGTTTAGATATATACATACATACATTAAATTTACATATAAAAGTTGAGATGTTTTACAACAGAAACTGTTTATCACACATCACGCAAGAAGACGGAAACTGAATTTGAGATATATAGGCGGAAAAAAAACTTTCGGAAACATTTTTGCTTCACAGAACTACTGATGCTGTATACCGATGATACAGTGAAGTATTTAACATTGATTCCAAAGCGTGCCGTTAGGAAAGAATGTATCAAATACATTTTATAATAATATTATTCGACTTGTGTTTAAAATACTGTAAGACCATAAATGGTAAAACATATCACTTGTGCAAAGCAGACAAAAAAGGAGCAAATGTCTTTGATGACATTGATTTCAAATAAAAATTCGTCATTCATTCAGATGCTTTGTCTTTTGACACACTTTATTAACTATCAATGTATTTTAAAATTCAATCATAATTTGAGGTAAATAAACAAACTAAAAATCTATATCGATAAGTTTCTTTACTCATTCTTTTAGAAAAATATATTTCACCGTATTTTTTCAAATTATATTCTTCATTTTTATCAAAATAAATGTAATTAAAAAAAACTCTAAATTTCACGTCAATTTATTCAAAGATGCCAAATATATTTATTTTTACTTTAATTTAATTTTTAATAGTTTATTCATGGTTCATTTATTTCAGAGAAAAAAAAATCAGGCACTACGCAATGTAATAAAAAGAAAATCAGTTTCATTGTTATGAAAAATAAATTGTAAATTAAAAAGGTCTATCTTATGAATTTTTAACATAATGTGCAATTTGTTTAGGAGTAAAAAGATTAATTTTCGTTTGGTTGGAAATATTTTTGAGGATGTTTCAAACACAAATTATGCAGATTAAAAGAATAATATGTCAATTTTTAAATAATATTTTACAATTAATTACATCTTGGAGATTATTAGGACTTATAAAGAAACTTTAATTATGGATGTATATCCAAACTGAAAAAAAAATCAAGGTAAATAAATAAATTGAATAAAAATCATAAGATATAACTCGTAAATTCCCTTCATTCTTCCTTCGAAAAAATTAAATTTACCAAACAATTTATTGAAAATTACAATATATTTTTATTTCTTTTCTTTTTATATATGTTTTTCATGATTCATTTCATTCGGTGAAAGTCTTTGCCGGAAGAGGAGAATGCCATTAAAAAAAAAAAAAAAAAAAAAAAAAAAAAAAAAAAAAAAAAAAAAAAAAAAACTTCTACGAAAACAGAAATGTAAAAACAAAGATATATGGTTGTTACTTTTTACTATAAATTAGAATTAATTAAGGAAAAATAAATACATAAATAAATAAATAAATAAATAAAAATAAACTTTTTGTAAGATGAAATATTTGATATAAAAATATTGCAGTTTTTGTTCCTCATTTATACTAAAATTCTATTTGTGTTTTTGATAATACAGTAGGGTAAAATATAAGCATTCATTACATTCCGAAAATACCTTTTTAAGTATTTAAATTACACACAAATGAGAAATTTAATTTCTATAAATATAGGTTACTCCAACTACACATTATTTGAAAGCAATTAAAGTCTTCAAACGCATACAACTATTTTAGTATTTTTTTTTAATAGACGTAGAATTTTTGAAGTTTAAAAGGCATCTAAAAAGCATAAGAATCAAATTAATTTCAAATGAACAGCTTCTTATATATCGAAAATATTATTCAATCCGTACAAATATAAGTAATTTAACATCAATGTAAATTTCCAAAGTTTTCAAACGCAGTGTTTTTATAATGTCATAACTCATTTATTTCTTTAACTTACTTACGTGATAGTATTTTGTTTAAATCAAAATTATAATACACGTAGAAACCACCAAATTTAACGAGACAATTTATTCAAAAGTGCAAATGATATTTCCAAACTTTCTCAATTGTTAATATTACTTTCATGGTTCCTTTGTTTTGGAGAAAGAAAATTGCTTTTGGGAAGTGCAGAAGCATAATAAAAAGTAAAATCCCCACTGAAAATAAAACATAAAGAACAAAGATATACTTTTCTGAATATTTAATATAAAGTAGAACTCGTTTCGGAAAAAAGGTAAAATAATAATTTCTGCTGTGGAAAATATATCGTTTGTGAGAGTTATTGAAACACAAATAACATATTTTTAAAGAATATTTTGTAGTTTTTTTTAAAAGAATCATTTTACAATTGTACAGAGACTACGCAGGTATTTTTAATCATAGAAAAAGTGCATGTGTATAGTAGCGTGGTGAAGCAAGATTGGAGAAAACAGAATAGTGTTGCTTCCAAAGCATTCTACAGTATTTTAAACAGCACATATGTATGTAAGGGCGTTCAATTGAAGAAAAAAGAGAAAAAATACTGAAAAGGTTTAAAGTAACTTTATGTAGAAACTTCTGAAAAATAATTTTTGTATAAAATAAATATTTTCACAGTAAGCAACAATCGATAGCAAGTGTATTCGATTTTCGCATTAATAAATATTTCAAAACAAGCAAATCCGTTACATAAAAACGAAACTACTGGCTGTTTCTAAATCAGCCTTTAAAAAAAGTTGTGTTACATTGTACTTCGTGGCATTGATTAAAAGGAATTTCTTATTTCATTTAAATTCCGAAACTTCAAAATGCTTTTCTTTTTGCTTACATAAAAAAAAAATGACTGATTTTTCAAATCTAAACATAAACCAAATAAGTTATGTCTCTGTAAATGCAATTCGCATTTATTTAAAGAATATTATTTTATTAAATTTATTTAAGTGATAGTCGTTACATTGATATTAAAATAAAAATAAAATCAGAAAACATTGAATTTTACGAGAGAATTTATTCAAAAGTGCAAAGGATATTTCTAACTGTCTTTTTATTTTTAATATTTCATTCATGATTCATTTGGTAAATGAGAAAAAATATCTCAGAAAGTGCAAAACGTTATAAAAGGAATTGTTAAGAAAATTAAATATTTTTAATATAATAAAGAATTCATATTAAATAAAACAAAACAAATAATTTTATTTGCGATTACAACATTGTTTCTGAGAATAAAACGCAACACATGTTGATTAAAGGAATACTTTATTGATTTTTAAATAATATTAACAAGTGTTTTTGTTTATATCTGCTTTCAGAGACTTGGCATTTGTAGTGGAATTTATTGTAGACAAATTGGAAATCGTGAATAATTACAATGTGTGTATTCGTTCATGTCTACTAAAGGGGCTTCGTCTAGATTGAAAAAAAATCTTGAAAATAATTTCAAATTAGGTGCTATTAGACTGAAAAATCAAAATGAAATTAGCGAAGTGAGTAAATTCTTCCTGATTTCTAGAAAGTTATTTTTGTGTAAAAGAAATATTTTCTTTGCAATCAAAATATTATATCATGTGTATTATATATTCTTACGAAATTACTGTCAAATCGAGCAGATCTGTTTTACAGAAATGAAACTATTTGATGTGTGAGAACCTTAAAATTGTCCATGACACAGATTTTGACAAACGCAATAATTTATTTTCAACAATAAGAAGGGAACATCAGCAATGTATTGTGTAAACTTTATTTAGATGTCTGGATACTACGTTCAATTAAGAAAAATAAGTGTGGAAAAAACTTTCCCAAACTTGTTAAATTATAAAACTTCGCTCACAATTTCCTCACCGTCACTTTTTTAGAACGTAAAAAATACACTTAATTTAATCTAAACTCTATATGAAATCTCAGTCGGTACTGAGAATAATCTTTTTAACACTTGCCAACATTGTTGAAAAGTGTTTATGAATTAGTTTTGTCTGTCTGCCGTCTGTCCGTGTTCTAACTCGCGTAAACATAGTCGGATCTCTAAGGAATTCGTAAATGTTAATTATATTTAATATGACATCTTAAGTATTAAAAATGAAGTGTGTAGTATTTATACTTTCTTTACAGGGACGCTCAAAAGAATTCCATTACATTACGGTCTATGGGAAAAAATCGTTTCAGGTGTTTTCTATTGATGTTATACAATTTAAAACATATTTAAATTACTATATATCATTCAAGTGCACTAAAAGAGGCTTACTATAGATTGTGGTGTGCATAGCATTCATCGTTCATGTACAGGGATACACAACATTCGGTTACAGTACGTTTTAAGATGAATGATTACTGGAAGTGCGTTTTAAGTTCTCATGTGTGTTTTTAAATTAAACTAAGTTTTTGCCTATTACTTGGTGTGTACAAATTCTGTAGATAAGATACACGACAGCTCAAAAGATCTCGAATACATTTCCGTTTCTTAACGGTAACTGCTGAAGGGGAAGTTACAACTTCGGTATGCTTTCCCTAACTGAACTGAATTAATGCATACTCTGTAGTATCTATAAAAATCTATACATCATAAACAGGGATGAACAAAAGAATTCAAATAATTTTCTATCTATTTATGGTAATTGCTGGCATTGGGTTTTCAAATGCGTTATAAGTTTACCAAATGATTCAATTAAACATTATATTTCACCTTATTAAACGAGGATGTTTTAGAAAAGCATTCTGGAAATGTTGGAAAGTGTTTCATAATCTATGCTTGACGCATGATTTTTCGTTCTTTTTTATACAAATTATAGGAAGGTTCATCTTACCCAGTAGGCAAAACTCATAGCCGCTAGCTCTATCGGAAAATTCTACACGTAATCTCAACTTTTAATAAATCTTCTCATGGCGTAGATAGCACGAAGGAACTAGATTACCATTAGGCGAGTGTTTTGCGAATTCCTGCATGCACTATCCCGAATATATGTTCTAGTGGTTAGTAAGAATGGGAGGATATAATTTTGTCTCCTCCCGGAGTTCAGAAAGGCGAGTTATAGAAAAAAACACATGTCTAATGTTATTACTAATAACTCGAGTTTTAATAATGGAGTTAAGATGTAAGATGATAGAGCTTACCATTGCATAAATTACAGGGAAGTGGAAACCAAGTAGGAAAGTTAAATTTTACTTAGTATTTAAAATTTTATAACAATAATTTTATTTATTATCTAGAATTTTAATCCTTGAATTTTTAGTAATTAGAAAGATGAATATTTAAAAACAAATACAGCATAATAATCAAAATCGGTCACCTAAAGACATACAAGAAAAAAACTTAAAAAATTAAGAAAAAATGAATGCTCTTTGTCTTTTTTGTACATTGTATTTTATTTTGGTGCATTTTGAATAGTCACATACTAAAATTATTGTTATTCATTAATAAACTAAAAGACAACGTGATTAGAGCAAACATTAAACTATGGCACTGAAAAAGGCAGCCAGATCTTTTCGAGCATCTAAAGATCTATTATCAGTGCAATGGTTAAAATTCTCAAGCGTAAATGCATAAAAACATAGAGAAACAAGAAATACAGCATTTGGTAAAGAGTGAAATGACAGTGAGCGTGAAACAGCGGAGTCAAGAAATCACGGATGTTCAAGGTGAGAATGGAATAGCGCAGTCAAATAGGGATCCAATCTGGGAAAGAAAAATAATAAGCTGAAAATTTGCAGAAATCTTTGTTGTGACTTTCTAAAAGTTAGCTAAAAATCTCGTACAATACAGCATCTGCGTGCCCAGATATTCAAGGTCAAAGGTAACGAAAATCGTTTTTTTGCTTATATCTCGAAACCTTTGACTTTTATTGACAAACACACAAGGTCAAGTTCAAACAGGGCGGGGTGGCCTACCTTTCGGCTTAAGCTCAACTAGCCCCGCCCAGCAGGCTTGTTTACCTAATTATACTGAGCATTACTAAATTATACTTTGTGATGTTGAGCAAAAATTATACTATGTAATTCTGAAATAGAAGTTCTGAAAATAGAAGTTCTGAAAATACAAGATTCAAAAATACAAATTCTGAAAATACAATTTACCAATCCTTGACAAACACCCAATTGCAAAATTAAAGTAGGTACAATATCCTACAAAATTCATATATTAACTTTAATTTTCTGACAAAAGGTTTTGGAGCTAGGTCACGCTGAAAAAAGGCAACTTTTTTGACAAACCAAAAAAGGCGAACCAAAATCAGAGAAACGCCCTTGACTGCCCTCGTTTACTCAAAAACTATACGTTTTATCCAAGAACCCTACTTAAAATATAAAGTAGATAACAGATTTTTTAAAACGAATACATCAACTTCAATTAGTTTTTTCCCCTCTGGTCAAAGAGAGAGAAAAGCCCACTCAAGGTTGTTTCCAATATTTCAAATAATGTTTGGAGCTATTACAAAACTTGTAGAACACAAAACGCTCTGCAAATTTAGTCTTAGACGATATTTTATATAAATAACCCTTATAGAACTAGAGCGCGAAAATTGGGAAGAATCTATCCTTATATAAGATAACACTATGTCAACTGTGGAATCAATTCATAGTTAATTTTATAAAATAAATTATTTACTAAAAATATTATAATTATTCAAAAATTTACATGATTTACTTATTCATAAATGTTTTTATAAATAAGTCATTCGTATGATAATATTTAATTGATTTATATAAATAATAAAATATTGAAATGAAATAGTTGAAACACATTGTCAGACTTGCCAAGTATCCGGCTTTTTGAATACCAGTATTATTTTAGAGGAAATGTTGTTCTTTTAAATCGCACACTGTTAAAAATTTGCAGCAAACTGTACAGTCATTTGACCGTTTTTATAGAAAATGGTTACATAACCGTAATTTAATTCTATCTCGACCATAATATGGGCAATAATATGGTCAGAATAGAGTTAATTTACGGTTATGTAACCGTTTTCTAGAAAAACGGTCAAATGACTGGACAATTTGTTGCAAATTTTTAACAATGCAGAATGTTCCGATTACATAAAACAACATTTTCTGTAATAAAATACTGGTGTCCAAAAAGCCGGAGACTTGGCAACTCTGTATTGTAATTACATTTTATTTATTGTTTTAACTTTGTTTATTGTAAATCTATTACTATTTATTTAGTTTAAAATATAAGGAGACATTTTTTGCATCAGACTTTCATTAGCAGGCATGCAGCTTAATATTCCAATTGCTCGTCGTCATCTCCTTCTTCTAGTTGTCCACATTGAATTTTTAAATCGATATCATCATCCTTGTTGACCATCACATCTGGCTTTAAATCCTCAAGAATCCCAGGTACATGTTAATTTCTTTCATCAAGATCATTCGGATATGATGAAGAGTTGAAGCATGCTTGTCCGTTACACTGGCTACAAACTGAGGAGCTTTGTAGCACTACCTTTTTACATCCACAGTTTGCCATTCAACCTTTCTTACAAATCCAGAAGATCATACTGAATATTTCTTCTGGTGCTGAAGGTAATAATCTTGTTGTGGGTTTCAGGATCTCGTTTGTATTATGCAACCCCTTTCCGCGGGTCCTTTCTCGTTCCCTAATCAAGTTTGCAAGTTATTGAAGACACAAAAATATCCCGTCTAGCTGCTGCACTTGTAGGGGAAGATATGATAACTGCTCTGGTTTGTTGAGTCTAGTCGATTTAATAAATTGTTTGTTCATAAAAATGTCAATATTGTCAACCGCTGGCGCCATCATCTACCCAATGGCGACCATCGATTGGACAGGAAAGATGCTTAGCCTAACCCTACAACAAATCAAGAAGTATTTTGTGGCAGTAGGATTTTCATCTGTTCGTGAGGTGTAAAAAACGAAAGAATTTCTTATTTTTTCTTAATTTCATTTATTAAAGAACAGTAAATTCATAATGACTCTGCATCATTTTATGTGCATTCAGTTTAAAACAATGTTATATGTTTGCTGCAAAAGTTCGCTGTGGTACGCCACACCGGTCTTAACAAAGGGCCATCTGCCTTAATCTATGATCTTACTATAAGCACAAAAAATAGAAAATAGTCTTATTAGGAGATCCTATTTTAGGAAATAATATAAATAGGTATATTTGAACATTTACACTTTTTAAAAAACAAATTCTTAATATCAATCCTACTTAAAACATAATTATAATAAACAAAAATGTAATGAAAAAGTACTAATGCTATTTAATTTCAATATCTTGTTTTAACTAAATATTATCATACGGATATCTTTTTTATGAATACTATTTTAATTTTGTAACAGGATTTTGTTCATTAGCATGCTTAGTTTTTGAGAAATCGAGGGTGGGAGAGTGTGTTTCACTCGTTTTGGACAGAAGGTCAAAAAGTCTCCTTTCTTCACCGCCCTCTAGGGCCAAAACCTTTTTTCAGAAAATTAAAGTTAATATATGTATTTTGTCGGATATTGCCCCTATTTTAATTTTGTAATTGGTTTTATTTCGATAACATGCACATTTTTCCGGATATGAACAAAAAATGTTTTTTTTCTTTTTAATATTTAACCTAGAATATTAGTACACGTGGACACAAGATTGTTGAGCCATGAGATATGAGATGTTTCAGCTAACTTTTAGAATGTGTGAAAACAAAAAGATTTGTGCAAATATTCAGCTTATTATCTTTCATTCCGAGGTTTACCCTTTTTTCTCTCCTTATTTGACTGGTCTTCTAGTTCATTCAGAAAAATATAAGAAGAGTTTATCTGAATCGAAGAGTTTATCTGAATGTTGGCGATTGGTAGGGAAGATATAAAATTAAAGAAAAGTGAGCCACATTTAAAAAACTCGCGGGATACTGGACACATTGTTTACTAAATTGTTAGAAATGTTCCATATGTGCTAAAATATTGCTTTTGAGTGAGGTTTAAACATAAATAATGCAGTTTAAAAGAATATTTTCTAATTTTTATGTATCATTTTGCAATTACATATACGCTACGCCGGTATTTTTAGTTTAAAAAATGGTTTATATATATAGTAAAGCGGATATTTGAGAAAAACAAATGTAGTGGCTTCAAGCTACTTATAAAGCGGTTCTATAAAATCTCTTATATAAGCGCGTTCAGTTGAAGAAAACAGAAAAAATAATTTAAAAAAAAAGTTTAAAGTAAGTCTTCAAAAACATTTGAAAAATTATCTTTGTATGAATAAAATATCTTCCTTTAAAGCGACATTCTATATTAAGTGTATTCGATGTTGTTATTTATAAATATTTTCAAAACGTCCAAATATGTTCTATAGAAACAAACCTATTTTGTGTATATTTTAACAGACTGATTCTTAAAAAAAAAAAAAGAAAAAAAAGTCTTATATAGTTTTTCGTGGCATTGTTTAAAAAAATACTTTCTTCATTTAAATTGAAATAAGAATAAAAATGAAAAAAAACAAAGTTCATTACATAATTTATTTAAAAGTACAAAGAATATTTCTAACGCTCACTTTATTGTTTTCCTTTGATGATCTATTTCGTTCGTAGAAAGAATACTGCTCTCGGAAAAAAAAATAATAAAAAATTGTTAAGGAAAATAAATGGTAAAGATGAGAGATATACGCTTATGAGATTTTAATATAAAGCAGAATTTATTTTAAATGAAACAAAAATAAATATCTCTGAGAGAAGTATCCCTCCAGAGAGAAAATTAATCAGAACGCATGTAGATTAAAGGAATATTTCATTGTTTTTAAAATAATATTAATTAGAGTTTCTTTTCCTATCTGTTATCAAATACTTTTATAAGTACTGGAGTATCTCGCAAATAAATTGCCATTAATGAATGTTTACGATGTGTGAAATGTACATTTATTCGAATTATATATAATGAAACGTTCGCATCTAGATTACTGAAAATAGCAGCCTGTAAATAAAATATAATTAGGTGGATTTAGGCAGCTAAAGCAATATAAGAATTGAAAAAGAGAAAATTCTTCCTGACTTCTGGTAAATAATCTTTGTATAAAAGAAATAGTTACATTTGAAGCAAAATATTACATTAAGTGCAGTATGCCGTCTTATAAATTTATTTTCAACACCAGCAGAATGCTTTTAAAGCAACGAAACTGCTAGATGTGCGATAACCTATTTGAAGCAGTATAGTTGAAGATAGTACATGACATAGATGTCAGAAAAGAAAATGTTTATATTCACAAATAAGAAGAGATTGTCAGCAGTGAAGTAGGTAGATGTAATTTAGATGACTCGATACGAAATTCAATTAAGAAAATTGAGAGATGGAAAATATTTACGAAATATGCTTAATTATAAAACAATTAATATCGTTGACATTGTCATCACCGTTTATTTTACTAGAAACTAAAAGAAACACTGAGACGCCAAACTGAACTATAAATTAAATCCGTTGATCTCTGTACTTGTTTATTAGAAGTATAGGAAAGTTTATTTTACCCAATATGCCAAAATGACAGCCGCTGACTCTAACGGAAACTTCAAGTCGAAATAGCCGACATTAAATCAAATTCCAAGTGGAGTAGATAGCACGGGGGGACTTGATTAACGTTAGGCGAGAGTTTTGAGAATTCCTGCATGCACTCTCGAGACGTGATGTTTTAGAGGTTAGTACAATAGGGGAGGCTCTATTTTCTTTGCAAAGCTGAATGTTATTACTGTTCCCTCCATTTCTTATACTGGTGTGAAAGCTACAAGAAAACTTAGCATTGCGTAATTATCAGGCAAGTGGAGAATAAGAAAAAAAAGTTACATTTTAGTTACTATCTGAAAGTTTATATCAGCAGTTTTATTTATTTTCTGGAGAAAACATTAATCCTTGCAATAATTTAGTATTTTGGAAGATGAGTATAAAACATAAGAAGCATATATCATCAAAATTGCGCTCCTACAAATAGAATAAATAAACTTTGAAAATTGAAAAAATGTATGCTCATTGTGTTCTTTCGTCATCGATTTTATTTTGGTGCCTTTTGAACTGTCACATACAGAAATGATTATATTTTATTTTGTTTATTAGAAATGTTTTCATACTATAATTTATAAGCCTTATTTATTATTCACACATCAACATCACACAACAATAAAATAACAACTGTATTACGTGCGAATATGCCAGCCTTTAATTTCTACATTATGCCATTTTTTGTATTATATCCTTAGATTACACTATAAGCACTCTTATAGTTTATGGCATATAATAGGTAGTTTTGAGTAATAAAAATGAGCAGATAAAAATTTCTCCCAGCAATATCAGTTGAGCACAACGGTGTTTGGGCTTTGTGTCTTGTTCCACGGTAAGTGAGTTCTTAGCTGAAGACAGTTGAAGAGAAAGTCTGTAGGTTTCGAGATGCAGTCTTTATAGTTGTTTCTATTGCGATTTTGCGAAAATAATGATGCGGCGGAGTTTCTGGTTCTGTCGAGACGAGCGAACTAGCAGATTACTTTAAAATGTCAGGACGCTCTATTTATGTTGGCTGAATTGACAGATTAAATAATACATAATAAAACCAAATATAAAATTAAAAATCAAAAGTAAATAAATTGTCTGGACTTTTGTACTATATTTCATTACAACTGTTAGATTCACTCCAAATCCACATATTTAAGCTAAGACTTCACTGTACTTACGGACACTACACAGCCATAACTGACAAATTAACATATCATTGCAAAATAAAATAATCAAATGCAAGTGGTGCACACGAATTTTAAGAAATTTAGAGAGAGACAGAATATATCTCTCATTCACACATAAATGTGAGCAGGCAAGGAGAAAAATGATTTGAATAATGTTATCCTATTTCAGACTTAAATATATATATATTTAAATTTTGAAAATTGAAAATGCTGTGTCTTCTATTTACCTTATAAACTCAGGATGCATTATAAAATAAATCACAAATCGAGATAAATAAATAAATTGAACTTCCGTTTCGGTAAACATTTGTTTTCATTTCTTAAAAGAATTGTATCCTATCAATTTAATTTAAGTGATATTCCTCTCTTTCAAATCAAAATAGTAATAAAAATAGAAAATACTGAATTTCACAAGACAATTTATTCAAAGGTACAAAGCATATTTCTAACTTTCACTTTTTTTTCATTATTTCTTTCATTATTTATTTGGTTCGGAGAAAGAAAGTTAATTTCAGGAAATGCAGAAGGTGATAAAACTAAAAACTGCTACATAAAATAAATTGTAAAGAAGATAGGTATACTCATTTGAATTCTTTTACAAAGTAGAATTTATTTAGTACTAAAAACAAAAGATAATTTATCTGTAAGCAAAACATTTTTTGGAGAGTGATTAAGAAAACAAGATAAAATCTGAAAAAAGTATTATGTAAATACTTTAAAAACTTCCTTGAATGTAAAACAAAACACGGGCACATGTTTTACATAAGGAGTGTTGGACTACGGTTTTACCTAAATATATTTTTATTATTAAAAGTTTTAATTTCAGAATATTTGAATAAGAGTTAATGAGTAACATGACATCTCCACATAATTGTCATTGATATTGATAAAGTGATCTCATAGCGTAAAAAAAAAAGAGTGGATGGCTTCTTTGTAGAAGCTCCTGATTTGCTTAACGGCGAATCTTCCCATGATGTTTTCTTGTAACAATTTGCATTTCTTGTAACAATTGAACAGTAGACCTTACAATAATATTTTAAAGGGCCAAAGACATGGAGTCACATAGTATTATATTGGGGATGTACGGAGGTTACTTGAGTATTTTTTAAATAATTTCAGAAAGTCGAGGGTCTTCTTGGGCACAATTTTTCTTATGTTGCCCTAGAGGAACACTATGCTGCTCGAGAGCTTCCACCTACGCTTGTATTTAAAAACCTGTTTAAGCTTTAGCGAAGTATTCCAGTACACAGAAAAATTGGATAACAGCTATCTGCGCTGAAGTGGAGAAATTCATCATACACCCGACCGCACAAAACAACTTCCCACAACTGTGAAAACAGAAGGTGATACCGTTCGCTTCTATTGTAAGACATGACGCCTTCTATACAATAAAATAATTATCCACTTGAATTTTGATACGACGCCGTTACTTTAAAAGGCTTCTTTTCTTCTGAGCAGCCAATATAGAAGCGACATCTATTTTAACAGAATTCGATCCTTTTGCAAAAGCAGTGTTATTTTCACACAAAGAAAGACAAAATATATTGTATAGGTTTGATGGTTCAAGGAGAAAATTGATGATAGTCTCGGTTATTTAAATAAATGTTAGTCATCGTTCTGTCATTTACGCGATTCAACTTTCATAGCTTGTCCCCTTTATACGCATAATAAACTGCGTTTTCATTCGAGTTTTTAACGTTTTTCGTCTTTATTCCTGTATTGAACTGTGTCTTTGAAAGTGTTACCTTCATTTTTTACCTCCATTTAACCTTGGGAAACGATAGTACGCATTTAATGGAAACAGATGACGCTGCCACTTTAAATTTCACATATTTTGGAATATCATCGTTTCTCCTCTCAGCCCGTCATTTATTGTTCCCTAAAAATAAAAATGCATCATTCATGAAATTCTAAAATTCTATCATGCTTTATATCTTGCTTATATTATAAATTATGCCCAGATTTAAAAAATGAATCATAATTCATGGTAAATAAGTAATTTTGGAGTTCTGTTTCGGTAAATACCAATCGTCGTTTTCTTTCAGGATTTTATTTTATGAAACCATTTAAGCTATATTCTTTTCTAATAAATAAAAATAATAATATAAGCAGAAAACACCGAATTTCACGAGACAATTTATTCAAAAGTGTACAGGATATTTTATATTTATATTTTCTTTTTAATATTTCTTTCATTGTTCATTTGTTTTGGAGAAATGAAATGCTTTCGGAAAGTGTCTGGGTTACTAAAAGAAAACAAAAAAAAAAACATTTCCTTAAAAAAATGTAAAAAAAAATGGTAGAAAAAAATTAATTTCATTTGTTTAAAGTTCTAAAATTTATGTTTGTATAAATATTTAAAAATATACTTTTTAAAATGTTGCATTTTTAACTGTTTTAACTGTTTTGTAAAGGCGGTAAAAAGAAAAAAGTTCGAACGCGGTTTTTGAAAAGCTTATTTTTGTAAATTCGAAATACGGTAACATTGATAACTAAAAAAAAAACTGTAACCAGTTTAAGAAAACTCAAACAGTTTTCAGATACCTTATGACACTTTACCGCATCACATTGATTCATAATTGTCTGTGCAATGAACTAGAATTTGACGATGAACTTAAGATATTTGTTTGAAATAGTTTATGTTAGACTTATGTAATCAGAAAAAAAGTATTTTTAACAAAATATGATGTGTTTTTGGAAATACCCAACTTTTACACATATTTTAAATATTTTACCTCATTTCACAGACAAATGTCCAGCTATCAATATATTAAGATTAATTTAAAATATTTTAAGTAGACTTGAATATGCAGTTGCTGGCGTCAACACACATTCTGCGCTAAATTTTCAATAAAAATAATTTTCGATTTATATATGTATATATACAGGGTGATTATACGTAAAGTTTAAGTTTCAAAACGCTCTAAAAAACGAACCACTGATTAGAATGACGTCAAAATTGAACGGCGTATTATGAAAGAAAGGGGAAAGATCATGAACCAAAAAAAAAAAAAAAAAAAATCCAAATTTTAGCGACAGATTTCGCTGTAAGCGTCAGAATTTCGACAACAAATGACTAATAGTAAAACAACGGCGAAGGCTTAAGTTACACGATTAACCAACTGTACTGTTCAGTGTGCATGACTGTACAGGTGTGATACTGTTAGTTACGTAAGCCCATCCACCACAAGGTCCTATCACGTCGGATGGGAAAAATCGGTTTTTAATTGTCCTGAGGCCAAAAACCGCATAAAAAGCATCCATCCAATCGATTTTTAATTGTCCGGAGGCCAAAAACCGCATAAAAAGCATCCATCCAATCGATTTTTATTTGTCCTGAGGCCAAAAACCGCATAAAAAGCATCCATCGAATCGGTTTTTAAGTTTCGCGAGACTGGCGCAAAACATGTTCAATATGCTGTCCACCGTTGTGTGCAACAAGATTAAATCAGGAAACAGCATGTTGCACAACCGATCAAAGTGTCACCGTGGTCCAGTTCAGAATGTGTTGCGCAATGCGTGTCTTCAATACAGCTACATTGGCAATCGGAGTACTAAACACACCTTTGTTCAATATATATATATATATATATATATATATCAATATATAATGTTCAATATATATATATATATATATATATATATACAATCATATATATATATATAGCCCCGAAAGTTTTATTGTAGTAATGCACGTATATATATGTGTGTAGATGTATTATTGCTTTTTTACTTTTATAATCATAATTCGTCAAAATGTAAATATATTGCATTTTTGGAATGAAGTATTCCGATCGTAGGCATTGATCTTAAATGAAATTTCTAATGAAAACAGAAACACTGTATTTCACGAGACAATTTATTCAGAAATACAAAGTATATTTCTAACTTTAATTTACTTTTTTATATTACTTTCACGATTCATTAGTTTTCAAAGAGAAAAATTGCTTTCGGAAAGTGCAGAAAGAAATAATAAGAACTTTCTTTACGGAAGATAAATTGTAAAGACGAAAGGTACATGCTTCTGAATTTTTAATATAAAGCAGAATTCGTTTACGCAAAAAACAAAGTGACAATTTTCTTTGTGAGAAAAATATCCTTTATGAGGGTTATGCAAATACAGATCACGTACATTAAAGGAATATTTGGCTATTTTTCAAAAACAAATTTACAACTAGATGAACACCGCACCAGCATTTATAGTCAAAGAAAATGACGTTTAAGTAAAGTAAAGTGGTTCATCAGTTTCGAAGAAAATAAAGTTCATTGTCGAGGCGCAAAAGGCAAAGAAAAAAGTCCTTCCGGCCTGTACCGGGAGGAAAAGGTAGCTTTCCTATATCTTCGTTTTAAAATTTTAGCTAATGTTACACGAAAACAGCAAGCTAAAATGCAATGAAAACGTTTACAAAAGATTCGTTAATACTGAATTTGAATAAGAAATTCGCCAAATTATTGAGCAATAGCCAAATTGGCATTTATAAAGGCATATTTTGGTCGCCAAATTTGGCTATATTTCGCCAAATGTCGCCAACTTTGGCGAGAATTTGGCGCTGACGGATATGAATATATAGTTTTATGAGTATGATTGGGAAAATTATCACAACAATGAAAATTTTTGTAATGTGCTGTCTTGTGTCAAAGTGTCAGCCACCCTAGAATTTCAAACTGTTCTATCTCAGCCATTTTTTAAGATAGAGGTAAAGCAAAAAATGCTCTGGAATCATCGTATCAAAGCCTAACAATTAATTAAAAAATAAATTTGAATTTTTAACTTTTTTGTATATTTATTTTCGTTTTAAATTTTTAAGTGGCCGCCATCTTGAAACAAAATGGCGGACCAAGCTGGCCAACGAACTCGGTTGAGACATTGGTGAGCTTAATACACACAATTAGCTTCATCAAAATTGATTTATAAATACGAGCGTATGACATAGGTCAGATATATATATATATATATATATATATATATATATATATATATATATATATATATATATATATATATGGATATATCTATATATATAAATCAACATTTGAACGGAGGGTGGTTTTGGGGTCTGAGGGTCATGATCCGTGAAAATATATCGAAATTTTTCGGAACTGCTTTCCTCCGAATGGCTGCAATAGGTAGCTTTATAATTTTTTTGTATTGAAAGCTACCTAAAATAACCGTTGCCAAAAATAAATTGTAAAGAAGAAAGATCTACGCTATTAAAATCCCTGCGCGTATAACCTCAAAAACTCGGAAACCACCAGACGCAGGGCTACGAAATTTGGCACACGGGTGGCTTGTAGTAGGCCCCCCATTAACGATTGGGGCAAAACAATCAAAAAAATTAAATAGATTCTATTTTATTTTATGATTTTTACGAATTTTTGCCCTTTTTATGTTCAACACGAAATCGCGCGAGTTCTAACCAGTTCTAAATGTTTGCTGCAATGTGAGATATACATATTACGTACGTCACGCTGCAATACTACGAAGCTGTAGCGGGTATTACGATAATTATATCACCTCGCATTCAAATAAATAGAGATTATTAAATTGCATTTAATTATTACCTTTTTAAAAAATAAAGAAAAATATTTTATCACAAACATCAACAAAACTTTTTATTCTATTTATTCATTTATTCCAAAGATATCGTTTTATCGTCTGCTGCCATGGCAACATGATGGATTAAATTTCCTTTTTAAAAATGCACAGTAGTAGAAAAATATTTTTCTAAATCGAATAGTTATTGAACAACTCAACAGTTTAACACTGGAATTCTTATTTCTTATTTAGATATTTTAAAGTTGTTTGTTGTCATTGCGTTTTTAGGTGCGTTCGTAATTATATAAATACGTAGCACCTATAGTCGTCGCTTGGTCCGTCCGTCTGTCCGTCCGTCTGTCTGTCTGTCTGTCCGCATATAACAACGCAAAAACTACCCAACCAAATGGTTTGCAATTTAAGATATATTATCTTTGCAGAATTTTGTCGAGACATTTCAAATTGTATTAAAATCGAATCAAAACTTTAGGAGATATTAATAAAAATATTTATTAAGAAATTTGAATTTTTTTTTAAATCGGTGCTTTTTTGTTATAGGAGCTTCCGAAGTTTAATCGTCAAGCGACCGAGATACTTATTTTAATACAGAAATTAATCTGCAGACGATATAATTCATTTCACAGAATTAAAAATCATCAAGATCTGAATATTTATATAACTAGCTGATACATATATATCTGAATATTTATATAACTAGTTAAGATATTTGTATGAACAGTGTCATAAAATATATACTTAACTAGCTGTTTAACCCGTTCTACGCACGGGATATCATGAATTTAATTCTAAAACGTGCGTACGAACGCACCTCGTTTGTAACGTTTGACGTACAATTTCCAACTTGTTATGCTAATTTTCGTTTCATATTCGATTATTATTATGTATATTTGATGTGAATTTCTTACGTACTACTACTTTTTACTACGGATTTTTGATTGTGTAAATACTGATTTTAATAGACATAAAAAATATATATATATATATACTCCCATGCGTAGAACTGTTTAAACAGCTAATATATGATAATAAACTGCTTATATGATTTATAATTTATTCATGAAAAAATCAAAAGAATAATTCTCCTCTGTGAAAAAAATATAATATTTGGAGAGTGATTCAAAGCCGAATCATGCAGATTAAAGAAAATATTTTGCCGTTTTGGGGGAAAAAAATATTTTATCATCACATGAACGCTACATCAGCATTTCTGAACTTACAAAATGGCGTATACAGTAAAAAAAAGGTTCAGTTGGTTCAAACATAGAGAATTGTCTTTCGAAAGTGTAGAATGTTATAAAAAAATTAATTTTTTATGAAAAATCAATTGTAAAGATGAAAAGTATATGATATTAATTTTTAATATGAAGTAGAATTTATTTCAAATTAAAATCCCCTGTCAGAAAATAAGCGTTTTTTAAGGTTATTCAAACACAAGTTACAGATGTTAAGACATATTTTGTCATTTTTTAAAGACGATTTTACAATTACATAAACACCTCACAAGAAAACTTAAAGGATTTAAATATTAGTCCCAAATTATTGTCAAATGGTTAACACGAACATAAGTTTTGTAAAAAATGAAACTAAACATATTGACACTATTCGATCTTCGCAGATTTTAGCAGTAAAATAATTTCGATTTTAGCAGTAAAATAATTTCAATTTTCGCAGTAAAATAAAATAAAATTTATAAATACATTTAATATTTCATGTTTTTGATTAGCGAAAAAAACCCTTGTTCATTTAAATTCCAAAAATTCAAAATAATTTGACATTAGCTTATATTATAAATTAGTAACAAATGTTTAAAATTAATCGTAATTCAAGCTAAATAAATATGCTAAGGTTCTGTCTCGGAGAATTGCCTTTTTCATTTCCTTAAACAAAGCTTTGAATGGTTTTGGTTACTGAGCTCCACAATAGAACGAAGAGCTATCTTCCTATTCTGATACATTGTATCCAGCGGTCCGCCCACGAACACAATGCCAAAGATTTTCCGAGGAAAATCTTTACAAAACACAGATTTTCAGCAGGCAGAATAATAATTCTGTGCTATTAATAACAGTTATTAATAATTTGAAAACGTTTAAGATGTTTTTAAGCAGTAAAAATAATACATATTCACGTTCTGCAAATCGTTTCTATTTGAATAAAATGTACCTATTAATGTGATGCATTTTAACAGTACATAGAAAAATATGATTTATTGAGATTTAAACCTCGTTTTTGTATAAAAGTTATTCTCATGTAACTTTATTCTCAATCAATGATAACGTAATAAAAAATATTTTTTAAAAATATTTTTAATATTATTATTTAATTAAATGAGGTTTTTTTTTTAAATAAATTGTTGGATTTGGTAAGTTTTATTAATAAAAGTTATACACACACACACGCACACACATAATTTTTTTACCCTATGCCTAGCCAGAGAATACTAAACATCACGACAACCAATTAAATATATGAACCAAATTATCATTTAATGTATGTAAAATATTTTTTTTAATGACAGAATGTATATTAATAAAGTAACAAAATCATGCAAATTACATTTTTAATAACATGTAGCATAAATGTCATTTTCTATAACACTACCATCTTGGTAGTGCTTGGTATATCGGAAATATTTTAATTAAACAGTTATTAAAGTACACGTCGAATGTGTTCTTAAGAATATTTATTTATATGATTTTAATATTAATTAAAAAAGTTCAAAATAATGATTTTACTTAATAAAAGTTTTATATTATATAACAATTTTTCTATGTAAATATAAGCAATAATTGTTTTTTAATTTTTTGTTGAAGTTATATTTATTAAGTTTTATATTCTATATAAAAGAAAAAATGCTACGCAAATATATGTAATAAAGTTTTTAAAATTTTCTGTTGGATTTACAATCATTAATTTAATGACTAGTCAATTACTTAATTCTGACTCACTCCTTACAGTATTCAATAAAAAATTAAAAAAAAACAAAGAAATGACATAGAAAATAAATTTAAAAAAATAAATAATTATATACGGATGGCTATAAAACATCCTTAAACCGCATGAAAATTAAATAACATAAGGATTCAACTAAAAATAACAAAAATTTCATATTTAATTAACGAACTTATTTATGATGAATATTGAATTGAAAATAAGAAATGTCTGTGCAAATACAAGTATTATGTAACTGGAAAATAATTTTAAATATGTGAAATCTTACTATTGTTACTTAATCCAAATTCATATTACTAAATATGGAAAATTCGCATCTTATGAACGCCACTGAAATAACATGGTTGAACATCAAATAAATATTTAAACAAAAAAAGTTGTAATATGCAGTTACATTGTAATTTAATATAAAATTTGTGATGTGCATTTGTATTATAATTTATTGATAATTCCATGTAATGTACATTCAAGTAGTTCTGTGTACAATTATGGTCATGCATGTAGCTTGACAATTTATTTTGCAAAAAATTAAACTTCGTAGATGTTACGCATGAATATTAATAATTTTTGAATTAATTTATAAAATATTACACAGTGAAAACTGTACGTATAAATATATATTATAAATTATGGATTAATTTATGTATTTTTCATAGATAAAAGGATTTTTATACGTATATTTACAGAATGTATATCTTAATATCATATCGCTATATTTAGAATTATATAACACAAACTTCAATTTTCAACATTTATAAAATCGACTAAATTACATTGTTTTAGTTATTCGTATATTTACTCTTTCTATTTTCTACAATGGAGTAAAAACTATTTATTTCATCAACTTAAAAAAATATCTGATGATTATACATAATTGAAATATTTTTTCTTATATATAACCAAAACATCACAAGCTTTTATAAAGGCAATATATTACGTTCAAATTTATTTTAAGAAGCAGTATCATATTCGAAAAAACAAAATTTTCGAAGAAAGAAAATATATTTAATGGTTTTGAATTAGCATTTTCAATTTTGTAATAGAAAAATGTTTATTTTTTCGCTTGTATATTTGTCGATAAAATAAAGCACAAGGAGTTGTTCTTACAGCAAATAGAAGTTAATTTACTTATTTTAGAGAACATTGTTATACTAATTTAGTTTTAGAATTTCATGTACGTGAATTGTACTCTGATTAAGCATGTACTCTGATATATAAATAATGAGAAATATATAACATTTCTGTGCAGGCTTTTATTTGAAATTTTTAAAAGATCGGAAGGCGCAGTTTCCTAACAGATTCTTAGAATTTCAATTTGTAGGTAAAAGTTTCTGTGCATGAGAAATCTACTGTTATACGTCTATGAATCTATTCCAAAAGGAATAAGGGATTAAAATATTAGAACTTTTGGTGCTTTTTTTGCTTTTTGACTTAAACCTTTTGGTGCAGTATTCAATAAAGTAAGGTTTAACGTAGACGAATTTTATGATATAATTTTATTTCACGGACTTACGTTATAATGACATTATGTATAGAAAATAAGCATAAGACCGAGTTTTGCTATCTAAAAACTGCATTTTTAGTCTTCAAAAACTTTATTAATACAGAAACATCAATAATATGCAAATACCAAAGTTTAAGTATACTTAACCAATTTAAAAGCATCCTAAATAGCATAATTATTAGATCTGTAACTTATGCTATATATGGAAAATATTACTAGTATTATTATTATATATATACATGAATTTCTCTCATTATTATAACTACTGGTTTAAACAGTTATTTAATGATGAATAAATCTATCTTTAGTTTATTTTATCTATAACATTAATGGAGATTTAGAATTTATTAAGATAAATGAAAATGCTAAAAGGTAAAAGAGTTGTATTAGAGCTTAATCACTATTTATATATATATATATTATAAAACATAAATGTAGTAACACACATACAAATGATAAAAGAGATATATACTTCTAATATTAAATAAATATATGTATATATATATATATATATATATATATATATATATATTGGTTAGGTTTGATAAAACGTAGGCAATACACGTGAATCGTCTCATAGAAAATAATAACATGTAACGTCACTTCGGCCTTATATATATATATATATATATATATATATATATAATTATAATATATTTGAATTTCAAAAAAACATATCAAGTTCTTGTAACAATCTAATTAAATCTCCTAAGAGATAATTAGTAATAAATTGTAGACAGAATACCACATAGTTAATAACTTAACAAGTGCAATCATAATTTTACCATAGCATTTGCTTCAATGGTAATTGGCCAAAAATACTGAAAATATGAAGAATATTTAAAAAGAGAGAAAAAAAAATTATATAATAAACCATAAAATGTTAATAATTTGAAGTTGATATCAAGTGAATACAAATGGATTTTGAAATGAAATATGAACTAAATATAATGGAAAATTGGATAACAAGAGATTTAAATTAGAATTGGATATGAAAAAACAAGTGTAGATATAATCATCAGCACGTGTTTTAAAAATAACACAGTATTTCATAAATATACTGGCATTTATGCTAAGATCAGTATATTCATCCATATATATATATATATATATATATATATATATATATATATATATATATATATATATATATATATATATATTAAACATTTTAAGTGCAAAACATGATTTAAAAAAATGAGAATTATGAATATAAATGGTGGTAAATAAAAAAAAAATCGTACATGATTTGAAAATTTCATAAAAGATTCTGATTTTCCTAGTCTTAAACAAGTGTGTTGTAAAGATTGTTACAAAATGTTATGAAACCTATTTCTAAAATATGTAAATTGTATTCTACCAATGCAAGGATTAGTAGAATAGTATATATTTGATTCTCAAAATTTCTAACAATTTAAACAGTGAAAGCTAAATAATTAAAGTGGTAACTTTAATTTCCCATTAAATATTTCTTAAAATGAATATAAATTTTCTGAATGCTGTTTTATTTTGTAATTGATTTTATTTTATTTTGTATTTGTTTTTGTGTATCACCTTTTATTTAAAAAAGTAACGAAAATAAATTGATTTTTGAAATATATTTTTCAAATTTTATTATTATTTTTTAATTATTGATATCTAAAACATAAAAAATAAATTGTTAAACTTTAAACTAAAACTCTAAAACTTAAAACTAAAAAAGCAATGAAAACTGAATCTATTTTAATTATCTTAAAAAGAATCATAAAATAAAACAAGTTGGAAATTGTACGTCAAACGTGACAAATGAGGTGCGTTAGTACTATAACTAGTTATATAAAAATTCAGATCTTGATGAATTTTTATTCTGTGAAATGAATTATATCGTCTGCAGATTAATTTCTGTCATAAAATAAGTATCTCGGTCGCTTGACGATTAAACCTCAGAAGCTCCTATAACAAGAAAGCGCCGATCTCTTTTCAAAAAAATTCAAATTTCTTAATAAATATTTTTATTAATATTTTCTAAAGTTTTGATTCGATTTTCAAAAAAATTGAAATGTCTCGACAAAATCCTTCAAAGATAATATATCTTAAATTTTAAACCATTCAGTTGGGTAGTTTTTGCGTTGTTATATGTGGACGGACGGACAGACAGACGGACGGACCAGACGATGACAATAGGTGCTACGTATTTATATAATTACGAACGCACCTAAAAAGCGCTAGATATCACTCCACTCGCATATTTTAAGTCAATAAAAAGGCAGATTTAAGATAGAATTCAGTAATATATCGAACAGGATGTTTAACATGCTTATAAATAAAATCATTTTACTACGATGTCTAATAAGGAAGGTCACCATAAATGCATACTCAGAAAAAAAAAAAAAAAAAAAAAAAAAAAAAAAAGTATTTCTTATGTGGGTATACACGTTTATTAAAAAATGGAGAACAATTTTGAGGAATTTCAAATATACGCCCGTTAACAAATAATAAGTATGCCATTATTTGGTGAATTATCGCTGATTGGTTATACAGGGTGTCTCAAAAGGTCGTTTACAAACTTAACATGAAGGTCTGTCATATCATGATGAACAAGATTTACATAGGAACTTGTGTCCGAAAATGCAAACTGCGACCGCTAGAGGGCGATGATCGCAGGTGTGGAGGGGAAGAAAGAAAGTATATCATATAAATATAAATTTTATTAAAGAACATGGTTTAATTTACACAAGATGTTCAAAATTCATTCCTTTCGCCGCTATGCATGCTTCACAACGTCGACGCATGAATTCACGGACCCGTTCAAAATGGGAAAATCCGGCTGTGCGACCCTTTGTTGCAAATACCAGCGTACGAATGCAACGCGTTGGGGATAATCATCAACGCACAATGCCTGTACTCTTTGTAAGTGGTAGGGGTGGTTCGTGTCCTCATGCAGTATGCGCATAACGCTGGAACGACGTACACCCAAGACGCGTTCGCTTGCTCGGAGACTTGTTTGCAGGTTCCTGTCAAATTCCCGTAGCACGGTTTCCTCTACGACAGGCGTGCGTGTAGTGCGTTCTTGACCGATGTAGCTACGTACTTGGAAAGGTCCTGCTTCACGCAATCTGCGGTGCAATTGTCCAAACAAAACATGACTTGGCTGATGTCTGCTTGGGAAGCGCTGAAGGTACATCCGTACCGCGGCTCGGGCATTTCCATCCGCGGCGCCATATACGTAATGCATATCGGCCAATTCTGCGTTACTAAACCGATTCATACTTCTCCTGCAACGTATTCACCTGAAATGATTGCGCTTTCCCCTCTCCCGTAAGTCTGCGCTCATCGCCCTCTAGCGGTCGCAGGTTGCATTTTCGAACACATGTTCCTATGTAAATCTTGTTTATCATGATATGACAGACCAGCATGTTAAGTTTGTAAACGACCTTTGGAGACACCCTGTATAATGAATTATAAAAAAAATCGTTTTGTGGTCATTGACCAAAATTTCCATGGGTTGGAATAAAATATACCAAGAAATCTTTTTACGCAACACGTTGAAACATTTTTATAGCCAATATTAAAAATGAAAAAGAAATCAGATAAAAAAAAATAAGCCTTTGAATATTAACTTGTACAAAAAATTAAAATAAGCATTTTCAGTTTGCAAAATAACATATATTGAATGTTTTTTTAGCAATGAAATAAAATAACTGAACTTATACACATAATTTGCATGCATCATAGTGTAACATTATAGAAAAAACAAACCAGTAAAAAGTTCAAAATATCTATCATTTAACTCATGTTAATATGTCATTGTGCTTGTAAACTTTTATCCGTCGTTTTCTTTATATTTTTAGTTCAAAAGAGTATGTTGCATATGATTGCTGCATAAGTCCGATTTAAGTGACTCGAAAAAAAAATCGATATGAAAACTTTTAAACATTATATTGAAGAATTAAAGGTCAGAAAAATGCATTAAAAGCAGGCTATTTGTTAATAATACAAATATTATTCTAACGATGACGCATATTTAATAAATGTTTTGAAATTGGAAAGCGCGATAATATTTATAAGACATGGTATAATTGCTAAGTAAAGCCTATCAGGCTATATAATTTCAGGCTGCTTTCCATTGAACACATTGATATATATATATATATATATATATATATATATATATATATATATATATATATATATATTATACAAGTAATTACATGTATAATCAAGTTCGTAACAGGATAAATATACTCGGAAAGCACGAAAACATATTCCAGGGTTTTTTTTATTTGTGTCAAATGTAGGATACAAATATAATTTTCATATATTTAGTCATTTTTAATAAGGATTGCAAAATAATAATTCTTAATTTTCTAATGAATTTAACGAACAGAAAAAGGTCATAGCTGGTAATCACTTCAAAAGAGAAAATAGACATGAACTTCTACTGTTTTCAGAACCTGTCAGTTTTAAATAAAATTATATAGCGTTAAAAATACACTAATCGTATAGATTATAAGAATGATAGTTATATGGATTAATAGAGGACTCTAAGGGAAACAATCAGCTAGAAATATGCACGTGAAAAGGTTTACTTTTACTTACTAGAACTGTTATATTTTGGAAATAGCATTAAACCAATTGAGATTAAAATTTAAAAGATTTTATGGCAACTGCACTTAATGAATACAAAACGGAAATTTGAAAGCGGAATCCTTCGAGGAAGTATAAATGCATTAAGGATTAGACAAGGTAATAAAATGTGAAATGGCTGGCAAACCTTGAGTGCACACAAAGAAAAGTACATCACAATTTAAAATCCTTGAGCAAAAAAAATATTAAAGTTTTTATGGAAATATACCACTTTTGATTCGAGAGCTGTACCAGTCACAATTTTAAATATGATATATTTCAATACTTTTTTAGTATATAGCATAGTAGGACAACACCACTACAATATATGTAGGGGGATATAGCATAAACTACAATTTTAAGAATTTAGAAATATTAGGGCATTTTTAGGCTTGTTTAAATGAAAAAACGTCGTTTTCCAGACTTTGCCTATCTATGACTATTTTTGGACGACTTTAAATCATAATCTATCGTCATATTTTTGTTCTTGGAGTTTAATTTGAGTACGTGAAATATTTAACCAAAACTGATAATTTACATGATAGGGGAGACCGGGGCAAATTTTCCAGCTTTTTATAATTTTATTTTTGTATTTTTTTCTTTTTATCTATTATAAGATCAATAGGATATCATTGTATTCAGCAAACCTTTATATACAAACTAGAATCATTATTTTTCAAAAAACTAAATATGGTTTTTGGCCGAAAGGGGTTAAGTCTGATACTGTCACGTTGGAAAATGTGTCCCGTATGCGGGGCAAAATAAAAGTCTGGGGTTTGCCGCATTAAATGCACAGGGGGCAGAGCCTCCTGCGAAATAATCAAGAAGTATTTGTTAGGCTTAACTTTGAAATATATATTTTTTCAATTTCGCCGATATGAAGATTTAAAGTAAAATTTATTTTTACAGAGGTCATTGGAAGATTTTTTATATAATTTAATAGGAATTTAGGCTACAGTTTTGCAATCGGGTTTGTAGCAAAGCATGTTATTAATGTGGTTTGAAGTGTGCGAGTTTCTATAAATAATTATACAAACACAGTGAAATTAAATTTGCGTTAAACCACGCTTGCTAAAATACGCTATTGGCTGCAAATCCGATTGCGTAACTTTAAAAAGCTTGGCGTTTTAAATGATCCATTTTTTTGGAGTTTGGAGCAATTTCCGCTTAAGAAAATGATATTTTTTGCCAAATGTTATAAAATAAATATGAAAACAAACCTGATGGACGGTACTTCTTTTCTATTTTCTTAACAGTGTATATGAATTTATATATGATATTTTTTTATTCTATCATTTACCTTGCTCTTTTTCATAATACCGTAATTATTAACCCTATGTTCTCAGCAATATCACTCAGACTAATCCCCTTGAGGGAAGTCCTAGTTATCAATTTGAAATAATGTTTTATTATAGAAATAATTATAATGAAAGAAATACTTATATACCTTCATAGTGTTACAGATTTCTTCAATGTACTCCTATATATTTCAATATTTGAAGGTTTTTTTTTTAAACTAATTTAAAATGCCTTATTTAATGGTTAACTATTTTCTGAAAATAATATTTTTTATACCTTCGAAAATTGCCATTCGATAATTTATTTTTCACTGTGCTATAGAAAACATTATTTTCGAAAGACATTTATCGAATGATTAAACTAATTTATAATGTTGGTGTCACTTTCAGGACGTAACGTAAATAAGATAAATGGGGTACCACTTGTTTTGTCAACTATCCAAGAGATGAAGGCATTTAATTAAGGCAATCTCACTTTTAAAATATGCTTTAAAAATAAATAAATGAAACAATAATGCAACATAATGTAGATTTCCACAATATGTTTGATTACTAGGGTTTTAAATGTAAAATGAATGATATTTTAAGGTAAATAATGATGAAAACATTTTCTTAAAATAATATATTTTATGTTCAAAGATACATTTTAATCAGTGCTCTATTTTTTATTTCTGCTACAGATAGTACTTTTTGTTGAAAGACTCTTATAGAATGATTAAACTAGTCAATAATGTACCTATCAATTTCAAGACAAAACGTCAATAAGATAAATGAGGTACGACATATTTTGTCACATATCCAAGAGATAAAGACATCTAATTAAGGATTTTTAGAGAATTTTAAAATATGCTTTAAAAACAAGGCCTGCATTAAATTGTGTATTGTTAAGAAATATTCTGGGATTAAAGTATTTCATATAAAAATCGAATATTATCATGCATTTTATTTATTAAAATATGTATATTTGATAATGCTGCATTGTTTTTTTAAATATATTTGTTCAAAAGCATAAATATCTTCTACGTGAAAACAAATATCTATATATTGAAATAAAAAACATTTTGTTGAGTTCTAAATTGATTAAAAAGCAAGATTATCAAAGAAATTTTAATTGTATCTCTATAAAAGAATATATTTTTTTTCAAATAAAGGCAATAGTATATACCGGCGATTCATAATGTTTTACAACAAAATGAGATGAGTAATTGCACACATCAAGGATGCATTTTTTGTTCTGGAAACTAGAATCGCAATGGCCATATAAAATAAAACAGGAACAAAAACCGTGCACCATGACATATATTATGAAACACACAACGCAGTAAAAATTCATTATCAGCAATTGCTGTCCGTAACTGGAGATGCATTCAAATACTTTCGTGCACCCTGTATGTTATTTATACACCTTGTAATAGACTAAAGGTTAGATAAAAGTTAACATACATATCGCAGCTGAAAATGCACATCCATCAATTGTGGTTCATAGTAAGTCCTGTAACCGAATTGTTTTGAGTGTCTCTGTAAAGTAACAATAAATTCTGCGAACTCAATTTTCAATAGAAAACATATTGTACTGCAAATCAGCAATGTATATATTTTCATTATGTTTGAAATAGTGTAACATAAAAAAATACGCTGCAGAAAATTTTTCACCATAGATCATAATGTAATAAATGTATTTTATGCATCGCTGTAACGAATTACAGTTACTACTTACTCTATGCTCTATAGAAAGTATTTTGCTATCTACTTCCGTTCTGTTTATAAATTTCATTGAGTATATAACATTATTAAAATGCAATTAAAAACGATTTTTTCCCATTGACCGTAATGTTGCAGAATGCTTTTCAGTGTCCCTGTAAACGAACTATAATTGCTACTTTTTCTATACTGTATAGTATTTTCTATACAGTATGTTGTCCTCTACCTCATTGATGTATATCAATTTCAATATGGTTGAAACAGTTTGATGTATATCAATTTCAATATGATTGAAACCGTTTGATTTATATCAATTTCAATAGGATTGAGACAGTTTGATGTATAACGATTTCAATATGATTGAAACAGTTTGATGTATATCAATTTCAATATAATTGAAACAGTTTAAAATTATTAAACCGCAATGGAAAGAATTTCTCCCTATTGGCTGTAATGTAACCGAATACTTTTCAGTATCGCTTTAAACTAATCAGATATGCTACGCACTTCATTTTCAGTAACCGACGTACCATGGTAAATTTCAGTAACATATATCAATTACAAAGCAATCCGCGTATATTTACTCAAATTATAGCACGCCAGACGGACATACAAAGAGAGACGGCCAGACAGTTACATGACCAGACAATTCATTAACACTTTTTAATTATGTTGGAAAGTATAATAAATTATAACACCTTGTAACAATATATTTCTTTTAAATACTAAAAGATGAAAATTAACATTATATACAGTAAAATAACTTTTATTAGATTGTTGACATGTTTTGGTTCACTCCGAGCCATTTTCAAAATTTTGAAAATGGCTTGGAGTGAGCCGAAACATGTCAACAATATAATAAAAGTTATTTTACTATATATTATGTTGTTAATTTACACCTTTTACACCCAGAAAAAGGAATTGATTAAAACTACAAAACATGTTTTGTTGAGTACATTCTGGTTGTTTTAGCAAAATTAAAATAAAATTGAACCATTTTACTTGAATTAACAAAACATTTTTTGATGACGATACATTTTTTTTTTTTTTTTTTTTTTTTTTTTGGAATTGCAAAAACAAACATTTTTTGTTAATTCAAACAAAATTTCCATTGACCTATATTTAAACAAAAAAGTTTTGTTGGGTCAACCAAATTTTTGTTGATTCAACAAAACTTTTTTCTGGGTGTAGTATTTAAAAGAAATATGTTGGAAAGTGATAAAAACGTGACACCGGTTTTCCTTGATTTCTGTAACAATTAAGAAGAAACCTGAAAAAAATTTCAGCAGGTTAACTTTCTTTTGTAGGAAATATTACGGGAAGACATAGAAGACAAATGTAATTCTGTCAGCTACACTGTATGAATTGTCAGCTATATTCCTACTCCGTAAAAAAGACAAGTGTTGCTTATAATATTAAAGTATAATATAACCACGAACGAAAATATACAATATCCTCTTCCGAGTTAGCCACGATACAGAAAAGCATTCTTTATCTATAGAAACCTCAGAAACCACTGTATTTCAGAGATTTCAAAAAACATTTATAATAAAAAAAAATCTTCCACTGATTTTCGAAAATTTTACCGCGTAGTTTTTATAGCGTTTTTATCAGTCTGCTGAACACAAAATGTAGGTTTTTCGGATGCAATCAGTTAATTAAGTGAGCAGTTCTTAAGTAATTTCACACATCAAGGATGCATTTTTTGTTCTGGAAACTAGAATCGCAATGGCCATATAAAATAAAACAGGAACAAAAACCGTGCATCATGACATATATTATGAAACACACAACGCAGTAAAAATTCATTATCAGCAATTGCTGTCCGTAACTGGAGATGCATTCAAATACTTTCGTGCACCCTGTATGTACGCGCTTAAGAATCATTTTCTATAGGTAAACATGCATGTTAACAGCATTAATATTACCATTCATATTATTTTGCTTTTTTTGCATGTAATAAATTCATTTACAGGGTTGAAACATTTTAATTCAGAATTTTTCAGGAATCAATAAAAACTGTGCTACACACAAATGTATTACTAGAGAAAACTGTGCTACACACACAAATATTGTAAGAAATTTACTGTTCTCACTATATTTCTTAAATATTTTAATATGTACATCGGTTTTCACTTTCATTATACGAGTTACAAAGAAATAAATAAAGAAAGAAACCTTTGGAGATGTGCAGTTTTTGCTGTCAATGTAATTTAATGTTCAATGATTATACAAAAAGTATGTTAATCATATCTTTATTAGTTTTTGATAACATAGACACGAATTCTGCATCTGAGTATTAATTCATAAAAATTCGCGTGAATTCAGACAGAAAAAACTCCCACGCGGTATATTTTATACACCATTTCAAAATTATATGGAAAATAAATTAAATTTTTAGTAGATTAATTTTAAGTCAAATACACATATAACACACTATTATAGAGCCCTTAAAATACGCATATGTGGCAATATTTTAAAGCAATAACAATTATTAACTTCAAATTGTGTACAAAATGCCCCAATGCAATTAATCATGTGTCAAAAATTGATATTTAGTGCATACATGCCAAAGATTAAGGACTTTGATTACCCCTTTTCCGGAATAATAATATACGCCATATTTAATCGCATAGTTCTCCGTTTAAATAACAATCTTAAACAAGAAAGTGAAAATGAAATGAAAATGTCAAATTCTGTATGATTTTAAACCCATTGAACATGGATATCACAATAAAAAACGTTTATTGCCTCTGGTTAAATACATTTAATATGAGTACGTATAACAATATAAAGTATGATTTGTTGCCTATAATTGTTTAAAAACTGAAATCAATTTCTAAAAACTACAATTAGGCGAATCAAAAATTACAGCACATTCCAACAAATAATTTTTGATTTATGATTGACAAACTGTGCGCATTGCAGTTTGATTTCCAACTATATTTTTTGTTTTTCATTAGTAGTCACAAATATTACATCTGCATAATACTACTTCACCTTATGACGCCGCGTGTATTGGAAAGTGAAATTTACGAATAATCGAAATATGATGTCCAAATAAAGTCTTAATACTGACAATTTCAATGTTTGATACAATTTCATATTGAGACAACACTCTAGTTTTATTAACATTTCAAAATAAACTGTAAGAAGACAAAATTCCTTATTGACTGGCTATTTTCGTTTTCATCTGCAACAACTTTGATATAAAAATTCAAAGTTGATTATAATAAAATAAAAATAATAAGAATTAAATTAAGAATTAAAATAAGAATAAAAATAAGAATAAAAATAAGAATTAATCAAAATAAAAAGATTCCCTCTCTGTCTTTTTTGGACGAGACGAGACTATACAGGGTGTCCCAAAAGTCTCCGTACAACTTCAAAAAATTATTACAAAAAAAATAATAGGCCTACAGCAAAAATAATTACAACAGTGCATAGAGTAACTAAAAAAGTTTTTTTCTACTGCCTTAGTAAACTTCAACATGAGATCCTTTCATAGCACGAAGAATATCAAGACGATATTCCAATTCAATCCACGAACGTTTTTCATGCTAACAAGCTACTGCTATTTGGACCTTTTGTTTCAATTCCATGAGACTATTAACTTTTGTTCAGATTTCATCAAACAGTTGTAACTACTGTTGATGTTAGATGATGTTAGATGTTAGATGATGTTACTGTTGATGTATGATGCTGAAACGCACGTGGATGGAATTGGAATATCGACTTGATATTCTTCGTGCAACGAAAGGATCTCATGTACAAGTATACTAAGGTAGTCGAAAAAAACTTTTTAAGTTACTCTATGTACTGTTGTAATTATGTTTGCTGTAGGCCTATTATTTTTTTGTAATAAATTTTTGAAGTTGTACGGAGACTTTTGGGACACCCTGTATATCTCAAAGCTGAATTTAGTATAAATGTAAATAAAAATTCTTTGCACTATATAACTTTATATATATCATGATTCTAATTATCGTTTTAAATAATTAATATACATTTATTGTTTAACATGGAGTTTATTTACTAAAAGGTCTAATGTAAACACGCAATATATAAACAATATTTAAAGAGATATAATAATGCGTACATGTAGCTGTATATTACAAAACAAACGTACCTAAATCATCTTTTGTAATGGACATATTCATGTTAAACATACCGAATTTATTAAGAATTAAGTATTTTGAAATTGGAAGCATTAACTTCATCGATTTTTTTATACAGTGTATGGAGAAAATTTGAAAATACTAGTATTCAAAATATGTAATCTAGGGCACTCATTAAGACACATATCGATTACCCACAAGAAATGTGATACAATTAAAAAATAAATAACATATTTTACAGGAGAGACAAAAGAAGATTTGAATGTTTTTATTGTAACCGAAAAATATAGTATTTAGCTGCTATAGCAGATTTAAAAACGTGCATAAAAGCGTAAAACCTTTAAGCATGAAGACGTAGAATACGTTTGGAAGATTGAGTACATTTATCCCCACTCATAATTTACACTCTTCTATTGTGTCAAATAGAGCTATATAGTAATAAAGCGGTTATTCGGATAATTACACATTCCCTATGTTAAGACGCACATAAGGCAATCACATTATTGCAATAATACGCAAAATGATTTTTTTTTTAGTTGTGTTACTTTTTTTTTTTGGCGGATGAGGGATATAGCCACATTGTACATCGTAATTTATATCATATTCTTCTTGCACAATGGAATATATTTTGGTAAATATCACTGAGTAATATTATTATTACATATATATTAACTTTTATCTAAACGTAGAAGCGTACTTTCAAAAACACGTTTGCAGAAAAGAGAGAGAGAGAGAGAGAAAGAAAGGAAAAAAAAAAGAAAAAAATGCACTTTTTTAAAATTGGACAGAAGTAATTTATGAAATCTTTGACTTATTCGTTATCGAATTCTAAATTCATTTATTGAAAGAAATTCAGATTTTTTAAAAAGAATTATAAGAATAGTAAATATTCAAAATCGGAACCATTTTCAGAATTTTTTTTGTTGATACCAGATCTTTGTATAGGTGTGATTATATATCCAATAGTTTGAAATGGTTGTATAAATAGATTTCTCCTAAAAGCTATCAGCAATAAAACCAAAGAAGCCAGATTTCAGTTTCGGATGACTTAAAACCATGTTTATTGATAGTATAGTAATTATTTCAGTTTAACAAGTTGTATACTCTATTGAAATATACAATTTTAATAAAATAATTGAAACGAAAAATTTAAATTCATTAATTGTTTAATCTTTTTTTAAAACAACTAAATTGAAAGAGAAAAGCATTTTTTTTAGTTGTTTTAGACTTGTATTAATTAAAAAAAAGTCAATATTTTCATGACTTTAGGGGACAATTATTAGTATATTATATAATTACTGTTTTAATGAATTTATAATACTTTATTATTTGTGAATTTGTTTTTGGCATTGGAAAAAGAAAATAATTTTACTAAGTGATTTTCTTTCAGTTTGGTAGAGTTTAAGATTAGAAAGTTCAGGGCTCCCAAATGGTCCGTCAACTGAAAAACAATGTTTTTTAGCAAATAATTTCATGGTTAGTTTCTACAAAATTTCCGAAAAATTTACCTCTGAAGGTGGTTTCTAAAAACTTTCTAAAAAAATACCAGTATTAAGAAAGCGGGACATTTTGGGAGCACTGAAAGCTGCAATCTGAAAAACTGAATTTGAAATAAAATAAAAAATATTCAGTTGTAAAAAAAAAAAAAAAAAAAAAAAAAAAAGTAATAATGTATAGAAAATTTACAAAATCCATTTTTTTTTATTTCGTGTATTTCAGACACCAAAATAACGCTCAGTAGACGTATTGAATGATATACATTAACAGACTTTGCTTTTTTCTGTAGGTGTTCAAACTTACTATTTTTCTATTTCGTTAAAAGTTTTTGCACCCATGAGGGCTATTAACATTTATTTTAAACGCAACGTTCTCTTTCTCGGGTTCTTTTTTTCATCTTCCTAAAAGAAAATTACTGTTTTATAATTCATTATTGAGTTTTTTTTTCTTTTTTTTTACATTTTAAAACATTTAATGTGTAATTGTTTCTGCTTAAAAAGAGAAATTACTCTATTTTAATATGAATTTGTTACTTTATCCTTCAATTTTACTGTTGGATTGGAAAAAAATATTTCTTATCATGATGTTTCGGGAAAATTAGTTTTAATGTAAAATATTCTATTAATAAATTTCTCTTGCACAGCAAACATTTTTTTAATCTACATTTTAGATACGGGTAATTATTTAGGATTTATATTTAATTTCAATATTCTAGTGCTTAAAAAAAATTGAGTAAATACCAAATTACCGAGGAACTGGAACATTGCGTAATCTAATGATATATTCTATTTGAAAACTCAGACAATTTATTGAAACAAAAAAAAAAAAAAAAAAAAAAAAAATAGATGACAGGCATGATTTAGATTTTTAAATAAATATATTTTCTATTTATCCTCCGTGTTATCAATTTAAACTCAGATATTATCTAAAAACATAGTTAAAAGTTCCATTAAAAACGTCCCACATTATTAAAAATGTAAAAAAAAATTCAAATAAAAATTGCCACCATTGCACAATAGGGTTTTCACTCTGGCTAGAGCATCATCAGTTGTTAACTCTCAAGCATCTGATTCTTCAGTATATATACGACTGGGGGGGGTGGGGGGTGAAGAATTCCCTTTTTCGGCATTCGATTCCTTCTTTTTCTCCCACTCTTCTAAAACCTTTTTTCCAGTCGCAATCAATGATTGCGTGAACCATATCATTGCTAACGACTTTGGATGTATTAATTTATATTGCTTCTGTTATTAGAGCATTATGTAGATTTTCATAGTTCTCTATTTTTTGTAGTTTTAGAGTTTCAGGTTTGATTGGGGTTTTAATGTTTAATCTTGCAAGCGGTGTTGACTGTTTATTTAGTTTTATATCTCTTATGTGTTCCTTCACTCCTTTCTTTTCATTTTCAAGAACTCATTTTCAAGAAGCTCTTCTTACTCTATGAAGATTTAAGATAAAGTGGATATGTTAATTTTTCGATAGCATTTGTCAAAGCAATTCAAATACAATATAATATTTATGCATTACTATTGGAATAATTAGAGTTGTTACATAGCATAATATGTAGCTAACCTCTATTTACAAAATTACATTTCAGTCGCATTAGAAGACGCAATTTGCATTGAAATAGTATCTCTAAAACTGTCTGCGGCATATTGGTAATAAAATAGTACAAGTATCCATTCAGTGTTCATTGATATTGAACCGACTGTACCATTTGGGGTCCAGTTGCAAGTTACAACAAAAACAGTTATAGTCATAATATGGTAAATAAATATGTTATCTTTTAGAAACTTTTCTGACTGTGATAATATGTGATCATCGTAACATCATAGTGACATCAAATTGAATGGCTCTGCTATTAGAAATATGTATGTTGGGAAAACCATGTCATGAAAAACCTTCAAAAGTAATTCTCCATTCTTCAAAAGTTTTATAATATAATTTAAAGATGATAATTGCAAAGTTTATCCCAGATTATACATATATATAATTTATGACACTCCAAATTTTTAGATAATTCATTTAATATTAATGTGTGATTCAATGCGATGTTTGGAGAATTTGAAGAATGTAAAGTCTTCTTTGATATCCATAATATTTTTTAATCAAATTTTTTTAGAATATTCAAATGTACCCTTTTCTAATTAACTACTTCTGTATAATAATGATAAAAGTATTTTTTATTAAAATGGTAATTTTCTTCTACATTACTCAACGATCTAGCCTAAGACTATCTAGTCTTCTATTTTATTAAAAAAAAGTTTTACTTTTTAACTTAAAACTTAAAGTTATACATTTTAACTAAATAAAATGAAAAATCGCAAAGTGCTGATATGTTTTCCTTACGAAAAATATTCTAATGCATGTTAAAAAGCTTATAAATATAACTTTTAAGCAGGTTTTTCTACCTTAAGAAGATTTTATCGCCTTCTTTTTAAACACAGATGTTTTCAGAAACCATTATATTTTACTTTGTTTTCTTAATGATTTTGGGAACTAATAACTTAAGTAAGAAGTCTCATAATATGTTTTACTTTCGTTTAACGTTGTTTACAATATAAAACTTTTTACTACTAAAGAAAACATGTTACTTTAAATTTCGTAATATTTAGGAGCTACATACATAAGAAGTCAGGTATTTAAAGTCATTTTTCCTTAGTGAAACTATATTTTTCTGCTATGAATCTTGTTGCAATTTATATAATATAAAATTGTTTTGATTATTTAAAAAAATATATATTGTTAAGCATTAAGAAAATTGTAATCAAATTTTTAATTTAAATATAGATAAAATGCTTAAGTGATACAAAGCGAAACACAAAAATGCTTATAAAAACGTTTTGTGTAAAGATCGACGTATCTTTCAACGCTCCAACAGCACCATTATCAAGATATACAATGATAAACAAAATTTTCTGGCAATTGTTTTTAAAGATAAAATTGAAAACCATAAATCACGAGATCATATATGTAAAAAAACAGATGCTTAAAATAGTCAACTGAAAACGTGAAAATTAATATTTCCTTATTGCTTTTTTAAAACTGAAAAGTACCTGGTGCTATATTTTAGGTAATTCAAATGAAGCGGATTCATTGCAAATGATCACGTTCTGTGTATAGATTTCTTTTGGTTCACGGATAAGAGATGGGAAATAAAGTCTTGATGGATAAATTATTTTACTATTTTTAAAATCAATTTTTAAAGTCTCGGTTCTATGTAGTCTTGCCAATGCTGTAGTACTTTTGTCATATTTGATGTTTGTCATGTGCTCTTTTAATCTTGTTTTAAACTTTCTAGTGGTCATTCTGATATAATATTGTAACGTTCCATCTGCTCTGATGAGCGGGATATCATAAAGATCTGATTGTTGATATGGTTCTATTGGGTCTATTTTCTTACAAACTAAGCTTTAACCAATGAAAATGTGCATTATATTCATATTGTTTTGTACTATTTGCAAAAAAGGCAATTATTTGGTGAATACCAAAAGAAAAATGTGCTGTGTATACGGGAATGATGCCATATCAAAATGCGTATGTCAAAAGTGGTTTACCAGATTTCGTTCTGTAGATTTGAACGCCAAAGACGCGTCACGTTCCTCTCCCCCGACCGAAATTTATTCCAGCAATGACAAGGCAAATTGTTAATTCGAATGTCTCATAAACTGTACGAGAACTTAGTACAGCGCTAAGTATTTATCATGCAAGTTAAAAAAATATTTTGCGCCAACTGGGTTATAGTTTCCTTCTCCATTTGTGAGTGCTGCTAAAATTCACCTTGGTGAATTTGATGAATCGCATTTCTATTTGCGAGTCATTGCTCAAAGGTCAGAATAACGAGCATTGTTTTAAGCAAATGTTGATGGACGATCTAAAATGGATTATCTACAATAATGTAGTGCAAAAAGATCGTTGGGGCAAAGCGACGATCCAACGTAATAATCTTCAAAGGCGGGACCGCATCTTCAGAAGATTACGCTCTCCATGTGGGGAGATTTTCAGGGTATGCTGACCATGGCCAGCGTGCAGAACAATTAATTCAACTGTATACCACTCGCAGTTAAATATACTGAGCAATGCTTTACGTCAAAAATGGTCAGAATTGGTTAATAATAATGGTGTTATTTTCCACGACGTCATTAACCCCCCGGCAAAAATTGTTGAGTCTTGACTAAGATGTTTTTCAGCATCCGTCATATTTACCGGAGTCAGTGCCTTCTGATTGCCCCTTGTTTCAGTCGCTACAAAATACTTTGGACAGGTCAACCTTCGCTGATTAGAGGGCTATAAAAACGCACCTGGAATTTTTTTTCAACGACAAGTCGCAGCCGTTCTAGGAACACGCCATTATGCAGTTGGTGAAAAGACGGAAAAAGTTCATGGATAATAGCGGTTAGTATAAAACGGATTAAAGTATCAGATATGCGTAGAAATCAACGTATTTCTTTAACCTTAAAAACCGAACAAACGTATTTGCAACCCAATATTTACATATTGTTGTAATACAAATCTTTTTTTTCATATAGAATGGGAAATCTTATCTGAGATTTTTGAGAATAAAAATTCCCATTGTATCTACTTATTACATACGTGCGTGAACGTTATCGAAATACAATTTTTTTGTATTCGTATAAAAAATCATACTTTGTTTGAAATTATTTTTATTCCAATGTTATAATTGATATTTAATTGTAATTTTCAAAGTTTATATTTAAATATTTACATGTCAGTATTTACGCATCAGAACAATTTCTTTATAGTAGCTGTTGAACTGCTGGATACATTTAGACTTAAATTTTTACTGAACAGAAGCAAATTTTATTTCACAACATAGCCACAATTATCCTGATAGAGTACGTTTAGAACACATTATTCCAGATAAATGGAATTTATGTGTTCTGCACATAAAGTTCATTGCCACATAAAGTTCTTCCTGTATGCACATAAAGTTGGTTTGCTGCATTATACTTTTATTAATATTTCTGAAATGTATCTAAGCATCATATACTTTTAATGAATACACTGTGAGAAATATTTTAGCTATTAAAAGAAACCACATGAAATGTTTTTGTCTTAATAATTTAATAAATTGTTTATTAAAAAATATATAGATTATAAAATATGCAAAGTGTGTTTGGTTTGACTGTATTCCTGTATATTGAGATTGCCTCTAATTATTCAATGGTAAATTCGAATCACCTATGAATCAATAAAATTATGTGTATATAATGAGGTTTTCTTCTGTTTTTTTGTTCTTTGAATGAATATTATATTTTCATGGTTTAGCTTTGATGTGCCATTAAGAACTTGTGATTGGTATTTTGTATCCATTAATGTTTGTACGCTAACTACGCAGGTATAACTATACAAATGACAATAAAACTTTTTGGACTCAGAAGGGAATTATTAATACAAGTTTCACTTCATATAAACTTCACAAAAAAATATAAATCTAAAAAGCAAATAATTACTGCTAAATATCTTAGGCTAACCAACTTTAGAGTCGCTAATTAACTTCTCAAACCCCAGCGAAGAGTGATATATATGACAATATATCCCTCTAGAATAACCATATAATATATATATAAACTGCAGTAAAATGTTTGGTTCCGTGAATCGGGAACACTTATTGTAAGTATAAAAGGCAACATATTATCACAGTACTACCATAGCTAGAGTCCATCGATTTGTCGAATGTAAGATAAACTCAATTCCCCGAAAAATACAACAGCCTTCTTATCAGCTCAAAACGCCTCAGAAATCGAGATTTGCTGCGAACACACTAATTCATCAATGTGAAAATTCGAATTTTATAGTGTTCAAGCAAACACATGTAAATCGAAGCATGATTTGCAACGTACTACAAAGACCCGACATTTGGATAGCTCAATCTAAAATACCAAAAATTAAAAGGTTTTAAAGAATAGAACAATTCAACCAATACACAGAGTTCTATACTAAAATTAAACTTCACATTGAAAAACATTCCCAAAGAACCTTCATAATAAGACTAAAAAGTATGACAGATTACAAGACTTTTCTTTAAGGTAAATTTTTGTAAAGTTCGCGTACAGAAAATATGAACAACATTGTGACCAATATACTTGTGTCGGGTGGCGAAGAGTATAATACAAGTGGGAAAGTGTGATCGAAGATTGCACAAAGGGTTTCGTTAATGTTCCTTTCAATACACTTTATCCTTTATTTATTAAATCCATAATACTAATTTATAATTATTCTTATAGTTTATCACTAAGATGACAGCACCATTAAATTTAATAATAAAATGATAATAAAAGGGAGCTCTTCACAAAAAAATCTAAATCTAAAAAGCAAATAATTACTTCTAAATATCTTAGGCTAACCAACTTTAGAGTCGCTAATTAACTTCTCAAACCCCAGCGAAGAGTGATATATGACAATATATCCCTCTAGAATAACCATAGAATATATATATAAACTGCAGTAAAATGTTTGGTTCCGTGAATCGGGAACACTTATTGTAAGTATAAAAGGCAACATATTATCACAGCACTACCATAGCTAGAGTCCATCGATTTGTCGAATGTAAGATAAACTCAATTCTCCGGAAAAATACAACAGCCTTCTTATAGGAGCAGCTCAAAACGCCTCAGAAATCGAGATTTGCTGTGAACTCACTAATTTATCCATGTGAAAATTCGAATTTTATAGTGTTCAAGCAAACACATGTAAATCGAAGCATGATTTGCAATGTACTAGAAAAACCCGACATTTGGATAGCTCAATCTAAAATACCAGAAATTAAAAGGTTTTAAAGAATAGAACCATTCAATCAATACACAGAGTTCTACACTAAAATTAAACTTCACATTGAAGAACATTCCAAAAAGAACCTTCATAATACGACTAAAAAGTATGACAGATTACAAGACTTTTCTTTAAGGTAAATATTTGTAAAGTTCGCGTACAGAAAATATGAACAACATTGTGACCAATATACTTGTGTCAGGTGGCGAAGGGTATAATGCAAGTGGGAAAGTGTGATCGAAGATTGCACAAAGGGTTTCGTTTAATGTTCCTTTCAATACACTTTATCCTTTATTTATTAAATCCATAATACTAATTTATAATTATCCTTATAATTTATCAATAAGATGACAGCACCATTAAATTTAATAATAAAATGATAATAAAAGGGAGCTACTTTTAAATCAAATTAAAAATATTCTATAACTGCTTTTAGACAACTATGATAGCATACATATGTATATCTGAAAATCATATTTAATTATGTGATTGAATTTTAGCTAAAACACAAAACAAAACAATTAAAATGGCAAAAAATAACGAAAATTATTTTAATTAAATTCATTGGACAATGAAATGTAAAAATTCAAAATTTCAATTTCCGTCCTCAAGAATATAACTCGGCACTTTTGGGCTAGGAGGAAAACGCTCTACCACTGAACCATCCAGCTGTTGCAAAAAGTACTGAAATTATGATTCTGTTTTAAAATCTACGAAAATCACAAAAATGATCGTATGTCATTAAATTAATTCATTTAATTAAAATAATAAGACTTTTTCAAAATTATATGATTTGTTGTGTGAAAGGAGGTATCCATCTATAAGTATGAAAAATTTCAAGTTTCTAAGTTATGAAATTTCCGAATAAGAACTCTCTGACAGATAGACAGACAGAGGAGTGAGACGAATAGGGATTCGTCAGATGAACGAAACCCTAAAAATTTGCAATATTTATCAATATTAATCAATAAAAGAAACAAATTCAATTTCGGATATATTCCGTATTTATGTATTCAGCTGCATATAAATCCCTATATTTGGTGGTCATAACAATACATTTTCGGTATAATATTTTACAATGCTTGTCAAGTTAGAATATAATAGAAAATAATCCATGAAAATAAATACATAATAACTATTGCAATTAAAATATGCAATTCTTATCAAATATTTTAAAAAAAAATTTCACGAAAAAGAAATTTTAAAATCTGGAGAAAAGTTATTTTACAGAACATTTATTTTTTGAATATGTCAAATAATTCTTACTTACTTTAGCGTGACACTTTAAAAGTCAGTGCATGATAGGAAAATTAAAAAGATTCCAAATTCTCGAAGTGAAGTATCAGTTTTCTTTCTGAATATCAGACTGAAGATCATTCGAATTTTTTTGCTAGAAAATAGTTTCCTATAAAGTAAACTTTTTGGAAAGAAATTGCGCTGCAAAAGTTAAATGAAAATTATATATGCGAAAGAGAAATCGATATTTCTCATTCTCTGTTCTCATTTTTTTATAAAATATAAGTTTTAATCATAATAATAATTTAAAAGTCATTGTGTGAAAAGTATAAGATATTGAAGGCATTTTAAATTAAGTTTCTTTAAGAAACAAGTAATATTTCCGTTATAAAAGTACGAGGGAAAGTCATTAAGTAAGTCACAAAAGATAATTAAATAATAAATTACAATGATATTCACCTCAAAACTATTTTTATATCTCAACATATTCTCCACCATTATTTAAGCACTTATATCATCGTTTTATCAGTGCCCCAACATCAGTTGCATAAAATTCCTTGGGCTGCTGTCTCAGCCACATTAGGACTTCAAGTTGAACCTTTTCATCATCTTGCAACTTCAATAAAATCCGCCATACAGCTTCGACTTAACCCCAAGCGATTTTCATCTGTTTAGTCCACTAAAAAACCATCTTGGAAGCAAGATGATGTTCACAGATGATGATAAGATTCAACTTGAAGTTCCAATGTGGCTGAGACAGCAACCCAAAGAATGTTATGCAGCTGGTATTGGAGCACTGATAAAACGGTGATATAAGTGCATAAATGTTGATAGAGAATATGTTGAGAAGAAAGAAGAGTTTTGATGTGAATATCATTGTAAGTTGTTATTTAATTATCTTTTGTGACTTACTTAATAAATTTCCTTCGTCCAAACTTCATAAAAGAACAGAAAAGCTACATTTTTCACTATTTTCGGACTAAGAAAATGTACGATTTCTTCATTTCATATACGTTGTTTCATGTTTTGGGAATATTTATGACAACAAAAACTGATTGACCATTATTTTTATTATTTGCAAACAGGTTTAGATGGCTTATAACCGGATTCTGCATACACTGTAAAAAAAAAAAATGCAGTAAAATTACGGGCAGAGGCCGGCAGCAGATATTCCAGTCATACCCCGTACAAAAAAAAAAAAAAAAAAAAAATCCATGCCCATAATTTTGTGCAGCCCGTAATTTTACGGGGCAAAGTAATATAGCATTATAATGCACAGGATATAATGCACTTTAAAACACAATAACACTTTACTTACTGTTCCGTAGCACGTAGCACGTTAGATAATCATCACAGAATCGCTGTTTTGGCGGGTTAAAATTTTCGAAACACGAGTAAAATGAAGGGATACACCCTAGCGGAGGACAATGTATGGGGACGTACCGTATTTTTGCTAACATATGGGCTAGAACTGTAATAATATGTGGACTGCTCTTAATTTTCTAAGCATCTAAGGGATAAGGCCGCTTATTTAGTGGATCAGACCGTTTTCATCAAATAAGGCTGTTGCCCGTGAATATTGAAGGGCAAACGCTCATAAATTTACAGTTTTTCTGAGAGTGTAGTAGATCTTCTTAGCACAGGATTCTGGAATCTCATTTGTTGAAATGTACGATCACGTGATCAAAGATCGAGTTTCGTTTCCAGTTTCCATTATCTAACTTTTAGCGAGTTTTTAATACTAAAGTAACCTTAGAAAACAATTCGTTTAAAACTTTGTTCTAAGCTGTTTTCGAATGAATGTGTAGTAGTTCAGTGGTTTGTCATATGCTCCCAGTTTTGTAGACCCCAGTTCGTGTCCATGCAGAGGAATAATTGAAAAGATGAAAAGTTTTTACTTTTTAATGTTTAATTAAGGTACAAAATTAATTTGAATCAAAATATGCAAAGTTTTATTTAATTAAATTAAAAAAATAATTTGAAACAATATCAACAATTTATATAATGCAATTTTTTGTAGTATTCGTTATAGTGATTGCATTTTTAACGAGTATACTAGTTTTAGAGATTTCAACCCAAATCCATTTATTCCAAATCCATTCTTTTTTTCATTCGCGCAAATTTCTCAATCATACTTTAGAGTTAGAGCCACTATAAAGATTTCATATTTTTTTCGTAGATACAAATACAACAATACAAATATCCGGTGAGATTTTTTTTTTTTTTTTTTTTTTTTTTTTTTAATGGCACGAAGTGCTCATATAGAATATCAGCTGCTATAAAGAATTTTATATTGTTAGAGATTCCAATACACCAATTTAGCAAAGACCAGTGCTATTCTTTGATTTTATTAGTCACGAAGCGCCACCCGATTTATAGTCATAGCCATTATGAAGAATTTCATATTTCTAAAGATTCATATTTTGCATATTTATGGGAAGAAAATGTTATAATATTCAGATAAGATGCATAATTAACCGGTGGATTTTTTAATGAAAACTATTTAATGATAACATTAACTTAGTTTTTTCTATCTGAACGATCTCTGAACGGAATTATATTACATTATCATATGAAAATGATAAAAAATATCATTGCTAAATTGCCCATCAAGCAATTATGCGCCAAAACTTAAGATCTTTAGGCATCAGATTTCGACAAATAGGAATTGAGGATCCCATGCTACGTTGATCTACTGTGTAGCATTCGGTTATGTGCTTAATGACGCTGCCGCCATTTTTATGCGCTATAGCATTTGATATCTATGAAATCAGAGTTAATCTGCATACAATTGTAAAAGCTTGAGTTAATATTTAACTAATGCAGAGAAAGATGGCTGAATAAAACATATAAAGAATTCCACATTAATAAACATATGAAACGAGTAGTATTTATGGAACTTTACTAATCCTTCTAAGATAACAAAAAAAAAAAAAAAAAAAAAAAAAAAAAAAAAACAGGAATATAAAATTTAAAGAAAAACTTTTTCTAGCTCTTTATTGCACAATATAACACATCTGTACAACTTTTAATGAAGAAATAAAAAATATATATACGTAGTATTTGTCTTGTTTTAAAATGCTAAATGCGACTAGAAATATGTACATAATACATGATATACAACATATTTGTGGAAATAGACGGTTATTTTATTATTATAATTAACAAATATATGTACATTTAGATGAAAAAAAAGTCTTTTTTTTTTAATCAATAATAAACATTTCAGGGTTTTTTTTACGAGTCACCCATAAAAAGGATCTGTGAGATCCACTCCATACTTTTTGTTTTAAAATGCTAAATGCGACTAGAAATATGTACATAATACATGATATACAACATATTTGTGGAAATAGACGGTTATTTTATTATTATAATTAACAAATATATGTACATTTCGATGAAAAAAAAGTCATTATTTTGGAATCAATAATAAACATTTCAGGTTTTTTTTTTTTTTTTTTTTTTTTTTTTTTTTTTTACGAGTCACCCATAAAAAGTATCTGCGAGATCCACCCCATACTTTTTATAAAAAAAAAAGAAAAAAAATATTGTACAAATAGAATACGCCAAAATAACGTATTGTAATACGTAAATAAAAAGATATCTAAAAAATCAAAAATACTTGCAAATGTGATCGCTGGGTATCTGAGAGATGTACCACATTGTTTTAAATACAAGTGCACGATTCCAAGGTCGACACACTATGCGGATGATAAATAACACACATCAAAAAGGTAAGGGATAGTGCTCATTTCACCTAAGCGGATCAGAAATATGGAAAAATAATATATCCTGCATCTCGTGCTATCGTTTAAGCACGTTAAGTGCGTTAATACAAAGTACACGCATTTAAATATATTTACCGTAATTTAACATGCAAATTAAATAAATACATATCAAAAAGACATGTGCTTGAATATTACATATATATATATATATATATATATATATATATATATATATAAATTATTAATTCTTGCTCAGTTTATATATATATATTTTTTTTTATGTGACGATGGGAACAAATATATTATTAATTGTTGAAATAAACCCGTTTTAGCCTAAATTTAATGGTATTTTCCCAACATTAAATAAAAAAAAAATCAAATTTCTAAAAACGGATGGTCGAAATCGCTTCCCAGAAGCATAAGTTAAATTTTCAGAAACATCTTCAAACTCGCTGGAAATGATGAGTACTTGACGTACATACATACACGTCGCAGAATTTAACAGTATGGATAGTTGTAAACAAGTCTGCATATATATTGCCTATATATATTTTTTATATATACTGCTTTTGTTGTAACAACATTGCGTTCATCATCGTGCTGACGTCAGCGTCATTGACGCGCTAGTTTGTGCTTTTTAATATTGATAGTTAATATTTCTATACAGACCGCATACGTACCTACTTATAAATGAACTTTGGTAATTTCAATATAAACCTCCATATATTCATTTTTCCTGTTCATGATGACCAATTTACATTAAATATTTTTTTTTATGTCTTTATTCAGAAAAGCTTAAATAACTTAACATGTTTTCGAGGACTGTGTCAATAATGAGAAATACATTTTGAAGATTCAGTAATTTTGCGCCTAATTATTTTAAAATAATATTGCAACATTTATTTGTTAATGTGAATACCAATGCCAGTTTTAAAATTTACAGATGTATTGTTGATTTTCAAGGCTTTAGAATACACTAAATGGCAAAAAATATATTTTGATATTTAACATAAATGTGTGTCTTCTGAAAGTAGGCGATTTGAAAAGATTGCTTAATAATATGACAACTGATGGCGGGAAGTGTTAAAAAAATATTTTGCGAAGAACTTTCAAGCATGCAGAATATATGGGTGAGCATAGAATTAAATAAAACTATTAAATCTAAAATATACATTTGTATTGCGTTTGAGCTTTAATATAAAGGTTTGTCTTTTAAAAGTAGACAATTTGAAAAAAATTATGAATAATATGACAACTGATGGTGGCAAGTGATAAAAAAAATATTTAGCAAAGAACTTTCAAGTATGCAGAATATATGGGTGAGCATAGAATTAATATGTTGTTGCGTAGGGATTTTTAATAAACACTTTATTAATTAATAATTATTTTCGAAATAAAACTATTAAATGTAAAATACACATTTGTATAAAGTCTGAGCTTTTACAAAGTATTACATAGAAAAGTAATGAAATACAATATTTATTTTTTTTAATAATATCTAAATAAGGGACTGTTCTCTATAATTTCACTTTATTCATTTTTATCTACTTGTTCTTCAGTAACTAATTAGTCAAAATTTATGAAATACTTGTATTTCACCATATCCTGGCATTTTGAACTTAAGTACATAATAACGTTATTGTTTTATTGTTTTGCTGCTGATATTTCCATTATAATAAAATAAAACACATAGAACTATAAAGATGTTTATGAGAACTAAAAGGTACTTTTGTTGCTTCAATTAATGAGAATATCTTTATTTCTCTTTAAGTATTGTTCGATATTTTAATAAGACAATCAGCCATTTCGGATATGTGATCTTAAAAATCTACAAACAACCCGTTGCATTTATAATATTCTGATGATTTGTATTGATTTTCTATTCTAAATTTACTCTAGATGCATTATTATGAGAATTTGTATTGATTTTCCTAATCTAAATTTACTCTATATGCAATGTTCTGAGGATTTGTGTGATTTTCCTAAAATACATTTTCTCTAGATCTTTCATTTTCCTACTGATAATAAAATTTCATAATGTATGTCACAGAAAACTATGAAACACAAATAATCAAATGTTTAGTAGAAAAAAATCGATTATTTAAAAGAATTTAAAAACTAAAATTTGTAACTATTTAGAACTATACTTTTTTTGCTACGAGTATTCCGTGTTAATTATATTAGTTATCTACACATTCATCTCTGGAACATACATCAATGAATATTTCTACTTTGTAATTAAAGGGGACAGTGGACATTAAAAACCAAATCCTAGAATTTTGAATGGATTCATTTGAAAATTGGCCGACTAGTTAATGACAAGCTCAAATAGTCATATTCAAAATTTGGTGTTAAAATAATAAAAAGTTTTTAAATTATTCAATTTTTAAATTTAAAATTAACAAAAAAATATCGTATTTTAAAATGCCCCATGCGCATTTCGTTTGCATAAAATAAGACAATATTTATTTATGAGGTACTTTTTATATATTAGAATGGAAGTTGGCATAAATTGTCAAAGATCGCTGAATGTATAATCAGAAAAAAAATATTTTTATAATTAAACCTTTTTTTTTTTCTAAAAAGGTAGCTATTTTTTTCACATGCGCACACAATTGAACATTAAAATACTCCTTAGATACTTTTTTTCTGCTAACATTTATTCATTAATATATAGAGGATATACAGAATTAATTAAAAAAGAATCTGATAATTAGGAATCTTCATGAAACGTTTTAAAAGTTAGAAATATGCAAAATTTTCACTTTTGATAAAACAGCACTTTAATTACAAAAACTGTATAAATATGTCGAGTTTTAACAAAAATAAAAGATCTTATCTGTGAAAAGAAGCCTCAGAATTGAAAAATTCTGTTTGCATCAGATAAATTTGAGCATCTATTTTCATAATTCTTCAAATACAAAAAAATCAATTTTTCAGTCACATTTTATGATTTTGAATGCCACAGTCCCCTTAACATGTTTTTGTTTATTTAATGAAATTTTAGTAGCAATGGTTTGCACTATTCGTGGCGTATTAGCTTCGTGGTTTTGTACTTATTAATATTCATGAAAAACATATTTTAACTTGTATATGCCCTATATTAAATATTATTTTTTATCAATTTATTATTTATTTGTATATTTTTCTTGTATGCTATTTTTATCAAAGTATTTTTTCTGTACAGAATATTTGAACTCATTTGATGGAAATATAAGTAGTTTAAAAGCATTCGTGTTTTTTTATTTCCCCATATACGTATAAAATAAAATTTAACATAATTTATTTCATAAGATATTTACTTTTACCGAACTTAAATAAGTTTGCTTGTTCTTTCTTACTTATACATTTCTTTTTGTTCATAATCTTTCCTTCACATGTGAAGTATTCTTTTTTGGTAACTTTAACCCGTCGTTTGGTTTTACTGGGAAATCCAAATATAACAACAAAAGTAGGTGTTTCCATTCAAAGTTTTCAATTTTGTCAATTCTTCTATATGTACACGAAACCGAAGCAAAATTTAAGTAAAGCATTAATTAGTAGATGTTACTACTAATCGATCGGTACCTATTGCATTTTTACATGATGACTTTTCGGAGAGAAAGTAGGAGGCGATATTTTTTTTTTTTCAGAACTGTACAATCGTATGTTATTTTTAATAATGCAATACAGAAAAAAGGTTTTTTTAAATTATTATTTTGCTTTCTTATTTTCTAAGGAGCTTTGTCTTTATATCACTGCATCCAAAATTAAAAGGGAATTCTATTTTATTTATAAAAGAATACTTAGAGAAATTAAACGATTTAAGTAATATATTTCCTGGTAACGCCAAAAATCTATCTATTGTGCTATATTTAATGCAATGTTTGGTATATCGCTTCTATAGAATGGAATTGAAAAAACAGTAATCCTTTTTTATTTGTATTCATATGCATTAAATGAAAGTAATAACAGGTATACAATACACAAGTATTCCAAAATAGATATTTTAGTATTGTCTTTTAAAATATTGTCGATAGAAACGTACTTTCAATCACAAATGCATATGAATAAAGATTTTAGTTATCGCATTTATGGATTTCGAAATTTTTTGCCATTGTTTATGAAAATCTGTAGACTGCATGTTGTAATGAAAAAATGAGAAAAAATGATTTACAGGAGTTACGTAAGTCAGATTTGAAATCGTCAAATGTAGAAAAAGATGATAGTTATATCTATGGTTTATCTACCTAATCGCGTGAGAAGCATGCAAAAATGTCAAAAAAACATTTCTTAAAATTCTTCGTGCATATTAGTGCTTTTACAGAAGTTTTATTAAAGACATGTTGCAGATATCCTAAAAATATATGTTTGAGTACATTTTTATAGACTGATTGAACCTGATCAATATTGATATAAAATGCCACAAAATTTGAATATTTTTATGCCACAGATGTAATTTTACTTGTCCTTTATTTTAAAAAAATAACTAGGGTTTTTTTCGGCTAAAATTCCATGTACACCAAAGCAGTCTACATGATTTTATTTGAAAGACAATGTCTTTATATTCTATTTACTATTTGAAAGAATATCTCGGGCTTTCTTAGGCTTAAATTCCATGTATTCTAAAGTGAACTACATTATTGTATTTCACAGACACTCTTTGTAAAATATATTTACTGAATATATCAATAGAAACATAAGTAATTGGTGAGGGATTAGGAATAAGAATAATTTAGTAGGTACAAATTTAACAAATGTTTTGGAAAAACAAAAAAAAAGTTTTATTTTTACATTTCCTAGCATATAGCTTTGTTATAAACTCACGATACTAAACTGAACAAAAATCTTTAAATTTTATTTTAGTGAAAAAGAATGTTATATGAACCAAAGACGAAGTGAGCCAGGAATTATATTTCGCTTTTTATATGCATTTGTTAAATGAATTACGAAAAACTAAGTAAAACTGTTTTATATAAGTTATTCTACAGAAAATTAAAATACATAAATTTTTACTGAAAATATATGACATGTTTGACAAACAAAATCATTATACAGAATTTACATCGTAAATTAATAAATATGTACGTACTTTATCGAGATTTGTAAGTAACCTAGCGTTAAGGAAATTAAAAATTAGAAATTCTTCAAATTAAGTAAATTTTCATTTTAAATTTCAAAGGGGGAAAAATTCATTTTCTTCTAGAAAATATTTTTAAACAAAGTAAATATTTTCAACTAAAAGTACCCTGAACTGAAACTTAAATTAAAACTATGTATGCAGAGAGGAAATTGGTATTTCTATCTCTTTAAGTTTAATAATAAAGATAGTCTAAAACTACTTTAAAATGCTTATCTTATCTATATCTATATTATGCAAAATTTCCATAACATCCAAATAAGTGTTTTTGGACATGTTTAAATTATATGATTTTAAATACGAAATGAAGATATTTTATAACAATTGTCTTTTAAAAAATAAACTATGAAATATTAAGTGCGTTTTTAAAAAAGAAAAATATTTTTTTTTAAATTTCTCATATTAAATCATCACAAAATTTGACGAAGCGAAGGACTTACTGTTAAAAATATTAAATGGTCATATAATTATGTATGTTATTTTTTAATGATGACTTGTATTTTTTTACGCTAGTAATTTTTGAAACTTGTTGTAATGTATCCAGTTCGATGAGTTATAAGTTTTATGTCACAACATCTGTAATCTTTGGTATTTTGTATATTAGATTTTTTTTTCGCTTTCTGGTACGTTATTTAAATTTTAAAATATTATGTAAGTTTTCGGGTGTACTAAATACCTTAAGTGTTTTAGGATTCGAGACTTTTTAAATATTTCCACATTTTTTGTTATAATTATTTTTTTGAGTTTCTCATGTATTTTTTAATGTTAAAAAACAAATGTCAAAGAAACATGATATAAGATAGAAATAAATAAAAAGGCTAAAACTTACCAGAATATTCCAAAGAAAAAAAAAATATATAGATTATTTCGAAATATTATCCTGAAATGCAGTTTGGTAGTTTTTAATAATAATTAATGTGACGCACATATTTTCCTCCTAATTAAAACGCTAATGAACGTACCTGGCGTTCATAAAATGGAAAACACTTGACAAAATTAATGATTAATAGAGATTTATTTAATTATTCATTATGAGAATTTTAAAGTGTTTCGAATGTCATGAATGTCTGTATAAGTAGCGTAGACAGCATATGAAAATGTACTTATGGAAAGTATGTATTAAAAGATTAATGTGGAAAACAGTGTATCAATTATAGATGAGGTATTCAAATATAATCATGATCAAATGTAACATATTTTATTTTGGTGATATCTATGTGTGCTTCAATTAATAAAAATGATTATCAATATTAAATTTATTCCGATAAAAACTTATTAACTTGCATTTTTCTTTTAGTAATATTATTTTAAATATTTTTCATATCACATTTTATGTTATAGGGAAGAGTGGGGATAAATGAGACGCTTTTCGTTTTTATTGTGTTACCCAAAAAGTGTTTTGTTTAATATATTTTATGATACATAATGATATTATTATGACATTATGATGGTATTAGGATATTATGATATATATTACGATATTATGATATATATTGTGATATATACTCTTACTAAAGCTTTAAAAACAAGGTAATTTTTTAACAATGCTTCATTTAGAAAGTATGTTTTATTTTTTACCCATAACCACTCCCCCATCCACCCCAGGTCCGGAGATGAATAAAACATTCTTATTAAACTGCAGTACATGATTTTGAATGTTACGATAGAGGACAGGTAGATTATTAATTTTCATTTCTAAGTTTTAATACTATTCTACGTTTCAATATTTCTAGCTTTAATAACTCTAAAATAAAAAGTATTTTTCTTAAATGAGTTAAGTACGTTCATAATACATTAGTTAGATTAAATTTATGAATGAAGTGAATAAATTATCTAAATGCCAATGTTTTGTACATAAATGAACATATTTGTAGTTATCTTTTAATCTTTAAATACCTTGAATTGATATATATTAATATTATCACAATCAAACCGTCAAAACTTGTTGTACCCATCCCGAACACACAATTTATACTGTAGCGTGCTGGTTCATGGTTAACCCGAGATAGTTAAGTAAAGAAGTCAGAAAATAAATTAAAACCAATTTGTTTAAAACCTTAAGGGAAAGGACGATAGTTAAGTCTCATTCACAGAAATTTACCTCAGACTGATGAATGCTGTCTAAATAATCCCACTAGAGAAATACACTTTATTACACCGTAAGAAATACCACTTGAGTAAGACGAGTAAATAAAACGTTAACGCATAGATGATATCTTAATTTTAAAACTCCGGAACTAACTTGAATTCCACCACTTTGCCAAAAGATGGCTAAATACCTAAAATCAAAGCAACCCGCGTCCGCCAACACAATCTTTATTGAAATAATTAATCTTATTTAGCTTACCAAATCAAGCGTCGAATCTAAGCAAACTTCACAATTGCAATGCAACTTCTTTCTGCTGATAGAAGCGGGTCTTGAATTTCTCTGGGGTGAAATACGAGCAAATCCAACGATATACATATTTTCACCTGTTTAAATACATTACTAATTGACCAGAAATGCCAAAATTTACATAAAAATGCTGCGAAACGGAGAAAAATCACAAATTCCAAAGGACACATGCATTCGTCGAATATTAACGTAAAATAGTCTACAGATGTCGCTTCACGCACACAGCTGTTATTTTCACAATACGATCTCAATCAAAACAAACGGCTACCTTTGTGAGGACTCGCCAATCCACTACAACAGAAAAATAGGCCTTAATTACCATGTGGGATCATAACATAAGAATGTGATATCATTAATTTGTACCGAACGTAAGTAATATTCATGAACCATGATACATTTATTTTGGTATGTGTAATTTGTCAGAGAAAATTAATGATAAAAATAACTTCGACAAATTTACTTTCGACTAATCAAAATATAAATCATATATTCTAGCTCAAGACCAGAATAAACAATCTAAAAGCAAATTTGAAAAAAACAAACTACATCAGCAATGATATTAAATGCAAAATATAAAATATTTACAATTTTTAGTTGGTGAGTGATCACAAAGCCCATTCATCCCTACACATACATAATATAATTTTAAATGTAATGTTATTTTTGATCGACAAATTTTATGACATCTAATCTAATTTACTCTTTCGCGAGTTTTATTTTCAAAGCAATGTGCAATATTTGAGGGAAACAGATGTGAATATATTTGTAAAAATTACCTGGACACATTAAAATTAAAAATTAAATGTTAATTTTGAGGTAAAACGTACAGTATTTTCTGATTATTCAATTTTTATTTTCTGATTTATAAAGAATATTTGACACAAATCACACTCATTGAAATTATTAATATGAATATAAATAAAATAACTTATATGACTGTTTCAGTACTTGGCAGCAAGGAGGCATATCTATTAACGTATAATAGATTTATTTTCAAACTATATACAAACTATCACAAAACTCCGTTTAAACATCAATTACCACTAAAATAATGTTATCCATCGGTACTACTGGATTAAATGCGTACCTCTAATAAAACGGCCGTGTATTTGCGCCACCGTCAGTCATAAAGACTTATTATTCATTAAGATATAACACCTGTCTACTCGTAGTTCAAACGAACTACTATACTCCATTCGCTGAAAGAAGATAACAGAAATAAACAAATGCACATGCGGACCTGGCGCTGTGCCAGAAGTGCCAAACAGACTGTCTGAAATGTTTGAGCTTCTGCTTTTTCAAATCGAAATAAAAAATAAAATTTGCCAACCTAGAGATTTGTGCCAAATGTGTGGCTCCTTTGCGATTTTTCTACAACCCGTTTGTTTACTTTCGTTATCTCCTTTACCTGAACAGATAATAGTTTACTACATCCACAAATTTTACTAGCTGGATGACTATCATGTAGATTAATCTGTGCAGAAGCACTCTTTTCTAAGTCGAAACGATTATTTTAACAGTTTTATCATTCTTTTCCCAGTCGATATCTTTGTTTTTAATGGACTTGTACTTTACAATCTATAGTATTATAGCATTGGTTATAGTATTGGTTAAATTTTGTAGTATTCTTATTATCAATTTATTATTTTATATTTCCATTACACCCAGACAATCTGCACTTATTAATCTATTCATATTATACCTGTTTCTTTACCAGTGCAGCGCGTCTATGCGTAATCGGAGCTTTCTGTGCCTTGTGGTTGCATGAGCAGGAGTCTTCACATAACTTTATATCTACTAAATTCGACCGGAACCGTTTCTTTAGCGTTCTAGAAGGAGTTTCCCCCATGTCCTTCAGAGTCCGGTAGTGGTTTTAAATTAACTTTCCATTGATTCTAACATTTTTTATGTTTTTGTTTTGTGTTTGTGTTTGTATTGTATTGTCTTTTATATGTGCATGATCCTCTCAATGAAGTCGATCAGAGAACACCTGCATTCTGACTGTACGGCTCGCCGAATGTAAAGCCATTGGCGGGGAGACAACCTTAGCCAAGGAGTGTCTAATCGTCAGGGACTGATTTTCATCGAAGTCCCGGGTTGGCGAGAGGCTCCTCCCGCTCTTCGCGGACAATGAACTGGTTGTTTCCTCCCTCCCTATGACTCGACAATCGGAAGGCGCGACAAAGCCGCGTTGGAGAAACTCGTTGGAGAACCTCGACATATGGGTGAGGCCCCGGTCCCTATCTTGGGGTTCCGGCTACGGAGCCATTGGGGGCTCTAGGTGTCTTCGTGGTAGTTTCCTCTGATTTGGGGATCCACCGTGTATCGCAACAACCTTTGTCGTCATCTCATGGATATAATTGGAGTGATGCGCAGGTGGCGATGCTCCTACTGGGTCGCATTGCTTACGGGAGGCATCTCCTGGTCGAGAGCGTTATAAGTCCCTCAGGACTTGCGTGCGACGGTTGACGCGCATGACGGGCGCCACTCTGGCGACTGGCGGCACAGAACACTTTTTATATCATGTGACTAACATCATAACTATTGATTGTCATGACGTTGACACATTATTTCTTTACATGTATTTACTAAAACCAATTTACTTTCGATCAATTTTATATTTCCCTTTACATGTTTCTCCCCTTATCAGTAGTCTTTTAGGAACAAAAAATCACGAAGATTGCATTTCTGCAAACGTTGTTTTGTCTTGAATAAGAATATGAACAAAGAGGACTGTTCGAACTGAACATTCAGACTGTAATTTTGCGGTAGTTTTACTATTCACAAAATGTGGTAAAAAATCGTGAAATTAAAAATTTTCTGTCACTTTTGTTTTCCCATTTCAAAACAATTCTGTACTTAGTTTGTACACACTTTTTGCTTCCGTTAGACGATGGGAGGTATGGGGAGGGGGGGGGGGGGTAAAAAGTGTATGTTTTCGAAACAAAAACTTGTTACGTGTGGATACTTAACACGTTAAAATTGATAAAACTTCAAACATTTTATAAAATAATAAAATACAATATAAAATAGACGTTTCGAATTCAATTCTGAATCTGCTATCAGTATATAACATTACAGATGCACAAATAATCACAAAAAGAGCCAACGTCAATCAGTTAAATTTATAATCAAAATAAAATAGAATATTCAGATGGGATCGGGATTGCTTCCTTCTGATACAATTCATTCACCTTTGTAAACCACATCTCTATGAAAAAAAATCTGCCTATTGTAAATGTTGCAATTTGAGTTAATTACCTGTGCATTTCCAAAAACTCGGAACCGTTTCCGAAAATCAGTGGTAGCAAAAGAATCTTTATTTTTATAAATGCTTCTTTAAATATCAAAAATATATTAGTTTATGCAGTTTCAATAGATAAAAATCACTTTTCGGAAACGTGAGTAACTCGGACGATGTTATTGTAGATTTTCGTTCGTTATTGTATTCTATTTAACTACTTTAAGAAGCTTTTCTCTTTTTTTTTCAATGTAAGGAATTAGTTGAATAAAGAAAATATTATTATTCGAAATCAGTCGTAATCAAATTCCAAAAGAAAACAGCTCATGGCAACACTCTGATTAACATTAATATTCCATATTTAGTCAATTATAATTTAAAATAAAAGTGCATTATATAGTTTTCCAACCTAAAACTAAAATAAAAACACTGTATACGTTTATCCTTCCTTAAAACAATGAACATACTTAAAATTGATTAAAAACATGCTTGAAGCAAAACTAATTTTTCATAACATTTTAATTAAACTTGTTTGAAACTTCGTTTCGTAAACCTTTGTGATACTAAAACAAAATAGTAAGTAATATGTTTATAAAAATTATGAAGTCTTTCACATTCATATGCAAATTTTTAAATGTTTTCAGTTAATTATAATTCGTTTGGTTAATCCTAGGCAAAGTTTCGGTACTTTTTTTGTCGCAGAATTTTGTAGTTTTATGTTTGGTTAAAATTACATTTTTTTTTGTGAAAAGCAAACGAATGTAGACTACTTTACTCTCTGAAATCATATAATACAGTTTTCTTGATTAAAGAAACGTTATGTAGTAAAATTTATTACGTGTGTTAAACTTATTTTGTTTATATTTTGTTCAATTTCCATATATTAAGATAAGGTATTATTTTCTTACATATATACTGTTATAAATATTCAAATTATAACCTTTTTCAAAATATCTTTAAAAGATTAGCAGTTGAACTCTTTTTTAAAGCTATATTTATTTGCATTATTATACTTTAGTAGGAATTTAGTTGCATTGATTTTAACTTGGGTTTCATTTATTTATCCCGTCTACTGATATTCGTATTTTTTATCATCACACTCCCAAAATATTCATAATTTTCCAAATATGTATTCACACCCTTAATAGTGTTTTAAAATTAATGTTGCGTTAAAAAAAAAAGTTCTTAAAATCTATACTCTAGAAATTTCTGATATATATATATAGGTAGCCCAAATGAAAGTGGCACTACAGTCAGTTTGAGAAACGTTTAATGGTATTAATATAAATTAGTATAGAAAAGAAAGAAGTAACACATAGGCTAGAAAAAGTCACCTGGTAGGTTGAAACAAGTGTACCAGGGGTGAACGAGACGATGGATACCCTGGATGAAAAAGCATCGGGGTTGGTTGTGGGAACAATTTTGACGGCAGGTTGGACCCCATTATCGTCGGCAAATCGCCGTCCGTTCAGAGCTTTCTTGAGTGAATCAAACACACGGCGATAGGTCTGTGCTTTAAGGTGGATGTTCGAGAACTTTCCAGCAGAATTGCCATAACAATGTTTGGCAAGTTACAACTACATGAGGACGAGCATTATTATGCAAGAACATAACACCGCGTGACAGCTTGCCACGTTGGCAGTCCCTAGCACTCACGTTTCCCGCTGTTAAAAACTGCACGACCTCACGATGACACGCAGGCATCCATGATGCGAATGATGTCTTTTAACGTGCTCCTACGCTGTCACATGCGCATAAGACGGGATATGACAATATCGCATGAATTTCCAGCATTCTGAACCCTCTAATGAAGCATCGCAGTCATCTTTCTCTTCAAATGGCGGCGTTATTACAGCAATGCTACTTTCACTTGGTTAGTCCTTTTACTTAAAGAGAATGACGTGTAAAATGAATACGTGCAGTCGTATGTGAATAAATACTGAATTAGAAATTTCATGATCGATTTATTTATTTATGAATTTTGTAATCTAAATAAGGTTTGCATTAGGCTTTTAATCTTTTAATAATTCTGGTCACACACAGATCATATTTCAGAAAGATGATGTCTTTATGTCTTTTGCCTTACTAAGATCTATATGTGCGATGGATTTCTTTGTAATTGATCTTGCCATTGTACAACAGAAATCATGTATACTTCTTTGTCAGTGGGGAGTGGATAAATTGGAAGCTTCACTCGCATTTGTCTCGCTGCCTTTCAATATTTTTTTTAATCTGATCTTTTCTAAAACTGGATATAGGCATAGAGCCCCAAATGGTCAAGTTTAGTGTGGAGTTTTTGTATTTGATATGTGCATTAAAATAATATAACCCGGCAAACTTTCTTTTTCCGAATATGGAATTGACATAGAAATCCGTATATTAGATCTATTGCCATTCAATGACTTACTTGAATATATACGGTCGATGTAAAATGAATAATGAGATTAATATTTGAACAAAAACGCACAATCGAAGCGTATTAGCACGCCACATAGTCTTACAAAATTGGGATTTCTCATTAAAATTGCTCTTACAACATGATTACCCTACATGTAAAAAAAAAAATAAAATAATAAAGCCACGTTTTTAAAACTATTTTTTTCCGGTAATATGATTTCTATATTTCAATTAACTTGTTCGAAAACTTTGATATTAATTTTCATAAGACAATCTGCTGTTTTTTTTGCTAGTTTATTAAGTTAAATCTTTTTATTCAGAAAATTCATATTTTTAAAATAATATAATTCCTTATAAAGCCTTAGTCTGTTTCAAATCTGCAAATTTATTAATGTAAGCGGATTATAAGGGGAATTAAAAGCTAATGTTTCAGTCAGTTCTAAGGGAAAATATTTTCCCTTTCTGATTTTATGGAAGTTAGAATGATTGATTCTTGATGGCTTAAGACACTATCTAATTTGTTATTTAATTAGATCGTATTGAGTGAAATGATAATACATATTCATAATTAGCATCACAAAACCACAATACATTTCTATTTACATATATGAAAGATATAGTATTTTCTTACATTTGTATTTAATATTATGATGCTTTTATTTGTCTCTAAAGAAAACGTCTAAAAAATGTCTTTATTTGATAACAGTAAAAGTACATTGGCATTTACATTGGCATTTACATTAGAATTTCAGATATCATGAGGTATTTGAAAGTATTTTTCCTTAGAAAAATGGGCGTGATAAACATTCAGATTCGACCAGTTTTAATATTCTTTAAAAATTATAATCTGAACTCGAAAAATCTCAACAATATTTTATCAAAATTGTTCAAATTTCAGTACATTACCAAAATTTGAATTATCTAAGACGATCGAATATTACGTATTCTGTCTATGACATAATAAATCCTCCGTAAGAGAATAAAGTTTAAAGAATGTGACAGTCTTCTGAACAAAACCCATCTGTATTTAACAGTCTAATATGATATTTCGATGCAGATCCGTGTTAGTTTTCGTACACTGAATGCTACACGTTACAGAACACTGATTTATTGCGACAATGTCGTAACGTCTGACCACCATTGTACTGCGTACAAATATACAGGGTGTCCATAATTAAACGACCCCACTTTAAAGCTGTGTACAGACGAAACTATTGGTCAGAAAGTTGTGAAATTTTGTGGAGAACATAATGAGAGGATGGGAATTTGTTTGAGCGAAGAAAAAAATAGTTCAAAATTTCACCACCAGAGGGCGTTTTCTACTGAATTACACATTTAGCATATATTTGCGATAGTTTACAAATTTTATTACAGTAAAAGATATTCAATAAAACTTTTTTTATGACATGTTCTTAGCATTTTCCAAAACACTCCGGACGACTATGGAACATGCTATCTTACGATTCCAGATTGTAGCTGAAAATGATGTCCGTCATGTCGAACATATGTTCTAATAAATTTTTTAAACTATCGTAAATGTATGCTAAAGGTTATGCTAAATTATGTATAAATTATCTATAAAAACGCCCTCTGGTGGCGAAATTTTGAACTAATGTTTTTTTCGCTCAAACAAATTCCCATCCCTTCATTATGTTCTCCATAAAATTTCCCAACTTTCTGACCAATAGTTTTGTCTGTAGACAACTTTAAAGTAGGGTCGTTTAATTATGGACACCCTGTACTTAGCACAAGCAGTTTTTATTATTTTTTTTTAAATTCCTACTATTAGCTCACACTCTCTATATATTTATATATCTTGTTCAAATTTTCAATCGTTAATAAAATATTTTCTATTCATCCTATCAAGTTCAAATACATTTTTTTAAACTTGTACCGGATGACAATTGATGTTAATACAGTTTTTTCAAATATTAATTCATTAATTAAATTTAATTAATTAATTTTAATTTTATATTTCATTTCTGTTCAAAAGTATAGACTCACTCCATATTTATAGTCTCACCTTCACACGTAAAATGATAATGGGGATGTTCACGGACGAAGATCAGGCGGCTCGCGTGCGAAGGAGAATATAAATGTGGAGTGCGTCTATACTTTTGAAAAGAAATGAAGTGTAAAACTAAAATTTAATAATAAAATTTAATTAATTAATTAATATTTGAAAAAAAAACTGCATTATCGTTAACTGTAACATCGCTATGGCACTTTATTGTGAAGTTTGGTAATTTTTGAAATTCAATATTTGAAAAACGGCATAATCATTAGATTTTAAATTTATATCAAGAAAAATAAAAAAAATTTAACTTTCTAACGTAGTTTGTCTAACAATTTTGTGATAAATACTTTTCGAGCTATTAATTTTTGGTATTTTAGCTATTTATTTATTTATTTTTTAATACATTTCAATAATTTCTCTTATGTAAGATATTTAGCAGGATATAAATTTAGGAATAAATACCGTCAGTGGCGAAGCGTGTAGATCGCTGGAAAAAATTTTCAATTTGACCTAAGTAGGATTTGACTAAAAAAAAAGTTTTTATATTACTTGTTTAAATTAAAACGCCATGAATTTGCATTTGTTTTTTAGTTACTATTAATAATTGAATAAATGTCTAATAAGAAAAATAGTAAAACCTTTTAATTTATTAATGACAAATAATGAAATGTTTGTATTTTTGGAATATGTAAATTGCATTTCCTATTATGAAATATATTCGACCACTTGCATTTCCTATTATGAAATATATTCGACCACAATTGCATTTGCAGAAAAAGTTGCATATGTCCATGAGACAAGATCGAACTGTATTTGTATCTTCCTGTGACAAAAATTCTCGGCCGGAATGAGGTGTGCAAAATGCAAAATTTTATATATAATATTGAACTTAAGTTGCTTCAAGCAATGTCTACTCATCAGTTCTATGACTATTCAGGTTATCAGCCATAAAGTATTAATTTACATCAGATACACTATTGATTAGAGAAATATCAAGCCGTCGCGGAATCACGTTGGCTTTTTTGAAGTGAAATAAAATTTCAATCACTTGGTGTGAACGTTAATCATGATGCAGGAAAATCTGCTTTTTGCAAAATGATCGAACTTTACTGTTAGCTTCCTATGATATCACAAACATGTTTCGGGAGTCAGGTTTCAAAAACGTAAATTGAATGTAGATAATAAACATATTTTCATTCAAACACATTATACTGTGTATTTCTACTTTGAATCATGTTACCCCCCATAAAATATTATTTGATATCATTGCAACGAAATCAAACATCGCACGTTTGATGTGAAAGTAAATCATAATTCAGAAATTTCTGCTTTTCTTGTAGCTTTACATAGTGAAAAGCTAATACCATAGTTACAACTATAGTACCGAGTAAGGATATTCCACCCTTGCTGTAAGATCAAAATTGTCGGTAAATGTTGAACCAAAATACAGATTCATAAGTCCCTTTCGTGTAAATGGGAGATGCTTTTCTCTACTGACCTGTGCCTTTGGAAATTGGCCTCTCATTTTGTTCAGCAAAGGGGTATTTTTAACGAAGACAAAACGTAGCTATAAACCCTTGAGGTTTGTGGCTTCCGCTATTACACATTTGATGTGCTGTGGAACCATATACTGCGGATCCGGTTTCTTAATTTCTGTATCGTGAATTTTAATTAAAATAAATCAAGATTCTTAATTAAATGTCTAAAAATATACTAGATGAAACCCGTCAAAACTTGACGGAAAAAAATTACTATAACAATATTAGTAAAATAAGATTCTTTATTACATAAGGAGTGCGTATGAAACAGATTTTCAAACATTTTATTTTTAAAAAAAATTTCCTCAGTCAAATACAGTACTATTTCCTATGCAAACTCCAAACGAACAATCCGTAAACAACTGTGTAATGCAAATCAGTTTGACATTACTGCCATATTCCCCACGGCAAGCAAGAAAATTTCATGGGCCTATGAAGTATCATACAAATAGTATATCCCTACTTTCATCTCATATTCAGTAAATAAAGCACACATCCATCCCCCCCCACCTGTGATAATGCAACCGAATGAGTTTCTATGCGCATTGCATCTTTGCGCTATGTGCATTGCATCTGCCTTAAGGAAGCGTCAAAATTCGAGGTTTAAATAAAAAGCTCTAAAATGTTTAAGTTAAAAGTTTTCAAATGTCCTCTTTAATCATTGTCCGTATCTTATAAGACGCATCCACTGTTTTAAGGGGGGAGATCAGGTTGAGCAGCCGGAAAATGACAATAATTTGACCATTACTAAAAGCTCTGTAGTTTCAAAACCAATTAATGAAATACAACAATTTTTTTTTCTATACTTTCATAAAATACTAATGTTTTTCAAAAAACATTCAAATATATATATTTAGCAAGATTAATTAGTTAAATTTTAATGACAAAATTAACGTTTTAAAAATGTGAATTTTCAAATATGCATTTTGCGCGCAAGATTTAAAAAATTCTACTGCAGATATATATTTAATATTGAATTTATATTTACTTATACTACTATATTTTACACTGAACCTCAATTTAAAAGTATATTCAAATTCATTTGCACAATTAATGACTTTAAAAATCATATTTATGAAATTTAGTAAAAAAAATACGTTTATTTATTCAATAAAAAATTTTCTATGACAAAACTCAGGCTACATTGAGGTTCAGTGTAAAATATAGTAGTATAAGTAAATATAAATACAATATTAAATATATATCTGCAGTAGAATTTTTAAAATCTTGCGCGCAAAATGTATATTTGAAAATTCATATTTTTAAAACGATAATTTTGTCATTAAAATTTAACTAATTAATATTGCTAAATATATATATTTGAATATCTTTTGAAAACCATTAGTATATTATGAAAGTATAGAAAAAAAATTGTTGCATTTCATTAATTGGTTTTGAAACTACAGAGCTTTTAGTAATGGTCAAATTATTGTCGTTTTCCGGCTGCTCAACATGATCTCCCCCTTAAGATAATAAATTTTTATGTAAAGATGAATAATTTTTTTTACAATAATAAATCAATCTGTAGATGAGGGATATTTTTAATGTTTTCAAGTGTAATTTATTTGTATGGTTTCTTCGGTTCCTTTACATAATGAGGAAGATTAGTCCTTTTCCACCACAGTCGGGGATCTTTTCCCTCTTATACAGTTAAATATCCAATGGATCGTTAAAATAATAATAAAATACAGTTCCTAGCATATTCTGATGCAACATATACATCAACGAATTCAAAATATCAATTTCATGTTAATCATAAACTGAATATATATATATATTTTGACAGACTTTAGTTTAGCGCCAAATCTTTGGGTAATCTGATCCTATGATTTATCAGGTTTTTTTATTATTATTCTTTTTTTCACTTTTCATGATGGTTAGGAAAATCTATTTCCAACTGTGACAACTTTCCCAGGGTCTAATTTACATTATTAAAACAAACTGATGGTCATTGTTGAGATAGAATTAAAAAATATGTCATGATTGTAAATTATCCAAAAAGTCGTTAAATGAGCGGCAATTTTTAAATAAATTTGAATCGAAAGCTAATTTTTTTTTCTAATTGATGATGTCAAAATTAAAATTGTAAAATGTAGTAAAAAATTGAAATTTGTAGTATTTAGAAGTGATGTAAGCGCGATGAAAGCTAAAGTGATAGCGCCGTTTGTTGTCACAACCGTTATACATTTCTAAAAATTGCCACGGTGTTTTGGCTGGCGTTCAAAAGTAGACTACCATTTTCTGACATCGAAAGAGAAATTCACAGTGAAATAAATAGGACTTTGCCGCTAATAAGAAACTGTTAAATGAACGTATAACAAACCTACCAAAATAATTCCAAAAAATATTAGTCTTACATTTAGACCTTGAGGCGGCAGCCCAGACAATCACCTCATCGAGTTCACGGCTGAAATTCCAGAATTAGTTAAAATTCGATTCGCATATTAAAACGCAATCGGTCTGCCAAGTTATATCTCGGTGGAAAACATCCGAAAACTCGATTTTAGCGGTTGGCTGGTATGTTTACCATTGTGTGTTCCTGCTCCCAGTCCCCCATGTTTCCATACCTTTGAGTGCAGGAAAACACAATGGTAAACCTACGAGGCAACCGTTAAAATCGGGTTTTAAGGTGTTTTCCACCAAGATATGATGTGGCAGACCGATTGCGTTTTAATATGCGAATCGAGTTTTAACTAATTCTGAAATTTCAGCCTTGAACTCGATGAGGTTGATTGTCTGTGCTGCCGCCTCCCGGTCTAATTGTTTTTTCTAGCTAAAAATACAATCATTTTTTCAAGGGTTTTTTAATCCGTTGGGAAAATGGTTGTTGTTTTCGGTCGGGAATGGACCTCTTAATGTACGTAATTTATTATTTTAACCGTTTTTAACTATAATTCTGTAACTTTAGAAGATTTTTTTAAGCGTTTTTAACGAAATTCTGTAACTTTAGAATATTTTTTCTTTGAATAAGCAATAGAAATGCTTAAAATCGTTACAAAAAAGTTAAAGTTACAAAAAGCATAGATGCAAACGATCAAATATGAAAAACACCCGAAATTTGGTACATTCGTGTTACAGGTGTATAGTGTGCCCCCAAGGATGAATCGTCAAGTGACCAAGATTTATCGCCAAGTTAATAAAGCATGTATGACATTATAATAATGCATGATATATATATAACATTTTTTATGCATGTGGCCAAGTTATAGTCATATATGATGCATATATGATACATATATGATGTATTTATATTAGATGTGTATATGCTGTATATAAGACATATAAGACGTAAATAATATGTGCATAATGACGTATGTGGCACATATAGGACTGTTTGGAATATATATATATATATATATGTGTGTGTATATACGATAGGATGCATATATAAACTTTGCAATGATCTTGGCGAAATCATAACTTCAAACCTTGGCATAATCATAATTCTGAGGGCCGCTAAAACACGAAAATACAGTGGTTTTTTTTATTTTTTTTTATTGTAAGTTTTTGGAACTTTTTTCCATGTTGTTATTGTAATTTGTTAAATTATTATATATATAATATTTATATATTTATTTACCATAACATTATTTTTAATAATTTTAATGTTCCTGAAATCCTTTACTTTTGTGAATTTTTTTATTCAAAAATGAAATCTTCTAACCTATATCTAAAAGAGTAATTGGTAACATGTAATCAAGGTATGCAATCAAGATGAAGCAACCCATAAAGGCTCCAGTTCTAATCTTTAAATTGGAAAATTGGAAAATCAGTTAAAATTACGTCATGTTGACACAATCATATAAATTTTATTTTTTGGTTTTATCGTGACCTACGTTATACACTTGTATAACGTAGGTCACGGTTTTATCAATGTTAAAATGCATTTCAAGCTAAACATAAAGTCATTTTCACGGGCGCAAATTTTTCATGCATACTTTGTATATGTTACTTCAATGCTTAAACAACATGTATACAAACAAAAATATATTTTGTATTTAATTGTAATGAAAAAAGGACATCAACAAAGTTATAACGCATAATGATAAAATAAACCCAATGGACAATATTCCCGTGACGTCACAATAAATATTAATTTTTATACGCTTCTAAAACACGCGGATAAATATTTTTACAGAAATTTAACTTGCAAATTACAAAATTCGGCCTAAAAGCCACGTGCCTTTAATATTTATTATTTCTCTTTTATCCTCGCAACCACAGAGTTCCTAGTTACTCTATGTCTTGCAAAAGTGGGAGTTAACCGATTGCCGACTTTATGACGTCATACGCAGAAGAAAAATTTTAATTTAAAATTACCGCTAATTAATAAAATTTTTGAACAATCGAATCAAGTCTGTGTCCAAATATCTTTCATTTAAAAAAATAATGATATATTTTGATGCAGTAGTTTGTGCTCACGGATTGTCGAAATAAAACGCTTAGCGTTTTAAATATATAGATGTTTTGCTGATTTATTAGTTATTACATTAATTTAAAAGAAAATTACGTCTTTGAAACCATGATATTAAAATTGAAAAAATGTTGTGATGCGTAGTTTCGTACAATCGATAAAATTTAACTGACATCACAAACTTTTATCCAACAGTCGAAAGGGATAATTAAGAGAAATAATGTAAGTAAATAATTATCCAAGATTATTAATAAATGCAATAATACATTGTAGTATTAGCGATAACATTGGTCAAATATTATGTCTTTTAATAAGAAGTATCACTTAGAAAATTGTTTTATTTGATTTTATGCATTAAAGTTAATTGTATTATTGTTCACGAATACATTATGTACTTTTCAATTATTTTGATTTTACCTCAGACTTGATTTTATATTAAAAAAAAAAAAAGAGCAATTGCACTTAAACGCCTCTCACGTTCTTTTTTGACTTTATAAAAAAACAAAAGTAAAAAAAAATGAAATAGAAATTTATGAATACATTTTTATTAGATTTTAATGAATATAATAAATGTTTTCGTTATGATTCACAGAAATATAAGTATACTTTAATAGAGTGCAGTAGTTTTTTTAAATACAATTTTTAACATGATTTTGGCTATTTCTTATATCTTCACTTCACTGCTTGTTAATTACTGAATAAACAATTTCTATGATAAGATAGTTATATAAAATAGTATATTTTATATAAAAGAGACATTTAGAAGCATAAAATAAAATTAAAATATCTACTGCTAATAAACTATTAAAAAATACGACGTTTTTTACTTCCTATAACATTTAGTGTAGTAACATATAATTTTATTAGGGTGTACGAAAATAATTTTCGTTTTTTGAATGTTTTTGTATCAAAGCCTGTAGCCTGGCACTTTTTCACCCCTATTGTTGAATATAACATGTTATTTGAGAGGTTATATGTGTTCCTTTATATTCTATAATCATACATACTTCTTTCTTTTATTTTTAGGTCACATAAAGAGTGATACAAATGTTGAGATTTTTTCATCTTAAGGCATTATTTTAAATTAGGCCTTAGAACTAATAAATATGTCTCCAAAATTCGTGTCGTTGAAGGTCAGGACAAGAGAAGCGTCGGGACTGTTCAAGACAAAGCCAAACGTTTTAAGAAGGGAGCCAGCACCTTGAAATCAAACCCAGAAATGGCAGGCCATCATTTGGGAATTTTGACCAGTTGGAGAGAAAATTGAGTGAGAACCCACAACTCACATCCGAATACTGACGGAAGAAATAAGATCCACATAGCACACCATACGACAAGGTTTACTGAAGTTTAAACAAACTTGCATGGAGTCAATGGGTGTATTCTCTTCTAATTTCCTCTTCAAATTGGAAAAAAATCTCAACTGATGGTCTGTAACTTCTGGGTTTGTTTTCAAGCCGGATGTCCCCTTCCTTAAAACGTTTAAATTTTTTAAAACTCTCCGTCGTACACTGTAAAAAATTTTGGTCAACAATTACGGTACATATACTGGCAACTTTGTGACCAGTATATATACCGTAATTTAACTGGACGGTATATGTACCGTGAAATATTTAAAGTATATGTACCGGCTACACGCCCCCCTCTCCTCAGGCCTGCACGCATTACGTAACAAGAGCAAGAGCGTCATTTCAGGGGTTGCCGTACACCGAGGCGGGGCTACCAGCTTTTTTCCTTACTGAAAAATAATCATTTTATGGTATCAATAGCGATTTTTTACTGAAAAACAATCATTTAATGGTATAAATACCGTGTATAATCGAAATGGCACACATATGACTTTTTTACGCTTGATATACCTTAGAAGTACGATACTCATACCGTAATGAGTGAAAACGGTACAAGTACCGTTAATTTACGGTACATCTACTAAAATTTTACGAATTTATTTTACAGTGTAGCCTCCAACAGTACGAATTTTTCGGTCACCTTGATTGGTTTTAAGGACTAGTTTAAAATAATGCCTTAAGATGTAAAACTCTTAACATCTCTATTCTTCTTTATGGGACATAAAAATGAAACAAATAAGTCTGTTTGATTATAGAATATAAAGGGACACGTATAACCTCTTAAATAACATTTTATGTTCAACACTAGGGGTGAAAAAGTGACAGTTACGTGCTTTGATATAAAAGCATTCAAAACCCGAAAATTATTCTGTTACACCATAATATAACAATAATAAGACATATGCTAATAAACAAATAAAAAGTACGACGTTGATTACTTCCGATGACAGTTAGTATAGTTGCATAGAATTTTATTGATGAAAAAAAAATGTTTTAAATAAAATTTATAACCCCAATATTTTTTCGTTGTAAACATAAATTCTTATACAATAATCAAATTAAATATATGATAATTTTTATTTGTGTTACGTTCTTAATTAATTTACATAACTTTGAAATACTGAGTGTGTGCAATTTATGTAATTTTTTGTTTAAATCAACAAGACTTAAATTCTGTTACGTGCAAAAATGCATTATAATACAAGCACTACAACCTATACAGTTGTTAAAATAATGTACTTCTTTATTACAAGACTCTAAAAAAATAGTTTCCATTGATTTTTAGATTTTTACTATATTGTTATTCACAAATACATTATATACTTTACATTTATTTTCTTTTTTACATCATACTCTTAATTTAAAAAAAAAAAAAAGCAATTACTGTTAAAGACCACTCGTGTCTCTTTTTAACTTTATGAAAGGCGATTTAAACGTTCACCTAAAAAATATATCTTTCGAAATGGTATTTAACGAATAAAACTTTATGAATACTAAAAGGAAGGAAATAAAACGATTCGTTATCATTGCCAGTAAAAACAAGTATACTTAAAATAAGTGTAGTTTTTTCCTACAATTTTCTCATGGTTTTAGTGATTCATTTTCCTTTGAAATTCAGTTCATATTAATGATTGAAAAATGTTATATCATCCAAATAACGTGCATTCAAAATAAAGAGTTTTCAAATAAAAAAAATATTATTAAAATTTGTGTATTTCATAACCAATTAAAGAAGTTGGACGATTTGTACTTTTTAACACATTCTTCTTTAGTTGCATGTAATTTTTATATAATATATTTTTTTTTTATAAAATAACATTTATAAATATATATATATAAAATAAAATTTTTCGCCGAAGTATTTTTCACTGCAAGAATTAAATACATTTTAATAATAAAATTCAAATAAAATATAACTTTTGTTTATGCATTGCAAATTAAAATTATTTCTTAATCAGTATGAGTAAATCACGTATTCTTAATAAATTAAACATATATTCTAATTGAATAAAACTACCCATACAGAATCACTGTTTAACATTATAAAATGCATGCAAAAACTATTGTTATTAAAGTGAATAAAAACTATTTTTGAAGCTTTATGAAATTTCTTCTGTTACATGCAAAATTACATTGTAATTAAGCAATCCAAGCCATTCATTTTTTTTTAATGATGCATTTCCTAATTACAGTATAAGTGAATCGTTTCCTCTCTTTTAGCGTTTAAATTTAGCTGAATTATCATCGTCAAATACAATATGTAATTTCCAATTTTTAGGTTTTCACATCCCCCGAGTTCTGGTAAAGCAAGTACGGGTCGGAAAGCCCCGACTTATGGCCTAGGGCCTGGTTCCCTTCTGGGTGTCCAGCTCCGAAGCTACTGGGAGACGCCGGCCCGTCCTCAAGTGTCTCGTGGTGACTACCCTGCTGGGTTTTTCATGTATCGCAACGACTGACGTCGTCGACATGTGGGTTTAAGGTTGGAGAGTCCGCAGGTGGCGGTCCTCTGGCCGGCCGAAGCGCCGTGGGAAGCAGCTCCTGCTGGTGCGATAAAAGTCCTTCAGGACTTGGGTTCGGTGGTGGCCTACGTGACGGGTGCCACTCTGGCGTCTATCGGCGCAGCTTTCTTTTAAATCAGACTCTTGATTTTGTAAACAAATGAACAATTACTCTTAAAGAACGCTAGCAACCCATTTTAGCACTTTCAAACATGTTTGAAAAGAATTTATGAATTCGGTTTGTCTGTATCTGTCTGTTTGGCCATCTTGCGGTCTCTCCGTGCTCGAACTCTGATAAACATGCTCGAGTTTCCATGTAGTTTTATATGTTTTTGAAGTTCAGTATAGAATGTCCGTTATAGTAAATGAAGTATATGTAGCATTTATGGTTCGTTTACACGGGCACACAAAATAATTTTGTTACATTATGGTCTATGCGGGAAAATCGTTTACGGTTCATTTTATTGATGGTACTCTATTTCAAACATAATGATAATAATATGCGTTACTGGGGTGTATTACAACATACTTTTTCAAGAGAATTTATTAAGTAGCATTTATAATTTGTTTACACGTACGCACTAAATTATTCCATTGCATTATTATATAAATGGAAAAATCGGTTGCGGTTCATTTTAATGTTTTTATGATATTTCAAATATAATGAAAATAAAAAAGATTATTGATGCGTTGTACAGCGTGCTTTCTAGAGATTATGGAGTATGTACAATTTATCGTTCGTTTGAAAATGCACACAAAAGAAATCAGTTACAGGACTGACTATGATTGAAAATTGTTGGAAGTCCGTTTTCTGATTTATTATGCGTTTTTAAGTGTATCTAATTTTTAGTGCATTACATAATGTGTTTAAATTCTATATGTCTTATACAGGGCTATACGGCAGAATTTGCAGGCATTATCGCATAGGGGCATCAATTGGTGCAAAAAGATGTTTACTCTGTTATGTGTTGCATAAATTGATTATTTAGATATCGTATTTTAATGTATAAAGCAATGAAATTTCTTAATAATATTCTGTTACTTTTGGTAAGTGTTTCATAGTCAATATCTGATGCATGAATTGCCATTCTTGTGAAATTTATAAAAGATAAATTCAAAGCTCGTCTATTAAAAAAAAATGTGAATTGTATTTAACGAATAAAATTTAATAAAACTGTTTTTTAATTCCAAAATTTAAAAACATAAAAACTTCACCTTTTCTAAAACATATACACAAATTAAAAACATCTTTTACTTAAGCAAGGTGTCAAATCGACATCTGAAATCGCCAAAAACAAAAGATAAATCGCCAAATATTTTTTCAATAGCAATCTTGCACCTTGAATATTTTTTTAAGCATTACGAACATTCCCAATCATGTTTAAATTAAATACTTTCGTTTTATAATTTTATCTCTCATCGAAACTCTTTTCTTTGTTTTTCTTTTCTTTCTTTTTTAAAAAAAAATAAAATTAACAACAGTTTTTCTTTTATATTTCGAGGTGTATAGCCTTTTCATTTCTTTCTGAAACAACAGTAGTCGCCAAAAAATTAGCAATGGTAACATTTTCGGCCAAAATAACAGAACTTTTTATCATCATTCTGTAACTAATATACGTAGAACAATATGTTATATACTAAAACCTTCCCTGAAAAATTATCTATCGAACAACGCAAGTTCCATCAAAATCCATTCAGTGGAGCTCGAGTTATAAAGGAACGGGACGAAATTTCCATTTGTGTTTTATATATATAGTAGATATATATTGTAGCGTCCAGTGTCATTTGAGTTTGTTTTTGACGATGTATGTGTGCTTATGATTATGGTTTTATACTTTAAACCGAAACATTTCAAGTTAGGAAATTTTGTTTTACATGTATTTGACACCTTGCTTAAGTAAAAGATGTTTTAATTTGTGTAAAATTTAATAAGTTCTAAAGGAAGATAATTAAAACTTTCTGCATGATTGTCAGGAAATAAATAAATGCGATTATTTCCTAATTTACAAATTTGTTCAGGATTTTAATCCTTTTTCTTTTCTCTTCTGTCCATACCAATGAATAAAAAAAAAGTTTTTATCACTTATCTCTCTATTCTAAAAAAAGTTCTTCGGGTTTGTACTGGGAGGAAAAGATAGTTTCCCTATTTCTTGAGTTTAAGATTTTAGCTAGTTTTACTTGAAAGCATGAATTTAAAATGCGAAGATCCCAATTAGAGAATATTCATTCCCAGTTTTTGTCCATACTGAATTTGAATGAGAATTTCGCCAAATTATTTAGCTATAATTTAGTTGATTTCAATAAAAATAGAAATAAATAGATTAACTATATTTTCTGAACGCCACATTCATCTTGAAACTATACTAATATTAAACTTTACAAAATGAAATACATGGTTTTATTTTAATAAAAAGATGCTAAAAGTTACAAATAGGTTTTACAAACTTAAAACCATCGTAGATGTGATGTATGATTTAACTTCTTACCTATGTTGTACGTTTTATCTTGTTGTAAGTTTTTAGAACCTTTTATAACTTTTAGCACTCTTTTAGTAAAATAAAATCATTTATTTAATTTGTACAGTTTAACGTTAATATAGTTGAGTTCATTTATCATCTAATTTTCGTCGCCCAATTTGACGACATTTCGCTAAATGTATCCAAGTTTAGCGAGAATTTAACGCTAGAACAATAAGAATATATTCCTTCCATAACACTTAAAGAAGAATCAATGCTATAATTAAGGAAAATATTTCACTCACAATAATTAGAAACATATACATTTAACCAACTCCATAGTACATTTTTCAGTAGAAAATATTTTTGATGAACCCAAATTTGCATATTTAGGTTTTTATATATAAGATCACTTAAATTTCTTTCATGTGCTTCAAATTTCATAACCTCTTTCAAAGATTAAGTGTGTTCAGTAAAATTACTTTCTCGTTATTCTATTTTATCTCTTCTATTTATTCTATTTTACATTTATTGCGTTCATGGATAGTGATTTACTTATGTTTTCGTAATAAAGAATATTGTTTAAAGTGGTTATATTCGTAAGTAATTTTGAAGGAATTTTTAATAAGCAGTAGTTTCAGACATAGCTTTGAAATTATTAGAATTGTTGAAAAATCAACATACAACATTGTGTTTCTATTTCATTACACTGCACGTTTTAAAGGAAAAAGAATTAAAAAAGAAGAAGAACAAGAAGATATATGGTATTTAAAAAGGTGATGAAGCAAAAAAAAAGTCCAAAAATAAATAATGAAAGAAAACGAAATATATCTTTAACCCTCGTATATATAATATATTTCTGTTTCATAGTGCCATATTTTTCAAAGCTTTTGAACTACCAACAAAACCTTGAGTTATAAAAATTAATACAAAATTTTTTTAAGACATTAAGTATTTCTTCTGTTGTGTGTGGAAATTAATTGTAATAGGGGGAAGTAGGGTAAAACGGGTACCTAACGGTTTTCCTTTGCTGACAAACGTTTTGAAGAACACAAAAATTGGAACACTCCTCAAAAGTGTTTGGGGGACATCTGTGCTATTGAAAAAACACATCTGTTGCCACAGAAAAATCTTCTATAGTTGGGAAAAGGGCGTTAATAGGGTGTTGGTAGGGTAAAACTGGTTACTAATCAGAAATTAAGTTTTTATACTTCAAGTAACAAAAATTTTATTGTAATAAATTTTAAATCAAACTTTAAAACATATCTACATTTCTTTAAGGCAAGTAACGTTTTTATTTATGTTTTCTAGCAATTTCTAATCTAATCATGTAATGGCTTTCCCAGCTTTCACTTCTCGTATCCGAAGAACTCTCCATGCGTCCACTCATTGCATACTGAATTTTGTGGTCATCCTTCATTACCTGTTAAGTGAGGAAAAAAATCATTTCAGAATTGAATGCGAAACTTTGGGTATCCGGTTTTGTCCCAACAGACGACCAAAAATCAGCACGGCCGTTCTCCTGGATAGCTGGACGTACACATTTCTACTTGGTATCAAACTATCATGCGAAAGCTATAGAAAACAGTGGTTTACTTACGTAAATCTATTCGTCAGACTGGATTTATTTGAAGCGCAGAAAGTACGGCGAAAAGTTAAACTTATGAGGTCAATTTCTTTCTAATAGCACTGCACGGACGAAGAGATTAACTAACTTCAAAAACCAATGGCGCAGTGATAGGGGTAGATGAGGAATTTAATTAAGACAGGTGCTGCCTGCAGGGCAACACCCATGAGCGAGAAAGCAGGGTACCCAGTTTGACCCGCCTACCCTATATAACCCTATATTCTACTACAAGAACTACAAGACATACATAATGTATATACATAATTTTAAATAATGTAGTTTTTAAATTTTGAAATCATAAAAATATATATATATATTTTTTTGCTATAAATTTAAAAGTTTTATGTATTACTAACCAAAAATACATTATATATTTTGTAATCATTCTGGATATAAATCAATCTCTTTATTTCATAAAAAAATGGCAACTGTTCTTAAATACTACATGCGTCACTTTTTAATTTTAATAAATGTAATTCCACCTTTAATCTTTTAGAAATCTTTTAGAAATTGTATTTAACGATTAAAACATATACTTTCTAAAGGCATTGTAAAAAAATACCTAAAATAAATTCAGTTTTTTTTCTTCAGATTTTAATTCTTAATATTAGTTTGGTCTTCAACAATTTTTAATAACTGATTCAGTTATTTTTAATAACTGAATCAAAAAAACATTTTATTGACGTTAAATATTCATTATCTTAATCCCTAAAATAATTGTAATAAAAGACATAGAATTATTTGAATAATATTCTCTTTAATTACAAGAATCATAAGAATAGGCCATCCGCTGGCGACGTTTTTTTTTTTTTTTTAATAATTAAGTCTACCACTATATAAAAAAAAATGTCCAAGAAGATTTGTACTAATATCCGAAGTACATTGCTATTGTATAACAGGTAGGCAAAATAAGAGGGTTGGCAAAGGTAACAAAAACAATTATCTCCAATAAAAACGCTCTAAATAAATTGTTTCTTCTTATTTTTATAATTTAAATTTAACTGATTTATCATTCGCAAATAACTTATATCCTTTCCAATTAAAGTATTTTTACTTGAAACATAAAAATATGAATTGATTTCATAAATATATGAGCATTTACTTTTAAAGACCAGTCGTGTCCCTTTTTAATTTTATGAAAGGTAATTTCAAATGTCAGATTAAAAAAAAAGGGTATCTTTTGAAAAGGTATTTAATGAATAAAAGTTTATGGGTTCTAAAGGAAGAGAATAAAAACTTTCACTATAATTGTCAGAAAAATAAGTATACTTAAAATAAGTGGAGATTTTTACGATTTTGACGAATTATTTCTTGTGCACTTCAGATTTTGTTATTGATTGAAAAAAAAATGAAATTGATTTTTAACAATAATAAAAGATAAAATGTCCATGTTGTTTAAAGAGGGCTTTCAAACGATAAATGGAAATTAAAACATTTTTCATCTCTTCAAAACAAATAAAATTACGACGATATTTATTTATATGAGAATTTATTTAATTACACTGAAATGATATTAAAAAAGGATATTTCTTATGGGAGTTAGGGATTTCTTAGAAAAAAGAGTTTATTTTATTTTATTTATTTTATTTTTTATTATTATTATTAATTTGTCTACCATTATTTTAAAAAAATCTCTAAGGATATTTGTACTAATATCCAAAGCACATTGCAATTGTATAAAAGGTAGGCAAAAATAAGAAAAAAAATTATCGCCATTAAAACCCCTCTGAATAAACTGTTTCTTTTTATTTTTTTAATTCCAATTTAATTGATTTAGCATTCACAAATAAGTTATATCCTTTCCAATTATTGTATTTTTACTTGAAACACTTCATTTCATAAAAATATAAGCATTTACTTTTAAAGACCAGTTTAATTTTATGAAAGGTAATTTCAAATGCCAGCTAAAAAAAAGTATCTTTTGAAAAGCTATTTAATGAATAAAAGTTTATAGGTTCTACAGGAAGAGAATAAACACTACGATTGTCAGAAAAATACGTATACTTAAAATAAGTAGATATTTTAACGTTTTTGACGAATTATTTCTTGTGCACTTCAGATTTTGTTAATGATTGAACAAAAATGCAATTGATTTTTAAAGATAATAAAAGATAAATTGTTCCTCTTGTTTAAAGATGGCTTTCAAACGATAAATTGAAATTAACATTTTTCATCTCGTCAAAACAAATAAAATTACGACGATTTTTATTTATATGAGATTTTATTTAATTACACTGAAATGATATTAAAACAAGAACTAAAAATCATGCGTCAAGCATAGATTATGAAACACATTCCAACACATCCAGAAAACTGTCACGAAACTTCACCGTTAAATAAGGTGAAAGAAGATATGTAAGTAAAAAGTTTAGAAAACATATAACACATTGAAAAATACAGTTTTCAAAATTACCTTCCAGTGTCAAAAAAGGTAGTCGAATTATTTTGTGCAGCCCTGTATATGATCAATAAATGTGGATATATAGTATGATAAAATTTAGCTCAGTTGGAATATTCATATTTAGCAATTTTCGACTATCGTTGGAAATGCACTCGAAATCTTTTGTGCAGCCCTGTATATGAACAATAGATGCGGATATATAATATGCCAAAATTTAGTTCTGTTTGAATATCCACATTTAGCAATTTTCGCCAATCGATGGAAATGCACTCGAAATCTTGTGCACAGCCTTGTATATTATCTGAAGACTTTTGTACACACCACCTATTATCCTAAAAGACAACTGCAAACTCACTCGCATCAATTACCAACCATACAATATATTTTGTTCTTTGTGTAGCCCTGTATATGAATTTATTTATATTCCACAAACTAGTCTACTAAATACAGTTCAGCAGGAAAATGCGTAAACACAATTAAAAACTACTCTTACGCAATTCACTCCCATAGTCTGTAATACTTACGAATTCCCTTGTGTAACCCTGTATATGATCAAGCAAGTTTATAAACACACACGTACTATGAAAAAATTTAATTAAACTTAAAAATGCAAACCAAAGTTTATAACGCACTTATCACACATAGACCGTAAATATCGCGCATGTACTATAACCGATATATTTTGTTCGTCCCTGTAAATAAGCACAATGCACACCACACTTTCAAGAGGGCAATTTATAGTACACCTCAGGAATGCATATAATTTTCATTATGTTTGAAATAGTGAAATATCACAAAATTACACTACAAACGATTTTTCCCCATGCATCGATATGTAACAGAATTCCTTTGTTTGACCTGTAAATAAATAATAAATGCTTTCCACCCCATATTCTACAAAAAGCATGTTTTAATGCGTTATATAATTATATATCAATTTCATTATGTTTTAAATGATTTAGCATCATCAAAATGCAATTGAAACAATTATTTCCCATTGACTGTAATGCAACGGAATGCGTTTGACTGTAAAAAAAAAAAAAAAAAAACTTTAAGTGATACACACTTCAGTTGAAATAGGGAACATGCTATAGTAAACGACAATAACATTTTAAATTATCAGAGCAATCCGAGCATATTTACGGGAGTTAGAACGCTGACAGACGACCAGACGGCAGACAAACCGAAGTCGTAAACACTTTTCAACTAGTTTGGAAAGTGTTAAAAAGGATATTTCTTATAAGGTTAGGGATTTTTTATTTTTAATCGAATTTCTTCTCTTTTCTTTCTTTTCTTTTCTTTTTTTCTTTTCTTTTTTTTTTTTTTTTTTTTTTTTCAATTTCTTACTGTATAATAGTTTGAAAATATTCTTTGAAACTTTGAAGTTTATCTAATGCGTAGTTTTAGTGATGTTCTGTAATTACCATAGGGCTCTGTTATTATTGAGAGCAGGTGATATTAACCAGTTTTTACCTGCACATTGAATGCATCGAAATGTACTTTTATGAGTTGTAATAGAATCAATCTTACTATAACAATGGACATAGAGTAGTAGAACATGTATCATAATAGTTCGAAACATTAAATGATTTTTTCTCAAAATTTTGTCTTCAATAAAGGTGACTACTATATTAAAAATATTATATATTCGATGTGTTTAAATGAACAGGATATACAGCATATCCTAAGCCAAAAAAACTAGTGCTTAATCGAAAAGCTTTTATTGTCAATATATTTTTTAAACAATAAACGAATTATTTTTTCCTTAAAATTAAAAAGAAGCTATCAGAGGTCGTCATTATGTTTAATAATAAAAAAAAAAACTTCTATTTAAAAAACAGTGTTTCACAATCAAGGAGATAATTTGGTTCCGAAATGATATTTTGATTTAAAATTTGTGAGGTTAGGGTATCCGACTACGTTCCGAGACATTTTTTTTCAAAAACGCATTTTTTGGCATTTTTCAGTGTAATCTAACACAGAATAAAGAAAATTATAAAAAAGTATATAATATCTATGCAACTTTTTAAAATTTTACAGAATTTTGGTCATTTTTTAGCATTTTTTTTTTTTACAACGGCCTTTGCTCTAAAAACAAAAAAAATGCATATAACACAAATCTTTTTCAACATATGCATATTAGACATTCTTGACTGTAATGAACTTAAAACTAGTCAATATACGGAAATCTAAAAGATATACAGCTGATTATATACAATTACATAGAAAATTTCAGTAATTTTACGTGCAATTCTTCATAAAAGTAGCTACATATTAACAAATAAGTCACTTAGAGTTAATTGTTTAGTTCATTACACTCTAGACATTATCGAAAAGCTGCACAATAATTTCCCGGTTATAGGATAATAAAATTTTGAGTTAGAGCACTAGTCGTTTACGTTTTCCGATGAAAATCTAATTTTTCAGAAAACGCATTTAAAGTTTTCATATGCGTTTAAAAGAATTTTTTTAATTAAATAAACACTTTAAAAACCACTAAATTTATAACTATAGCCTTCTACTTGCATATTTTACACATATTTCTATATTTTTATGCATATGATTCTTTTTGGAGCATTTTCGAGTTTACTACTGTAAGTCATTATGTTAATATTTATTGCTATCCGACTATTTAAAAAGACGTTTTTTAAAAATAAACTGTAATTTTGGAATTGTTTTGGCACTTTTAAGTATAATATAATACAAAATAAGAAAAATAATGAAAAAAGGTGAAATATTTATGCAACTTTTTAAAAAATTGAAGAATTTTAGTCATTTTTTAGCATTTATTTATTAAAACATCTTCGGCTTAAAAAAAAAAAATTCCATATAGTACAAATATTTTTTTATCATATGCATATAAGACACTCTTGAGTGTAGTGAACAAAGAACTAGCCAATATGCTAAAATCTAAAAGAGATACAGCTGATTATATACAATTACATAGAAAATTTCAGTAATTTCACGTGTAATTCTTCATAAAAGTAGCTACATATTAACAAATTATTTACCTAGAATCAATTCTTTACTTCATTGCGCTCTAGACATTATCAAATAGCTACTCAAAAAATGTCATGGTTATAGAATAATAAAATTTCGAGTTAGAGCAACAGTCGTCTACTTTTGTTGATAAAAATCAAATTTTGCAGAAAATGCTAATTTAACTTTATAAAGTAGTAAAAAAAAAAATTAACCCTTTGAGGCAGTGCTATAGATACAGCTGAAATATAATATAAACTGTAAATACTAAAAAAATGCATGAAAACAGTTTAATAAACCTCAATTTTCGATCCACTTCCGGTTTAGATATCCCCACTTCCGGTATAAAGTAACGTCGTCAGCTATTTTTTAAAGGTCTCTAGTTTAATTTCTAATAGGCGTACAGGAAAAACAAATACAGATTTAGAAACAAAAATGCTCATTCTATAAGAAAATAAAATAAAATAAATTGTGAATTTTCATCGAAATTGACGTTCAAACGTAGGTGGATACCTTAAGTTAAAATATGGTGTAAAAACTTGGTATTATATGAAACATAAAAAACATCATAGAACAGTTTAAAAAAAAATGGCTATTTTTCCCCGCCTCTGACTACTCCTAACCCTTTAAAGTATATTTTTTAATCTAAATACCTGTTGTTTGTAAGATTAAATTCTAATATAATAATCAAATTCAAATAAAATATAACATATTTTCATGAATTCCTATATAAATATAGAATGCATTTGAAATCAAAATACATCATATAAGTTCTATCATGAATATCCGACCAATTATCCAATTTAATGATGGCAAGTATTTAGTGTATAGAATAGTCTTAAGTTAATAAATAATTAACAAACTCAAACAAAAATTTACCGATACTCTAATTTAGAAACAGCAATTTTAGTTTTTTAAGCATAAGTCAAACAGTTCTGGTAGAATGAGCTGTAATGTTTTATTCGCATATTTGAAGCTCCTATAAATGTATTCTGTTAAAACATTTTTAGATTTTTTTTTTTTTGGATTATTAATTTCAAATAATACATATTTTAAAATTAGTGTTTGAAAAAAAAAATGTGAATCGCAAAATATTAATTTTTTTAGAAGAAATCCATTTCCCCAGAAGCTTGAAATACCCCAATCCAAATATACAGCTCACTCCGCCAAGCGGTTTTTGCTTATAAAGCTATCTACAGTGTAATTAGTTTTGCAGTGAATAAACATGTTAAATCAATTCCTGCACTGAGAAAAATAATACTTTCAAATCTGAGTAAATCGATGTTTTCATTTTGTTATGAATTTTTTTGTTTCAGATACGATGACCCAATGCTTTCAATTTTGAAATACCAGAAATACTCAGAATATTGGAACATGGGCATACTCAAAACTAAGCATATAGAGGTCAGTTAAAACTCATTTTTGAAACATGGACATACTCAAATATGAGCACATGATGTTTTATTCTTGAGTGTGTGCATGTTTTCAGAAAAGAGTATAGACATGTTTCAAACTTGCGTAATTGTGATTCAGAGCCATTTTGACTATGCGACATACTCAGATTTGAGTATTTTTTTTGCTCAGTTTTGAAAATGTCGTTTTTAGACTGTAATGGTTAAATAAATTAGGAGTTTAAAAACTACTAAACTACTTTTAATAATGACTTTCTGTTTGTCTTCCGGAGTATACCAACTTTTGGGATGTCAAAATTAAATTTCGTGAAAATTTTGAAGTATAGTAGTACAATTGGAATAATTAAATCTGGGACGGCGAATCTAATGCAGACGCACCTGAGGTTGCATAGGCGATAATTTCTCCAGTACACTAAAAATTTAAATTTACTTATCATTGAATAGATAATTTTATTTTGTTACAAAAAATTAATATTTTAAATATGTACAGATTAACACAGATATCATAATTTTTATTGCATTAGAACGTTTTCGCGTAATTTAGAAAAACATAACACTCTAGAAATGTGTTATGTCCCTGATATCCCTGATGCTATGCATTACCATGTAAATGTTTTTCCTTTATATATGTCAAATAAAAAAAAGATTTACTTCTTCAACTTAAAAAAAATAATTAAAGCTTCTTCTAATTAAAAGACAGTCACTTCAAAGAAATGAGTAGTAAATCGAATTATCTTACGCATGTTGCAAATACCAAATATGAAACAATTATAAAACCTTCTATGTTGAATTCAGAACAGCAGTAACCTAATATTTTTTCCCTTTTTTCATGTACTATTTTTATCTAAATATTGCATACATGATTAGTTAATAAAAATATTCGTACCTTCTTTTCTTATCATAGTGCACTGTAAGAAAAAACAGTATATATTAGAGGAAAAATCTGAAAGGTAGGACGATAATAATTCAAACATAATTGAAACTTAAACGTTCTCAAAAATATTTAGGAGGAATCGTTCACGATTTGTGGAGTGCTAGATTTACTTTACGAAGCATTATATTTTTTTCCACAATTAAAAAGAAAGTAATTAAATATTCTTAGTGCACAATGCAAAAATGTATTCACTTAACAGAAAAAGACGGTCAGTCTAGACGCCAGTAAAAAAACTCTTCATTTTCAGAAAAATATCTGTTTATTCTGAACGTTCTGTTACTTTACAGATTCTGTCGGAAAAGTAAACAGGTTACAGATTATCTCTGAAATGAAATCTGTATTTATTACGTACTTCCTGCTATTTTATCAGATTTTGCCAATAATAAACGATTAGATGATTTTCTTTGTAAAATAAGTAGTGTATCATTGACGTCCTGGCTGCCGGTTATTTACTGTGAGATTAACAGGTTTTTTGTTTGTTTGTTTGTTTTTGTTATTGTGTGTGCACAATTTAAATGAAAAGAATTCTCGAATCAACTTTTCTTTAAATTAGCGGCTGATTGAAATATATAAGAACGCCGCATTTTGATCACTGTTCTTGGTTGTTTCATGCAACAAAGCGATTTCTTCTATTAATATAGTATATATTTTTTTTCTATAAGAAGCACAAGTCCAAATATCATTTTATATAAATGTATGGCATATCAAAAAGCTGACAGATATTTTTTTTGTAATTTTTTGCACACGTACGTAAACAACCTGGTCATCTCTAATCTAACTTTCACGAATTCCCAATAAACAGTCACTGTAACGGAATTGTAGAAAATATAAACAAGGACTATTTGTGCAAACATACTTTTTGTGCGACTTTTAGAATTGAAATAATAGCAATCGTTCTTTTTTTACAAATAAAATGTTTAGTGGTGTGCGTATACTCTTTTTTTATTATTATGCTTTATTTTAAAACTCGAAACTGCAGTATTATTATAGTATTATAGTATTACAGTATTATTATTTAGGTATTTTTATGACCTCCATAAATGAGTATTTTTAAAAGCATCATTTTCAGGGCTCCCAAATGGTCCGCTTTTTGAATAAAGGTATTTTTTTAAGAATATTTTATTTTTAGATTTTTCTTGTAAATTTTGCAGAAACTACCTTCGTAGATAAATTTTTGCGGAAATGTTGTAGAAAACTACCCTGAAATTTTCTGTTAAAGAATAATGGTATTCATTTGGCGGACCATTTGGGAGCCGATTTTCGATTTTTAAGGGGGGGGGGAATTGCATGAATAGTTTGGTATCTTGTATGCTTGATAATGATTTTTTTCTTATCTTATTTCAAAATTAAGGGTTTCTTCCATTCGTATGAGTTAAATTTGATTTAATGAACTATTTAAATATTTTCATATGACCTTATTTTGATATACTTAACTAAGAATTTATGGAAATGTTGTTTTCTGTATAAAAAAGGAATATATTAAACAATATATTGTAATTAAAAGAAAACTATATCATTAGAAAAACTCGATGTAATACCGTTGTATTCTAACTAAATATTCAAAATAAACCAAAAATATATACTGTTTATTAAGTACATTTTTTATATTTATCAACATAAACTAATACCATTCACATATTTTCATTATTATTAGAGTATTAACGAACATACCTTATTTTAGAATTAACTGAAACACTTGACATCATTAACTTTAATTAGAGATTTGTTTAATTATCCGTAATGAGAATACTAAAGTGTTTCAAATGCCATGAATGTCAGGATATAATTACGTTTAATAACATTTATGCAAAGGTTAATATCGAAAGGAATTTAATTAATAAGCATTTTATTCCGATATATTTATGATCAAATTCAACATATTTCACGTATGTTATTTATATTTTTCCTTGAGTTTCATTGAATACTCTATTAAAAAAAAGATATAAGTGGGATGTTTTAGTGATATTTACACACACACACACACACACACACACACACACACACACACACACACATATATATATATATATATGTGTGTGTGTGTACATATAAAATAATCAATTTTCTTTTTTATTAAAACAAATATATTAATTTTCTACAATTTCACCTTTTAATATTCTAGATGTCAGTCAAGAAAAACCTGAAATATAAATTTAATTCAGTAAATGAATATTATGTGTGTTTTAATTTATTTAATTTAATTTCTGTACTTAGTTATTAATTTATTTACCCTTAAAAAGAAAAAAATCTATGATTTGTAAATAGTTAACTTTTACAGTAGAAAATTTCTTATATTCTTTGTCAGAAATTCCCCATATATATGATCCCATTTTTTTAGTTCGATGTTACGAGATCTTTTGAACAATACCCTACACGAGATATAAAAAGAAAGTTTTTTCAAATAACTTAATTAATATATTGGCTAATTACCGATTTTTTTTCGGAACTCATTTTCAAATATCCTTGAATGATTCTGCATCCATAGATACCTTGAGCGTCCGTTAACTCCCACGCTGACCGCACGAAAAGTAAAGATTATGTGAAACAGAAAAATGCGTTTTTCTCAAAAACTTAGTGTTACCTAGGAAAATTGCTATAATTTTCCTACAAGGTAAACTCCGAACTACCCCAGATTTTTTCATAATTTTAGTCAGTAGATTCGGAAACAGAGGGGGGGGGGGACTTAATTTTGCAGTGCATTTTCGACGATATCTCCGAAAATATAATACCTAAAATTAAAACAAATATATTTCCGATTTCGATATTACGAGATATTTCTTACGATACCCCCATGATATACAAAAAATAAACCTTTTTTTTTTCAAGTAACTTAATTAGCCCTATAATTTTTTTTCTAAACATATTTGTGAGCGTCTACCCAGATAACAATTTTTGATTTTTAAAACATTTTTCTAACCTCAACATGTAAATGACTAGATGCTTTTTAAAGCCTTTGTCTGAAAGGTTTGCAAACATTGTAATAAGGATTATCTAAGGTTGACACAATCTGAGGTACTTTAAGTGTTTTAGGACAAGCATACCAAAAAGTAGAAATATAAGGCTAGTTACAGGATTTCATATTGGCCATTGTAACAGGAATTACAATCAAAGCAAGATAATAATGCTTTTATTATAAGCATTTATAAAGGGAATGAAAAAGGTTTTGATTAATCTGTTAGTTTTAAATCTTAATTGACAGAGGCATGAGATTTTCATCAAAATAACTTGACTTAGAATTATTTTTTCTGTAGGAAACTAACTTTTAGCATAATATTTATGTACAGAAAGAAAAAAAAATGGAAAATAATGATTTTTATTAGCACACATTATATTCAAGAAGTCATATTACATTTAGCAAGTTACATATTTTAATTATTAGATTGCTTTTTCCCTTTAAAGTAATTGCTAAAATTTGAATATATTTTATATTTTATATTTTAATTAATATGTGGCATTTTATCCTTTAAAGTATGCTAATATTTTAATAAATATGTTGCATTTTATCCTTTGAAGTATGCTAAAAAATATTAATTGTTGATAACATTAAAAAAGTTAAATCTAATATACATTTTGTTAGAATGAACGGTAAGAATTATTTTACAGAAATTTTCTAACTTTCGTTTGAATTTGGCAGAACTAATTAAAATAGATAACTTTTATCTTTTTTTTTTTTTTTGTATTTTTTACCATCAATCAGTTTTAAAATAAAGCGGGGATAATATTTTTCTTTTATAGTGAATTCGGGCAACAAGAAAATGTGTATATTATATTTTTGCTTAAGCCCTACTACATTATCTTGAAAGTTTCACAATATTTTAAATTTCTGAGTTGGGAATTGCTTATGTCTTGGTTTTAATGTTGTCTTTACTTTTGTGTTTTCATATTTGAAAACTGATAATGGTCAGCTCACTATCAATTTTTCGTATTTATTAGTTGATTGACAAACTGAAGAAAGTTAAAGATTACTGCATAATTTAATTTGATAAAGATTTATCTCCATTTACGATCTATATAAAACCAGATTTTGGTATTTATATAATTACTGAGAAAAATTAGAAAATTAACATGCAATTTCCATTTATAATATTTTTAAATAATATGCCTGATACCTATTTGTTTATTTTTAATCTTTACTTTAAGCATGTTTTCATTCTACTTAACACAGAAGGACAATAATTTTTCAGAATGACTTATCTCTGAATTAAATCTATTGATGCACCGCTATTAAAATCAATAATAATAATCAGTTAACATTATTTAGACCTTTTTTTTTAAATATAAACTTTCATTTTCAAAATCGCTCATAATTATTAGCATGTCTATTGAAACGTCAAAAATTTAAATAGTTTGACTTCATCAAAATTCATATTTTAAAATTCATGAAAATAAGATGTATTAAAGAAAGTAATAAAAATAACAATAATTTAAAATATTCTAGCAGCGCATACAATAAAATTTTTATATCTTACACGTACGTAATTGACTGATAGAATTTTAAATAGAATTTTATGCAATATAAATGACTACATTATAAGAAAATAAAACATATGCGTAAAAATAATTAACTTTAACTAAATTGCAGTTTAAGTACTAGTACAAAATCTATTATTATTATAATTACTATTATTACGCAATATTTCAAACTTTTGACGGTAATTTTTAATCACATGAACTATAAGATGGATATTTTAAAATTGGGGAACATCAATAGATAATGACATAAACGATAGTAATATAATTTAAAAGATAAACATAAACAAATGCCACTCTGTATCTATTGTATTTTACTGTGAAAGTATGGTTAAAGAACTCGCTTTAATTCGTTAAGAATAAAAAACATATTATAAATGGAAATTTTAGAACCATAACAGAAATATGCGTATGTATGTAGTTCTTGCAATAAGATAAATCTCTATGAAATCAAATCAATACAAAATAATTTAACATACTTCGGATTGACTATGATTGCACATGTAAATGAAAAGCCAGCACTGGCAAAGCGATGCTACGTCACCTGCTCGCACGTCAATATCACCTTCAATGAGTGGATGAACAAGCACAATTTGCAGCTGACAAAGTGACAAAATAAGTTGAGCATGCGCGGAAAATGAATGTGTAGAGGATGATTTTAGAAGGTAGGTTTTCTGATGGTTATTCCAAAAACCAAATATTCAAAACATTACTGTAACCGTGATATAAGCTAAAGATAATATACCTTTGCAGAAAAGTCGAAGGAAAATGAAAAAAGACCGTTTTCGGAACCTTGCTTTCTATCTGGGTAATAATCTGAAAATATGTGGGTAAAAATGCTTTACAACTTTCCCAAGTTTGAACTTTTCACGTCCCATAGTTTACGAGAAAAAGGGCTCTGACAGACGGACAGACAGACACAGTTTGAACAAGTTTGAACGTCCCATAGTTTACGAGAAAAACGGTTCTGACAGACAGACAGACAGACACAGGAGTGATCTCATGATGGTTCCGTTTTTACTTTTTAAGTACGGAACCCTAAAAAGAGCTATTTTAATTTCAACATTGCACAAAGTCAGTAAAATGCTCGTCAATTTCTAATAGTATTATATTGAAAAGCATAATCAGTTTAATCAATAGCCAAAATTATATGTTTAAAGGTTTTGAAGATACACTAATTTAACCTTCGATTGATTTTCTCGATTTTCGTCGCGTTTAAAAAGGTACAAAACTCCTTAAAAAGAAAAAAGAAATGCAGCACAGAGACTACACAATTACCTGTATGGTGATACCTTAATGTTTGCTGCTTCGGCTTTCAACAGCTAAGTATATTAACCATTAGTCGCTAGAGGGCTGCTCAAATTTGGTCAAAATGCAGTATCTGGTTTCCACCTGACTATGCTATTTTCCCTACTTTCCGTTACGTTATTTAAATGCAGGGTTATTACAAAAGAGTCATCGGGTTTACAAAGCGTTTATTTCGGAACATAATTTGGTTACAACAATGGGTTATACATGAAAATAAACCGAAAGTATACAAGATTGACGTCCATAGTACAGATGCCCAATGTGCTCCTTGAGTGATGTAGCAGATGTCAAGGCGATAGTTCAGTTCGCTCTACACATTACTCAGCATGGTCGCGTCGATGGTCACGAATGCAGTCGTGATCAAAGTGGTATAACAGTCAACCAATTTGCATAATCTTAAAATTATTGTTAGTGTGCCTGTTTCATGCAGTTATAGGTATTAACAAATACATTAATATACTATTTATAGATTAATGTATTTGAAAGGATTCTTTCAAATTTAGTGACTCAGTGAGGGATCCCAGTTTTTGATGATCTGATTATCGTATTAGGTTATGTTGCTAGATTTTGTGATATTAACCGGGATGAAGCAGTTGTTAGTGAAAAACAATCGTCTAATAAAGCTGATTATTTTTTACCTAAAAATATTTTTTTAAACTGTGTAATGTAAGTTGCACATTATATTAAAACGAATGATAACCATTTCGATACATTTCAAATACCACTAAATTTAAGTAACAGAAGGTGTAAAAATTAATATTCTACTCGAAAGACTAATATTATACTCGAGAGACTAATATTCTACTCGAGAGACTAATATTCTACTCGATAGACTAATATTCTACTCGATAGAATGTCAGTTTAATATAAAGACTTATAATATTCGTGAAAGAAATATATGCTTATAGTTAATGTTATTATTTTTTTAAACCAATTTATATAATATTTGAATGTAAAACTATTCATGGAAATATAACATCTGGCATAAAAGTAAATTATTAATCAAAAGTACGCTTAGTGAATGCGTTTTAACTAAATACTAATCATTTAGTTACCTACGAACATTTAAAATACTGATTTACGACTAAAATGAACATAAAATGTAAGAAGAACAGAGATCCCAAATGGTCAGTTTTTTTAATACCAGTAATTCCTATGAAATATTTTCGGGGTATGTTTCAGCAACGTTTGTAAAATAAATATTCTTAGGGGTTGGTTCCTACATAATTTGTAAGAAAACTCAATAAAGCCGTTTTCTGTATGATAAAACTAATATTCAAAATACGGTACATTTGGAATCCCTGGGGTAATAAAGAAGTTACATTTTTTTAAATTTCTTGTGTCATCGTTTAATTAATTGTAGTCAGTTAAAAAGACTATTTTAAATTTAAAATAAAAGTAAAAGATTTATTTTGCGAATTGAAGTGCGATATTATATAACTTTCCCAATTTCCTTTCCCAAAATACCTTCTCTTCAAGATGTATTTCTCAATGGTCTGCTAAAGTGCCATCATTCTTTTTTCAAACTTAAACAGTTATGAAAACGTTAAATAAAATTCCATTTTAATTATAAATATAGGTTTTAGTTGCATTTTTTGAAGTGTTTTCGATTTATTTTGTTTGTTTCAATATTGCTTTTCGGAAACTTGGAAGTGTCCCTTCAAATAACAATAATAATAATAATAAATCATATTTGACTAAAAAGACTTTTTCTTCAGCAATAAAACAAAAACTTTTATGTTTAACTAAAATATCTTTATTTATAAAAAAGACGTTTCCTTTTATGAAAATATTTTAATATACAATCTTTATATTTATTTTTAACCTAATGAGATTTTAAATTCAAAGAATCTTAAAATAAAAGTATAAAGATATTCTGTAATCTGATTATTAAAAATATATGTTTGCATATATATATATATTTTAAAGACGAACTTTGTAAAGTAATTTTGCAAGTTTTAATAAGTAGTATGTATTTAAAAAAGACGTTTAGATTTATTTTCCTGGAATATCTTTGGAGCAATCTTTTAAAATTTATTGCGAAATAATTATTAAGTATATTATAAATAGCCTTCTAGCATTAAAACTTTAAAAAAAAAAAAAAATAAAAAATAAAAAAAAATAAAAAAAAAAAAATTTTTTGCTTTTAGTTTCTTAAATTAAAAAAAATATTTTAAAACTAAAGTTTCTTTTATTTTCTGAATCAAAATAATAAATTTTAGTGAACAATTATAGCCAGTTTATAGAAGACAGTTATAGAGAAAGTTAACTGTGTTTGTCAAAAAAAAAACCTTTCGGGGGAGTTTTTTTTTTCTTAAACTCGTATAAAAATATTCCCTGGGGCATGTTTGTTCCGTGTTTATTCGAATTTATAAAATTTCTATGATATTTTTTAATTAGAAAAATTTTACGCTTTGCGCCATATGAGGGAGTATACGAACTCCAATTAGGCAGTCATTTTTGTCGCAACGCAGTTATCTGAAACACATTTTTGTAAATGAATTCCGAACGATAATGATTGCCAGTAGATTTAATACCAAAATTTATTTTAAAATAATATGTATTGTGAAATTAATGATTATTTGAAAAAAAAATAAAAAGGTTTGTTGTTTTAGGGTTTTTAAAAAACACTGGTCGGCATCAAAATCCTCTCTTTAAAAATAATGATTCTTTCTGACAGCTTTCACGATACAATGATCAAATTTGATAATAAAATTTCTCCATCACGAACCATTTTATTTTCGTGGGAGGTTATCTATGAAATTAAAATACTTTTCTCTTGCCAAAATGTCCGCGCTAAATTATCCTATTATTTTATTTTTGAATTCTCTTGCACTTTGTTTTTCCCACACATATTTAAAAAATAATTCTGTCATCTTTTACATTTCACCGATCTGAATTTGCATATATTTAATCGCAAATGACACTCTTTTTTTACTCACTGAGGAGATTTGCATAGGTTCACTGTTCAGAATCACACGTAGAGTGTTTTGTTTAATTTAATAACTAACTAATTAATTAATTAGCATTGCTAATGGAGTTACAACTAGGTTTCGTAAAATTTAATTGTTTTATGTGAATGAGACAGTCCATCAAGAGATAAATAAGCATGTCTGAGTGAAAATATGGCCACTGCGAGAAGAAAATATTCCTGACACGAAAAATATTGCACACCAGGTTGACATTAGTTGACAAGACAAACATATGTTTACCTTCTTTATATTAACTGAGGACTTATAAAACAACTTGTTAAAGAAATGAATAAAGACTGTGACGAATTTATATATTTGATGAGCAAACTTCTACGTATGAGCGGGATTGAATGCTGACGAGAAAGTAGCAAAAAAGCACTTTTCAAAAAGTATGTAAAAAGTGTTTGGCAAACAGAAAGTCTCAAAATTATAGGGAAATTACTCTTCTCATTTAGAACATTGAGACGCAATATGTCCCTACATCTGCACATCTCACATTTTCAATTGGATTTTTTCCGGATAATATAGGAGCTTTGTGTAATGAACATGGAGAAATGTTTCACCAGGATGTAGTTGAAATAGAGAGGAGATACAGAGGCAAATGGAAAAAATATATATATATGTTAGCAGATAACTACCAGAACCTTATACGGGAGACAAAAAAAGTCAACAAAATTACTTCTCCATGGTAGGTTTTATTTTTTTTTAAACTAAGGTGATGAAAATAAATAGTTTTTCAGCTGTTTATTGTTTTGTAGCACACTGTAAAAAATGACCAATGTTTCTTATTTTATGAAAATATGCTATAACCATGAACGAAAATATAATATAATCTTCTGAGTTATCCGGAATTTCAAATAGCATGTTACATTGTCATTGGAATCCCCAGAAACGAGTACATTTTCAAAATTTAAAGAATAATTTATAAAAACAAATTATTTTTAGCTGCCCGAATTTTTCAGAAACGTTTTCGAAGGGTTTTTATAGTGTATTAATTAGTGTCTTCAGGCTGGAATACCTGTTTTTCGAATGTTATCCATTCTCAAGTACACGTTTTCAGCCGCATAAGTTAATTTATACATGAAAGAGTAAAGAAATAATCTTAATTTTAATGTTATTGTTAACGCTGTTAATTTTGCATGTTTGTCTGTTAAACATTTTTTTGGAGCATGAAAATGTTTACTTCAGAATTGATAGCATTCGAAAAACAGGTATTCCAGGCTGCGGACACTAATTAATACACTATAAAATCCCTTCGGAAACGTTTCTGAAAAATTCGGGCAGCTAAAAATAATTTGTTTTTATAAATTATTCTTTAAATTTTGAAAATGTATTCGTTTCTGGGGATTCAAAAGACAATGTAACATTCTATTTGAAATTTCGGATAACTCAGAAGATTATATTATATTTTCGTTCGTGGTTATAGCATATTTTCATAAAATAAGAAACATTGGTCATTTTTTACAGTGCATGGTCCACGAATCCATGCATGTATTAACCCTTTCGCTGTTTGAAGATTTTCCAATATTTCTGTAAATATGCTTGTAAATCCCAGAATATATACATATTTTAATCGCTGTTTGATGCTGTAATATCTTTTATATCCCTTCATTCTATATAAGGTTCAAAAAAGTATCACGTAGAAAATATTACAGCTTAAATTTAACATGATCGAATACGATTTCCGTTCCTATACCAACGTGAACGACATTACTAAAATTTTGAATTTAATCTGGATTGAATAAAAAAAAATCACCGCGAATCAAGGTTTGCTTTATCGTACCCCGCATGCGTGTGCGCTGCTGATAGCAGTAGATGCCCTAACACACATCTTAATGGAGACTCAGACAGCATCTGTGCAAGTTTTCATGTATTCTCGGACAGGGCCCCGTGTAAAGGCTGTCCGAGCCCTCGTGTAAAGGTTAAGTTCATTTAAATCGAAGTCCGTTTCGAATAAATCGATCATCGAAACGGGCGAATACCTGCTAGTAAATAATAAAAGGGCCTTTCAATTCACTTAACAGTAAATAAATACCTCTGCATACTTGAAAAAAAAAAGTACATCAAATATTATACAGATTTTAAGTTTAATAATACATATATTTATAAAAAGAAATATTCAATACAGAATTTTAAAAATACTACCTGCTTTACTTAAGTTAATAATTAAAAATTTATATCTCTAATCATTTTGTGATTTTACATAGAAATGGAATTATGTTTGCTTTCCAAAAACTATTACTTGAAAAGAGTATTATTAATGGACTACTTAAGTTTTATCCTTCTACTCGGCAATTGAAATGTTTATAAAACCTTTAAATAATAAATTAGTCTGTTATTTTAAAATACATTTCTTTGAGATGTAGTTCTCAATGTTATTTTTATTTCTATTTTTATTTATTGAATATAGCTATTGAGAAACGAAGATTTTGTAAATGTCCCTTGATATGATAAAAACATGTTTTTAGGAGAACAAAATACATTTTAGATACCAGAAATATTCTTCTTTAAAAATTATACATTTTTAAAGAAAATGATTTAATGTGCATATATAATTATATTTAAACATAGGATTATAAATTTTTAAGGATATTAAAATACAAGTATGAAGATTGAAATTCGCTTTTTCTCTTTATACTAAATGTATTTTCTTTAAATTAAAAAAAAATCTTAGAATTATCTTATCAAGAATCAATATATTTTTAAAAATAATTTCACAAATTTCATTAAATTTTAATTTTTTCAAAATAAACATTAAGCACTCAATGTATAACCTGTCCAAAAAATAGTTTTCTAAAGTTAGATAATAAATTTCTTAAACTGGAAATTTCTTAAACATTAAAACTATTTTTTCATTATAAATAGTTAAATTACAAATATTCTCGTGATGTTGCATAAGAAGATTTCAAATTCTCATCTTTTTATGGCATTACCGTCAGTGAAAATCTAGTAAATGAATCTAAAGAGTATAAGAGCTTTTAGATAGAGTTAATATCATCAAAAGTTTTGTGTAACAACTAAACTAAAAATATATATATGGTAAAAAATTTGTATTGAAAATTTGTATCGAAATTGGTAGCTGTTACGCAATTCATTAAAATTATTAATACTATATTTATTTTTGAATCACTCTATCCAAAAATTTAAATTTATATTCAAAATATTTCTTATTTTATAGAAAAAATTACGATTTCACGATTTGTAATTGTTTTGTATGTTTTAGCCAGAATTTTATGCGCAGAAGTTATATGCCTAGTTTATTAAATATTTAAATTTTGTCAAAAAATGATAACATAGTAGAAAAAACAATGATCCAGTACTTATATTGCCTGAAATATTTATTTTAAGTAAAAGTAATTCGACATAATGTTATACAATATTGTGGAATTAAAGTAAACATCATTACACAAAAAACAATTATTGTGAAAAGAAAACTGTTTTGAAATTAATACATTGCGAGCTAGTCGTTTCATTGCTAAATAAGTTTAAATAAGGATGTTTTGCACAAGACATTTTATTTAAAAAAAATATTTTTTTTAAATACAAACAAAATTTATGTAACATGTTACTAGATGGAACTACTGGTTAGAATTATATTTAGAGTAAATCCTGGTTAGATGCCTCATCGGGTTAGGTCCCCTAGTTACTGTGTTTCAGCTATTGTATGTGTGGCATAACTAGTGAAATAACTAGTTGTTCTACTATCAATCGTTATAAAAAAGCTTAGTAGACGAATTTGCAATGGTTTATTTCTTCAAATAAGGTAAAGCCAGGAGAGATGGCGCATTCGGAGAGATTGCGCACATAGAGGTTCGGGGGGAAGGAGTAGAGTGAGAGCGCTGCGACTCCAGGTTGTTGTACAACAACAGTAGTGAAGTGTCTACTTGAAAGTGCACGTTGATTGCTTTGAGCGTCTAAGATAAAGTATTGCTATTTTGTTTTGTTTTCCCAAAGTAAGTGCTTGAATTTTCATAGCTATTCATCAGAATTTCTATACAATGTCAATACTACAAAATATTTTAATCTTACACGATTTCGCATAAATTACTAATCTAGACTAACAATGTAAACATCAACGGTTCGTTTTAGTAGCGGCCATGTTTAAATAAAAGGCCGCGCAATCTCTCCTACCGAAATTGGAGAGTTTGCGCATCTGCTACTTAGGAGAGATGGCGCTTTGTTCCCATTAGTTTCCATGCTATGAGAGATTACGCAGCTTATTGGTAAATTTGCATAAAAAATGAAAAATGAAAATGGACTAATTTTAAGTTAAACGTGTTATTAAGTTACATAATTTTATTTTGTAATCTTATCAGGACTTGCTTTTTCTGATTCTTTAATTTTTTTTCCTTTAAAATTTTTTAATCGTTTTTAAAATTATTTCCTTTTTCTGATTATTTAACCATTAGGTTATAATATTCACTCCCAATACAATGAAATTTGTTCACAAGAACCTTACAGCAATGTCATTTAAGTTTAATTATTATTGTTAACAATTTAATTGTAGTTATTATTAGTAACAATCTCTTCTACCCATGTGCGCAATCACACAAACCCTATAAGGAGAGATTGCGCAAAATAACTTTTTTTGGTTTTATTACAACTGTTCAATTAAATTACAACATAACAACAAAATAGCAAAGTAAATGCATAAAAAACAAATGAAGTAAAAATTATTCATGGATAGTTTAGCAAAAAATTAATATTTAGATTTTTTATTGCTAGTCTTTTGAATTGTGCGCAGACTATCCTAGCTTTACCTTAAGCTGTACCTTTATCCATCAAAGAATGGTAAGTTTGGCTTTTATTGCGTATGCTCTTGTAAGATAGAGACAAGTAGAAGATGAAGTATAATATACTTACTAGAATTTTTTCATGAAATAGTTAGTGAACGTTGTTGAAACAAGTATCGAATAATGTGTTAGTTATAGGTTGCAGCCATATTTTTTCCTACTTCCAGAGATGCAAGCTAAGGCATATATTCCGGTTTAAAAGTATACATGCCCCACCTGCATCGGGGATATATGCCTTACTTGTGATTCGATATAAAACCCCCATTTATAAATTGGAAATTAAGTTTCTTAAATTGGAATTTCTTTAATAAATAAAATATTGCGTTACTGCTATTACATAAATTATTCTTAAATATATATCTTTTATCCTTTTTTAATCTTTTAAATAATACAGTGTTTCATTTTACACATTACTAAAATACATGTAATGAAAAATGCCGTGCAATTAAATTTTCTTTTTGACATTTAAAAGTGTAATAAATTGAGGCTTGTCATAATTTTGTAAAACTAGAATTGTTAAACAACATAGATCATTAGCACGAGACTAGTCACGTGTTTTGTAGAACGCTACTGGTCGCGTTCGATCTTTTTTCCGCCGGTTTTTGCTGGCGGAAGAAAAAGGGTAATAAGAAACGGTTTTCATTAATTATTCAACTATTACTTTTCAATCACACCATAGAGCTGCACTTTACTTAAATTAGTTATCTCACGAGCTATGACATACTTAGAAAGGGTGAAAATGATGTGTCACTAATGATTATATCATGGTCCTTTCGATGAATATCTATTTTCTTGTCAATAGATTCCACAAAAAAAAAAGATAGAAT